>JAMWFC010000009.1:980044-1624463 GCA_027475525.1 Macrolepiota albuminosa | reverse complement strand
CCGAGTATCCGTAGATCAAGTCCGCATCGTAAGGGCGTCGCTTTCCCGGAAAGCCCCCGATTCAGCGGAACCTGACATCTGCTATCTGAAAGGCACACATAGCTTCCAGTTCCACCTTGGTGGTCAAAACCTCAACATCAAACTAAGTGGATTCACTGACTTGGACTAGGCCAGTTGTCCCAACACCTGGCACAGTGTCAGTGGTTATATGTGGAGTTTGGGGTTGGGTGCAGTGTCTTGGGCCATTAGAAAGCAGCACACAGTAGCAGCCTCCTTCTGTGAGATGGAATATATGGCTGCATTTGAAAGTGCTCAAGAATGCATATGGCTTTGGGCTCTGCTGAAAAGGATGGGTCATGACTTGACACATCAACCCACTCTAATATTCTGCAACAATGACTCAGCAATTGCTCTTTCTGAAGACCCTCTACTGCATGCTTGTGTGAAACATGTCAATATTAAGTATCATTTCCTTTGAGAACATGCCCAATCTAATGAGTTAACCTTACTCTGCATCTCTTCCAAAGACAATGTGGTGAATATATTCACAAAGGCTTTGTCTGCTCCCACTTTTCAATACCTTTGCCCACTGCTTGGCCTTCAATGAGCACATCATGATACCACATGAGGAGAAGCATTTGTATAAGGGCAACCTCCAGAGGTTGTGGCTAAACACACAACTGGCAGAGGGAAATCCAAAGTGTATTAGAGAAAGTAGAAATAATACAATCAATAATGAATCACCTGACAGAGGGAAATCCAAAGAGAACAAGTCTGAGGATTCCTCTGCCAGTACAGCACATCAGTACAGAGGGTGGAAGGCATGGGAGCGACTGTACAGTATCCAACGGCTAGCTCTGGGAGGCCTGGAAAACTTCAGGCTCCAGAAAAGGAGGTGGAAAAGAGGGATTGAAGAGGAGTCCCCTGACAATTTAGGTGAGGAGGAGTGTTGGTGTTTATTACTTATGACATCACACTAGCCACCACTTATCATGCATCACTTCATACTTCATGATATTATATTGGCCACTTGACATACAAGGCCACTGCACTGATGCTTTGTTTAATATCTTTCTATTATTCCTATTGTCCATGATAGGTATATAAATGTAGCTACCACAAGTGAGCTCCTCAGTCAATTATACCAGACTGAGGGGTAAGCAACATTACACACTTTACAAATTACATATGAACTAACTGTACCCAATAGGTTGAACTAAATACTTGTTCATAGGTATGGTTTGAATACAACTGATTATACTGGACTGAGGGATTGAACTAAATGCTTGTTTATAGGTCTGAATTCTAATATGCAAGGCCAGGGCAGCCTTGGCTACAAAATCTTCCTGAGTTCCCTCTCAGTTACCTCAGCAGATGTCTCAAAGAATGCTCACTTCTTCTTCCTGGCCAACCACACTCTCTAGAGCATGAATAGCAAAGAGCTCTAGCTTTAGAAGTACAATATTGTCATTGTCACTAGCTCCTGAACCATGGTCAGCTCACCTGAAAAGTGTGTCTAGCTTACCCATGCTCTGTCTGGGTTTGTGATGTAGTGAGAAGTCAAAGTTGGCCAGATACAAGGACTATTAAGCCTGTTGGTGGTTGAGCTTCTTGGCCATCCAAAAGTACTCTAAGTTTTTGTGATCAGTCCACATTTTGAACTTATGCCTAGCACCTTCAAGGAAATGTTGCCACTCCTCAAATGACTGAATGATAGCCAGCATCTCCTTGTCATGGATCTCATAATTGCACTCCAGTGCATTGAGACTCTTGGAGTAGAACACCACAGGATGCCACTTACCATCCTCTTTTGATTGCTGAGAGAGGACAGCTCCAGTAGCAAAATCTGAGCTATCAGCTTCAACATGGAAGGGAGAGTTGTCATCTGGGAATAGGGAAAGTGCAGCCTTAGCCATTGCATCCTCATGGGCTCCCTCCCAGTTCCCTCATTGGATGTCCTGGATGATGTCAACCTTGGCCTCCTGGACACAGACTCCCTCAAATGCTTAGATGACAAACAACTCTGGGTGCAAAAGGGTGATGTTGTCATTATCTCCTGTGCTGGAGCCATAGTTAGCACATTGAGAGAGGGTGTGAGGCTTCCCTATACTTCTTCCAGGCTGGTGGTGCAGCAAGAAGTCAAAGGTGGTGAGGTAGACAAGGTAGAGGGACCACTGGGCCTGGCAAGAGTTGAATTTTTTGGCTGTCTGGAAGTATTCCAGGTTCTTGTGGTCTGTCCAGACTTTGAAGCTGTGCAGAGTCCCTTCCTGGAAATAGCACCACTCCTCTAATGACCAGATGATTTTGAACATCTCCTTGTTGTGTATCTTGTAGTTCTGCTCCACAGTGTTGAGGCTCCTGGAATAGAAGGCTGCAGAGTGCCACTTTCCATTCTCCTAGGACTGCTGAGATAGGACTGCACCAGTAGTGAAGTTGGAACTATTTGACTCTACTCAGAAATGGAGGTCATTGTTTAGGAACAGGAACACAGGCTTTGAGATAACAGCAGGCTTCAGAGCTTTGAAGGCCTGCTGCTCCAGTTCCCTCCAGGTTCAGGGGATGTCCTTCCTGGTGAAATCAAACAGCAGGCACACATGGCAGAAAAAGTCCTAGATGAACCTACAGTAGACATTGGTAAAGCCTAGGAAGGCCTGCATTTCCTTCTTGTTCTGAGGCTCAGGCCACTGTGCCATACCAGCAACCTTTACAGAGTCCATCTCTGCTGCTCTGTGGGAGATTATAAGTCTGATGTATTCAATATGGGCTTGAGAAACAGCTGGTGCTGACAGAGACAGTCTAAGACAATCTGAGTGATGCAGTAGTATTCCTCTAACATCTTGAGGTAAATAAGGATGTCATCAAAGTATGCACACACCATGCCATTGGCAATGAGGTCTCAGAAAATATTGTTCATCATTGTCTAAAAGGTGGTGGGCGGTCAGTGAGTCTGAAAAACATCACTAGTGGTTTGAACAGCTTGCAGTTGGTCCAGAACACTGCCTTCTACTTGTCTCCCTCCTGGATGCATACATTGTTGTAGCCCCAGCAGATGTCCAACTTATTGAAGTAGCACACACCCCAGAGGTTGTTGAGTTGTTGATGAGCTTAGAAATAAGAGGGAGCAAGTAGTGGTTCTCAATAGGCATTGTGTTGAGCACATGGTAGTCCTGGACCAACCAGAAGGAATCATCCTTCTTCTTAATGAAGAACACCAGAGAGGCCATGGGAGACTTTGAGAGGCAGATACAGCTGGATTTGAGGTTCTTCTAGAGAAATGCATCCAGTTTGTCCTGCTCCTTGGATGCAAGCAGATTGACCTTGCAGTTGGCAGGCTTTGAGTCTGGCAGGACCTTGATTGCATGGTCCTACTGCTTGTTTTCCAGAAGGGAGTCAAACAAGGCCTTGGAGAACACATCTTCAAAGTTGTGGAGGTAGCTGGAGACCATGTCATGGAACGTCCAAACAGGGAAGTTGGCTGTGAAGGCTGAGCCAGCAATTGAGATGTTGTCTGGCTAGCCTGGATCTTCTCCATAGTCTCTGGGGCCCACAGAGTAGTGGCATAAATGTGGTTGCCCACTTCAATAGCCTTGTCTAGGAGCTCCAGGTTCTGGGCTGGCAAGGACTTCTCTTTGCATCCTTCTTCCTGTATAAGTCCCACCTTGCCATGCCTGTCATCCTCATACAGTAGAGGGCCTCTTTAGGAAGGAATGCCAGGGGTTAGAGTCCAGCAGGTTGAGATCAGCAAAGGGGAAGTGCTCCACCCAGCATGCCTAGATAGCTGCATGTTCCTACACTGCAGTGTGCCACTCCTTCTTTGCCTCCTGCATGCAAGTGGCACAGTGCTAAGAGAATTGGCTTATACTCACTTCTCTCTTGGTCCTGTCAATTTCCAGGTTGTGCTCATAAAGCCAGGGAAACCCCAGAATCATGTCTTGCTTCCCAAAGCTGGTGACAGCAAAGGTGGCACTTCATATGGGACTGGTAACACAGGACTAGGTCCACTACTGAGCAGATAGAGCTAGCTTTGTTGGGGGTGCTGTCAATGTTGTAGACCAGAATTGGAGAGGAGAGGGGTCAAGTAGTAAGCTGTCAGTGCTCTATGTAGTTGGCATCCAAAAACAGTCCCATGGCCCTTGAATCAAGGAGGGCCACTATGCTCCAAGTCTGTTGGATGTCCATAGTCTCAATTTTCACATCAAGCCAGAGCAAGTTGGGGGACAGGTTGCCCACCATGTAGCAGCAAGATAGGCAGCATTCTCAGGCTGGCATGCATTGTCAGGGTGTGATCAGAGGTGTCACAACTCTCCACTCCAAGATCCACCCCAGGACACCTCCAGAGCCCCACCTAGTATAGTACTTGGTTGCAAGTAGTACTGATAGCCTCTAATACACACTGGCTTGATGATGAAATTGAGAAATTATAACTTTGAATGCTTCTCAGAATATTCCAGAATGCAGAGGTTTGTCAACAAACTCCAGCCTAAGCAATTCACACCCTGGAAATCACCAAGCCTTTGCCTATTAATTGCCTGTCTATTCTCTACTATACTTGGGCTATTTATACTATTTTTCTAGTGCACAGACTACTAGCTACATATGACTCTTTGTTGTAATCTCCCTAGTATCAATAACATATTTGATAGTCCAGTTTCCTTTTTTGGATGCCTGTTTTGGTGTCACCATTCAGTTTCTTATTCCACCATTCATTTTGATTATTCTGATTGCTACTTCCCCATTTGTTTCTGCTCCTTTTAGCATAATCCCATTCATAGATCCTTATTTCCTCTTTTAGCCCTTTCCTGCCATTCCATGCTTCTTTTGACATCCCTCCATGCTTCTTTCCTTTTCCCCTTTAAGTCATGTCAAATTGGGCTTTGTTAGATCATATCTTGATCTAGATCAACACAATTTGATCCCATTTTGCTTCCTCTGCCAGCTCCCATGCTTCCTCTCCCCATAACAGTGGCTGGACTATTATTGAATTGCTAGCTTGAGCTAGTCCCTGCCCTTTGTTCTGTACTTTTTGTGTATTTATTGGGGTGTTTTTGGAGATATAATTTGTTGAAATTGCTACCAGAAGGCTTACAGTTTTCAGCCTTATGATTAAATGTTTATTTTGACTTTTGGTGCATGTTGTGTCCCTGACTGCTGGTACAGTGTAGTATCACTAGACCCCTCCATCAACCCCTAGCCATGCACTTTGACCAATGCCTCAATGCTGCTATCATGCGCATTCCCTGGCCATCCCTCATATCATGGACTCTTGGACTAGCTGCCATCATGGCCATCACCTCTACAATTGACATTCCAGATCACACATAATCACCCCAGCCATCATGCATCATGCATCATGCCACCACTTCTGCACTGCTGATTGCACATTCTGCAGATACAATCCCTGGTATAGAGTTGTTCCTCAATCCTACTGCTGCTCATAGAGTTCCCAGGAGTCATTGTAGACATCCTGGAAGCCTTTTGGACTGCTGGAGTAGGCATTTATAGTACTTGTAGTTTGTAGTCACCATCCTGTATGTTTTAAGTCTCAAGATTGAATTACTTTGCTTGTTTCTTCCTTTTGTGTGCCTCATAAACTTCAACTGGCACACACTTGACTGGTATACTTGACTGGCATGTGTATTTAAGACTGGTACACACTTTGCAACTCTAAATTTATTGACCCCAATCAAACACCCAAGTACACATAGTCCAAGTCTGCCTTGTAAAGGCATTGCTTTACTTGGAAGGCCCCCAAGTCAGTAGTATCTGACAGGAGAGGATGGAGATCTACTTGGAGGATTCTTAAGTATATCAGGAGGGGTGCTTATAGTTGCAGATATGGAGTTGTCAATAGGGGTAGTATTGGTCCTCTTCTACTAACAGACAGATGATGGGGGTATACTCTTTACCTCTTGCACCTTTAAAAATCCTCCCTTGACTCCTGCTGTATCATCCTTTTCACCAGGTCCTCCTGTGAGATATCTGGAGTGGGCATGACCAGAAATGGCATGCTAGCAGCATTCCAGGCTGCCAGAAACTGCAGGAGCAGCTCCTCCTGCTTCTCTGGTGAGAGGTAATGCACCTCAAGGTTATATAGGCAGTGGCATGCAAAGTGGCCTGGGATCTCATAGTGTTGACAGGTGAGAGGGGAGGCAGCATGCTGCCAGGAGACATCTATGTTCATGGGAATCCCCAGAGGCAGTCCTGGACCAGCAAGGCAGGCTGTCAGGATGAAGGTAGTGGGGGTGTGGTAGGATGAGGGCAGAGGAGTGCAGTGAAGGACCTAGGAGCCAGTGCTGGAGCAACATTTCAGCACAGGTTGCATTTGAGCTCTATGAGCTGCTATTGTTCCCAGGCCACATAGTATCAGACATGGACCTCATTGTCTGCTGGGCCCTTCTGCAAGGCTGTCAATGTGCTCCATCAGAACTGGATAGAGCCCTTCTTAGAAAGTGAGACAAAGTTGGAGGCCATTCATTGGAGTATCTGGCCTGCTCTACTAGCACATAGAATGAGTCAATGTACTTGTCCAGGGACTACTTCCTCTGGCTATACTGGTCCTTATCATGGAGGGCTAGCATGGCAGTCTTAGCTGGGTTCTGAGAAAAGAACTCCTTCCAGAACTCCTGTTTAAACTTGGCCCAGTCCTGGAAATCAGCAATACTACCAGGATATTGAAAAACTCTCTGGGTGTAGGTCACTGCCTGCCTAGACTCCATGTAGGACCCATGCTATTTTTAACTCATTAGAGAGGAAGTTGTCCCTGCAGAGTTGGATGTAGGTAATGTAAGATTGAAAGAAACATTCCCTAGATGCATAATCATCATTGTATGCATTGGGGAGTGAATGTGGGATCTCTTGCATGCCAGAGGAGGGAGTTGTGCAGCATGGAGGCATTGTATGGGAGATGGAGGCCATGGAATGGCAGTCATGATTAGGAGTAGCTGTTCTATAAGGGTGTGGAGAGAGTCAGAGAAGGTGTCAGTCATTTGGCAAAGGAGGGTCAGTTTAGCAGTATGTTGAGTAAGGAAGGCTTGCATGATCTGCATCTGCATCTCCAGGTAGAGCAAGTGAGTCCAGGCTTTGTCCTGGGGGGCTGTAGCATCTGAGGGAGCTTCTGGATTGGCTGGCTGAGACATAGAGCATGCAGGTGCTTAAGTCTGGTAGGGAAGTGACAAACAGATGTGAGATAAAGTTTTAGCAGGCTATAAAGGGCTTCCAGACCAGAGTTAGAAGACTTGTTCTGCTGTAAGGGCAATCTCCAGAGGTTGTGGCCAATCACACAACTAGCAGAGAGAAATTCAAAGTTTATTCAATAAGCTATCAGACAACAAGGAGAATAACTAATCACCTGGCAGAAGGAAATCTGAAGAAAACAAGTCTAAGAATTCCTCTGCCAGGGCACAGCACATCAGCACAATGGTAGTGACATGAAAACTACTGTACAATACATAAAATTTACCCTAGACAAAATGGGAGGGGTCCCAGGAGCCTCTGAAAAGGCATGAAGAAACTTCAGGAGTGCCAGACAGTTGCTGAAGAGGCCAAGAGGTGCTGAGAGAATGCCAGAAAGGCTGGTAAGTGCTGAGAAAATACCAGAAAAAAGTCTCCTGATAATGTGTCACTTCAGGGCATGCCATAGATTTTTGAAGAAACTTTCATAAAAATTTCCTAACAAGGCAATTTTTCCAGAATTTTCTAGAGAAATACTTGTTAGAAATTATCTGACCTGTTTCTAATTGATGTTTCTCCAGAAATCTCTGGTATGCCCTGAAGTGTGTGTGATTAAGAGGAAAATAAGAAGCAGAAGGTCAATGTATGCATAAATGCTTGCAATTGTGATTATAAACAGAGGAAACAAATGTATTTGCAGAATCCAGAAAAAAAGAAAACATATGCAGGAGAGGATCATGACCAGGGGTAGAAAAACAGATGGCTATTGTTGTTGTTGTTGTGGTGGTGGTGATTTTTTGTTGGTCAGCATTCCCACTTTTATAGTTTCAACCATTCGTCCATTTCCATCAAAATGTGTCACTATTTGTATCATGGCAAAGTCCTAAAATGCCACGGCTGAGCTGCCGGCTTGGGGCTTTCCGCCACCATGCGCCGAGCCAAAGCCGTTACCATGCCGTCCCCCTCTGGCCTGGCCTGGCACAACACTACTCACGCTGCCTCTGTTGTGACGAGACCCACTCTGTTCAACTTAGTGACCTCAAACAGAAGCTATCATCTGGCACGAGAGTATCTGGTGATACTACACGCATGGCAATTGATGTCTAAAGTTTCTGCAAGTCTCGTGAGGCTTTTTGCATATGGTCCGAGCTTCTCGGAACTTTCGAACGAAGATATAAGTAGGTTAGAGCCCAGCTTCGGCGGCCAAATTGAACATGGGCGACTTCTTGCTTTCACTTCTATATTTCTCCCTAACGGTTTCGGTTGTATTCCTGCTCAAATATTTATTATCATCCTCACACCCTCCTTATCCGCCTGGCCCTAAGCCGAGTCTAATCTCAGGAAATTCCAGAGAGCTGCCAACTGATCTTCCCTGGTTAAAATATGGAGAGTGGGCAAAAGAATACGGTAAATAGTGTTTCAGGCTTAAAGTACTCAATTGGCAATATCAAACGTTGTCAGGGGATATTGTCCACGTCAGAGCGTTTAACCAACACATAGTCATCCTCAATAGGGTGAAAGATGCAAACACTTTGTTTGAGAAGCGATCGCATATTTATTCGGATCGGCCTGAGATGGCCTTTATTGATCTGTAGGCCCTTACTCGTCGACGTATACATACAGCTCTTGATTGACCCTTCAACACTAGGACGGGCTGGAATTTTAGTACTGGCTTTATTGGTTATGGAGATAAATGGCGTCGCCATAGACGTTTATATCAACAGGGATTCAGTAAGAAAGAGACTAAAAAAATGCATGAACCCGTGCAGATCGTCAAGGTTCATGAACTACTTCACCGATTTCTCGTATCGCCACAAGATTTTGTTGCGCATATCAGGAAGTAAGAAAACTTGCATTTGATTCTTAAACTGTTTTAGTTCTATAGCTAACTCGGGTGAAGTATTGTAGGAGAAATTGCAATGGCAACAGTGTATGATAACAATATCTCGAAGTCAGAAGGAAAAAGATTTATTATGATGTCCGAACGCGCCATTGCCCAACTTACGAAAAGCTTGGTTCCAGGCGCTATGTTAGTCAACGTACTGCCGTTTCTCCGGTATATTCCAGCATGGTTTCCTGGCGCTGGATTTCAGACCGCCGCAGCAGAAACTCGAGCATATACAAGCCAGGTGATTGAAGTACCCTTCAGATATGTCAAAGATCGGATAGTAAGCGGTTACGGCACAGTTTCTTCGAAAAAACTGATTCAAATGCCTCCGTTGTTGAAGGCCGCCGGGATCCAAGTATCCAGCTTCGTGGAACGGTTGCTAAAACAGACTAACCGCGCTCTTGGTTCAATGGCCCCACTAGAAACGGATATCAAGTCTGTAGCAGCAACTGTTTTTTCAGGTATGACCTGCAGTGAGCTACTTTGTGTTCTGAGAAATGATGATACTCTCTCTCTGAATAGGCGGAACCGACACGGTCCGTGGATTCCTGACATCTCTCATGTCGCGTTAATTCTGGTCACAGACTGTGTCTGCAGCTGGAACATTCATTTATGCAATGCTTATTAGACCCGAGGTTCAAAGAAAGGCCCAAGACGAGATTGACAACGTTTTGGGTCGGAATCGATTACCGGACTACAGTGATCGCCCAAACCTGCCGTATGTCGAGGCTGTGTTTCGAGAGGTCATGAGATGGCACCCCGTCGCTCCTCTGGGCCTGCCGCATTCCACGACTGTGGATGATGTTTATAATGGATATTTCATCCCAAAAGGTAATTTTACTTAATCTTTGTGACAATCCTTTCTCGTAATTTGAGTACAGGGACCTCAGTAATACCGAATATATGGTGCCTTCCGGACAATGTCTTCTATGTTAGACTGGAATTCACGGTGACTCTGCCAGGTCTATGACACACGACGAGTCGCGGTACCCTGAACCTGACCAGTTCAAACCAGAGAGGTTTTTCGACGAGAGTGGACAGCTTAACAACGATGACTACATCCTTACTTTCGGGTTTGGTAGACGGTACGCTGAAAGTTATTTTCTCATCGTTGCGTTGAAACTGACCGATTGACGAACAAGACTCTGCCCAGGCCGACACATTGCCAGTTCGACGGTAAATCATCATTCTATCTGCGTACGAGTGTAACAATACGATGCCATTCTTAGATATGGCTTTTTATCTCCTCTGTTTTAGCTACCTTCAACATCCAGAAAGCCCGAGATGAGCAGGGACGTGAGATAAACATTGATGCTTCTTATACCAGTGGAATGATAAGGTATACCTCCCTAAATTCAGACATTGATTCAGACTGATTATAGTCATTTCTCAGTTACAAGCTCCCCTACCGTTGTTTAATAATCCCCCGCTCGGAAGAGACTCGAAAGTTAATCATTACCACCAACATTAAAGTTCAGTGCGACGATCCAATCTGAGAAAGTTCGTTCCGAAGCATTTTCTGACGCCATCGGTTCTACGTAGGAGGTGGTCGACGAAGTCTCTGTATATAGTTCTCACTTCGCATATGTATCAGTTGGACCCTGTATTTGTATTCGTGTGATACGAGAAAGATTCAAAGTAGTTTCTCCGAGGCCTCTTACGAGGAGATGTGTTATATTCTTGTCGGAGTGCTGAGACTGCCATTCGACATTCTGAGATCTTATCTCATCTGACTTATCTTATCACAACAGTTTTGAAACATTTGCATTACTTATATCAAAAACGCGGTGAACAGCATGGCATTCTCTTATGTTATCGGTACCGTGTCTTCATTGAATGGTTACTCATGAATCCAATGGTTTCGAGCTAGAGCACTTGGAAGAAGACGAGGACACACCGAAATCAATTCCTCCATGGGTTGAGCTGGAGTACTCAGTCAGTTTACTAATCGATCTCTCTCTCTCTTTTACAATCTTCTGGAGACTTTCTAGCACATGCGTACTCTTGCAGAACCAGGCTCGCATGTACATTTCACCCATCTGTCCCAATCATCAGCGAACTCACTTTCGGCCGTGTTCTCATCGTCAACGAATAACGCGGCGGAGACATCATGTCACGAGCAAGGCGTTCTCGATCTCATGAAATCACACGGAATCACTCTCAACAGAGTCTGCCTACTCGATCCTAAGGCAGAGAAAGCACTTTCTCCGGAGGATGGTGATGGACGATTTGACATGTTCTTATTTGGGGTTTGTTGACATTTCCTTCTTTCGAGGTCTTTCGCTGAATACGATCCAGGGGATCCTAGGTAGGCTGACCAAGCTAGAGCTCATTTTCTCCAAGCATCTCAACGCTTTTTTGCTGACAGGCGATGACCCGCCACGAGATCGAACTGGAGAACTCCGCGTTATGGGATTTCCAACGCGTCATTTAGGTCCTGTACAAATGACGACGGACACGGCTTTAGGAGTTACAAAACTAGTTGTTAAAGATAAGGTTCCCCTCGACAAGATTTCCTATATCGTACGTCCTCAACCTTTCTTGTTCCAAATGATACTGTTTTTGAGTAGATTTATTTCCAGGATTTCCCAACTGTCCGTTTCAATTCCAAAGAGTCTGTAGAAATGCCCTTCAGTGCGTTTGTCTGTGTATTATCCGATGATCGACTTTTCACGATTCTTTGTGATTCCAAGGATACATCGTCACCTCAGATGGGAAGGAACCATTACTCCCCCCAGGCATGAAAGAGCTTCTGCACGAAGACCTCAACAAAAGTTTCGACTTTTGAAACCTCCTTAGCTTTTGAAAGTAAATATAAGTTATCAATCTTTCTTACTTTTATTATCCAGTTGCATCATTGACGTGCTATGCTAAGCTATCAGATTCACCACTGAAGTAATGTTTTCCACATGATTAGGAACATCGTGCCTAAAGAAATTGCACCAATATCTTGGGCACAACGTACCTTTGCCAAGTTCGGCCATGACGGAGTTCAGATTCAAAGGATTACAACTAAAAATTAGTCCTAATTCATACATAGGATTAATTAGACAGCGTATACGCTCAAACCATCACCTTTCTATGAAATACAGCGAGAGTTAGTAGAGGTCGAGTATACTAATACAACCAAGAAAGAGTATTAGATGAAATACCATTAGATAATGAAAATATCGCTGAGGAAGACCTGTGATAAGTAATAGTACATGGCAGTTGAAACAACCAGTGTCGAATTGCTACAATAATCAATAGACATGAGAGTACGGGGTTATATGCAAGAAAATGAGTACGTGAAGAGAAATGTGTAACGGAGACAGTCCAGCAAACAGGCTGAACACCTTAACCACCAAAAAGAAGGCCAATATATCCAACAGCGAGAAGGTGAACCATCCAACGACCAAGTGAGCCCAACGCGCCTGAGACGCGGGAAAGAGAGATTGCATAGAACATCATGGTGTCCGTGGCTTGTTTGCATCTTGCGCAGGCTTGATATCCCATGGTGCTGGTATCCTCGCAACATCTGCAAGGTTCTGGTCAGCCCTCGCATCATTTATCCGATCGCGGTCGTCCATATTCATACGCGTACGACACCGAACGAGTCGGAGCTTGGTTCGTTTGATCCCTGCGGAACACCCAATGAGATTTAAAAACGAGTTCGCTTCAAGACAAGACGAAGATTGAGGATGCTTACAAGTCGCAATCGTCTCCCGATCTTCTTCCATGAATGGATTCCCGACCTGCAACAAATCGTCCTGCAGTGCATACAGGCACCACAACGACTCCTCATACAACTTCTCGCATTCGTCGGGGCTATTCGCGGAATCCAGGAGCTCCTTCCTCGCCGCTGTCCGACTCTGTTATGCATAATCAATGATCACTCACTAGAGCGAGGGAAATGGACGTACCAGGACAAGCGCACGATCATACACGAGTTGATCAAGCCAATTCTTTGGCCCGTCATACTGCACAGGCAACCACGTCTTCACAAGCGCCGCACGATCATTGCACTTGATGAAATGGTCCTTGAACCACACGAGCGCTGTAAAGCACCCGTAAACACACCAGCTCTCATCCTCCCAGTGAAAAAGACTCAGGACGCACCATCATCAAACCCTTCACTAAGCACCCACCCGCCATCCGGATACCTCATCTTCATGTGCTCCTGATGCTTCCTCAGTCTGTTTATCCCCTTCTGCGAGAACGACATGAGCAACATATACACCGCGACGCATGTCACGGCGTTGTACTCTGCCTCCATCACCTGCAGCTGCCGCCGTTTCGCGTGGCGATCGGCCTCGCCTTCACGCGGGATAAACTTCGCAGGGTCCGACAGGGGCTCTGTCGACAAAGTTAATCAGTCAGTACCTAGTTCCATTCCGGCTCCAAAGAAAGAAGATAGACGAAGAACACGAAGATAAATGAAAGACCTACTCTGTGGCACAGCTTTAACATACTCATACATCTCATCTGCCCAGCGCGTCAACACATCCGTCTTCTGCGCGAGCTCTTCAAGGTCCTTCAACATCTCTTCCTCCATCGGATCTTTGTTCCCTCCCTCGGGGCTCTCCTCTCCATTCGCATTCGCATTCGCAAGCAAAAGCGAACCGCTCGGTGCACGGCGCGGCGAGGACGGGGCACTCCCGCTTGCCGCACTGGCTGTCCCCACATTCCCAACCTGACCCTGGACAGGCGAAGATCCACTAACTCTTGCACTCGGGCTCGGATTTCCAAATAACTTCTTACTGGCAAGACTTAACGCCCGATTAAGCGCGTTCGTCGCCGCGCGGGACGCAATACTCGACGGGGACGAGGAGAGCGGCGGGGGAGGTGGGTGGGACGTGAGCGGTGGTGGTGGGAATGTTATTGGTGCTGTTGGGGTTGTCGTTGGTGTGTTAGGGCTTGAGGCGTTGGTAGGGTGAGGGGTAAGGTTGGAAGGGGTAGGACTAGACTTGGCAGTCGGGGACGTCCCGCTGACGCCTTCGAACGGCGCAAAATCGTCTGTCGTTGGCGCAGGCGTAGACGGCATCTTCCTCTCATACAGCGGTCTTCGAGGCTCCGCGTTGATCTCTGCAGTTCATCGTCGCAAAGTCAGACGTCAGGGAAACCAAGATTGAGAAGAACTAACGCACCGTCAACAGTCCGACTGACCTCCACAGCCCTCGTATCACCCACAAGCACGTACTCCCGCCTCAACATCCCATCTTCCTCTGTCTCGCCGGGTATATACGACCCCTCCGTCGACAGCTGCCTCAGATGCTTCCCACAGACCTTCCCCCTCTCGCTCACCTTGTTCATCCCCTCCTTCCCCTTCTCGTTCACCCGCCCCTCTGCATCCATCGTCGCTCCAGGGAGTCTACACACCAATCAGACCACAGGAGAAAAGAAAGAACATCAACTGCTTACCCATCCACACCGAGACCCGCACCTCTCCGAAAGTTAAAGCGGCTGGGCGGAATCATCGCGTTCATATCCAATACTTCAGGCGGTATAATCTTATGATGTTCCGGCGTCTGCGGTCTTCCACCCATCCACCCTTCGTCTCTCTCCTTCTCTCTCTCCTTCCTTATTTGCATTTGTGCCTCCCCAATTGCAACTCCAACCCCGACGAACCCCACAGCAGGACTCGCACCCACACCTGTCGACCCCTGGACCGACCGATGTGTCCCACTCGGCGCCCGCACGACCTGCACGCGGGGAAACCGCGAATTCGCCAGCGCCTCGCTCCCAAAAAACTCCTCGAACGTCGCGCGCTCAACCGGGTTCCGCTTTAATAGTGCCCTTACGAGGTTCTTCACGTCCTCCGGAACTTGTGTCGGCGACGACGGCGACGACCCTTCTGTTGCGGTCCCCTGGCCGCTCACGCTCTTCTCCCGGACTGCGTTCGCACCCGAGTTGTGTGCACTCCTCGCGGGCTCGTCATCCGGGAACCTTACACCCCTAGAGTGCTCGATCTTCTTCAGCAACTCGATGTGGTTCTGTGCGCGGAAGGGCGGCTTGCCGACGCTCATCTCGTAGAGAACCGCGCCGACGGACCAGAGGTCGGCTTTGGCATCGTACTTTTCGTAGCGCAGAATTTCGGGGGCCATGTAGAGTCTGAGAATGAAAGAGCGGGTGAGAACGGAAGGTAAGGCTAGGTGAACGGACATACGGCGAGCCGCAGAGTGTCTCTGCCATCATTGCGTTTGGTAATGAACGCGCAAAGCCAAAATCTGCGACTTTGAGGATGGGAACCCCTAATGGGTGGCCGCGCGCGAGTTCCTCTGGAGAGGCAGAGTTCAGGAGGAGGTTCTAGGTTAATGGCACCTGTTAGTTTTTAGAAGAGTAGCGTGGATAGAACGCACCTGTGGCTTGATATCGCGATGAATCAGATTTCTGTGCCTTAGAAACTTGAGTGCGCGTGCTAAGAGGCTGATAAGCGACACGGCACTGACAAGACATACGGACGTACCCAGCTGCCGAAGAAAGCTACGCACGACAACCTCATTGAGGCCACCGGTGCGTGGGTGGGGGTAGTACTGCAGCGCGGCACCGGGCTCGGGCGCGTACTCGAGCCCCTCGACGCGACCACGCTTCTTGATGTAGTTGGTGAGGTCCCCACCGCCACAGTACTCCATGATGAGATATATATGTCTTTCCGCGCGCTGTTCGTCCACGACGATCAGAATGGCGGGCACTGGAATAACAAAGAGTACGCACGACGATATCAATGAGGCGTGTGATGTGTCTGTGTGATAGGGATTTGAGGATCTGTATCTCGCTCTTGAGGTTGTCGAAGAGCTTGGCGGTGAGGCTGTCGCGCTTGACGGTCTTGATGGCGACCTGCTGTCGGGTGTCCTGCGGGAGATGGGGTAAGATGGGACGTGAGTGAGACGCGCACGGCGGACGGACCTCGTGGTAGCCCTTGTACACGGTGGCGAAGCTGCCTTTGCCGATGTCTGCGACGATGACATAGGGACTGAGCTCGTCGTCCTCTGCGTTGTGCGCGGTTGGCGCCATTTATCGGAGATTCAGTGGCAGAGCAACACAACACCGCGGGACCCCCACTTGCTGACAAATACACCATCTCCCGCCACCTGCCCTTTTTAGGATCTGCGCCATTCAAGGACAGCGGGCTCGTCAAGGTTGTCAAAACATATCCACTCTGCGCTCACAACAAGCAAGCGACTAGTGCAGGGCGTGTAATATTATAAGTACTAGCAGATATATTTCCATAATTTAACCCCATCAAGCCTTTAACTTTAAGCTTTGTTTCACGGCTTGCACGCTGTCAAGTGATGTCTTAAATAGGCTACTTTTGGCAGGCCGTTATTTGAAACATGGTATCCTCTGCTGTGAAATATCACCTGTCAATGGAAGTATGCTTCCTTGCTCAAGGAAAATTCAACATGTTAAGCAGTATAACATTGTCTGAGCGGTTATTAAGTGAAATTAAAGCACAAATACAACCTGAAACCATACAACAACAAGCAAGACCAGCATCATATTTAGAGAACCCTGCAAACGATCAGCACCATTATCCTTAGCACCATTCCCTGCCACACTCGTTGCCTGCGACCCCTTGGCACTCGTCGTCACGGAAGCATGGATCATTTCACTCTCCTCTTCCCCACCCTTCAACGGCTGATCCCATAAGAAATACGCCTCCTCAGCGTACGTAGGCTGACCCTTCGCAAGGAAATCCGCATACTTCCCTTCTGGGTCGCCGTAGACTGCTCCAACGGCTGCGACACTGGGATATAGTTCGGCAGTGTATGATGTTTCATTGGAGTCGGCAGCGTTGAGGGTCATGGCGAAGTCGAGAGCAGTTTTTATTGTCGACCCTTCGTTGGTAGTTTTGTTCCAGACGGAGGGGTTCCCTGCGTATGCAGAGAGGCGAGCATTTGTCTAACAGCAAATTCAGAAAGAGATTGGATACGAAGTCAAGGGGGAAATGGTTTACAATCATAGCAGCCAAATTGTAAGCGTGGTAATGATAAGGGCGAGTACGTGCAGCCTCAAGTGGCTGGTGATATGTTAGGGCACGGAATAGGTATAAATCCACGATGACTTGCTTGCTCTCCATTAGCCGTAATCTGTGTCATATATTGCTTTGCAAAGTATGTGTCAGTGACTTTGAGTGCTCCAGTCAGATCGCCAACAAGAATCTTCAGCGCGGCCACCTGGTTATACCAGAATGTCCCATGATTACTAGAAGAATGCAATTTCAGCAACGCCACAGGGTAGCTTTTATAGTTGGAATAGGAAACTGACTTTAGAGCGGCTTCTTCTTCGAGTGATATAGATGCCGATTCGAGCCATTTAATATACTCATTAGTCCAAGCTTTCATTTGATCATCTACATCGCTCGTCCAATCCGTGCAGTTCATTTTACGAAGTATTTCAATGCCAGTGACGATTTTAGCCATGCCTTTTAAATCACTGTCAACCACACCGTAGTTAAGATTCAAATTCAAGCATCTAGCCCATGAAACGACTCACAGAATACCAGTATGACTTCCTACTTGTCCGGTAGGTCCGCGCTGCATCTGTGCGTAATTCAAGTTGGGGTTCATCTTCGTGTCCTCGTTGAGAAACCAAGTTTTAATGTAATCAACTGTATTAAACGACGAGAAATTCAGCAAAAATAAATACATTGGTGCCATAGAGACGAGCAACTGACCTGCCATTATAGAGTACGACGAGGACCCGTTGCTTGTTAACGCAAATGCGATTGTGTTGTAAAGGACCATATCGGAAAGCGACTGGAAGTTGCCAACATCATTGATTAGGCGACCATCAGGGTTAAATTTTCCATCGCGAGAAACATATGTACATGTTTTCCAGACTGCATATTTTAGTCCAAATACCCACGGAAAGATTTATTTAACAGACTGACTCTGCTCCGGTGTCAACTCGGTCGAATTCCGGCTTTTGTGCAGTCAGGCCACCAACTACATAATCTCTGTATCAGTCAAGGCTACAAAAGAAAGGAAAATGTCGTCCGGCTTTTGTGCAGTCAGGCCACCAACTACATAATCTCTGTATCAGTCAAGGCTACAAAAGAAAGGAAAATGTCGTACTACGGTGCCCAGCTCATATAATCATGAATATCGCCAGAGGGTGCAGTTACATTCTTCTGGGTGACACCTGCAACCATTAAATAAATTACTGTAATGGTTGGATATTCACTTACTCCATGGTCCTCCAGCCGCAGAATCCTTCGCCCACTGTAAAATTGCCTGTTGGGACGCGAGAGTATTATTCCCAAACACACCCTTCACGATGTATTGGGGATCCACAAATTCGTTCGCGTACGAAGTGTACGCCAATGCACCACCAGCAATGTCTAAAACCTTGAGTAACAGTAAAAGAGAAACAGAAGTCGGAATTTGAAAGAGTGTCGGTCGCATGGCCGCGAGTTGAATAGTTTGTGTAGATAGAAGGGTATGGTTATGAACAAGGAACTACAAGAACAAAACCCCGGTCTGATTGTAACCCGTTGCATTTCGGAGATCAGGCGAAATAAGGTAAGTAGCAAGATATGTCAAGTGGAGGAGACAATGCGAACGACCTAGTGAGATCCATAGCTGAACGCGCTTAATGTACTGCTGGTTTGCAGTCACAGAAGTAGAGTTGTCACCACGCTAATCCTAGCTCTATGGAAAGTTTTGCTGTAAATTTTGTGAGGTTGCCAGAGGCCAAATCGATCATTACTCAGGATAGCCGATCGGAACATTATTATCCATCGGGTACCTGAAGACATTAGGACCGGCAATATCCGAGTTGTATGACCCCGTTTCCGGGTTCTCGTTGCTTTCTGGTTGCTTCTTCAAGTGGATATACGTCTGGCTTTAGCATGGTAATGCTGCATCTTCATTCATCCCTCAAACAAGGATAGCTTGGAATCTTAGAACTCTATAATCTACAAGAATAAGTGCTACCTTATATACCTTATACAGTCGCCAATGGACATCATTGTCATCCTTAGAACTCTATAATCTACAAGAATAAGTGCTACCTTATATACCTTATACAGTCGCCAATGGACATCATTGTCATCCTTACACTCGCTCATTCTCAAAGTCGACAACGAACTCGGAAATATCCATGTGCATACTGCTGGATCACAATTGCAGAAATGGTTCTTATCAGGCAAGCCATCTCCGACGCGTTTGTTTCTTTCAGAGAACGATGGGCGATTGTGGCCGGCCGGTGACAAAGAGCCTGCCTGGCCAGCTTTCAAGACATAAGAATAAAGGACTTACTAAAACTTTGATCAACTCAAACTTCCCAGCCCACAACACGATCACGAATAATGCCAGCGGTCTACGCGTCTCCCCACACTCTCACCTTGGAACAAAGTAATCCTTGGCCGCTCAATAATCTTTACAATCGCCCCAAAGAACATGACATAGACCGAGGGATACTTTTGAGCGTCGCGCCCGATCGCGAAGTGCTCCTCACCAGCAACAAGAGCATTGTCGAGCTACGGCAGATTCTGAAGATTCGTGTGGGGGGGACTTCAAGGTTCTGTGCCTTTCACATTTTCCCTGATAGATGTGTTTTTATTGGATAATGCATTATAGCCATTGGCTCTACCGCAGTCGAAAACGAGCGAATGCAAGCCTCAAAGGCATTAACACTCGTGTATCTACACTCATGCGCGGGGGCCCCTCTACCAATGGCGCACAAGGATCCCGTTCCTCGTCAAAGAACGAAATTCACATCTTGCGACGCGTGCTTTCTGCCTCAGAACTTGCTCACGCGCCCTCGGCCCAGCCAAAGAGAACAGATGGGCGTTTGCTTTCTCCTTATAATCATGTTGAGCAAAGTGTCGACGTCTGGGGCACTATAAGGCTCAGCACAGCAGACAAACTAATATCCCCACGACCCCTCGGTCCTACGCATATCCTCATTGTACACTCGATGCCCGGACCGTCAAGAACATTACAGCCAGTCACAAGGGGCGGACGAAAGTCTCTACGACCGACGAAGTCGTCTCCTCTTTCGAACGTTGTCGAAATACCGATTAACGATCTGCTCTTTGTTCTCAATGTTCCTAATCTCACGCAGACAATTCCCGTTCTTCCTCCACGTCTTCACAAAGAGCTCCCGCAAGTTTTGATGTACGTTCCGCACATAGAGACGTTCCACGAGCTTGTAGTGTACCTACATACCCAGAATCAAGCAGAGCTATTCAGGAAACTGATACCGGAATGGATACGCGATCTCCTGCACCCTCTTCCCGAGGTACGCGAAGCGTCCTCTTGTGCCGTTCCACCTTCAGCCGATATCAAGGCTATCGTGAGGACGCCACTGCAATTATTTGGCTTGTTTATTTCAGCCTCCACATCAGCATCTGGTGTGCAGACCGAAGCCATGGCAGAGTACGGTCCACATCGCCGGTACGGATATCGACGAACAAGGAGGTCTGTCGCGGAAGAGATCGCTCGGGCAGCTTTCTCCTCTTCACATGACGAGCAGGAGGTTGACCCCATCGTTTTCTCCGTTGCACAATTGAACGCGTTGAGGGACAATCTGGAGTATCTTGGCTATTTTCATGAAGACCTGTGGCATGAACTTGATATATATCTGGAGGTATTGATAAGGGCCGTCTCTTGTCAGGCGAAGATTCGAGGAGATGTGGAGCTGTGAGCATAAGTTTGATGATCTTTGGATGACTCATATTTCATGACCTTAAAATTGAAGCGCTTCATACTATTGCCACCTACAGGTTAACACCAATATATTCCGTAATTGCGATCTATCTCTTGATAATGAATCATGTCGTCACAATCGATGCTGCATTCGACACATGCGAGTTGTGGATTTCTCTGCTGGATATATCTGAGTCCCAAGATCACGACCCTGGAAAAATTTTGTCGAGAAGAGACAATGCAATGGTACGGACGACAGGCAAAACAATGGTAACTTCAAGATATACTTCAAGGTCAAATTCAAAAATCAAGAAGGCGCGCCAAAGGGCACGGAAGTCACGTTGGTTCATATGCACGATCCAATCATCTTGGAAAAAGTCGTAAAAGCTACTACCGCCCATTGCCAGTGATACACACTCGTAAAAATGACTAATCATCTCGATTTTACTCCAAAAAGAAAGTCGGTTCGATGAAAACCTTGAGCGCCACACTATTCAATTCAACAAAGAGAATTATCAACACTGGTTTCACAATGTATCCTTAGACAATATCTTTTTGACACAATCATGAACACCACCGCACCTCTCACAACAACAAAACCCACGCAGACATCGCTCCGACCAAAAACAGACCCCACCCAAAACACGACTCCCTCACAAACCTCGGTCCAGGCATCGCACCATTCGGATTCGCAGTCTTCGCGGGGCCATCAGCTGCGGTCAGCGTGTAAATCGGGACCATGGACCCAGCCCAGGACGTGGTAGTAGTCCCGGCGTCCGCAACGCCCATCCAGTACTCCTCGACGCACGATCCGGAGCCTTTTCCGTCGAAATTGCATTCGTTGTGGAGGCCTACGTTCAGGAGAGGGTCGTCGGAAGCATCAGGATCTTTGTGGTAGACGTAATGCGTTGCGTCTTGGATGAGAGTTGCTGAGAGTTGACGTGGTGAGTACTCAAGTCTGGGTTTGGACGTGGATCGGCTCACCATGATAAGTGACAGGTCCGCTCGTGTATGTAGTCGTCTCAGTTGAAACAGTGCTCGTTGTCACTACACCGTTTGTGGTGTAGAACCCGCCATTGAGCGGAGCGATTTCGTCGACGAACACGCTTTGGATTGTGTCTTGGACATAGGTCGTCTCCCCGTTTGCACCAGTGCCAATCGCATGGATCGCGAGAGAGGGCTTGGGGACTGAGACAGTATTCCCTGTGGCAGTATTGGAGGGCTTGATGGCATAGAGGGTGATCGTGGCCGCGATGGTTGCTGGCACCGCGAATGGTTAGGCCAGGCTCTGTAAGCAATAGAACACGCACCGGGCAGGCAGAAGGAAGCGGCGGTCAATGCAGTCGTAAATTTCATAATGGGTACTTCAATGGGTTCCAGCGAAAAGACTGGGAAACTGAAGTGCTGGAATCATCCTTCTCTTTTTGTTATCCTCTTGAAGCGATCTGGTGATGAACAATGACCCTGCCCTGAAAGGGACAAAAAATGGACTCTGACTCGTGTCTGATAAAAATCAACGTACGGAAACTTGCATGCGTCGAGGTTACAGACAGTCAGATATGTAGATCGTTTCCGGAATCTGCGGATGATGCAATGAACTTTATAACAATGTACAACGTGCTTTCCGGGTGTTAGCGGTGAGAAACAAGTCGACTCAATAGTATGCATGTCTGCAAGTGTCTGTAATATGGAAGCTTCTGAGGGATAATATCGTACTTGATAGCCGAGAGGTGCCTGCAGGGAGCTGATTGTTTGCGCCAAGGAATCAAAAGCACTTTGAACTTTTAATTGTACTTATATGTTAAAGGATCCTCGTCCCAAGCCCAACATAGTGACATCAGTAACATAGAAGGACAGTTGTCCCCACATGGAGTTTGTGAGTTAAGACAAGTGAAGACGTGTGTTGGCTACATATGAAATCATCTTGCTGATCGTTCTCCGTGTTTAACGGATGAAATGAGCGTTTGCAGGGTAGAGAAGGCCTGTGGCGGGCACTGGATATATAAAGCGACCAAGGTTCAAAAGACGTCACAAATCTGCACTTTGTGAGAAGGCATAGGAGTTATTTGCAATACATTCGATGCCGTCCAGAGTTAGAAAACAGCTGAACGCAGTTATCACTATTGTCAAAAGAAAGAAAGTGTCTTCTGCCTCTGAATACAATGGTCGAAGAACGAAGTTGATTCAAACTCCGACACCTGCCACCCGTTAGAAGCATTCTCTACTTTCAATTTAGACTGTCAACGACCACCGAGGAAGCGGCCAGCAAGACGCCTGGTGGTACCAATGCCCCCGAGCCCGTCGCACCGCTCGACGATGTCGCACAGCCAGAGTAATTCTCAGTCTTTGGTTGACTCGATTACCAAACAGCAGAGGCGAATGACTTCACCAGCACCAAATGCATCTCTTACTGCAGTTTGTAAATTTTCTCAAGTTATAATATTGAATTTTACGAAAAATTGCAGCCCGAAGTACCAAAGCCACAAGGACGGCCACCATCTCCGCTTCGTAATGAATTTGTACCCGACACTTCCACTGGGATCAACCCAGACGAATGTTTTTCTGACGATGAAGACGACGATCTTGAAAATCACGAAGCATGGAGGGAACGATCATTGTCTCCATCGTCGTCTGTATCTCATCTTGCTGCGAGCATCACCCAACGTGTTGGCAACTTCCTAGGGTCTATGGCGTCTCGACCGCCCGGAGTCATGCCTACAGATGCCGAGCTGGAGGCAGAGGCTGAGCGCGAAAGGGAAAGAAGCAGGCGAGAAGCCGAGCTAATTTTAACTCGGGAAGCAGAGGAAAGGAAGTTGGTCGAAGAACGCGTCCTTGAAATGATGAGTAGTGCTCGCAGCCTTCCGCCCCCGCCATCGCGTACGGAATCAAAGCCTCCATCGCCCTCTAGCTCGCAAAAAAGTAATTGGTGGGCTGCCGCGAAGAACAGGCTTACTCCAACGAAGGACAAGGACCCGCCTACCCCCGCTCAGCAAGTTATTCTCGACGCTAAGGCGCGCGACAAGGACAAGGACAAGAAGAACAAGGCTAAAGAGAAGGAGAAGGAAAAAGACAGGAACGAGTTTCCTACAAACGAATCGGTGCAGAATCTGTCTCTGCCGCCGCCACCACATCGTAAACCTGTGCCTCCGTCTCCATCGTCGCCCACGCCTTCGCGCCCCAGTCTGTCTATGATGGCCCCGAATCTCACTCCGCCATCGATGCGTTCTGTTGGTGGTCTTGTTTCTTCCTCGCCTTCGAAAGAAGCGCCGCTTCTTTATGCGCAGTTCAATGCTCAAGGTACCCTTGACGTGCCTGGGACATTACTGACTATCGCTAAACGTTTTGAAAAGCTCGAGAAATGGACGGTAGGTCATGTGCGTGCTCTTGAGGACCGAATGAGCGACGTTGAGCGATGGCTTGTTGACAAAGAAAAAGAGAAAGAAAGGGCCGAGGCGGACAAAACGTCTATCCGTGCTCCCTCCTCCGCGCCCTCTGAGATCACAGACGAGATTCAGGACTTGAAAGATGAACTCACTGAACTGCAAAGCCGCGTCGGCATCCTCGGTCGCGAAATGGCGAAACTTGCTACGTCACCATCGAACCTCTCTACCGGCCCATCTCGGCCGCCCGCGCCAGTGTCTGCAATCCCTCAGAGTAACTCCACCTACGTCGCACGGGACCTGCCTGACTCACCCTCTCCACCTTCTCCACCCCTCCGGATGCCAGTTGTAACAACACCACTGCAGAGGCGGTTCTCCAGCACCGCACGGGAGTCGACTAGCCCGCCTATGACATCTTCCAAAACTCCGGGCACGCGTCTACCTTACCCCACAGGCGACTACGCCACCCCGCCGGACTCTACGGCGCCTCTCCAGGGCCCGTTCACATCGCCACCACACTCACCCCCGGCTTCTCTCCCGTGCATTCGTCCACTTTCTATCTCTGGTCTTGGGCAGGGGCTCGGGATACTTCAGACTGATTCTAACTCGTCTCTTCGATCCAGCGCGAGCGGGAACACCCGTTCAGGGTCGCCCCAACGACAAGTACCTGCGAGTCCTACACCCGTAAACGCAAAGGCGAGTGCGAGCACTCCCATGACTTCAACGCCAACCACTACACCAAGTACTCCATCTCAAGCTCAAGCTCAAGCTCAAGCACACGGTCTTCCTGCTCCAAGACGACCCTTACCCCGCCCTGCGAGCGTTAGCCCGACTCCAAGAAAACGATACACTGTCGCGCTGGGCGAGCCTATCGTCTCATCGCCCGATTCCCAACGTCGATCTCCTCGTCCCGCAATCTCCAGCTCGCCTACTCCCGGTGCTCGAGACAGGGATCAGGAGGATGGTGGGTTTGAGGAGGACACCATCAGCAAACCGACCTCAGGAAGGTTTGTGAATCATACCAACGGTGACTTCAAGCCTTCTCTCACCTCCAGTTCCACCTTGACACCTTCACGTGCATCTGGAGCCGCATCGTCCTCTTCGGCAAGTCCGTCTCCCGCTACAAAACGCCGCCTCCGAGCACAATCGGCATACGGCTTCGCAGGCCTGCAGGCGCTCCAGGCGACCATCACGCCTCTGCGGCCGAAGATGCGTTCGCGCTCGACGGAACGATTTGCGCCGGGGCCAGAGCAGAGTTTCCCGACGGGGAAGTTTGTGGATCCGCTTCTGTTGAGGAAGCAGGAGAGGGAGAAGGAGAGTGTTCGGGGAAGGCAGGTGGTTAGTACCGGGCTTGCGGCGGGGGTGAAGTCGGGGCCGAAGTTGCCGGTTGGGCAACTGGTGGCGTTCTTTGATGGCGAGAAGAGGGGAAAGTGAGATTATGCTCTGTGAGAGTGGCGGGTGGTTGGGTCATTGCTGTTTGCTTGATTCTTGAACAACGGGACGGAACTGTTTTTTAAGCTATCCGAATGTAAAGAGCTTTCGTTTTTTTGGTGGTTCTATACGACCACTGAGCATTCTACAAAGTTAGCCCCGGCAGTTATAGAAATTCCCAAGGGGGGCAACGGAGACCAATTTGTACATAATTTACGACTTATTTTTAGTTTCTCTGGCAGGAGGCAGCTAACCACAGAACAGAAAAATGCATTCACGCACGACATATGGATCTCGGAGCAAAAGCTCTCACGAGCGACTATCATCTGTTATCCATACTTACTGAAAAACTGTCTGCAGCCTTCCATGCCGCAAGGGGGTTCGCATCCCTCCGACAGGATACCGAGCTGAGCGCCTGTCCATCAGCTCTTTATTGGTTGTCCTTAATCTCACTTTGTGTTGTTCTTACTGTGTGCCTCAAATTGGTTTTTGTCAGTACGAGGATAAAATGTCCTGACATGCTTGTTGTCAGAAACAATAGGATGATTAAGTTTGAATAAGGCTAGTAAAATTGATGTGAGGCGGAGAATTCGAATTGGCTCCTGAAAGAGAAACAACTGTGTTGATTGCCTAAGGCTCTTGGTTGAATACATGATTGCTTATATGAAAAGGAGGTAAAAGGAAAATAAAATAAGGAGTAGGAAAAGTCTGAGATATAAAGATCCACGATGTACATACAATAAGAGGGAAAAGAGAATGAAATAAATGACGTATCTGAGAAGATTCAAGAGGAGAATTAAAGATTAAGAAGTATAGCAGGGTGTCGATGAGAGTGGGTGTGCAAATTGGATTTTGGGCGGCAGGATGATATCTTCACAAAAGCCCTTTTGATATCTGCATTGCAATATCTATACCATTATCCAGGCCTAGAATGAGTGTCATGATACTATGTGAATAGGAGTGTTGGACATCGATTTCTAATAGTGAGTGTCACCACACCTACTCCTTTGTGCTACCACTAGTATCATTGTTCACGGACTTACCTATATATATCAGTCATACACAAACCTGTAGAAGATAGCAGTAGTCTTCGACAACACTGAACTGGCGGGAAACTTCTTGTTTGATGGAGGACGGCAATATCCGATGGCCTGGATTGCGGTGCATCAAAATGATGACCCTTAATAGGAGTTATTCTGTGGAATTCTCCTGGCAACGTGTCATACATATGCTTTACATCGGTATCAGTGAAGTGCAGCTTACAGTGCTTGCTGTAAGCTGCGTCATCCTCTTTGGATCGTTTTATCCATGGCCTGGACGCAAGGTGCATCTGCCACAGCGTTTACTAGTATTTTCTCGATGGCTGATTGGTATCCGAATATAGTTGGCCCACGTTCCTGCAGTCGGATACCAGTTGCATTTTTTGTCTTTTATCAGTAGTCTCCAATATCCCTTCAAGGCGCAGGAGCTGGTGCAGCGCGGTTTGGACCAGGTAACTGTCCGTGCAATGTAGCTTGAACAGATGGAGTTTTCATCGAATTTCAGTATGGTGAAGGTGTTTTCAGAATTCCTAACCTGGCTGCTTGGAAGGTCATTGTGCATGGTGAAAAGTATATTGAAGACCTGAGGAAAGCGCCAGAGAGTGCTCTTTCCTTCCATGACGCCGTTGAGTTTGTACGTCCCATCTTATTATCACCTTGGCCATTTCTGATGAAGATTTGACATAGCAAGGACAAATCCCATTTACCTTGGGACCGACGATTGGCAGCAACCCGTACCACATACCTATTATTCGCACCCTATTGACGCGCAACATCCCTACGTTTTTCCCGGCGCTCTATCAGGAAGTCCTGTCTGGATTCAATGCTCAAGTTTCAGTCATAGGCCACGGTATGTTACCCGCTTTGTGGTCTCTTATTTTCTGACGTTGTGTACCAGAATGGGCAAAAGTCAAAGTGCTGCAGACAATTTTGTTCATTGTCTCCCGTGCAAGTAATTTTGTGTTCGTTGGAAGCCCTCTTTGTTGGTACCAATATATGCTGCGTATTAATCATATTGACTGGCTTTTTTCAGGTAGGGATAGTGGCTACCTGCGCCTCAGTGTCATGTATACACAGCGGGTCATGATGGCCGCCGCTATTTTGCGACTGCTTCCCTTCTGTCTGCGGCCGTAAGTCTCCCCTCTTCATGTTGATTAACAAGTTCAACAAGATCCTTTTTCCCTTCAGTGTAGTGAGCAGCCTTTTCGGACTCGAAAATATGATCGATCAATGTGTCAAGTATCTGCATCCACTCATTGAACAGCGACGACAGAGTATGGCAGAGCATGGAAAGGATTATCCAGGAAAGCCTGTATGTGATGTTTCAATGAACATGCAATGGGCACTAGACATTAACATTAGAATGATTTACTGAGTTGGATCATGGATGAAGCAAGTGGCGAGGAAGCTTCAACACGTGCATTGACTCGAAGGATACTCACTGTCAATATGGCTGCTATTTATCCATCATCAATGGTCAATTCACCACTGGTGATTGATTGAGAAAAAGCACTGAATATTGCTACAGGCTTTTACCCATGTTCTCTTTGACCTTGCAGCACATACAGACTGTGTTCAAGAGCTTCGAGACGAGGTTGAACCAATCATTCATCGAGAAGGTTGGACTCACGAGGCGTTGAATCAAATGATCAAGGTCGATAGCTTTATCAAAGAAAGTCAGAGGCTTAATGCCATGGGATCCAGTACGCCTTTAGTTTCAACATTTGAATCTCATCACTGATTATAAAGTCTTGATGGAACGCGTGGTCCGCCGGCCATTCACTTTTCATAACGGCACAGTTCTACCGGTGGGTGCGAATGTGTCAGCAGCCGTATACGGTGCCCATCTCAGTGAAACCCATTACACGGACCCACATACCTTCCACCCCTTTCGCTTCATCAAAATGCGAGAGCAAAGTACTCGCAAAGTTGACATAGTCTCTACGCATTCAGATTTTCTAGCTTTTGGACATGGACTTCATGCATGTCCTGGCAGGTTCTTCGCTGCAAATGAGCTAAAGTTGATGCTGGCATATGTACTCATGACATATGATGTGAAGGGGGAGGATGATAAGAGTCGTCCGAAGAATAAATGGTATATGACAACCTGTGTACCAGATCCAGATGGAGAGGTGCTGTTTCGAAGACGGATGGGCTAGCTAGGGAATGCAGTTTACTACTGCAAATACTATGAACTATTGAGGGATACGATGTCTGACTTGAAGTTCGGATGATGAATTGACGCAGCATAATGCGGAACAAGATGTATTCGAATATATCGTACAATATATCTCGCGTCAACAATCGAAGATGATTTTTGCCAATGATCGCGCCTAGATAAGAACTTTTACCGGACAAGTCAAGGCATTTTCGCAGTACGGCCTGTCCCAGCCCCGACACATGTATTATGGACATATATTATTATTATTATTATTTTTGAAGTAGCGTTTCGAGTAGCTGGAGAGCCGACACCCTTGGCGAGGCTCTGTCGCTAGCTATGCTACTCACCGGGAATTAAAACCAGGTTCTACTACTAGAGGCAGCTCTGTATGGTCTCCACGAGGAAATGACTTTACGCACGTGTGTGGGGCTAAAGGCCCGGGGTTCTCAATCACTAGTCTTTGGTCCACTCTTTTTTTCATTTGCATTGTGTGTCATATCAGTAAACAGTTGAGAGTTAGTCTCATGTTCAGTCTCTTCGTCAGGCATTTTATGATTGAGTCTTCAGTCTCATTGTTTTCTTGTCTATCCTTGCCATTTATCACCCTTTTGCATCTCATTGCCTCACTTCCATTATCAACAGTCTATACAGTCTAGATTTTCCCTTTTTTGTCTTGTCATTCTCATCCTTCCAGCTCACTGCTCTGCAGCCTATTATGTTTCCTAGGTCTGGTTTGTGCCATGGTAGACCTGTGTAACTGAGTGACCTACATCAAAAGCAACTCAAAGTATGCCATAGAAAGCCTAACAAAACACATGAACAAATGGGATGACATAGGATAAATAGGTGTTAAGAATGGGCCAAGACTGAGATATGTTAGAGATTCCACTTCCATTCCCTCTGTAACAGTGGCATTGGTCATGTGAGATGTGGTGCATACTGCAATCCCCAATGCACAATACTCTTCCAGGCTTGCTGGACACATTACTCATCAAAGAGATGGAGTGCTGCGCATAGTTTGTCGTATTGGGGCTGGGGTAGCAACTTGGCACATATGAAATCAATATCTTGCCTTCTTCAACTGAATGCCTGATAAAATGGTGTCACACGTCTATAGATTTTACCCTGTTGTGGTTCCATTTGTTCTCTGCGATTGATATTGATCTGTTGTTGTCCCCTTTTAACCCCACTGGCTAGGGTGTGCCTGCCCTCACCTCTACCAGTGCTGCAAACATCCACATTATTTGTTCTGCTGCCTTTTCCAATGCGATGTATTCCACTTTGGTGGTGGATGTCAATATAGTATCTTGTAACTTGGAACTGCAGCAAGTTGGTCCACCTGCTTGAATGAAGACCCCCCTGAGATTGATTTCTGGGTGTCAATGTCAGCAGCAAAGTCTGAGTCATAGTACCCATGCAGCACATAATCCAAGTAGCTATTGCTCCTGTATCGTAGTTTGTTGTGGATTGTTGCCTTGATGTAACACATGACATGTTGCAGTCACTGCTGGTGCCAGAACCTGTTTCCATCAGAAAAAGTGTTGAAGAAATGTGTCATGCAATTTCCAACATACATATTTCCAAGGGAAAAAGATTTGAGACAATGGAAAAATGCCTTTTTCTAAGGCAAAAAGTTGCCAAAGAAATGGTATGACACATTTCTTTGTCACATTTTCTGGTGGAAACAGGTTCTGGCACCAGCAGTGAGTGTGAGCCAGTGAGCCTTACTGGGATTCAATATAAAATGGCTGAGTGACATTACTGTGAAGGCAATGTTGGGTTGGATACTGACTTGAGCATACATCAGTGACCTCAGAACTTCCTTATATAGCTTATCTGCCATGTATTGGCATTTTTTGTCCATGGTCAGAGCCTGCATTCTACTCAGTATGATTCCTGATAGTAGCAGCATATATTTTGGTGTATACTCTGACATTCCAAACTTCTCAAGGGTCCTCTTAAGATATTCCTCCTAGTCAAGCATGATTAGGCATTGGCTTCTATTTCATGTCACATGGATTTCTAGCAGAAATCTGATATCTCTGAGGTCTTTAATTTTATACCTTTCACCAAGTTCATGTCGTGATCATATGGCCTTCTCTTTTGAGGAGGACATGCCCAAGGTGTTGTCTGTGTAGATGGTTGTTATTGTCTTCTCACCATCTCTGTCTCAGCACCTCAGTGATTGGTCAGCCTCAGATCTCCTGTATCCTAGTCATTTTATGCCCTTGTTTAGGGTATGCCACCAGTTATTTGCTCTGTCCATCATGCCATATAGGGCTTTGTCAAGGAGCATCACCAAGCTTCTCTCATCATCCTCCCTGCTGCCAGCACTAGGATTGCCTCCACAGACTTGCTCCTCCACATTGATGTCAACACAGTATATGTCACATCGTTTGACCTTGTACCCCTCTGGCTGCTCCATTAGTATGGGGACCTGTGTCGGTGCATTCAGATACACAGCTGTGTAATTGATTTGCCATATTTTGTAGTTGTTGATTGTGCCAAGGGCCAGGTTGATCTGCAATGATTTGTACTTCACCACTGACATGTAGGTGGCAAAGTAATTAATGCCAGAGATCTGTGAAAAACCTTTTGCCACTAATTGAGCCTTTCTTCCAACTATCTTTCTATTAGCATCATACTTCAATGCAAACATCATCAATTTTTCACGGTCCTCATGCCAATGGGTTGTTTCACGAGAGTCCAGACCTTCTATTCATGCATCTTCTGCATCTCTTCATCCATTAGGCCTCTCCATAGGTCCAGGCAGCACATTGCCTCTGAGTATGATCCTGGCACCCACATTTTGTCTGTGCCCAGGGTTGAGGTAGCCAGTGTGCCTAGCATGCCAGCATATGTCTTCTTCTTGCTCTTCAGCTTGGGTGATATCAACTGCATCCTCCTGCTGGTCATCTGGAAGGGTCTGGTGAGGCTGGCCTTCCTCAAAAATAATGTTACATGATCAGAAAACATGGCCTGTTGAGTGCTCCAGCAGTTTATAATCTCCCCAACCAAAGTACTTAATCAGGATGCATCTGATAGACCAAGGGTCAAGCTTACCTGTGCTGTCTTCCCTTGGTATCTTCACATAAGCAGTACAGCTAAAGGGTCAGAGATGTGACAAGTCAGGCTTAGTGCCTGTCTGGATCTCATGCAGAGTCTTGCCAGGGTGTTGTGAGCTTAGTATGGGATCCAATATGTATATTGCTGTGGACGCTGCTTCCTTCCAATAGTGTGCAGGAAGTCTAGAATCACTTAACATTTTGCATGCAAGGTCCAATATTGTACAATTCTAGTGCTTGATGACTCTGTTTGCAGCTGACAAGTGGGGGCTGTGACCTCATGAGTAATACCACATCTCATGCAGTAACCATTCCAGAGGTTGTTCTCAAACTCCTTTCCTCTGTCTATGCATATACATTTCACCCCTCAGGTTGTACTGCATCTTTACACAGGTGTCAAATAACTCAAGGCATATTGTAGTGGCCTCCTTGGTTTTCTGAGCTAGGAACCATGCCTCACAGTCCACATGGGCCTGGTCAATGGCAACCAACATCAATGTCTTCCCACTAGGAGTCTGCACTCATGCTGGGCCCCACAAATCAGACACTACTTGTTTGTATGGGGCTGTCTCAGGCTTGACCATTGCATCAAAAGGCTGTCATGTCTGTTTCCTCATCAGGCAATCCTCACACTTGCTGAGGATCTTCATATCCATCACGCTGAGTCCAGTCACCATGTCCATGCACATCATTTCATGCAGTGTGCCTTCTCTGACATGGGCAAGGCACCTGTGCCATATCTCCAGGTCAACTGGGCAGTGTAATGATCAGGTGGCCAGGATAGACAGGAAGGCAGGACAAACTCCACTATGAATATTGTCTCAGACATGGGGCAATGCATAAATGGGTGGCCATCAGGTGCATGGAGCATCACACTGCTCTCATTGATGCCTAGTTTGATGCCCTTCTAGACAAGTGACCTAATCAATAAGGTATTTGTGGTGGTAGTGGGCTTCATCTTCTTCTACCAGTCAGAGTACTGTCTCTCAAGGCCGCCACCTTTATGAAAGCACTTGTCAGCAATATGCCTAGTTTGTTCATAATTTGAGTTGAAACTGTAAGGGCAAACTCTAGAGGCTGTGGCTCAGTCACACAGCTGGCAGAGGGAGATCCAAAGTGTATTAGAGTATGTACTGACAATATCATAATAACTACTCACCTGGCAGAGGAAGATTCAAAGAGAACAAGTCTAGGGATTTCCTATGCCAGATTGGATGCTTCTGGGGCTTCTGAAGCATGGAAAACAACTGTACAGTACAACAAAACCTTAAAAACTCAAAAATTGACTAATCAAACAACTGTGCAAACAAGGCAGGAAAACTCCGGACTTTAGAAGTTAGAAAGGCAAACTCTGGCTTATATAAGCAGTCTGGAAGCAGTGCTGAAGGGCCCACACTTGTCTGAATGGTAGCTAAAGAACCAGAGCACCTCAAGGGCTGAGAGTAGTACTAACAGATAGTGTTGAAAGAATAGAAACAGTAAAGTGAAATAATATCAGAAGAAATAAGAGAATGAATGAAGGGAGAGTGAAGAGATAAGGAGTGAGAAAAGGAAGAAATGAGGAGTCCCCTGACACCTACCACAAGACCTTTAATTGTAGCGTAGTCTGTTATGTAGCATTGGCCACATAGCCTTTACTTACTATAGACTTAGAATATTATATTATACTTATTATAATATAATAATATTTATATAATTATAAATATGTATATACCTGCTGCTTACTAAGCAGCTTATTTTGTGTTTATACTACATAGTCAATAGACTGGACTGGTCTGATTCTGTGCAGTGTGAACTGTAAGCTCTCACACAATTGTAACTTTGTTACATTTTTTTGAATCTGCCAGCTAGGATCTATTGCTTAGCATCCGATGTCAGTTGCTGCACTTGTTGACAGAACTCTATCAGCTTCTCAAGCTTCTTGCACAGCTACACTATGCAAATTTCAAACAGGGGATTGATGAGTAATCTTATACCTGCAGTTTCCACTGACGGCAGGCGGAATGCCCATGACCTATGGGGAGACCCAGCAGACACTCAGAACATGCCAGTGTCTAATGTGGGTCAGTCAAGACTCAAGGCTTGAGACCAAGGTTGGAGCACCGACCTGCCCAGAAATGAGAGCAAGGCCTGGAGAGCTGAGAGCTCACAACAGGATGGCCAGCCACAGCCACGGGACAAGATGCCAGGGGGATTAACTCCCCCAGTTATGCAGCTGCCAGGAGGACTGTGACGGTTCAGCCAGCTAGCTTCCAAAGAGCCCTCTGATGAAGGTCGGCAGTCAACAAGTGCCCAAGGCACCTTAGGAGACACTGAGTTGTCACTATGGAATGGGGGACCTATTCTCCTGAGCCAGAGTAGTGGGGCCAGGCAGGCCGCAGCAGGTTCAATGCCCACCAGAATAGCAGAAACCCGCATAGAGGAGGTACTGGAGGAGGTTGCAATTCCTGAAGTAGCCTGTGCAGAAAATTGCTTCCCACACATGCCAGCAGTGGAGGAAGTCCTGGAGGTTGCAGAGCTCCTGGAGGAGGTGATGGAGTCATCTAGCAACAACGATGCCAGAGCAGAGGAGCAGCAGTTGAAAACCACGTACACCATGTGCTTGCAGGTGTTCTGGGATTTACACCCAGAGGTGATGAAATATACCACCCAGGCGCGATTCAAGCGTTACACTTCAGTGCATATAGTAGCACTTAGGTGACAAGGGCACAAAGTACCTGATGTATTCAGTATTAAATATACTGATTTAATGGTAAGAGTTCTCACTATAGAACTGCAAATGTATTTGCAGCGGAAAGCCACAAGGCAATCAGGGATGTCCGCCCCCTGGAGCCACATGTCCGAGGAATGCTCAGCATGTCATAATCAAGACATTGGAGTTGAGCTAGTGGAAGCACTAGCATGGGCGCAGGAAGTGCCCAGAGTAAAACCAGTGAGTACCTTCTATACTCCAGCAGAACAAGGGTAGCGTGAGGAGCCTCCACATTTGCGTAACCAAGACCTTAGGACAGAGATGTCAGGCCTGGATGGACATGCTAGTACCACGTTCAAGGTGGAGAGCGAGGCATCTGTGATGCTGCATGTGCCAATGGCGGAAATATTGAGCAACAGAGTTGCATATCAACATATGTGCAATGGTGACCTCAGGACTAAGGGACAGTCCCTTATCAACAATCAGGGCATTGTATTCAAGGGCACTAAGCCCATTGATGAGATGTGTCATCAATTCATAATACAGGGCCAGGAGAATCAAGCTTCTTCAGAACCAGGGCAGCGCAACAATCATGATCGAGATGGTGCCACCAAATATGATGCCCCTGGTAGCAGCCAGGATGACTGCTCTAGGTTGACTCCCTGAGATGAGGGCAATTATGCCCACAGTCAAGGAGGCTCAGGACGTCCACTACAGGGTGGATGAGGAAAGTCACTTCCCCAAGCTGCTGATTTAGCGACTAGATTCCCAGGTCAGCAGGAGGCCATTCAGATGCATTGTGAAGCCATGCACGATTGCCTGCATTGAGTAGTCAATGATGCTCTGGGGGTAACCTTACAGTTACCAGATGGGGTGAAGCTGCGTAAAGCAGATAGTAGGCACATTTGCGCCTACACAGGTGCATCCAAGTTTAGTGACTTGAAGGACTGGGCGATGGATATATGCACCCACCTCACTATGTGCTTATATGGAGGTGACCGTATGGAACAAGAACAAATCTTTGTTCTATCTGAGTTCTTGGCTGGAGAGGCCATGGGGTGGTTTTGACAAGCAGTATTGCACATCAACTGGGTCCAGTATGAGTGGACATTCAAAGGAGTCCTAACAGGACTGTATGATCGATTTGTGCACCCCTTAATGCTACAGGATGCAAGGCAGGACTTCCAGTCCGCCAAGTACACTGAGAAGTTGGGAGTACAAGGGTTCTATGATACTCTTAATAACCATGCCCAGAATATGGCAGTATATCTGGACAGGTATACAATGCTCGAAACATTCTTGGATGGTATTCCAGCAGACATGTGCTGCTATCTGATATGTGAGGACAGGCTGTCCTCAGAGGTCAACAATGTGGAAGAGTTTGTGGCATATGCCATCAGATATAAGCAGTCTCTTAAAACTGCTAACCACTATAAGCATTGTAGTGGCCACAAAGGGGGAAGCAGGCAACTACCACCTGCTGGGGCACCCTCACAGGGTCAGCATGTGGGGACCTTCCTGGCCAAGAAGGCCGACTTAGATTGTGACTGCACCACGTGGTTTGTGGTATACAGAACTCCTGTGGTGAATTGAGGGCAAAGCTGCCCATGACCGGAGCAGGCTCCTGACAGAGAACATAGTAAACCAAGGCTGGAATTCAAGCTGGCCAACCCACCTGGTCAGACAGGGACCTGTTTCACATGCGGCCAGCCAGGCCAGTATGCTACCACCTGCCTTGTGAAGACAGGAGCCCCGAGAAAGGGGTATACACCCTGCGCCCACCTTTGAGCCGCACATACTGCAGCTGCGAGTAGGAGTGATGGAGACGTCTCCGCCAAGTCTGAGGCTGAGCACCCCACAAATGACCAAGAGCCCCCAGAGGAGGCATCAGGGTGCCGAGCCTGAGAGTGTGGTTGTGGAGGGGGAGGAGTATACGACAACAAGTACTACAGTCAGAGGAGGCATCAGGGTGCCGAGCCTGAGAGTGTGGTTGTGGAGGGGGAGGAGTATACGACAACAAGTACTACAGTCGTGACAGTGACTCTGAGTGCCTAGCGGCAATGACAGATTGGCTGTCCTCAAATGATCACAACAAAAATAATGTTGTTTGGATGAAGAAAGTGACTCTTTGTCAAGCAGAGGGCACTTTGCAGCGCCCTACATTGAAGCGGGCAGACAAGGAGTGTCTAGTTTGATATGTGGATGTAAATGGCCACAAAGCCTGGACTTTATGGGACTCTGGGAGTACTACGTCGGATATAATGCCCCAGTTCACCCACATGTATGGAATTTCTGTACAGGAGTTAGATACGCCATTGGCATTGTAGCTGGGCAACGTATGAAGCTGTGCTATGGTGCAGTATGGGACAAATGTAACTGTCCAGACATCAGGCTCATACAGCCAGGAGTACATGGATGTAGCGAACTTTGATCACTATGATATGATACTGGGCATGCCATTCATGTGGCATAACAAAGTCATGCTAGACTTCAAGCACTGTCAGGTGCTAGTGAATGGGAAGGTGATCCCAGCCAAACAGACTACAGCAGACGACACTGATAATCGCCTGCGACATCACTGCACTATAAAGAAGCACAAGGATTCTCCATGACTTGGCCAGTGCAAAGTGCCGGCGGTGAAGGATGTGGATGAGAAAGTGCAGGCCATGCCTGAATTGAGCTCAGACCACAACGTGGTGATGATGAGCAAGGAGGAGTATCAAGCCTCCAAGATGAGAGATGAGTGAATACTCGCTCCTGATGATCAAGGTGCAAAGCCTTCAGACAAGTGCCAACAAAAGACAAAACAGCATGAGGACTCAGTGAATGTATGCCCACCTACGTTCTTGCGAGTCAAGTTAGATGACTTAAGGGACAGCAACCAAGAGGCGGAAGCCTCATGTGGGGAGGACACGTGGTCCCTATAGGAACGACCAGCCCCCCTGCTCAAGTATGACTGGGCATACGACCCTTGAATGCTGCAGGAGTGGGTTGAACTGGTGGCAGCCACGTGTATGTGAAATACGCACCAACAGATGACCATCATATCAGTGTATTGCCAGCCAGCGTCAGACGAGGTGTCTATAGTGTTTTCAGTTATATGTGAGGGAAAAAGCCTTGTGGCTCATAAGGCAGCAGTAGTGGGTTCCTCACTGAGACTACATATATCCAATGACAGTGTCACTTGGGTGCTCACAATGCACAAGCAATATGCACCGCAGCCTTGGCCACTATCAGATATGGTGGAAGTACTTTCCCTGGTGTGTATGAAGGGGAAACAGAAGGCAACAAGCCTTTGTAAAGAAGAGATACCTCAGTTGCATAAGCAATGGCAAGAAGAATTTGCTGATATAGTTAATGGGACCAAGGAGGAGCTCCCACCCTGGTAGGAAGTGAACCATGAGATTAATCTCATAGATGAGAGCAAGCAATACAAGTACCACTTGCCGTGCTGTCTGCGCACACTCCAGGAGCAATTATGCAATAAAACTAATTGCTATTTGAATGCTCAGTGGTGGTCACCATGCACCACTGCTCAGGCTGCACCATTACTGTGCATCCCAAAGAAGGACGGAACCCTTGGAACAGCTCTTGATGCACATCAGCGCAACGACCATACCATAAAGAATGTAACTCCTTTACCCAACCAGGAGGTGATCTGGGAAGATGTGGCTCAGGCAAAGTATTGCTTGAAGATTGATCTTACTGATGCCTACAAGCAGGTGCGCATTCGCACCAAAGACGTACCCAAGACCATATTTGCATTGATCATGGGCATGTTCACAAGCAACATAATGCAGATTGGAGACTGTAATGCCCCTGCAACCTTTCAGAGGCTCATGATCTCTATTTTTCAAGACGTGATAGGACACTTTATGCATGTCTACTTAGATGATATATTCATTTATTCAGATTCCATGGAGGAGTATGAGCAGCACCTCAGAGTCGTATTTGAACGACTATGCAAGTACAAGTTGTACTCGAAGTGGAAAAAGTGTGAGCTTTACACTCAGAGTATAGACTGCCTAGGGCATGTCATCAATGAGCGAGGTATACACCCTGATCAGGACAAGCTCGATCACATTTGGGAGTGGCACATGCCACAAAACTACAATGACATCCAATGATTTGTTGGCCTTGTCAACTACATATCGAGCTTCTTGCCCAATGTCACTGCCTATACTGGGCCACTTATGGCCATGAATTTGTTGGCCTTGTCAACTACATATCGAGCTTCTTGCCCAATGTCACTGCCTATACTGGGCCACTTATGGCCATGATGCAGAATGAGTCACCGTTCAATTGGAGGCCGCTGCACTAGCAGTGCTTCAAAATGGTCAAATAGATCTGGATAAAGACTCCAGTTATTCAACCAATCAACCCTAGACAGGACAAGCCTATATGGCTCATTTGCGACATGTCTAAGACAGGTGTCAGTGCCATGTATGGCCAGGGAAGTAGTTGGCAGACTTGCCACCCAGCAGGATTCATGTCAAAAAAGTTCATGACTGCCCAGCAAAACTATGCTGTGCACGAGTTAGAGACCCTAGCTATACTCGAGGCCCTCCTCAAGTGAAAGGATAAGCTGATGGGATACCCCATTCATATCATAACGGATCACAAGGCACTTGAGTTCTTCAAAACTCAGGTGAACTTGTCGCCATGTCAGCAATGTTGGATCGACTACATGTTGAGATACCAGTTGGACATCACCTATGTTAAAGGTGAACTCAATAAAGTGGCACACTGCTTGTCTCGCTACTTTGAAAGTGATGTAGTTGGGGAGGCTCATGAGCCTCACAAGTATGTGCAGGCAGACTGCCGCATAGACTCAGATGGGGAGGATCTACCTCCCCACCAGTACCAGGAAATCAAGAAGCATGTCCTAGATGTACACGCAATGCACAATGATGAACGGAGGCAAAGTACATGCCTCAGGGAGCAGCATGAAGAGTGGGACATAGCTGCCCAACTGCTCAAGGAGCATGAAGTCATGGATCCAGCATCACCTGGGGAATATGAGCACCCCGATAGACCCGTTACTCTGGCTAAGATGCTTGAAGACGAATCGCCTTCATTCCAGCCCCCTAGCCTGAGCAACAATGACTTCCACATAGAAGTGGTGTAGGCATATGGGCATGATTCTCTCTTCACCAAGATAATCACCAATCTGGACGACCACCCTCGGTTCAGGCAGGGGCCTGGTGGACTGATCACAATGAAAAACTGTCAAGGAGTGGCAGTGGTCTGCCTTCCCCATATGCAAACTATTGTTACACGAGTACTGGACCAGGCCCATGCACTGGTGGGGCACTTTGATACCACACAAACATTGGACTTTGATACCACACAAACATTGGAATACATCTGTAGATGGTACTGGTGGCCACATATGGCCCAAGAGGTTATCAAGTTCTGCACATCATACGCAGCATGTCAGAGGGCAAAGTTGCCTCCTAGAGCCCCTGCCAGAAAGTTACACCAGCTACCCATGCCGGTAAAATCTTGGGACTCCATTGGAATGGACTTTGTAGGTCTCTTTTCTGAGTCTAGAGGGTTCAATTACCTCTGGGTGGTGAATGCCACATAACAAGCATGGTGCACCTTATACCAGTGCAAACTATGCTGACGGCTAAGGAGCTGTCATAGATCTACCTCAGAGAGATTGTTAGGCCGCATGGGCTGCCTAGTACTATCATAAGCAACCATGACTCAAAGTTCATGTCTCAATGATGGAGGGAACTCCACAAGCTGTTAGGAGCTAAACTCCTCATGTTGACTTCATTCTACTCTCAGACAGATGGGCAGACTGAGCGGGCCAACTGCAGTATAGGCCAGATCTTGAGGGCAGTTGTTTGCCCTGATCAACAAGACTGGGTGGACTGGTGTCTACTCACTGAGTTCGTGATTAATGCAAGTATCTCAGATACGACAGGGTATGTGCCCTTTGAGCTTGATGAAGTGTACTTGCCCTCCATGCTGCACAAAATTTGTGCAGATGTGGTGGCCCACCGAGGAGTTGTTGAGTTCACTAGGCAGGCCCTGGAGAATATTGCAGTGGCACATGACGCCATCATTGAGACATGAGTCTTTCAGGTGAAAAACACCAATCACCATAGGCAAACAGACCCACCAATATTAGTAGGAGCATTGGTCTATTTGTCAACACATAACCTGAAACTTCCAAAAAGATGGGTGAGTAAACTCTGCCCAAAATGGATAGGCCTGTACCGTGTGCTAGATGCAGAGCCAAGTACCTCCAACTATGTGCTGGAGCTGCCTCAGGCATTACAGGAATGACGAATTATTCCAAAATTGCATGTGTCACTGTTGCAACCATATAGCGCATCTGATGACACACTATTCCCTAACAGGACGACCCTGGGCCCCTATGACTTTGGAGCATGAGACAATGACAAATAGTTTGTTAAGTGCATTATAGGGCACCGGTGGACTGAGTGGAATATGCTTGAGTTTGATGTATGGTGGTCCCTTGGAAACACAACATAGGAGCCATACTCCCATTGCTCCAAGTTGGCGGCACTTGACCGTTATTTGGGGTTGAAGGGTGTTAAGCGCCCACATTAGTTAGGTAAGCATACCAGTGCTTAATTTGATTAGCAGTGCCAATTGCAGCTTGGCTGAGTTGGTCAGCAGCTGTGGCTGAGACATGTCTAAAATTCGAAATTTCTTTTTTTCCTTTCTTTTCTTAACCATGGACAACATGCCCATAGACCCCAGTGAGCAGCAGCAACAGTTTGAGTTTATGCCATCAGTCTTACTATTAGCTGAAGGGGAGGAGCAGATGGCTCCTCCACTGACCCAAAATGTGCCCCAGTGAAGACAATTGCAACAGGCTGTGGGCTTCCCACAGCAGCAGCAACAACCAGCGGCAGGCTACCCGCTGCAGCAGCCAGTGATCAGTGGCTATCTGCCACAACAACTCATGCAGGACAACTTTATGCCCCAAAATGCACCTGTGGGCAGTTTTCCGCCTTGTTAGATGGCACAGGGTGCTTATGCACCACATCACGCTGAGGGCCAATCTCAACAGGCCCAGTATGGGGGGCTATTTAGCCCCCAAGCAACGTCAGGATGGAGGCAGCTTGCCCCTGTACTGGCAATGGGGCCAATGGGGGCACATCCTTTTTTCCAGTTTACTGTCCCGGCACACTACCCTGGCATGGATGGTGCACCTGTAATGCTGCCGTACTCCCCAGCTTGGATGGGAGCTTGGGGCACAATGCCCCAGTACAGTGCCTTGTATGAGGCACCCACTGAGGGAGGAAAACTGACCTTCCAGATGGTAAAGACTGCCAGCAAGAGCACAGAAGCTCTCAATACAGAACAAAGAAACAAGTCTCTGGCCGATACGCCAACAAAGAGCCTGGCCAGGCTCTCCTTGTTACAGTGGCTGGAGATGCCGCACCAACCCAAGCCTAGCTCAGAAGAAGAGTCATGTCCTCAATGCGACAAAGAAAAAGCATGAGTTGTCGAGCCCAGTCTCAACCAGGACTTAGTCCTGGCTACCTCCTCCAATGCCTGGAGGACAATGGATACGATGTACCCACAGACTCGTCATTCCTCCACAATGTGGAGGCTGTCGTCCTCATCAGTTGGATGATGGACAATATGGATCACATGCACGCTCAGCACAAAACTAATTTCCTTGCCCTTTTGGCCACTCGTAAGCGGCAGACTACATCTCCGAGTCAGGACACCGACTCTAGCAAAAGGGTGCATTGGCAAGGAGTGGAGGATGTGCCCTCCTGCTCGACTTAGTTGAGTGTTGTCATTTCTGGCTGGGAGGCCAGCCTAGGGCAGGACATCCTCCCCTATGAGGATATTCCTGTTTCAGCTGCCCTCCGGCTAATTTAGTGCCTTGCTAGTGGCGCATCAGAGGTTGCATCTTTGTGACCACTATCTGTGGTATCTACCACACACTCTGAGGAGCAGAGTTCTCGGGGCATCAGTATACGCCCCACTGAGACTAAGGCTTTACAACTCCGAAAGGACCATCAGAGTAAGAACCTGGAAGGGCACACATACGTTAACATGCACTTTTCCAAGGATGCCCTGAAAGGGGCCCCAGGGGCTAACATCCCCTTCTTACCTGCTGTATTGGTAGAGGGCCCTCTTGCCCAATAATCTTGGTGCATGTGGGCAATGGACCCATATTCAGAAAACGCTGGGCTGGAGAGGCTGCCATCCCTGCCCTCCAATGATGAATAGTATGAGAAGCCTGGAGAGGCTTGTATGGAATTCCCAGTGCCGCACAAAACTGCAGCACAACGTATGGCACACGAGCAGCGCAACAGTAATTGATGGGCCAAGATGGACCGTCAGATGCAAGATAGCGCCAAACAAGGAGCTGCCCTCCTCAAAGATGAGACCAGGCACATCTCTAATGCACTCGGCATTGTGATCTATTGTAATCACACTATCAAGTGTCAGAACTTGTTCTTCAGCACCGGGTTGTCTCCCCAATTCTACTGGTCACCAGTAACCAACACTATCTTTGTCAGGCAAGAAGCCTGCACAGCCAGGGCCTTTGAGGCCGACAAAGAGGGCAATGCCGCACATATGCCCCACAACAGTAAGGTGTACCAAGTTGCACCTTGCAAGTTCCCCTGCAGCCCTCAAGAGCTCTGCAGGCTCCATGCACTGGTGAACAACCAGTTTATGCTGATTTGTCAGCATTAGTTGGGCTACCTCCTGCTCAACAAATTCAAACAGGTGACTATGAATTGTCACCCCACAGCCCAAGACAGAGTAATGTCTCAATTACTTGAGGAGGTCCCATACAAGACCATTGCAGTACCTTTTGTGAGTTCAGAGGAGTGGGAGAAAGTCCCGCAGATGATTGTTCCTTCGTGGATCTACCACTGCAAGGAAAGTGGAAGGCTGGCCTTCATCAGCCTGACTCCTCCTGACCCAAAGCAACCCTTTGCTTTGAACTATCTGGGCTCATATGCCCTTCTCTATGGGCATCCTGGGATGTCCAACGTGTGGACTAGTCTGGCCATGGACTGTGCCATGTGCATCCACTGGTGCAGCCTCTTTGGGTTTGCACTTGTATGTGCTCTCTGCGCAAGCCACCCATCCAAGTCTACGGTGCACAAGCACCTGGCTTATGTCTTTGCATGGCCAGGCCTCTATAAAGAGGCCATTGCTGAATACGAGGCGGCTACAGGGCAGTCCTTTGTGCCCCTGTCCACCAAGGACCCAAACTTTGAGGCTTGGGCTGTGGACATCCCGGAAGCTTCAGCTTCTGTCTTTACCACTTCGGATGTGTTACATATCCTCCTTTACAATCAAATCCCAGTTAGCTGTGCTGACTATGCATACATCTATGAGGTCACCTACTTGGCCCACATTTTCTCTAGTGACAGCCGGCTCTACAACGAGGTGGCCACCATCGACAACGAGAGGCTGCAACGTCTTGATCACTACAGGACACCTCAGTCCCTTGCTTAGTAGGATGGGTGGCGTGAAGCCATCATTGGCAACCACCAACAACTAATGCTCCAGCAGCAGGAGAGTTGTTGTGCATTTGACAACATGTTCACCAAGGGGATGTATCTCCTCATTGGGCAAGACATTCACATCTGAGAAATCTGGACATGCCAGTATCTATCTGACAATGGAGATCTCCCTGATCTCCAACCCCCTACTCTGGGGCTGACTTTTGACCCCACTATTACGCTGTTCTTGCTACAGGACTATGATGACTCCCTGCTTTTGGCAGGGCCATCAGACACCTCTCACCAGCCTGCATCCAAAGATGAACTCCTTGACTATGATATGGATAATGCGACTGCCGATCTATTTTGGGAGCCCAGGGACTCTCCAATTGCCCCCGTCCCTGACTTACCAATGGCCTGACCATTGGAGTGTTTAGAGACTGTAGTCCGGTCTAATTGGGGGGTGTGTAGCATAGTCCGCTATGTGGTGTTGGCCACATAGCCTTTACTTACTATAGACTTAGAATTTTATATTATACTTATTATAATATAATAATATTTATATAATTATAAATACATATATACCTGCTGCTTACTAAGCAGTTTATTTTGTGTTTATACTACATAGTCAATAGACCAGACTGGTCTGATTCTGTGCAGTATGAACCGTAAGCTCTCACACAATTGTAACTTTGTTACATTAATATCCTGGAAAGCCCGCTGATGAGTCTCTGACCACTTTGATAAGCCCATATTAAACTCCTTCTTTGTAAGAGGCATCAAGACAAATGTATGTTCAGCCAGTGCCAGCAAGAAAACTGCAATATAATAGACTAATCCCAAAAATTGCCAAATATGTTTAGCCTTACATGGAACAGGCCATGCCAAGATCTTTTCAACCTTTAATGTGTCTGCTTCAATACCATGCTCTGAAATGTGATGGCCAAGGAAATCAATTTCCATTAAGAAGAAGTTGCTTTTCTTTAATAAGCAGAACAAGGATGCTTTTTTGAGGGCTTTAAGAACCCTGCAGACATTTTCTTAATGTTCTTCGATTGTCTTGGACCAAATGATAATATTGTCCAAATACACATGACAGATCTTTCTGATCAACTCCTGCAAGGCCATAGTTACTTGGCGTTGTTGAGTAGCAGAAGCATTTTATAAACCCATCAGCATGACCACCCACTCCCATAGTCTGAATGGTACTCAGTAATAGTGGCTGTATATTTGATGTCATTAGAATGGATACATGTCTGAAAGAACATGTTTGTAAGGTCAATTTTTCTCCAAAATTATGTATCTAGGCATGAACAATCTGCTAATATATCGTCAATTCTTGGAAGAGGGTAATTGTCCAGGATAGTATTTGCAAGGTTTGATACTTGTTATTCTAGTGAGGAGGAACTGTAGGATCTGACTTGGGAATAATGAAAGATGGACTTGCATATTGAAAAGACAAAGAACAAATATGTCTTGCCACAACATGCTGATTTATGAGTATCTGCCAACTGTCATGATACTTGCATGGACATGAGTAACTCCTGGCAACCGTGATCTTAGCTAATGGTTTGACCTGAATTCTGTGGTAAATACTCATAGGCAACTCATCTGCATGAGGAATGTCATTTGGAAACAAGGAAATATAACGTTTTTTCATTTTAATATTCATCTTCTTCAATCTCTCCTTGAAGGCAAGCTGTTTGATGCATGCTCTCATAAGTCCCAACACAAAGGACTCTCCATCACTGATGTGTTCCTTATTGAGATCCTTTGTTGCCAGTAAGTTGGTCAGCTCCAAATGAACCTTCTTCTAGTCCTCCTGTGCTCATTCTTTTTCCAACCAAATCTTCTCTTTCTCCTGTCTTGCTGCCACCTTACTCAATCTATGCTTTACATGAGGGTTAAAATGCTCAGGCTTCTTCTCAGGCAGATGTAATAGGTCAAAGTTCATATTGACATTGATTGCTGAATGTAACAATGGATTGACCACAATATGATTCTTTCCCAAAAAATCAAGGCCCAGTATTAAGTCAGAACATAAATTTGGACAGACAATAAATATTTGGGCATGAGAATGCCACTGTGCACATGGGAATACAACTACAATCTTAACATATTTTGATAACACTTCTGACTCTTGACTCTTCTTTGCAAATGCAGCCAAAACCTTGAGTGGATGTTGTAACTTGTGTGTGGGCAGTCCCAGCTTATTCATGAGCGTCAAAGAAATCAGTGCTGGTGGGATGCCCATGTCAATTAGTGTATCCTTGACCAAGATGGGAGTAATAGAAGGTGCCAAGATGAAGCATGAGTATTTCAAATGTGGAGGAATTATATACTCAGATCCTGCGTCACTGCTATCTTCCTCATCCAAGGAGTTTTTGAATACAGCTGCTCCTTTACTACCTATCCCACTCTCTTTCCTCTTACTCTTCAAGAACTTGGCTTGAGCCTCTGCAGCAAAGGCTAGAATGAGTTTGCATGATTTGTACTTTGCAAGTATTAACAGCTTCTCACTGTCAGGGCAATTCCTAGCATGATGATCCACCATACAACTTTCTGCACTGGTAACACCTATTGTGCACATCCAAAAGAGAACATTCTTCAGCTGTGAGTGCATATATATACATGCATGAAGCTGACATTGTTGCAACTGAAGGACTGCCCTTGCCTCCACTCTCCGAATGGCCGACTATTGAATCTCCTGTGCCAGCAGATTTCACAACATTTGTGACATTCTTCAAATGTAATCTGGTGGATTGAGCAATTGAATTAGCCAAATGTTTACTTAACTGGTCCTTACAACCCTTCAATACAATGTCAAGATCAGAAACAGCCCACAACTAGGCATGGAAATCCTTAATTCCATCTAAACAATCATCCTTGTTGGAGAGGGTGTATTCCTGCCTTAGGTCATCCTAGCAATGCAGTAAGAGATGATCATGCATCTTGTTGGGAGCAATGTAAAAATGTGGGTACATGCTGAGCATGCCATTTGCCTTCTTCAAGCTACTAGCCCACTCCCTGAAATTCTTATCCTCCCATTGTTTCATTGTCAGCCCCTGAGCAACCTCCCAAGCCCAGTCTGTTGCCAAGACCAAACTCCTTAAACATGCCATGAACACCAAGAACATAAGCTTGCTTAACTTCTCTTTATTCTTCTGACCCACACATGCACATCCAACGAGTCAATGTTATACATAACCTTCTTCATCTGCTCCTTCTCCTTAATAACCTTGTGACTGAAGAATTGTTTCACACTGTATTTGAATGCATTGAGTTGTCAAGGTCCAATGAATCCTCATCCAATGATAGGTGCATGGCTTGCCAAGATTTGGCTAACCTCTGCTGTGTAACTCACAAGATCTGTCTTAGCCATAACTATTGTTACTGTATGCAGCCATACTCTCTCATCTTTGAAATCTGATGAAAACAGAGATGATGAACTCAGGACTGTCAAGAATGAGGATTCTGGAATTGAGACTCACAATTGAGGACAAGGCACATCAAAAACATGGGTGGTAATGCCAGTTATAAGGACATAAAGTCATGTGATCATGAGAATGAGGACATGAATGAGAACAGAAATGAAGGCAAGTATGAGAATGAGAATCATGCCGAGCTTGCACATGTGTGCAAGCCAGAGTGCAATGACTAGTAGACAACAACCTTTATGAAGAGGCCTCTGACATATCAGCTCTTATAATCAACAAAGATCTTCTCCTGCAAAAGCTGCCACTACTTCCCCAACAACAGCACTAAACAAACCTCATGTCACTTCAACTCTCCCAATGTTTTGCTCAAAGCCAAAGTATCTGGTGGATGGTAGACCATGAAGGCAATATCTTGTGCAAGTTAAAAAAAAAGTGTAAGCAGATAGATTCTGACTTCACTGAGACACTTGATAACTAGAACAAGATATCATTTAAAAAGGAAAAACTAACTAATTCTGTCTATCATATCCCCTATTTATACCTACTTCCTTAATATAATTAGAGTTCACAGTCTTTGATTGATCCCTTGCCCCTCTCTTCAATTCCGCCCCCCCCCATATTCTTCCCCAAGCAAAACAACTTGTAAGTGGTATGCTTACACCAATCTACCCATGGAGGCTTTATTATCTCATATATATTGTTGCATCAATTTGTCTGGTCTATTTTCTATTTCTTTTGACATTCCTTGTACCCTAGTGAGGTAAAAAGTTATACCTCCCATGAACATGTTTACAATGTGTCAGCAACCCTTCATTGATGGGTCTGAGTAGCTCCATTGTCTTAGCATCTTTTTTACTTTCTCCAGTACTAGTCCCTATGGATTACTTTGCCCAATCCTATTGCCAATCTAGCAGTCCAGTATCCATACTATTTTGCCTTCTTTTACTATGTTGATGCTGTCTTTGATCTTGTTTTCCATGTCCTCAGGGGTGGACATGTCTCTTTTCTCTTATCCTCTTTCTGTAAGTTTTTGGCCAACTGATATAATTTCTGTTTTTTTTTTTTTTTGATATTGAACTTTACTCCTGATGTCTTACACTGTCTATTTAGGACTTCTTCCAGTGATACAATGCTGTACCAGCAGTCAGGGACACAACATGCACCAGAAGTTAAAATAAACATTTAATTATAAGGCTAAAAACTGTAAGCCTCCTAGTAGCAGTCTCAACAAATTATATCTCCAAAAACACCCCAATAAATACACAGACAGTACAGAACAAAGGGCAGGAACCAGCTCAAGCTATCAACTCAACAATAGTCCAACCACTGTTATGGGGAGGGGAAGCATGGGAGCTGGCAGAGGTGACAAAATGGGATTAAATTGTGATAATCTAGATCAAGATCTGATCTGACAATGCCCAATTTGATATGACTGGATGACTGGAAGGGGAAAGGGAAAGAAGCATGAAGAGATCAAGATCTGATCTGACAATGCCCAATTTGATATGACTGGATGACTGGAAGGGGAAAGGGAAAGAAGCATGAAGGAATGTCAAAAGAGATGAATGGAATGGTGGCACATGCATTGAATGGAGGAAGGAAGGGATGAATAGAATGGTGGCACTGAAACATGCATTGAATGAAGGAAGAAAGAGATGAATGAAATGGTGGCACTGAAACATGCATCACCAAAATGGAAAATAGAACCACAAATTAGGTCAGGAATGCTGGGAGGTCAAGAGCAAAAAGTCATGTGATCTGGTGGTCTGTGCACTGGAAAATTAGTATAAATTGTCCAAGTAGAGTAGAAAATGACCAGGCATTTGATAGGCAAAGGCTCAGTGGTTCCCAGGGAGTGAATCACCTAAGCTAGAGTTTATTGAACACCTCTTATTGGAAGTCTATTGGTAGACAAAGGCTTGGTAGTTCCCAGGAAGTGAACTACTTAGGCTGGAGTTTATTGAGAACCTTCTTCTGCATTGCAGAATATTTATTCTATGAAGCACTCAATACATCAACTTTATCATCAAGCATCAGTGTGGATTAGAGAGAACTTTCTAAGACTTCAAGAAAGCCCCAGAACTATCAGTACTGCTTGCAACCAAGTACTACACCAGTTCATTAAAACCATCTTCTTTTGACAGAAAAACTGTAGTGTCATCTGCAAAGAGCAGTGTTACTAGCCTTTCTTGCATTCCTGGAATCCAGAAGCCCTTTATGTCTGAGTTCCTCAGGGCTGTTGCTAAGGGTTCTATTGCAATATTAAACAGTAAGTAGAATAGCAGGCCCTCTTGTTGTACTCTCCTGGTCACTTTATATGGTTTACTAGCTATTCTGTTCACCATAATTACAGTCTCTGCTGAGCTATATAGAGTTTTTATTGTGTTTATAAAGTTCTTTGGCATATTGTATCTTTCCAGTACTTTCTACAAGTAGTTGTGTCTTATCTTGTCATAGGCCTTTTTCTAGTCAAAGGCCATTATCACTCCTTCCTCTTGAACTTCTTTTTTTTTTTTTTTTTTTTTTGGTGGTATCACGGCAGTCTGCCGACCGTTCATATAAGTCAACCTCTTACAGACTAGGATAAATGTGATATATTGCTTTTTCATTTCAATTCTATTTTGTTCCCTCGGCTATGGGCCACCCCATTGGAAATGCCTTTACACACAAAGTGTGGGACTCGCTAACCAATACCCACTAAAACTACGGTCAATCTTCTCCAAAGCCTGAGGGGTGATATGTCTCCCTGCACTAGGTTCGCCCATGTCTTCACTGTCAGCCCAGGCTTGTATGCCTTCTTACCGAACCTATCTCCATCTGTTGCTAGGCAGTCAAGCTTTATTTGTCGTGTGATTGCAGCTCTTATTCTCTGTACTACTTCTTTGTCGGTGAATGTACGTTCCGGGTCTGATTCTCTTGATATTCTCCATTCACATCTTAGTTTCCAAATTAAGTAAGTAGCTTCAGATGTAACTATCTTCCTGAATTGACGTTCCCTTTGTCACCTTTTCTCTTCCTTATAGTGAGCGCACATCCGAGCTGGTCACCTAGAGATGGTTTAGTGAAGGGTACCCTTTGTCACCTTTTCTCTTCCTTATAGTGAGCGCACATCCGAGCTGGTCACCTAGAGATGGTTTAGTGAAGGGTAGTCCTTTCTTTTCATGTAGCGCTCCGACAAAGTTCCATACTACCTTCTGACCTGATGCGGTGCACTCTGTTAGGATATGTTCGATTGTTTCCGTTGCTCTGCACTGTGGGCATATTGCCCTGTCTTTGTAGTCTTTTATGTTTTCCCAGAAACTTCCCACCTTATAGGAGTTATGCATCGCCCGCCACAGGAAGTTTCTGGCTTGGCAGGTAAGATCTTTGTCCCTTAGGGATATCCATATCTGTTCATCCATTGGGAGGTCGCCCAGCCTCTCTTTCACAGCCCACCTTGTCATATCGAGGTGTGTAGTCGTGCCTTTTCGCTGCAGTTTTGGATACCTTTCTATTATGCCTTTGTACGCTGTGACTTATGTTAGCCTTGCTAATTTTGCGCCTTGGATGTTGTATCCACATGGCCCAGACAGGATTATTTTGTCTGGGGTTATCTTGTGGGCCCCTAGACTTGCAAGTCTATCCGCTTCCTCATTACCTTCAATCCCAGTGTGACCCTTCACTTTCTCTAGCATCGTGATTCCATTTCTCTTCCGAAGGGTCACTACTATCAGCTTCATTATTTCTTTGTTCGCTGTGCCAATCCAGCCTTCGTTTTCTCGCTTTTCCAGATGCGTGGTCAAACTATCAATTGTAATTTGTGAGTCACTCCTTATCAGGATCGCTTGGGCATCTGGTGCCGTTTGCGCTGCCACTAGTATGGCCACTGATTCCCCAGCGTTGTTTGTTTGGGCCACACAATCTGGTAGACGGATCACTTGATTGCGGGGGTCATCGGGGCCAAACCAAACTCCAGCTCCAGCTGCTGGTTTTCCTTTGTTATCCTTAATGCATGATCCATCGGTGTAGATTGTTACTATATCCGGTGGGAGTTGCGGTGCCCTCTCATACACTATTTGTTCACTGGCTGTTACATCCGGCTTCGCAAAGACCCTGAAACCTTCTTTAAGAGAACCTCTTGTGGTGAACTCTGGGTTGAACACTCTTCTGTTCTCGTCTTGTGTGAGTTCCTCCTCCTCTTCCATAATCTTTCTATTTATCTCGGGGGTATTTAGGCTCCATTTCTCCCCCAGTTTTGCTGTATAATTCCTAGCAATTTTGCTACATTTATGTGGATTCCCACATCCCCCACTTCTCAGGTCTTTACATGTTCGGCACACACAGTTTTTTCTGGCTTTGTGCGAGGGCAGTGCTTCGGGACCTAGGGCGTTCTCAAGTCCAGCACTTTCCTTCCACCCTCTTTTAATGGTAATCTCATGGTGCTCAACCCTATTGTCTGTCGCAATTCACTATTCCACAGGAACTCACGTATCATTTTCGTCAATTGGTTTTCTACCTGTTTCGGCATGCCTTGGACTCGTGTTCTGTACTGGGTACGTCTGCCTACAACCATGTTTATTATCAGTCTCCTGCCTTCTAATGTTGGCTTCCCCTTATTCCATCTTTTCAGGTCTCTTGTTATCGTTTCGACAGTCGGGGTCCATATGCTCACGCTATCAACTTTGTTCCCTATAAGAGCGCTCAGAAGACACATTGCCTCTCCGTCCGCTGCAATCTTGATCTCATCAGGTATAGTCTGGCTCACGTTCTTCGGTTTACGCATGCTAATCATTTCTCTCCTGTGTTCAGCTGTGCCAATCGGAACAATTACTGTCTTTGGTATGTTAAATCTCGCTCCTGATGCGGCACACCAGTCTCTCAGCAGCTTCTGCAGGTCTTTAAAATTGTCGTCTTTGTCTAGGTACACCATAGTATCATCCGCAAAGAGCGTGGCAATTAGTCTCTCTAGTCTGTCTCCCATGTCAATTCCTTTTAGTTTTGAGGATCTTAGCATTTGCGCTAGGGATTTGATTGCAATATTGAACAGGAGGCACAACAGTGGATCCCCCTGGCACACTTCCCTCGTTACCTTATATGCTTTACTCGTTTCTCCGTTCAGGATGACTTTTGTGTATGCATCGCTGTATAGTGCCTTTACCGTGTTTATAAATTCTATTGGAAGCCCAGCTTTCTTCATTGCCTTCCACAGGAAGGGGTGTAGAATCTTGTCATAAGCCTTTTCTTGGTCTAGACATACGATCATTCTGTTCTTTTCTGTTAGCTCACACCAATCTATTGCAATTCGAGCTAGTTCTGTCTGATCCTCGATTCGTCTTTTTTTCATGAAGCCGGCTTGATCATGGTGAATTATATTCGATGCTACGTCGCTCAACCTCATGGACAAGGCTTTTGTCATTATCTTATAATCCGTATTCAATACTGTGATAGGACGGTAGTTTGCGATATCTGTCTTATCCCCTTTCTTGTATAGCAGACACATCCACCCTTCGGCAAAATCAGTTCCCTGCTCCAGACCGTTTGTTTGGATATCTTGGAATACCTTAGTCAGTGCTGATGCCACGTCAAAACCCAGTTTCTCTTCTTTCTGGGCTTCCTCATAATGTAGTGTGAGTTCTTTCCATAACTCATGTACTATTCCATCAAGGCCCGCTGCCTTCCCATTTTGTAATTTGTTAATGGCGTTCTCTACCTCCTCCTTCGTGATCAGGGTACTTAGTGTGTTTCTTTGCTCCTCATCAAGCTTTAACTTAACCTTTGACAGTACTTTTCTCATTTTCCTCCTATGGTCACCTCGGTTCGCTGGGACGTCTACTTCCTGTAGCTTTTCGTGGTGCTCTTTCACTATTTCCGCCATTTTTTCTGATCTCCGTTCTAGGTCGTTGTTATTCGGACTCAGTTTCCGCAAGGCAGGAATGCTGTCCCTTGTCTTTTGTTCTTTATTCAAAGTTCTAGGTCGTTGTTATTCGGACTCAGTTTCCGCAAGGCAGGAATGCTGTCCCTTGTCTTTTGTTCTTTATTCAAATTGATCCAGGGTTTTGTCACTGTTTCCCCATATAAGAAGTACGACGTAGCCACAGTGTCTCTAGCTCTCGCAAAACGCTGCGTTTCCAAATCCTTAATTCTCTCATCGAGTATGGCTGCTTCTTCTTGTTTTGGGTCCTCATCTACAAAGGCGTTGTTTAGGATTCTTCTGCGGTCCCTCCTTAAGGCTTCAATATCACGTAGTATTCTAGATTTAACCTCCTTTGATCTTTCTCTGATGGCCTTTAGTATATTTTCTTTGAAGACTTTGTGCAACTGTTGCGGGTTCTCCCGTTCTGTCCTATTTTCCTCACATCTTTCTAGTCTTTCTTGGTGTTCAATACCCAGTGCTTCGATCCTGTCCATGAGCTCAATGTCCTTTAATAGTTGTATCGGCATAGCGTACCTGCCTTCCCCAATATACGGTTGCCATGGGTTCAGCAGTGCCATCGAGATCATTGAGTGGTCAGTATTTATACCGGTTCTTTTTATTTTCCAATTCCAGCTGTATTTCAGCAGGTCCTCCTTTAGGTATATTCTGTCTATCCTCGATTGTATGGGTCTATTGACCATTTGGTACGAGAACTCTATCGTTGTCAGGTTTTCTCATCTCCAACCATCCGCAACATCGAGGTGGGTCTTTAGTGATATTAGTTCCTTTGTGGCTCCTGCATGGTCCGCATGCGCTGGCAGCCTGTCTACAGCCTCTTCTACTATATTCATATCTCCCATCATTATGCTCAGTTTCAGGAGGCTTGGTCTTATGGTCCAGTGTGATTTCAGTTTCCTCCAGAATGCCTCATTTTCCTTAATTTTGTTCGGTGCGTACACGTTTAGGCAACTCATAATTTGCTCTTCGAACCACGGTATTTCTAATATTAACGCTCTTCCTGGAATTAACTCTCGTGATCTGGCTTCTTGCCATCTTGTGGTCTGTTTATTCAGAACAAAGGCCACCCCCATGGCGTTGGGGTGATCGGGGTCAGCGCTCGTAATTATGCTCATTTGCCTTTCAAACAGTTCCTCGATACTTTCTTTCTGACTACTGCTTACGTGGGTTTCTTGCAACACTAGTATATCTCTTTTCTCCTCTCTCATCAATTGTCGCATCTCATGCCACTTCAATATTGTCGAGGTGGAGCTGCCGCCTTTCATATTTAAAGACGCAACTCTTAGTGCTCCTCGCTTACTTTTCCCCTTCCCTAGGGTCACAGGTTGTGGGTTGTCCCCTCCTCCTGTTGTTTCCAGCCCCTCCTCAGAAAGAGTCTGTGTGAGAGACTCATTCATCTGGAGCTGGGTGTGCCGCGATCCATCGCTGATCTCTCCCAGGCTATTGTCAGAGTCATGGATGATGGTTGGGCCGTAGTCTCCTCCAGCTTGGGCGGGGAGTTGTCCGTTACTGATACTTAAGCTCCTTGTGTGTAATTCTTCTCTAGTTATGACAGGTGGTGGTTGTTGGGCAATGTTCGGGTATATAATACCTTTCCTTTAGCAGGATTGCTGCGCGGCACTGCCCGTCGTAAATACGACTGCCGCCTGGACTTATCTAGCCCAGCCAGGGGGTCCATTTAAGATTACCTGTCGTTCGAAAACCCAGTAAATTCATCTTAAAATTCTAACCCTTGTTCGCCGGTTTGTTTTTCCATAGAGATTGTTATGCGTCAAGGGAAACTATTCATTTTTATCATTGTATTCTAGAGTCAACAGTACAATCATTTACGTTCCCATCTACCGCCGCTGGGGCCTGGAATCCAGCTACCATTCCTCCAGCTCTCAGCACGACGTTCATTCCTGTTTTTGTCGGTATGATAGGTCTTTTCCCCTCGACTCAATCCCAAACCAGCCCTCCAATGATGCGTAGGAGCACTGTGTGGGGTTGTGGTCTGCTCCCTTGCACAGGTAACAGTGGAGTCGGAAGTTCTTGTCTACAAGTGTTGCACTGCCGCAGTCCATGTCGACGAATTTTGCCTCCCTTATGTGTTGTATCAAAATGAAATAATTTGTCCAGGTAAGCGGTGGGGTTTGTTTAAATAACACGTTCCAAATCGGTTTTCTAGGTCTGCCGGTAGTCGAACGTTCCACCGTATCTTCTCCTTTAACCAGCCTGACCACCAGGGATTGTATAATTTTGATTGCCGGACTCATGTCGTGTAGCGAGGTCTCGTCATCAACAAGCCTACTCTTGAGAAGACCTATTGTCGACTCGTCACCTGCTAGAGTTCTCCTTACAATATCCGTGGCCGTCTCCTCCGACTCCTGTATTGCCGCTGGGGATCGTATGCTGAGGGTAAAGCCCTTGATTGTACACAAGAAACTGGGTGTGGGTGGGCAGTATGGGAGGAAAAAAACAGACGCTTTCGGCATTGACATGATGGGGTGTGCCACCAACACATTATATGCTGCTTCGGAGATATCTGATATTAAGAAGTGGTACAGGGGTTTATATCTGTCATTGCTCCTACGCTTCGAACTTATTTCTTTCTCCTGCTGAGGAGTGGATAGTCTAGCCCTCTCCCCAGTCATCTCCTTGATAAGTTCCTTGATTTTTCGCTCGTGGTCATAAGGTCTGCCGTATTGCTTGCCTGCCAATCTCTGACCCACAGCTTAGGTTCCGGGTATGTGTCGAAGTGTTCTCGTTGTTCCAGTAGCAGGTTGAACCATGGGGGTGTAGAGATGTAGATGGCTGGGAAGCCCCCTATAGGCGTTGGGGTATGGGACAGGCTGTTGGGAAGCTGAGGTATCTGGTTAAGGGGGTTGGGGCTCTCCGCTGCCGCTGGTACCTGTGCCTTTCCTACGTTGGAGGGCTGTTTTGTAGTACGCCTGATAATCCAGGCAGGATCCTTCTTTCCTTTTTCTGCTGGGGTTGCTAGTGTCTGTGGGCTCAAGTCCCTGTTAGCACTTTTCATTAGAGAGGGGGAGGAAGGAGCGTATGAATCTACTAATGTTTCATCTCCATCGAGGTCCATTTCTTGTTCTTCTCCACTCGATATCGTCATACCGGATAAGTTTGGCGGCGGTGGGACTTTGGAGGGAGACAGATTCTGTGATTCACCATCTGATTTGTCCATGTCTGACGTGGGTTGAGGGCTCCCAAGAAGTCTCCTTTTCCTGTCATGACTTCTGACTCCTTTCTGCTTCTGCAGGCTGTTGGATTGTGCACGTTTACGATGTTCGCTGGTCTTAGTCATGAGCAGGGGGGAGGCAGTTTCATTGTCAGGTGCCTTTTCTTTTGTCCAGATTACGGAGGTTAGTTTACAGGCCGTTTATTGGCCCTGGGCCTCGTTTTGCCTTGCACCTGACATGTGGGCTTACATCAATATACCACTACCCCATGAATGCTCTAATATGGTTGTCATCGAGAAAGTTCATTTCTTGTCTACGGTAGGTGAAGGGTGCAGTTCCCCCTCCCTTGGTGTTTGGGGTCAACTGGCTGTACACCATTGTCCTTCTCCGACAGAAAGCTCTGGAGGAATATGTTGGGGGGGCCCGGCCTCTTCTACCCAGGCAGCTTCTCCTACAGGAGGGAAATGGTGCATACCGGCCACTTGTGCTCGGTAGCAGCATCAGGGTTAGTGATGCAGGTGGTGGTTCGTGGTCCTCCTCTTGGACTTCTTCAGCATAATCTATCATCAACTTTATTGTTTTAACCTGGTTGAATATGCTTCTTCTCTTCATGAAATCAGCTTGGTTTTTGTGTATTATCTCAGACACTGCTCTGGCTAGTTTATTTTGGAGTGCTCTTGTCAGCACTTTGTAGTCCATATTGAGGACTGTTATTGGCCTATAGTTCTCTATTTCTGCCCTGTCTTTCTTTTTGTATTTTGGGCACATCCATCCTCTAGTGAAGTCTGTCCTCTCTTCTATCCTATTTACTTCAATATCTTTGAAGACTAACCTCAGTGTTTTTATCAGTTTGAAACCAGGCTCTCCTTTCTTGGCTCTTTTGGTGCTTCTTTGCCATATAATCTTATATAACTTGACTGGGATACTATTTAGGCCTGGGGCTTTCCCATTCAGTTAAGAGGTTAGAGCCTTTTCAATCTTGTCTTTGGTGAGCCTTTTTGAGCCTTTTTACCAATCCTGATTTCTGGCTTTGTGAGATTTTTGCTTCTACTCTGATCATGGCAGCCTCTATGTTATTTGTTCTATCTCTATTACTTTCTGCATTAGCTTTTTGGAGGTTGTCATGGTTCCTCCTGGCCAGTTCAGCCATTTCCTCTGTTTTAGTTGTGTATGTCACACTTTCTCCCCTGCAGTTGCCTTTGTGGCTTTGAATCCAGAGTCACCTGATGACATCTCTAGGTTTTCATTCTTTGTTCTGGATCAACCATTGTCAGCACACTGTCTCTGCATACATGTAGATATTTGCTTTGGTTCCCTCTTTTTTCCGTTGTGTTTCTGCATTAGTTTGAGCTTCAGCTCTTCACCCAGGATTCCTGCTGTCATTGCTCTCTTCTTTTCATCCATGGTTTTGTCATTTAGAGTGAGCTTTATGGCCAAGTTTAGTTCTTTTATTTTCTCATCCAATGGGGCTATTACTGTCTTCGATCTTTCCTTTGCTAAGTCAACTATATTATCTTTCAGTTTCCTCCATGTAGTTTGAATTCCTGTAGGCTTTGATCCATTGTGGAGGGATATGTCAGCCATTTCTTTCTGGTGTTCTATCATTTTTTGTGCCTTCTCTGCAATATAAATATCTTCTATTTAGAAACACTGTTGCATTCTGATTATTTAAACTCTTTGAAATACCAGAAATTGTATTTTGAAATTAGTGTTGCTATTATTCATTGATTGCTCTAAATCCAAAAAAAAAACTGTAAGTACACTAAATATAACAGCTATAAAACACTTTCAATACATTTTCAAGCATGTCTTCCAGAAAAATCATCTCTTGTATTTGAATTGCTGAAAACATTTGTCGGACTTTGGAACGAGAATTAAGCCTACATAAATATGATTAATTTATGAGTATAAAAATTTTTATAAAAGAATAAAATCTACATACGTCAACTATAGTCAATCAAATAAGTAAATGTCACTAGCTATACTTGAGCATAAGACTAGTTGACATTACCAGCATTGAGTTGGCATAGACTAGATTGATTAAAAGAAGTGAAAAAAGATGTGCTTGATGCTTATTGAACATACATTTTGCATTAATTATGAAAAAAACTAATGATTTCTTATTAGTATCAAAGCCTTTAAACATCTCATCTGAATTCTCACAGCTATAAAGAGAGCTTGTGGGAAAGAGAAAGTACTTGAATAAACCAATAGCTATAAATTAGTAGTAAACAAAAGTGTAGCAAATATTGCTTACAGTTATAAGGTTGAGAACTGCAATAATGCTGGTTATCACTCCATTTCCAACACTGCATGTTTACTTATAAGCAGCACATGATGGACTAACTGAATATACTTGCCTGAAAACTATCAGATGCTTGATTGCATTTGCAGATCTGAGGAGATTTGTGTGCATGATCTGAAGAAGTCAAAGATAAAGCTTACATTTTGAAACTACTGTAATTTCTTCTTAAAAAGAAGACAAGGGATGCACTGATAGTCAAATCACATATGATTGCCAAAATCATGGAAATTTCATATGAATCCTTTTTCCAACAATACAAGTCAGGATTTGGCATGTGTTTTGAAAAGTAAAGATCTCACATATGGCACTATGATTCTTGACCTTTCTAGTGAAGGAAATTGATACCTGTGGCAAATCTTGAGTCTCTCAACAATTGTGAGAAAAATTAATACAAACAGAAAAGCACAGCTTGCTTAGATTATAAGTTGCAAATTTGAGTGGTATCTTAAAACTAGAGAATCAATAGAATTGACTCACTCAGACCAGCACCTAGTCATAGATGAGAGAGTTGTGTGGGAAAACAGCATCAACTTACCCAGTTGTCCAAGACATGTGGTCAACTATAAAAGTCAGAAATATTTGAGGATGTAACATCTGTCTCATGATTGAATGGCTGCATACTATTAATGCAACAAGAGGCTTCTGAAATCTATGCCTAATACTAACTGAAAGCATATGAGTAAGACATATTGTTCCAAATAATATGGCACTCACGACGATATACCCTCCATGCATAGAAGCTAATAATTTTTTTATATTATATGATAAGCTCAAACTAGGTGATGGCCACTCAGTACACGAGCGTACCTCTGAACGATCGATGCAATGGCAAGCTAATTATGTTTATAAGAATAATGAGGAAAAAGGGTGACAACTCACACCCATAAGTAAAAGAAGCTGCCAATGATATCAACTTTTACAATAGGCTATATATCAAGTACATTCTGCAACTTACTGCACCTTCCCTAAAAATACAAGGTCAACATCATCAGAAAATCGCTAGCATTATGCTGACCATGATGTGCGGGAGAATGCTGATCCATTACCAGACATCTTCCCTCGAATGAAGTTAATGTACCCTGTTTGCATAATGCAAACCACATGTACACTATCCATGATGCTTTTACAACTTGGCATTTATATTCATAGACAGATAAGATTGTTGTATAGAACTCACGAAAGCAGTGCAACCTGTGATGTACATTAATCAGCCATAAATGACTCAATGGGAAGAGACTCACTAATGCTTTCAAGCACTTATGGTCACCAGGGTATGCACGGAAGTAATACACTGTCTGTGCCGACATAATTCCAAACAAACTGTTATGGGAGTTAGATGAAGAAAAACAAACTATAGGGTATGTTCCATACGCAAAGCTGACCGTTCCAACTAGATATCCGAGGAACATGATAAAGGTTGCGCTGATTTGATTGATTAAGTACATGCCTATGAGAGTTGGTCCAGCAATGCTCTCTATGTTTGGCATGGTTAATGTAGATTGCTGTACGAATTATCGAAAGCATCAAAGGTTTATAAGTTTGAGGCCATCCTGTAGCGCGATCAACGGAGTTGTGTCAAGCCTCTACCAAGATCATAACTACCAGTGTCAATCACAATTACTTCTGCAGACCAAATTTAACTTTTGAATTGAAAATAACTGGTATCAAGGCCAGCGCATCAGGATCTAGTGACTCGGGCAAGCCATCTTCCTGATTGTCCCTTTATTTGTAGAGCTGAGTTGTGCCTTGATATGGTCACCCATTTCATAAATGTAGCACTTTCTTTGGCTGGCTTGCAAGACTACTGTGCATACTACGCTGGACAGGACCTGAAAGGACCGAAATCATCAGCATGACATATACGCGCGGACTAGAATATATACTGAGGAGATAGAGAGACCGTGGTCTCTGAAATTTGAAGATGATATCAGATCTGAGGGGGGAACATCAGAGAAATACAACCTATCTCTGGAAATGGAAGGAACAAGGGAAGATTCGGAAGAACTTTCTCAATCGGTGATACCAGAGAAGTCTACCCAGCGTACTATCCCCTTCCCAGGATACAAGCGCCCAAGTGGGAGAATGGGTCTCTTGACTAGAATTTATTCCATCTCAGGAGAATCGCCTGACATGAGGTCAGATTGATACACAATCACAGAGTTCAGGACCAAAGAGTAGTGTAAAACATCAAGGCGGCCGGCCATCGCCGATCGCGATAAGTCCCTGTCCTTCAAGCCCACAAGCCCACAAAGTGTGAGATCTCTTTTGTTTCTTTGAAGCACTCACATGAACTGAACCGTCGACTCCGTGCATTTCCAAGAGCTTTCCTTGCGTCGTGGCTCGTATACTACTTTGAATATTAAAGCATCAAGTTTTGTATGATAGGGAAGGCGTAAGAACAAAACCGCACTACCTAGTCATTTCGCCTGTCGGAACACCAAGTTCTACTTGTGAAAGTCATATACCATTTATTCTTGGACTTCCCTCCCCATCATCTTTACATTGGCAGTGAGAAGGATTAGATGGATGAAGTCCGTGCCTAAAAGCCAGAGGATCCAAATGCGTAGCGAGGACGAAGAACATGATATCACTAGTGGTAAACTGGCCGTCGAGGAATAGTCTTCGTGACAACTGTTAAAGTTTCCTCTCCGTATCCAGCATACCATTCTAAGATTATGTCAACTGCGCACTTTGTGGTTCATCGAAGTACCGGGTACAGGCTTCCTTGAAGCCGTTTTCCTGGATAATTCTCTTCATAGCACTATGTCAATGAGTAGTAGCATAGCGGGTTGGTCAATTCTTTTGAAATGCCGCTTCTTCGCTGAAATGCTCGTTTTTGTATTAAAGGAAAGATTGTTGCGTGCTTTGGTCTTTTGGATCAATATTGAACACGATCCACGGAGAAGTTGTACGGATGCGCTATTGATATGCATCCCATAGTGTGCTGCTAGGCTCATATCTTTCATGCCTTGTCATCCCCACCCGAACCACCCAAGGTCGGCACATATTCCGTCTTGCGCCGGATAGACGCCTACCCTAACCGTGTTTCTTCAATGTCGAATTACGCCTTTTTTGACCGCCTGCAATTAAAACGACAGACAAGATCTGCCGTCAGACATGTGGCGAGCAGACAAAACCACGGCGTCCCCAGGAAGACAAAAAATACCATTCTTCATCCGCTAATCACTCATTTGGACTTGCGTCGTCCTCAGTTTCCAGCTGAGCCACTAGCGCCTCATCTGCTCCCCGATCTCAATAGTGATCCATGTTATTCGTCGCATGGGTTGAAGCAAACTTCGTCTGTTGATATGGAATTTACTAAGGTGTGTATCTCGATGCAGGTGAAAGGCTCCGTACCATAAATGAGAATCACCATTGAATCACTGTGACTTTGGATAGCGGAGACTTTGGTTGGCCACGGTGGTTTAAAAGGACATGGGAGTGATGTGAGCGACGATTCCGTACTCGACCCCGGCGACTCGAGTGCTCAGAGAAGAGATGAGGTACCCGACGTTTGAGGATCTGGATATCTACACCAAAGCGAGTGCGAGGTATGTCCGTGGTCATGAAGATACTTGCATCTCCATTGCGCTTGAAGGTCTTTTTTTTCATGATCGTAGGGCGATCGACGGCCTCGGCACACTGGTTTCACAAGTATTCGATCAATATATGGTGATCAATACCTATCTTCGACATCTTGCAGTGTATACCCTAGCTTTCAATAGACTTCTCAACTATAATCCAAGTACTACTTTACATTGCCAAAATATACACGCACATCCTAAAAGCTCACCTTGGCCCGCCAGCACCCTCAAACCACATTTGCCCATATTCATACGCAGGCGCGTAGCTCGGTGGACCAGGGGTGACTCCATAGGGCGAGTCGTACGCTGTATGCATCAACGCAAACTGCTGGAACGTGTCCGCCCTATTCTGGTCCGGGTTCTGCTGTACCCGAGGTGTAGTGACGCGCAGTCTATCACAATCACTATTCCTATTCCCGTTGCCATTTCTGTGGTCATTTTGTACACCTAACATGGGTTCGTTGAGGTCGGCATACGCCTCTATACGGACATACGCCACATCCCCGTTCTTGGAATTGAGATATGCGGAGTGGGTCGGGTCGGTAGTTCGCCGGTAATATGCGTATGCGAGGAGGAAGAACAAGACGGCAGGGATGACAGAAAAGACAAAGATGCCGAACACTTGCGAGACAGAGCCGTGGGACCAGGCTATACGACATTCTTCATTTATGAAGGGTTAACGAGAGGAATTGACGACTACAGCGAGAGTACCTACGTCCTTCTGCAAGTTTAGTGCCAGGAATCTGGCCGTGGTGTATCTTGCCTCGCTGGAGATGTACATCAGCCAATGATCTGCCTCACAAGTGAGTACTCACAGAGATGGTCTTGGATATCCAGCTGCCACTTAGGGCAAGCGCCACACACTCCTCAATAACGTCCTCTACAATCATATCATGAGTTTCAATCGCCGGACTAAGGTAGCAGGATAGAATCATGACATACAGCGAGCAGAAAGTACTCTACGCCTTCGATGAAGCCTGCCGTCGAAATGAGAAGTGCAGAAAGGAAGGCGAGGTACACGTATGCAAGAATTAGTTTGGGTCGTTGCTGCGCAAATTGTAGAAAGCAGAGCTAAACGATCGTTAAGACCGTACCAGGGCAGTGCTGATTGCACTCAGGGCTATAAGGGCGAGGGGAACCTTAGCTAGCTTTGAGATATGGTCTATCTAGCAGTAAGGCTCTGAAAACGGTTGACGGACGGTAAGACGTACATATACGGAGGTCGATAGCTGCATCGTGGAAGGATGATCACTGGAATAACAAGAACCGTGTTAGGAGCAGTGATGATAGAACCAATTACAAGTGATGTACCGCTCTGCAACGGTTTTTTCGATCAAAAAAGGAAACATCTTAAATTAGAAGACTTACGATGCGATGAATCGAAGTATTGACGGCCGCAACTAAGTAAACAGGGATGATTAACATGGACTATAATAATTTGAGTCAAAACGCACTAGCAACAACAAAGTTCCTCCAGTTGGCTCCATATACTTGCGCAGCAAATGCACCGACCTTGGCGAAAAGTCTGGGCTTTGATGATACAACTACGGGAAGCAACCGTAGTCAGGAACGAGACACCGATGCAGGTCGCAGACCTATATCAATATCACAAATTCCACGCACAAGTGAGTATCCACCATCATCCCATGGATACCAACTAACCTGAAGCGGTGTTGTCGACTTGGAGATATACATCTAAGCCAATTCTTTGATATCGAAGGAAACAAAAGACTCACACACAAGCTGTAGAGGAGGAGGACGTGTCAACATGTCCACTCCCTGTACTAATAATGGTTCCGGACAAGGAAAGCCCTATTTGACGCATATAACAAATAGGGCGATGCGCGGATAGCCGACCCATCCTCATGCTAGCAGTCTCGTGCCATCAAAATGCTCTGAACCGTTATCCATCAAACTAAGCAGTGAAGCCAGGGTGATTGGACTAGAATAAAGACGTGTTTATCTGCGTAACCCGGAAAGATGTACCTGATATGGTTGTCCAAGCCATCCCAGCTTCCAAGGCAATTTACTCCGCTCCAATTAAACATAGAAACTGGCACCTATTTACACCAGAAGTCGTGGAAGGCTCACTTTGTTCCTATTGTGACGAACATTTACACCAGTTATGATCGAGGGACAACAATGACGTGACAACGTGCCAATAGGCACCGCCTCAAACCGCAGCGAGACGCCCACTTATTTTTTTACCCACCTTGTTTCTCTTCCACCACCATCTCCTTTCAACGCTTTCTCTCATACCGTTCTGAAGTCAACATCAATGAGTTCTAGACCACCTCCACCACAAGGTCAGTGTTTGTATATCCGCTGTGTGCCACAGCTAGCTCTCACACCATCTGGATCCTGTTTCAGGCAAGCATTGAGTCTTTCTATGGCGCTTCTACAGCGAGAATCGTCTGTATGAACTGAATCGATATTAACGTCATTTTAGATCCACCACCATCATATAATTATGTCACACAAGTATATCGACGGAATCTGCGTCCTATTGTGATATTCAGTAAGTCTCATATACGGTTCATTTCTTTATGCACGATCTGATTCTTTCTTCAGCTGCTTTTCTAGCTGGACTATTTGGTCTTATCTCGTGCGTATCCCTTCAGTCCCGATCTTTCAGTTGATCCTGAAGTCGCACTTTGGCAATAGAGGAGTAAGGAGTTTTCCGTCTTTGGAACCAATATCTCACTTTCTCGTCTAGATTGCGTGGTTCAGAAATTTTGGCGTCGACAGAGCTCGTACGTATACCTAATGTCAATCATTCTAAAGTTGAATAAGCTATTTGCAGACAATGTACCGCAAGTAGCCAACATTTCACTCGCTCTGGGAGTATTGTACATGGCTGTTCTCGTTATTGGGGTGAGCTTTTTTCTCTTATGTTGTATCCTGCTGGATACTGACGTTTTAACCCAAGCTCTTCGGAATATATACCGCTGCCACCGTGAGTTGGGTATCTTTCCTTCGGAATTAGAACCTCATGGACTTCTTTAGCAACGTCTTAAGCCTGCCCGAATCTACAGTTTTCTCATGGCCTTCGCCACTCTTATCGTTGTTGCTGCAAGCTTGACGCGAATCGTATCCCACTTTACATTGAAGGTGACCTGGTAACCGTTCCGTTGTCCAGTTCAAAAACTTACGGTCTCCTAGAATGATTTGATTAATGAATGCTCAGATACTGTGTCTCACTCGGAAATAGTCTACGTACGTCATTCTAACTTGCATCCGTTTTCCCTTGGTTTGACTCCTGCCTGGAATTGGCTTCCGTTTAGTTCGGCTTCTGGGGCCCTATCGTTGCCCATGACCTCACCCCATCTGAAGCTAATGCTTGTGTGTCATCGTCTTTTCTCCTGTCCAATCGTTGTCTTATTCTTTTTTTAGGGTGTCGTAGGGCTTGGGACCACGACTCATGGGCAGAAATAGTAGCACTCATAATATTAGGAAGTACGCCATCCTCGTTGATAACCTCCGTCCTATCCTTCTAACGTTCCCTAGTCCTCGGTTTTCTCTTCACCATGGTGGCCTTCGCCTACTACCGTCAACTCCTCTCCCCGAGCAGCTTTGCCAACACATTTCGTGCGCCCTCTCACCAAGTCCGATTCGGCAGTGGTTATCCAGACCATTATAACCCGCCATTTTACCCCTACGATGGTCGTCCGCACTATGCTCCGCCTCCTGGTCCGCCGCCCGGCCACGATGAGTCATATGATAGCAAGCCCCCTGGTTATCGTGGATATGGATACGGCTACAACACCGACGCGGATACGAAGAATCCGTTTACAGACTCCAATCGATCGACTCCTGGGCACGAAAGGGATGCGACTAGTCGGCCGTACCCTGGCGGATCGGAGACGTTTTATCGTTGAATGTTTATGATATTGTTGTATGATTAATACTTCAGGGCTTCCTGGTTTCCTTTCTATGAAAGAACCTCAGGTCTTTGTTTTTGTTACTTATCATGTTGTTTTCTACTTGGCGTTTCTAGACTTTCCAGAACTACCGCATCATGTATACTATCATTTCCGGCAGTAAACACTGTAGTACGTGCTGTTAACCATGAGTGATTTTCTCTTCATTGTCAGAAGTTGCAACCTCCGACTGGTGGATTCCAGCTGGATAGAGAAGGCTTCTTCCTTTCGTGTTGTGATTGGTATCCAGGAGAGGAGGCAAGAATAATGACTTGATTTGAAACCTTGGTCTCATCCTAGCCTTCGTAAGAACCGAGTTTCTTGTGCGGATCAGGAGACATGGATCCATTTCATATTACGAAGATTGTTAATGGACAGATAGTGCTGCTCGAAGAGTGAGGCGTCAGGAGAGCTGTGCTTAATCGTGAAGAACAAGCATCTGTCTTCATCTTGTCAGCTAGGAGATAAGTAACGAATCCAGTTCTCAAAGTGACACCCAGGAAGTATTCTCATCAGTTCATTGAGGATTAGTGGATGAGAAATTCCGGAACGTAACGCAGTGAAAATAGTAGAATGGTAACTATTGTGTAATCTGATATCTGAGTGTGCCTCCAGATCAGTACAGCCAAAAGGCTGAACAACTGAACAAATACCTGTTCAGCTGCTGCACGCTATATATGCAGTATATGGGGATGCTGTGAGCTAGGCTTACATATCGGTGACCATGAATATAATTTTTAGGGGTCAAGCGCACTAAAACCCCGGAACCTTGGAATTTTTCTGGACTGCATCCTAGAGGAAACAGGATGGAAGATCACGTTGACATAATGCGGACAGACCAGACTTGTTTATTCTGTTCGGCTCGCTGATGATAAAAAGCGACGTGTGATATTTGGAGCAAAGTTCCTGTGATGAGGCCTGAGGCCTTAATCCGCGGTGTGCAATTGCACGGCTGAGGAGTGGTCTAGATTTTATGTTGATATGAGGGAAAGTAGTCACTTCCGATCTGATTGAAACGCAGAACAAGTAACCATCGGTCTTGGCGGCGAGTTGGAAAATAATCAAGCATGAATCCGTCATGTTCGAACGTCCGAACCATCAGTGGTAGTAGATGTGAATGTCGCCGCCGAAGGAGATACAGTTCGCTTTCCCTTCCACCAAGTCGGGTATTGGTCTTGTTTCCCACCACCTTCTTGGAAGCAGTCGGATTGAATATGACCGTTCTTTTTGCAATTCGAACATTTCTTGTCAGAATTGTTATTCGCCTTTTTCGATAAAATGTTAACCTGGGCTTGTAGTGCATGGATAGTGGCTTCGAGAACTTTTACGGTATCAACAGTCGCCGTGGGTGTGCCTAGTCCAGATTTATTCGATCTGTTCGCGATACGTTCGCTATGGATAGTCAGGATCTGAATGACTTTTACCAGATCGGTTTCCCCATACAGCATGGAAACGATTGGGTCCCAGGATTCAGGGAATGATTCCAATAGCTTAACGATAAACCGTTCGTCCGTGATGTCAGCGCCCGCATCGTTTGCTGCCTTTCGCATCGTCCTCATTTTCTCAATATGGCCTCCTTCTCCGGCTACTTTAGTCCCATCGACATATCTGCATTCCGCTAGTTCCCTCTCCCTCATATTTCTCAACATCTGGCTCCCAACCCGGTATTTCTTGCTCAGGAACTCCCAAGCCTCATGCGAGGTCCCGTCAGGGTTGATGCCCGATCTAGCGATATCAGACAGATTGATTAAGATCGACGACAAAGCAACGCTTTCGCGGAGTTCGTATTCGAGCTCATTCGGGGTGCGCGAGTGTACAGGGGTTGGTTGGGTTGTTGTAGAGAGGGAAATTTCGGTGGATGGCGGCGGTTGAGATGGCGACGATTCGCCATTATCCTTTTTGGATCGTAGAGATTCTGGTACAGTAATTTTGTTTTCCCAGTAATTAAGTAGCCCTCGAGGTTTTCCGTGGGCAATCATGTTGATTTTCCAGCTGGCATAGTTTTCATGGCCTTTACATTTTTGATCCTCGGATAAGGAAAACGGTAGAAGCATTGAACTCATGCTTGATATCGAAAAAATGATTTATTGAGTCGTAGGGGTGGGTCTTTGGTGGTCGAGAATAACTTCTATTAATTGCAAGGGACGGGGCCCATAACCTGTTAACAGAGAGAGTAAGTATAACTCAGAAGCGACCACACAATATGGTAAGCGACTGAGGTGTGTTGTGGCGAAAATTGTAACATTAGTAAGTAAAAATGATAAATAAGGAAATTGATCGAAACTTAAACTTACGAGGGAGGGATGCAGAAACCCGTTCCAACACATTGTCCTATCAGCGCAGAAAGAACATTCGGAATCCTTCCGCTCTGCAAATTGAACGAGCAGTGAACGACCTGACTATAGTGAGATGAAAATGTTTTCATGGCATTAGGCGTGAATTTGACTCTCAAAACCTCGTACGTGGTGTCTATGCGTCCTTTGCATACCCCCGTCCAACAGATAAGAATGTTGGACTTTGGACATATCACACAGACACTCGCCACCCGTCACATAGGGCCATCACAATGTGATGGCCACCACATTCGATCGTGCCACTCAATATCGCACAAGTGGACAATGGACCCATTGTCCACCAGAATACTTATATATTGGACAACTTTACGTAGGAACCCTCAGTCAATTACACCGGACTGAGGGGTACGTCACACTACAAACTAGAGATACTATAGATTTACTGACTGTGCCGTAGAATCTTATACGTGTTCTTAGGTACAGTGAAATATAGTCAATTACACCGGACTGAGGGAATCTTATACGTGTTCTTAGGGTCTATTTCTAACAAAGAAAGAAAACAGAACCTCGGGGAATCGATAAGCTGTGAAAATGATTCTCGTTATGGCCCTACCTCACGATCTCTTTCAATCACTTCATTATATCTGACTCGACGTTTGAAGCTACGTTGAGACTGCCCACCTTATTGTGATTATCGATCAACCTACAGTCCACACATCGGTTATGGTTGTTTAAGAAAGGAAGGTAGTTTTTGGAACCATTCTTCGAAATAGTAAGTTTGTCGCCAAGTAGAGACATGAGAAGCACGGCGATGGTGATCTGTGCAGATTTGGGAGCGAGGTCAAGATCTAGATGGCGTCTCCAACTCTTGAATGTAAGAGAGCGACGGTCAAGAAAATTTTCAAACATCTATCCAACGATGATCACGTTGTACGATTGAGTACACCGTCTGCTGCGATATAATATACAGATGTCAACCATGTCTAGCTGATCTGATCGGTCGTTCCTCGAGGCGTAGGTACCCCAGAAACAAGGGGCCACAAACAGTGACGGAAGCGTTTTTAAAGGCTTCACGATGATTGATGCTCCGATAGAACCAATGATTTTGAACGACTGAGTGTTGAAGGAAGACTTACACGACAGTCTGGAACACCAGATACGTTATCAATCTTTCATCTTATCTATTTCCTTTTCCTAGATACCTCTTGTTTCGCCACCCCTGTGGCTCACGATCGGTATTTCAGTTTACGACAAAACCATATTTATTTTCACCTAGATAATCTCAACATACACACAGCTGTAGAAAATACAGATGTCTTAGTCCTCAGTCACACAAATATATGCGTAGTACGACTCTATTACCTGTAGACAATACAGATGTCTTAGTCTACAGAGGTAATGAGTAAAGTTGGTGAGTTGTGATAAGTAATTCGCTCACCCTCAGTCACACAAATATATGCGTAGTACGACTGAGGGTGGCTTTCCGTGTATCGTAAAAATAAGTAAGAAAATATTTTAAGGTTTTTCCAAAGACTAGCAAATACCGATCGCGCTGACCTCCAGGGGCAGCGCCAGGGAATAATCGAGAAGTATCTATAAAAGGAAATGTCACTTTGTATCCAAAATATGACGTACGGGTGCAGGAGTCCCTACTCCTCAACAACAGCCACCCTCAGTCGTTCACACTATCTTGGAGTTACTGAGGGTGAGCGTATTACCCACTTTACCTATTGCTTACGGCCACCTGTAGAACTCACTGTATACTTCTACAGGTAATATATCAGTCGTTCACACTATCTTGGAGTGACTGAGGAACTCACTGTATACTTCTACACTGAGTATTTTGGCAAGTCAGGATAATAGCTCCTCATACTCGTTTCTGCCCGGCATGCCGATTTCTATGATCAGTCTAGGACCAATCATACCTTGACTTAACTTTGCCGTTGGTGCGTAATTTGCTTGCTGAGCATCATGAATAAAATGGAGGACCAGAGATGAGAACCAAGAAACTCATATCCACTTTTACTTGTTGCTCAAACGGGGCGAGAAGGAACGAGAGGGCTGGAGTAGTTGCGGCCGGAAATCCGGATGGTCGTGAGTGGGGAATAAAGGTTTTCAAGTCCAGCCGTGTGTTTGCGAAAAGAAAATTTCTTCGAGTCGGATAAGTTCTCGAGCGCCGGATTTCCCTCCTTCCCGAGAGAGGGACAGAAAACTCAGGCTAATTACTGGGGACTGAGTAAGGACAAGTAGGGTTTTCAGCAAGTGATATAGTTAGCATAAATATGCAAATATGCACCTCTTCAATATCCTATGATACATAGATCGGGACAAAGTTTACAAAGTTTGATCACCGACAGTGAACAACTCAAGGTGGCAAAAATCCAGTGACATGATCCAATTTGATTATTCACATTCATTTCTCTTAACCAAAAACTGCCACAACTGCTCATCACATAAATTGACCAAGAAAATTCTGTGTCAAAAGTTCTACACGAAACTGAACTCCCTACTCTCCGTGAAAAATACTGTACATTCTGACATTTCGCCCGCCCCCGATCCCTGTATTGTAGCTTGTCAGGTATAAAACTGAATCAATCAATTGGTCGATCTCAAAAATTCCCTCATTCGCATTCTTCAAATATTCAACATAAACCAGAATAAGAAAGACGTTGACCTGAGGCCGGTAATTGTAGATGTCAAAAGAACATTCAACTCAGCAGCGAACAGGATATTGCCTCCATTTTCTTTTTCAGCATGGCAATCGATTGATCCTACAGGGTGCATAATGGGATGGTAATAGTGAGAAGTAGGCGAAAGCATGAGCTGCATGATATGCATGGCAAGAACAAGTAACAAATCCAGCTCGAACGCCAACTACTTCCGTGCAGCAGCAGCAGCGGATTGCGACTTGATGACCTTCTTGACGATCTTGGCCTCCTCAACGAGGAACGCCCGGAGAATACTGTAAATGGGTTGCTGGTAAGTATTAGCCGTAAAAGTGCGACAGAAACGCACCGAGACTTCACACAATCTCCGCATCTCGAACCACCGTATGCACGGCGAACAGTCTTTTGAGTCTTGGAGATCGTAGCATACTTACGCGGACGAAGTGCAGGGATCTAGGTTACAAAGTGAAGTCAATTCGCGGCAGAACAAAAAAGGATACGAAAATCAAACGTACACCGGGAAGACCAATGCCACAGTCACCGCATTTCGGTGCGGTAGCAGGCTTTGAGAGATGGTGGTAAACAAGCTTGCCACCGGGGGTCTTGACTACACGCCTGCGGTTCGAGGTGGTGTTGTAAGGTGTGCGCTTGCGGAGAGTAACTCGTTGGGCCATCGAGAGGCTATGCGGAAAAAAAGAATTCGTCAGCGGAAGTCCCAATTACCACCGAAAACGCTTCGAATGTCCCTCAACACCACCCAATTCCCCAACAATCTTCACGAGATATGCCAACCACACAACAGCCGCTCATCGGTTTATCCTCACAACTCTTTCCTTTGGACCAAACGAACACGGAATTTCGACTATACTCACATCGGGGGGTTTAGGCCTAGAGTGCTGCTGCATCAGGAATTACAGGTTCATAGGTTCCCCCAGCAAAATTACATACCTTTTTCTTGAGGATGTCGACAGCAGTGCCGGAATAGTCCAAGCTTAGATCGGTGGCTGACGAACTGTCTAGTTGCTTCGGCCCTTCCCGAAGCCGGTGGCTCACGTGGATAGACGCGTCGCGTCTCTGGACCAAGCAAAACCAAATAAGCAAGTCAGCTGTCTATTATTACTTTGAGAGACCGGCATTGGGTTGTGTGGAGACGCCGGTGGTAATGGGGATCTGATCCACTTGATTCCCTGGGTCAGGACAGATTCGGAAATGATCACTCTGACTCATCGACACCAGAGATATGGACACAGACGGTGTTTTTACATATTTGTCGGTCACTGCTATTCACAATCTTGGAATAGTTCAGCGGTCTCTTTACCACCGGAAAACGGGAATCCAGCCTTCCCTTCTCTTCCTTTCTCTGGACTTTTAAGCTTTCTTCTAGCCTTGCTATATCCTCATGACAGAACGATTAATGATTAGCTTTCGAAGTGAAAGCAATCTAGAACCCATGAGCAACATAAGCACCTCATTTCCGCACCTTTAGAACTTTCCTGCGCATCTTGAACCTAATATATCGTCAAAAAAAGAAGAAGCACATGGGAGGCACATGCCCAAGGTGTCTTGAAACCGTTCAAACAATGAGGCCTGAATTCGTACACCTTGATAATTCCTGTCTGCCCTCGGAGTTATACACAATGTCGGCGGAAAGATGCGGGCTACTCCACAATCAGAATCATGTTTTCAACCTGTGCGTCAGCGCGCAGCTTGATGTCCGTATACGTCGACATTTCTAACATCTACGGATGGAAGATCGCACACAAATGATAATTTAGTACGTTTTCCCCACGTCTTTGCCCCCCGTGAACCGCCGTGATCAAGTCTTGGGCAAATTTCGCAACTTTCAGACGGTAAGATACGTCAATGGGTAGAATTCGTTGGTTTGACATGCGCCACCAACCTAAGTGCGTAGCCAAAATGCCCGAGTCACCGCGCCTAACACACCTACGCAATGTGGGGAAATCATTATGAATCAGAGACAGTGACAGGCTCAAAGGCTCGATTCTCACATGAAGGCGTGCCAAAGCCGGTATTATAGATCGTCTCAATCGAATGTGATTATTTTCTTTTTGATTGTTTGGAAACCTCAAGATCTGGGTTTTATGTCCATCTGCGCTGAGCGCCCATCAACCAGGTATATCCCAGGAAAAATCTGTACCCACGTTTTTCTTGTGGTTGACTCTGTCTATGGATACAATCAAACATGCCTTGAACGCACAGGAAAATATCAATTCTGTTCGGGAAAAATGACAGTGAAGTTGAGATCCTTCTTGTCTATCAGATAGCCGTGAAGGATGGACAAGGAACACAGTATCATGCTGTCAATCGGGCTTTGAGATGTTGTCAAGGCGTTACAGCTCGCCGGAGGGAGACGACCGATTCGATGTGTTTGAGGCTCGTCAGACTCAACGCCGTATCGGTGAAGTGATATATTCGTTGAAAGGGGTAAACAGTGTACGGCATCAAGTTGCCGACGGCTGTCTGGTCCCGCCGGAACGCGGTAATCACAAAGACCAACACGTGGTACTTCGAAGCAGCGAAAACCCTGCTTCCTCTATGGCGAAAAGGCGGACTAACACGCATGCAAACGTTTCTGAACCACAGCAGAAGACACACGGACCACCGTCTGCCCCAGGCTTCTTTCCTTTTGCACGGTACATATCCGTGGTTGGCGTGCACACAACACTTTTGACGTTTACTGCACTCTATTTACCTCGTACAACATTTTTGTTCCAATTCACCAAGCCTTCGTTGGATTCGGCATTTCAAACCTCGCGAGATCGTCCTCAGCACCCGTTTCTCCAGGAGCTTACGATTAGTCCCGTGTCAACACTGATATGCCTATGTGCCGGAGTATTTTTGCTGCAAGGGTGGTGGGGTGGGTGGTTGAGAGACTGGTTCATTGAATATTCGCTCCGGGGATCCGATGAACAGAAAAAATTGGATAAGGTTGCTGCGGACAAAGAACGAGGCACGGTATGTCGATCTATCTCTACAACATCTCCATGCATTGCTCACAGACCGGGCCTAGAACTTAGCAGCTGCTTGGGGAACTGCATTTGCCGCCTCTTGTATTCTCTACGTTATCTTAGTGCTCTTTGGAGCTCCGCTCACCAGGTACGCTCCTATGAGTTCGGCTGATTCGAGGATTAATACATTTGCTCCTAGTCATGTGCCTCAGACATACCTCCTGGCGCTCTTAATATCTCTCCTGACTGTCTTCCCACCTGCCTACTCGCTCGGCCGACCCGATTTCTTTGGCAACGACTCACATGCTCTTGTGAATCGCTTGACCTGGGTTCGGCTTTTCGCCGAATTCCGGTGAGTAAAAATGTACTTTGTCCTCCCTGATTCTCAATTAAATTACTCCCATTGTCCGAACAATCATAGGTTACACACCCCTGTTGAAAGGGCTCTGGTCTATCCCGCTATCGGCACTGTTTTAGGGTGCTGGGCTGGAGTAATACCTACTGCGTTAGACTGGGATCGTCCGTGGCAGGTGGGCCGTTCGGCTCCGATTATTCCGTACTCCTTCTGACAATGCGTTGTTTGGCCAGGCGTGGCCGCTGACGCCTGCGTATGCTGCAATTTTAGGCTATGTTATCGCCTCTCTTTTGGCGCTGACTGCAAGTGCCACGGTGCATCTTGCCGATGAGCATATTCGCTCTTTAGATCAACGGCGCGAGAAGAAAAGTAACTGATGGTGATTCTCCCATAACCAGTCTGGTTATTAATAGATAAAGGTTTATTGAGCCATAAACAAGTGTATAACATTACGAATTCATTACAAGTTTTGATCCATATGAAATCTTGTTTGTTCTATAATATCACTATCTTTTCTAAATCCGCCCGATATCCCAGACTATGGGTACAGGAAGGATGAGTAACTAGCAATATCCTGTATCTCTACTTCAATTTATCTTCGCGATGGCGATGAGATAGAACTACATCGCAGCACGAAGGTCACCAATAGAATCAGTAACATAGTCTGGAATAATCGGTGAAATGTTCGGTCCTGTGACCTCGGACTCCTGAGTAATACCTACAGGAGAAACAATGAACCAGGAATAGACGGGAAAAACAGATAGAAATCAGCTCAAAGCGCCAATCGACGATCAGGGGAGCCATTTACCACTCAAGACGAGAAGCGTAGCAAGACCACCGCTCTTCCCAAATAGAATATCAGTGTTCAACCTGTCTCCAACCATGATGGTTCGTTCGGGGTTATAGTGGACTCTGGACCAAGGAGATAAGCGATGGCCCAAGTCCAAAATGAATCAGCTATCACTGACTTACTTAGCATTGATACAGTCCAGCATTGTCGATGATGGTTTGCCCGTACAAATAGGATCCTTTCCAAGAGCAAACCTAAGTGGAGCGCTGATCGCGCCGGCACCTGGCAATAGACCATCTGCACTTGGATACGTGCTGTCTTCGTTGGTGGCAACGAACAGACATCCATGGTTTTGCGTCAGGTATTGAAATGCTTTCGACACCTTGGTATAGTTTATTTGGGTATCAAGTCCACACACTACGGCCGCGACATCCGGGTCAAGTGTGAAATTTGCGAGTGTGAAAGGTGTGAGGGTGTTGTCTGCAGGATCCTGTCATGGCCGAGCCAAGTAAGACGCGTTATAGATAGACAGAGTTACGTACTGTGCCACCGAGGAAGGCAATGCCTTCTTCCTGCAGTTCTTCCTCGAGCCCAGCCATGCCAATGACATAGACTTTCTTCGTCTTAGGAAGTTTGACCACGGTAGAGAGGTAGACTGCTGCAGCGTAGGCAGAACCGTATATCTCGTCCTTAAAGCGGACTTGATGAGTTTCAGCCGCGGAAGGTTACAGCACATACCACATGCGCTTCCACCCCTAGGTGGTCAAACTTGCCTTTGTAACTCTTGCGCGATTTGGTGGCATTGTTGGTGACAAATAGAACTTTCTTGTCTGGGCGAGTAAGAATTTGTACACAACGATGTAGGCCAGATGCTGACAGGAGCGAGACTTACTTCTACGCCGGAGGAGTTCAAGGACTTCCACAGCCCCATCGATCAGGCGATCGCCGTGCCATAGAACACCATCGCAGTCGAACATCCATGTATCATACTTTTCTAGTAAAGAGGAGTAATCCTTTGTAGAAGAAAGTCGAATACTCATTGGCCACCAAAATGTTGTATCGGATGCTGATGATTATCCGAATCAGGCACATCTGTAACGACCGTGACCACCTTAGCTATTCGACCCTTAGTTGTGTTATGACTTTATCTTATGATTCTTGTCGCTACCGGGTACTCTGTATAACCGAGACTATATAAGGTAGTACAGTGCTAGAGTACGGCAGCTTCTTCCCAATTAACAGGACTTAACCCGGTTCTATTACTTGTGTGAAGACTCGATCTCTCTTGTGGTAACACCGTCACAGACGCTGTTCCCACATATTTTGAACCTCTCAAAAGTCCTACCTACTAGCTTTCGATTCGACTCTCGTGCTTTGGCCTCCCTCAGTCTGATCAACTGCGGGCATCCAACCTCGTGAGTCACAAACACAAAACCTTTTTATTAACTATGTCTACTAGATATCCCCGTCGAACCGTAAAAACAGGAGGACCTGTCCGCCGACTCAGCCCTACTGCAGTACGTAACACGGGACCTTTACCGCGCTTTGGGACGCTGAAAACAGACCATATACTTGATGCCGCGAGCGGTGACGACCCCGCGATGCCCACTGAAATTGATGTGGATGCCGCTGAGCCCAAGGCCAGTGAGGAAGCCCAACCCTTGGGGGGAAATGGCCTAGAGGAATTTAGTGAAACTAGTTCCCCGTCTGATAACGAGCAGGATGGGTTACATACCATAGATAGTCAAGACGACACTGTAAAGTTTAACGACCAGAATAATAATCAATCCCGCGACGATCGAAGTCGCGAGATGGAAGAGACTTTAGCCAAGGCAAGGAGCCATCTGACTGAGGCAGAACGAGAACGCATCGATAGAAGGATGGATAGAGTGACATCCAACGATACCCAGACTCAAGATGATATTGGGGAACCCTCCGACAAGGGGAAGGGGGTGGACCCCCGGAACTGGGGAGACATCGATCTCAATGAGATCGAAATCAATCTCCAGACACAGAAGGAGTTACTCACAAGGTACAACGAGAGACTCAACCGTGAACACCAGTCACCCACAACCGAACTTGAGCACAACACCCAAGACGTCGAGCCTGAGATGATCGACGGCGGCGAAGCTGCCCAGGAAGGGGAAACCACTGATGTAGCGGAAAAATATGAAGTTTCTCGTAAAGACGTGTTGGACTACCTACGTAATAAAAGGAAACTAGAACGCGAGATCAAGAGACTCCGTCAGAAGAGGGAAACCTCTCACCAGAAGCGTAAGGAACGTACTGGATCTGAGCCTATCTCGGGAGAGATGGCTGCCCTAATCCAAAAGGTAGCAGAAGGCTCGAAGAATAGACGCAAGTATAAACGTACTGATAACCGTGATAAACCGAAACCCAGTAAGCATTTGGCCACTGAGCCAATAACGCAAATCACCGGTGAGAGCGCCCTCGGACAAGCATTTAAACGACTCGAAAAGCGTCAGGGACCAAGGGGATCTGACGCGGGTAATGAATCACCCGATTCTTCCGCCACGGATGGATCAGACTCGGACTCCAGCTCAGGATATGAGAGCTCAGATGACGAGTCTGACTCCACTACCTCCGGCTCGAGTTCGGATTCATCATCCCATCCACGGGGACGTCGTCGTGCTCGTAGATCAAAACGAAAATCAACGCATCGCTCAACTATAAAACCCACTCCGCCCGAGAAGTATGATGGCAGGGTGGATGTACGTGCCTTCCACCGATTCTTAACCCATGGAACAGCCTATGTTAAGTACGGATATGTCGAAAAGAGACGTCAGGTCATAGTATTATCTGAGTTCTTAACGGGAAAAGCTTACACTTTTTACACCCGGCGTGTGGCGTTCGAACCTGAGAAATGGTCGACGAGAAAGTTTTTCATTGAGCTCTTCAACTACTGCTTCCCCATCGATTTCCGAAGTCAGCAGAGGGAAAGGCTAAATAGCCTGAATCAAGGACAGAAGTCCGTTAGAGAATATGTGGCAGACCTTGATGAACTATTCACCATAGTAGGCGCCGATAGCCAACGAGCTCGTGTTGTGAAACTCTTCAACGGACTAAGATCGTCTCTTCGAAAAGCGTTATTGCGCGCTCACCTGAATCCTGAGTATAGCTCCTGGAAGGAGATTGTCCGCGAAGCTGAATACCAAGAGTTAGCAGACAATATAGATTACCGTGACTCAGCTGTAAACCAGCGTTCAGGCAATCAATCACGCCACTCCCAAAGCTCCCAAGCTCCCGGGATGCATGAGGGACAGGGCAAGGAGGGAAAGTCTTCCCATTCGTCGCGTCGAGCACGAAACTTCAAATCAGGGTATGGAAAAAAGACAAACAATGTCCCCGGGGCGTCGTCCAACTACAATGAGGCGAGTGGGTCCAATAGTAATAAATGGAAGCCCCATGGAAGTAAAAAAACGGATGCAAAACAATCTGCGGGGCAGCAGAAGACTCTTCTGAGTAAGGAAGAGAAGGAGGAATACCGTGCAGCAAACAAATGTTTCCGCTGTGGTCAGGAAGGACACTTCGCTCGAAACTGCCCAACTAAAGGACAGGCGAAGTCGAACGGTGGCAAACCGCCGGGAATAAGTGCATTTGGGATCCAAGTGGATCTAAACCAAACTGAACAAAGGCGTATCGACAGTCTGGGAGAGACGACTGAACTCTCTATTGGAATGATGCATTTTTCCAGCACCCTTGAACGAGAATATGATAGCGATGGAGATACCATCCCGGACCTTCAGTCAGTAACGGATTCAGACTCAGGCTGGGATGATAAAGGAATTACTTCCGTGCTTACAGAAACCGAGATAAATATCTATGGTGACGAAACCCTACTCGCGCCACCAGCTGAGTTTTACGAGACGTACTGGATGCCAGTCGAATCAGCTGAAGAGAAACTCGTCATGCTTGACGTTGATTCTAAGCGTAAGAGTTTAGGAAACGCAGCCTGCAATAAGTTGGAAGAAATGCTCGAAAGCATGCAACCTTACCCTGGCGATCCTGTCAATGTTCTTCAGTTCAGAGGAAGGCGATTTGTGGCTTCGACGGCTTCCCACAATGAAATACTCGTCCATGACAGGGTTTTCGACGAATTTGAGGTGGTTAACCGATCCAAAGTTGAACAACGGCACTTCGAAATAGGCGACTGGTATGCGAAAATTCGCTGTATGCGGGCAGGCGCCCCATACACTAACCGGACATTTTATCAGACCTGTCTGATTGTGGACGTTTTCGCATGGAATGCGAAACGTGCGCTTGAAAACGGAGCCCCTTACCCATATGATGATGATAAATATACTCATAAGTATCATCGGTTTGAGGTGATTTCCGATGAAGGAACTTACCTAGCCTATGATCGCCACTTGGGTTTCCGTTCCCAACTAAGCACTCGACTAATTAAGAATGAGAAATTCGATATTGTTCAGTGGTACCGAAAGCAGATTACAAGGAAGTTCCAGAAGTTGGGCGCGGAGGCACATGCCTTGCCTTGCGATCCTCAATATGACGTTGCCTGCTTATTTGATGAGCAGGCCCCCCAACCTCCAAACGTGGAGAAGGAAGGTTCCGACATAGATTTGATAAAAACTTGGCTGTCCACCGCCGGGCAGCTGAAAATCGAAGCCAAAGATGGCCGCCTCTGCATGGTTGAATTAAATGGCCAACAGATACCTATGGGTACTTACCCATCTGTACAACGCAATGCGGCCTGTGCAAGGGACCCGTCTAGGCTAATCCCAAAGCCTCTGGTCGTAGTCGTCCAAATTAATGGACATCCAGCTCGTGCCCTGATTGACTCAGGGTCCTTGGGAGACTTTATGTCCAGTACGTTAACCCAGCAGCTCGGCATTCCAAAGAAGGAACTTACCTCCCCATTACCGGTTCAACTGGCCGTGCAAGGTTCCCGCTCCCGGATAAACTTTGGGGCTACAGCCCGCTTTCAGTACCAATCAATTTCCGAACAACGCTACTTCGACGTCATCAATCTGTCTGGATACGATCTCATCCTCGGCACCCCCTTTCTTTTTCAACACCGCGTAACCTTTGGCATCAATCCCACTCGAGTGATGATCGGCTCAAACGCTTCCCTACCCTTAGAGGGGTCCGGCGTGGCACAGCTTGCATCGAGGTCAATGGAGTTGTACCAGCAGGATCTGGAGAGTGTAAGAGAGGAACTGCGACGGTATGCGGAATCCATATGCAAATCGGCAAGTGACACACCTTTACCGCCACTTCGGGCTATCAATCATACAATTGATCTGATTGATCCCAACAGGATATACCCATGGCGACCGTCCCGCTGTCCCGAGGCTATGAGGGACCAGTGGACCGAGAAACGGGACGCATACATCAAGAATGGAAGGTGGAAGATCACCAGCCGTGGAAATACAGTTCCCATGATGCTAATTCCCAAGCCTTCGAAGGCAGGAGAACCTCCCAGGCTCCGCACTGTATTCGATCTCAGGGCGCGAAACTCCAATACCGTAAAGAGGTCCTCGCCGCTACCAGACATTGATGGCATCCTGCGTAGAATGGCCCGAGGTAAATACCGCTCCATTTTAGATGGAAAGGACGCTTACGAGCAAATTCGCGTGATACCAGAACATGTTGAACGCACCGCAGTAACTACCCCAGACGGAAACATGGTTAGTAATGTAGTACAACAAGGAGACTGTAACGCTCCGGCCACTTATCAGGCATTAATGAATTATATATTTTCTGCGCACATTGGACGCTTCATGGACGTATATTTAGATGATATCATCATCTATTCTCAAAGTCTCAAAGAACATATTGAGCATGTTAAAATCATAATCGACATACTCAGAAAAGAGAAACTCTACCTGGGTAAAGACAAACTCCAGTTTTTGTGCCCGGAGATGAAGGTTTTAGGTCGCATCGTTGACGATAATGGGATCCGAATGGATCCAGACAAGGTGGATGCGCTCTCGCGATGGAAAACACCCACGAATCGTGACTTACTACGGGGGTTTTTAGGAGCCGCGGGATACCTCGCCGATGACATCGACAGGGTCAGAATACCAATGGGAATATTGCATGGACTCACCAGTGACGCCGTTCCATTTCGATGGGAATATACGCATCAACGTGCGTTTGAGGACATCAAGCGCTTGGCGATGATCTGTAAGGACCATCACCGAAAACCCCTTGAATATGGAGAAAACGCTCAACCAATAAACGTTATTACTGATGGGTGCGGAACCGGCATTGCAGGAGTCATCAGTCAAGGAAAAGATTGGCAGAAGGCTAAGGTTGCAGCCTTTTACTCCGCAAAGCTCAACTCAGCTCAGCAAAACTACCCAGTACATGAGATAGAAATGTTAGCTGGAGTAGAGACGATGCTACGTTACCGAGACATCCTGCAAGGTACCAAGTTCACATGGTATACCGACCACAAAGGGTTGGTACATCTGCTGAACCAGAGGAACCTGTCAGGACGACAGGCCAGATGGCTTGAGAAGATATCTGGGTTTGATTTCAATGTGGTATACGTCCCCGGAGTAGAAAATATTTTATCGGACTCACTATCTCGACTATACTCTTACGACGAGCCAGGCACGGTGCGGGCTCGCGGAGAATACACCTACCATGACATAATAAGTAATGACTTGCTGGAAACGCACCTCATTTCGATGCCAGTGTTGGTCGGAGTGGAGGGCGAGGGCGCGTCCCTATCAGATGAGAGTATAAACTCAGGCAAGGATGCGGAACGCGCAACTGAGGCAGAGAATAGCATTCCTGAGATCAATGGGAGGTATCATCGATCGGATAAGGCACCAGGGCCAAAACAGAAAAGAGCTTACCAACGAAAGGTGGTCCCCCCAGCTGAGACTGGTAGAGCGGAAACTTCTAAGGAGTTTGCAGCTCGAATGACTAAGAATTTCGTGCTAAAAGGCCCTCAGCAACGAAAGGAGGGCGAGGGTGACGGACACAGAAAGCTCACCATCCGAATTCCTGCCCGAAAACAGAGACAAGACAAATTGTCAAGTATAACGAATAATCTAGAGACCCTGAATCTAGAACAGGAACACGAGCATGAAATTGCGAAGCGATCCCAGCAGCTGGAACAAACAATGGAAAGGCTCAGCCCAGTAACATTAACTGAGCTGATGGCAGGAGGGCGCGAGCCGATCGATCTACTAGAAACCATAAGGGGAAAATACAACGATGATTCGACACTATCAATTATAGTGAGTAAGCCTAGAGAACATAAGAACTTCGAATATACCGAGAACGGATTATTATATCTGAATAGCAACGGAAAAAAAGTGTTATGCATCCCAAGGATCATGGTCAATGGCCGAAGTATCCTTGAGATAGTAATATCTGAAGCACATACCATGTTAGCCCACCTTGGAGCAAGAAAGACGCTTACTTACTTAAGAGATAACGTTTGGTGGAAAAATATGAGTAACGACGTACACCTATTCTGTGAATCATGCGTTGTCTGCGCAAGAAGCAAACCATCGAATCACAAACCATATGGTATGTTAAACCCGCTACCAGTCCCAACTCAGCCTTGGGAAGTCATTGGAATAGATTTCGTAGGGCCGCTACCTGAATCCAAGGACCGAGATGCGACGTATAACTCGCTGACGGTTATAATAGACCACTTGACGGCTATGATCCACTTAGTTCCCAGCAGGACCAGTTACACCGCTAGGAACGTTGCAGAACTAGTCTTTGCTGAAATCTACAAGTTACATGGGCTTCCGAAAGCCATAGTTAGCGACCGCGACTCCTATTTCACTAGTTTATTTTGGTCTCACTTGCATGAGTTGATTGGCACGCAACTAAAGATGTCGAGTGCGTACCACCCTGAAACGGATGGAGCAACTGAACGTGCTAACCGCACCGTAACTCAAATGATCAGACAATGTGTTAGTCCAAACCAAAAGGACTGGGTATCTAAATTACCTGCGATAGAATTCGCAATTAATAGTGCCCGCTCCGAAAGCACAGGGTATTCCCCCTTCTTCCTCAACTACGGAAGAATGCCCAGGACGATGGTCTGGAATGCTGCACGAAGGGACGAGTATCCCGGCGTTAGAGTATTCGCGCAACGTTTGAGGTCCGCAATACTAGCGGCCCATGACAGTATATTGGCCGCTCGTGTAAAACAGACAAGAGACGCCAACCGAAAGCGAATCCCAGTCCCCTTCAAGGAAGGTGATTTCGTATACGTGTCCACTGAAAACATGACGTTCCCTAAAGGCTTAGCACGTAAGCTGATCCCCAAATTTGTGGGTCCTTATTTACTTCTAAAGGACTTTGGCAACCATTCCTTTAGAGTACAATTGCCTGCTCACATGAGACAGAGAGGCATTCACAATTCATTTCATGCCTCCTTACTACGGATACATCGCCCTAACGACGATAGGAGATTTCCGGGAAGACTATACTCCCAAATAATATCTGAAATCGAACCAGATCAAGATAATGAGTGGTCCGCCGATAAGATCGTGAGCCACGCAGGGTCAAAGACCGATGCAATTTTTGAAGTGTTATGGCGTGCTGGGGACAGGACCTGGTTACAATATGATCAAGTCCGGGAATTGGATATCCTCTCCCCGTACCTGGAAGCCCTCAATGTCGAGTTAATTCACGAGCTTCCGGAAGGGACGGGAAAACCTCCAACTGACGACCCTCAAGTTTTTCTAGGGTCCATCCATCCCGAACACATAAATACCCCCCATTCTCTTCCAACCCAACAACCCCCTCAGCACCCCAGCCAGTTGTCAGAGCCAGCTACTTCCCAACTTCGACCACCTGCCGCCCACATGTCTCATCGTCCTAAAAATCACTATACTCCCCATCCCTGCCTCGCCAAGCGCCCCGATGGTTTCGTACAACTTACCTCCGTCGACCCCGGCATCATTATTCACCCGGCTCAGTTATTAAAATTCCTCGATTACGACAATGAAGTACGTCGTAGACAAGTCACGGCAGCCACCTCCGAGCCTGCCGGCTACGAATCCTTTGCCATTGCGTATAACGCCTCCAAGGGAGACAACCCCTGCGAATTTATCACCCGCGACGCCGCCACCGGAGATTGGAACTACGACAACTTTCCCATCCCGCGCTCCGTCATCACCTTCCCCAACCTCGACCCTCGCTACGCGGAGCTACGTGCGTTCGGCATACTAGACGATAAAGGCGACATCGACGCTTACGCCTGGGCTAGCTTGAAGAATGCCCTGCTCCGCCCTCACCGTGAGGCGGTCCGTAACCAGGCCAGATCAGAGACGCGCCGCAGGGAAAAGGAGTTCAAAAAACGTCGTATGGAGGATGCTAGACCCGACGGGTTCGACTTACCCCCATTCTTCACTGATCACAAGAAGAAGCGTACCGGCAAGACATCCCCCGCATCCCCCACTGTCGACCCTCTCGCTGCTCTCGAGGAAATGACCATCGACTCCGCGTTCTTTGAAGCCGTCGCATAAAGATCGGCAATATTTCGTTATCTTTCGTTATCTTTCATCTAACAAGAGGCCTCGCGTTCGATCCCCTCTCGACCTTTTATTTTTGATCATTCAAGGGTGTCACGTATCTGCATTTACTCTCTCTTTTATTTACTCATAGGTATCCTTCACCCGTTCTCGATACCTGGAGGGCGTATGTAACGACCGTGACCACCTTAGCTATTCGACCCTTAGTTGTGTTATGACTTTATCTTATGATTCTTGTCGCTACCGGGTACTCTGTATAACCGAGACTATATAAGGTAGTACAGTGCTAGAGTACGGCAGCTTCTTCCCAATTAACAGGACTTAACCCGGTTCTATTACTTGTGTGAAGACTCGATCTCTCTTGTGGTAACACCGTCACAGACGCTGTTCCCACAACATCCTTCGTCCTGGGTTCTGGTGCCACGCGCTTCCCATGAAGATCCAAACACAAGCACTTCTCTTCATTTTCACCATCCATAATCGGTTTAACGCTGCATTGACATTATACACAACACGCGGAGGCAACTACTCGGCAGTTGCAGCACAGATCGGCTTATTATTCTTCAATGACATGGCATCATGGTGGCTTGTCTCTACAACGGGGAATATATTCCCTAACAAAGCGTTGATTAGCTATCACTTCACATAGAACGCATTTGTTCGTATCTCCGCCATGCTTGTGCACTCATGAAACTAGACTTTCACCTGGTCGAGTTACTGCTCTGGCCTTTCCTGAAGGTTGAAGCTTTTGGTTCTCTTTTGCCGTCCGGGTCTACCGGAGACAATGAGATTCAAACGTTGCAAGCAGTCAAGACTCGAGCATTGTCTCGCGTTAAGCTGAACAGGCAGATAACTGCTCATGACAGATGCTTTTCTCATGCCCGGTCTGCGTTCCAGGCCAAGCGCCCATAAGACACCCCAGATGAAAAGATTGACAGTCTCCCAGACTGCCCTTCGTACCAATCTTGCGGTCTCTGTTCACCTGAATCAGTTAGCGGGAACCGGACGAAGTGCCTGTCGTCCTTCAAAAAATCTCGGACAACAGATCTCTTGACTCTTTTGAACCAAGTATTCATCTACCTTTCGACACACAGCTAACGGGATCTCCGCAACGATCCGAATTTAAGTTGGTCTGGAGCATTGGCCTGCTCTGACTTGTCACTTTGAAAATAGCCTGTGGCAAGAAATTTCGGGGTGCTGTCCTTCTCTTCCCTGTTTAAATCGGTCTAAGATGACTTGCACGGATAATCATGGGCCCAGGTAGCTATTACCACCTCAGCTGGTGTGGGTGCCCCGTTTTCTCAGGCTTCGCTGTATTGATAATATGATCTTATCCCACCGGCGAGAATGCCCGATGGATGAGATGTGCTGTGTCTTCCCACAGTGTGACATGAGGCGTGTTAAATTACTAGACCTCATGTCCTTTGAAGCCTTGGAAAGGTCTGATGAGTATTCTATTGTTGTGCAAGGAGGCGTCGCTGAAAGATATATAATTGTCAGCTAAAAATACATTGTGGCTAAGCCTAGAATTCATCATCTATGTCATGAACGTCAGTCGCTGTCCATTGTGTCTCCTCAAGCCTGAAATCGCTCTCCAAACTCCTTTTGGGATGAAACTCTTTTTTGGTCTCCTGGTACTGGTCCCCAGGTGGAGAAACCTTACCCTTTCTGCCTTCCCTTATTCTGCGCGGTTCCCCATTCCAGGTTTGATAAAGGGACTTCAAGTCCAGAGTCCTTGAATTATATTGGTGGGCAAGCTCTAGTGCGATCAGGCCCTCCAGTTCGTCCATGTGGTACTTCAGCTCGCTTAGGGAGTCGTGAAGGACTGTTGTAATCATGGTCCGAGTCTCAGTGGACATCGCGTCCAGGAACCCTGACTGTGCTGACAGGAGCTCCGTTGGATATAGTGCTTGACGGGCTCTCAACAGGGCAGCGGGTGATGGACTAGTTGACGAGGTGGATATACCCATTTGACACCCTTTCAAGCCGTCGGCTTGATCTTTCGATATGCAGATGGCGTCAAGACCGGTCAGCGGGACTATTTCAGACAGCTTGATCACAGATCAAGTGTCTCAGCCAAGCTCAAACAAAAGGGAGATTGGAAGCTCCTTGTCAACTCACCGAGCGAAATTCAGACCCGATAACTTTCGTCTTGATTCCATGAAGTTTGAAGTATTGAGTAACAGCCTGAATTGCTTCTGTACCGGGGTGGACTGATGGATCTTTAAATTTTGTTCTTCGTCTCCTTTCATACCAGTCAAACAGCTGGTTGAACGGTCATCACGGGAATAAAGAGCACGTTCCTGGGATATGCCACTTACACGACCGACTGGGACGGTGATTGCTGTGGCTGTCGCTTCTGCGCAAGCTGCTGCATGGAGAAGACTAGATACCAAGTATAGGTTCGTGTGAATGTCATGCTCCTGTTCGAGCACTTGGGCGGCTCGTATTCCATTGAATGTCGCAGGTATCTGCATAACGATATGAGGGATGGGGCTGGACAGGAGAGAGGGATCAGCTCACGCTCACGATTACTTTGTTTCTTGGTACACTTTTTTCTTCGAAGAGAGCAATGAGGCGCTGGGCATTCCGAATCATCGGAATCATATCGTCATGTTTGCGGGGATCTACGAAGGTAAAGTGGGGTCCATCAATTCGAGGAAGTATCACATCTGCTAATTCAAACAGCTGCGCCGATAATTTGCATATAGTATGTTTGTATCTGGATTTTCTAATAAAATCACTTACAAAACGCTCTATGGAGGCTTTGAGCAAGCTGCCCATGGGTATTCCGCGACTATCGCTGAATAAAAAAGCTCGGAGTCAAACCTTTAGATCAGGTGGTATTTAGACGTACCGTTCATCAAGAGTGTGTTTTACTGCCGCCCACACATGGTAATACACCCCGTCTGCATTGATTGAGTCAATTATACTTCTTGGATTCAGTGTTGATCCATGTAGGTCATAGAATCCGAGGGCTGAAAGGTGCCGATTAATGGGAATCCGTCGCATCACAAGTACAGAAAAAATTACTTTGAAAGTCCAAAGTATCTCCTATAAGCGCGACTGTAGAATCTTGGATCAGTGTTTCAAGTCGAATTTTGCGTGAATTTCCAGTTCTCTTCATTTCCTTGTGTGGTATATCTGGTATATGATTAATGGTTTGTGAACTTGAGCTTTGCGGCCACTTGATCGATTTATCATATCTTTTGGGAAACAATGCAATGGCTATGGGGCCAATGCAACAGAAACAATCGCATGTCGCGTGGCATGGCCACCATGGATGGTCAGTGCCCTCCCCAAAACTGGCAACCGGTCACTTATTGTCAGGTCATTATTTTTCGGGTATCATCTGGAGCATATGCTCTTACATAGCTCACATGCCGAATGACGAACCTGATCTGCATAATAGATCGCTTCCGGTCTTCGACTGGTACCTGTCTCTCACCCCTGCATGTATTTCCGGGATAAGGATGTAATGCGGTAGCAATTGTAAATTTACCAATAGCATGGAGTCGAAAGGTTCTACTTAGTTTGACATATTGCAAAAAGGTCAACAGTGGAGAAGGGTATAATCTAAGCAATGGTTAGCAGTAGGTGACTGAGGGACTATCTATGGAGATGGCCACGTTCTGAGGAATAGCTGTGCCACTGTCCATCCATACTACTACTATGTGAGTTACTAGTACTGCTACTATGCGAGTAAGATTCTGTCGGAGGGGGAAGCGAATAATGCCCTGGATGAGTCTATAACCAGGGCATGAGATTGGACCCGATTTATGACGCAGGAAGGACTTACTATGTAGTTGTCATCTTCGACCTTCACTGAACCGTAGTGACCTGTGCGAGACGAGTAACTTGATAGATGTTGTGTTCCTGTCATTGGAGAAGGTCGATGTTCCACAGGCGAGTGGAGAGGTTCTTGCATCTGAGCAGGCTGAAAGCAAGGAATGTTACTATGATTCAAACTCTTCAAAAGGCAGGCGCTGCTGTGCTGCAGCGTCACGTATATGAAATGACACTTGCCGAAAACGGGGGGCTAGATGTGGCGCTCGAGCCTGATGGCGTGTTAGGCATCTGAAATGTTGAAGTCGCATGGATATTGAAGAGCGAAGACGGGCCTGAAATTACATGTTGACTCGAGGACGGATACTGATAAGAGTGGGTCATTGACTGAGGGATTGTAAGAGGGGGTGGACGGATGGATTCGTGCATCTCTGGTGGTGTGTCGCTTGGGCTCTACAGGGTCCAGAAGTCAAGCGTTCATGTATCAGAATCCAGGGCCATTATAGATCCTCACCATATATCCTCCTGCTTCGGAATTACCACTGTATTTTTTTTTCTTGTATTCGCCGGTACGATCGTGGATACGAGAGGCGTCCGAATAAGTGGAAATGGAATTGCGACGTAGTGCTTCTGGGGAACGACCAAGCTCGGTAAGCATTCGACGAAAGTCCTCATTCTCCTTGGATAATCTCGAGTTTTCTTGCTCCAGCTCTCGGATCCGGATGAGAGGTGGTGGAAGGACTGCAACGTCTTCGTGGGTAAGACCCAGAGACATTTGAAGCTTAGTCACGGTTTGTTCCAGCTGAAGTCAATGGTTGGTTCAACACTATTCCACTCCTAAGATCAAGTGGACTATACTTGTTCGATGTAAGCCTTTCGTTTCGCTCGATGCCTGGCCTGGGCTTTTGCATTACGGCTACGTTCCGGGCGTTCTATCTGCACCGCATGGCCAGTTATAGACGACATTCCGAATAACGTAACGATGGGGAGGAAAGACCAAGACAGGTTATGGGTAATGTAGATGGAAATGACTCGCCTGACTTATATCATTGACTAGCGGGGCTCCCGAACATTTAGGTTTGAACTTTACTTCCCGAAATCTGTGTTTGTTGTGTTGTGCCCGATTGTGTCCTCGATCAGGTGTAAAGCTTTAAACCGGGTGACCCTAAGACCTGGATTATTGGCCCGATTTCAATATCCACATCAAGGTGAGGCCCTCTTCGATCGATATGTTACCTTGTTGATGTGTTCTGGACTCGGAATAGCAGACTATGAGTGCAGCTCTTTTTGGAATGATTCGGTGCTTCCCATTCCCCTAGTTTTGGGTCTTCTTCAAGTTTGCCGTATCGGCAGCACGGCCGTTGCGTCGCTGAGATTTTTATGTTGACAAATTACTTCCATTGATCGGGGATCAACGAACCACTCGCAAATTGCCAGGAAGGTTGATGGACGCTGAACAGAACTGAATTCAAGCTCCGAACTCCGCGACACTGGAACGAACTTTGTAAGGACTTGAGACATGTCTAATCCAAATGGCTTAGTGGCGTCTTAACCCTGCGTCGTAAAACTCTGTTCATTCATTCATCAGCATATCCTACGCAAATGTCACTTAAGACTCCCAAGAACCAAGGGATCAACATGTATCGCGTAATCCGGACACTTTAAGGTTCATCAAAGCAATACAAAAATGCCCACTACCACTGTGAGAGGGAATAGCCTGCAATGCACAATGCATCGATGCCTTTTCCAGAGAGGTACTAATGAAGCACACAGAGCCTATTTGGACTCATATCACTGGCCGGCTGGTCGAACTTTAATCCGTCTTTCAGTGCTACCTCCGTGTGGAATTAAGGACCCACCATTTCAAGGCCATGCTCCCTCATCAGAATTCCTGCATTTCTTAGTGTACATCCAATAGCCAGGAAGTGGGGCACATATGTGGTCATGATTATCCAATTTTGTTGATTCTAAAGTAAGGCTACGTGTCTGCATCCAGTGACTTGTTTTTCCATAATGTTCTTTTCTGATAATATACTGCCTAAATTCATCGACAAGTCCCACATGTTTCCAAGTGGACAGATACTTGGCTCTCAAACTTTGCCGAGCATCACGGCTCAGAATATGCGTGTTACAGGACGACATAAAATGGTCTTGTAGATTAAGACATCGATCCCTCGCCGATTTGCTTCCAAGATACAAGAGCCTTGACCTCCGCGAGTATATGTGACTTGTCGAAAGATCTCCGATTTGTCAACCTGGGGATATGCTGTGGTGGCGCTAAGGTCCGTTGTCAATATATACATACATCATCTTGCGTTTGGCTATAACCAAAGTCCCAGCGGGATAATGTTAAATCGCATTACCCATGGGCCCGAGGTTCGTATATTTGAGGGGACAACATAGAACATACTTCTCAAAATGAATCAACTCGTGCGGGCAGCCATATTCAGCTTTCAACCAATTAATCAAGCATTCTAAATCGAAAGGGTCTATGAGTCTTTGTCTCTGCTTCCAAGCACTTTTAGCTTTCTAGTTTATAATAAGCTGTCAAAAAATGTTATACCGCCTTACCTGCGCGATCATGTCAATTTAACGAAACTCTGTTCTTAGTACCGCCTGATTCAAGAGACATCTAGCATCGAATACTGGAGGCACAGCGGCGTTGTTCACGAGGTGTATACTGCATCCGTGATTCAAACGAGTGCTTGTTTGTGACAAACAATACCTATTGAGATTATACAAAACTAATTACTATATACACCTTTGCAGGCGGCCGTCAGAGAGACCACCTATTGATGAACAGCACGCAAACTTAATCATTCTGACAAATCGCAAGAATCCGGGACACCCATCGGAGAAGTAAGACACATAAGAATGAAGATTGCACTAATACAGCCAGAGTAGATGGTAAGAAGAATGGGAATACAATAGGTCAATCATCATCTTCATCTGAAATAACAACTCGACTACGTTTGAGTGCTGTCCCAATGATCGTAGTAGCCGGTGAAGGTTCGTTAGTCTCAGAAGTATCAGAGAAATACTGGGCTGTAAGGGTTGCCGCAGGAGATGAGAGTGAACTTTTGCCCAGTGGCCGTGGTTTAGGTCGAAGGGGTGAGGGAGACGGGTCACTAGGTTCATCAGCGACACTTGCGTTATCATCATCTTCTTCCCCCGTACCCCTGTCGGGACTCTCATATCCAGCGACATTCGCGATATCATCAGGTTTGTGTCTCTTATTTCGTGAGTCGTTCGCTATTTTCCGGCGCCTTTTCCTTGTTCCTTGTGCCTTCATATTACTTATTTGGACTCCCGAAGCTTCCGCTGCTCGTTGCGCCCTTTCCCTCATAACCTTTTCCTTTTCAAGGAAAGCCTCGATATCGCCGTATTCTTCGTCACTATCCTCGATGAACTGCGCCGATTTGTATTGTTGTTTCTCTTTCTGCTTCTTCTCTTTCTTCTTTCTTCTCGGTCCATCATCATCGAGGACGCCATCACTGCCTGATTCTGGTGAAGGCGATCTCCTTCGTCGTCGTCGCCGCTTCTTCCCAAAGAGGTCCGAAGCCTTCTTTCCCTCCAAATCGATAGGAGTTTTCAAGAATTGGTCGATGACTATGAGAGTGCTACGAAGGTCTGCTGGAACGACACCCGCAGGTACATACCACTCTAGCTCGTCAGTTTCTAGTCATGGGCACAAAATGAGACGACCATCAAACCGAAAAGCGTGAATGCTTACCGTTCTTTAAAGTCTGAAATTTGCATAGACGGAATAGAAGTTTCAAATGAGGGTGTCTCGTCGCTGCATTGGCTTGTTCATCGCTGAGGTACGGAATAACTGAAATATCTGTTAACAAAGAATCATGGGCCTAAAGTTCAGTGCTTACGATAGTCAGTGATTTTGGCCATCGCCTCAGTCGAAGGTCCTTTCAATCTCAGTGCTTGTGCGGCTTCTGCATCCGGATCATCATCATCGTCTGATAGAATTTCGTCCTGCAGGTCCGTCTCGTCAATAATTCGCTGACGTTGAGCGATAACAACAGCCAAGATCTGAGATGTACAACTGTCAAAGGCCGACACGGAAATAGTCTATTCCAATACATACATCTTTTGTCCAGTGAACGAGCTCAGTTTCACCAGCCTCAACAAGCGAGGCAATCGTTATTCCTAATTGATCACTCCAAGAATAGCCCTTCTTGACTTCGACATCAGGTGGGAATTTCGTATTTTCAGTAGTCTTTCCCTCCTTGCCAGGTTTTTCAGGTTCCCAGCTGGAAAACTGCTTCCAATGTCCGCGGTTTTTCGGAAAGAATGCCTGGAAGTTTTACATTTTATGAGAGAATCGAACGAAGGATTATACTATGAAAACAATGGACGGACCTCGACAGCCAAGAATGGTTCTTCGGCAAGAGCCTTAAAAAACTGGCGCAAGATGAATGTGATTAGGTTAACGAGGTCCTTGTAAGGTTGGTCTCGTGGAAACGATTTTTGATCGGCCAAGATCATTTTGAACAAATTCAAAGTGGACACCTACGTAATCAAGGGATAGAACAATCAATTGAGCTCAACATTTGACGCCACACGTCAAAAGGGTTCGAAAAACCTTGAAAAAGAGGCCCTCTGCTTTGGCCCTGACAGCCTGCCGGTGCATCAAGCTTACCACACGGCGCATGTTTTCCGGAGACGAAAAGTCCTTGTAACGTGCCAGATATGTCAGCAGGGTATGCGTAATATCAGCGTGTGCAAATTTCTGGACATGATTTGTGTTGTGAGTAATCAAATAGAAAGTGGGGTCAAGCACCGACCGTTTCAAAAACTTCGAAAGTAAACACAGTCTCATGAACGACTTCCTCTTCTTCTGCAGGTTCATCTTCGACATCGGGAATGCCATCGTCCTCTCCCATGCCTAATACATGAACGCAGATCAAAACCGGTGATGAAGAAACTGACTTTTGGTACTCTTGCGCTTCTTCGCCTTTCTCTTGCGTACGTACACATCACCGCCCTTCGATTTACTCCATTTCTCTAGCATCTTCAATAACGCATAAGAAAGATAAATGCTTGAATCCAAGTACACGAGTGATTGTGTTCCCGGCTTATATGATCGCAGACTTTCAAAGGCAATATCCAATACTTCCCCATTGTAGATGAGCTGCTGCTGAAGAACGTCCGCGGCCTCTTTCAAGTTAGGATCAGTAATGTCTGCGGACAACATCGTGTCGATGAGAAGCAATAGCTGAGTGAGACACTCTATTCCTGCTTGCAGTTCGGTCCAAGGTTTGGGCTGAGAAGCACGGCCAGCGTGCATGAGATAGTGGCAAAGACTGCGATCGAGTACTTACTTTTTCCTCGACTGCCTCCCTCATACGCTTCAGAACCCAGATGATCCACGCCCTTTCTGTAACTTCCGCAATCAAATCAAATTTCCAACGACCTTCGCCACCTTGAGCTTTCTCTTTAGCGCGCATTGACAAGAAGAACTCCAAAATCCATTTGGTGACGAACAGGAGACGGAGATTGTCTTTCTCTGTTATCTTCGCCCGTTCGGACCGAATGTCCCTGAGGAGGGCCGACAGGAAAGCTAGTGAAATGGGGTACAAATGAGTAGGATGGAAGACCTGAAGAGAAGTAAACTTACGATTAAAGCAGGCCTCGGTAAACTCGACAGCCAAGTTCTGTAGTACAACCCTGGCCTCCACGGAGAGACGATCCTCACGCCCCATCTCGTCCACTTTATTACCTTTTTTCGTCATTTGTCGCTTCGTTATGTCCATGATACTTCCAGACTCGCTAGATATAGCTTGCTGGCGATGGAGAATAAATGATCGTGAGGAACTAGGATCCACTTCAGAGTCAGCCTCGTTCCCGTTGTCGTTTTCCTCAGCAGGCTTGGCTTTCTTGTTCGGGTTAAGTTTGACCTCAATTGTGGTACCAAAACGCGAATGGCGCGAATTCGCCTTCCTTGAAAACTCTCTACGTGTGCGTTCCTCGGTTGCAAGAAGTCGTTGTAAGGTTTCTGTGGGTTGCTGTCGTGCTTGTCAGACTGATTAAGAAGATAATGGATCGTAGCCTAAACCGACCTTGGCTTGGTCTCTCGACAAGTTTGTGGGGTTAACGCCACGGAAGAGTAGATAGAATATTTCGAGAACGAGCGTATTCCAGCTATTAAAGAGAGAATCGTTGTTGGTATTCGCAGCAATAGTAAGCAGAAGCTGTAGCATGTGGGTTTCTGACAGCGTTCGTATGAGCTTGGATTGAAGAGAAGAAAATTCTGCCTGGTCTGCACTGAGATGGGTATTGTAGGGCAAGTCCTTGATAAATGCAAGGTTTCGGACCAGATGCAAGACGACGTTGACAATTTGCCCATCCCTCTCCTTACGTTCCTTTGCGGTTTTGGCGAGGGGAGGAAGGACTATCCCAAACAGTGCTTGCATGACTTTGGGCTTCAGAAGGGCAACCTTATAGTGCAAGTGGCTCTCCAGCAGCTGCGTGTAATCCGTACCCTTGTCTAGTTCATCGTCAAGCTCTTTCAGCTCCTCCGCCATATCAATTGGCCATGTCATCGCGGTCATCAAGTCTGCACAAGCGATTGCGCGCTTGTCTTCCACCAAACCCTTGCCTGCCGTTTCGAGGAGAATGGGGATGAGATCGTTGGGTAAGACACGGGTTTCCCAGAAGATACGAGCCACAGTGCGTTCGTCGTCTGTATCGTCCTTCCTCCATAGCTTCTTCAAATCCTTCAGACACCCGCTAACCTCGTCTCCCATTCGGTATGTGCTCCCTTCATAACCGCCCAACGCATCCACGACTCTGCCAATGACTGGTCGCAGAATAGCGCGCCTATCGACGCTGGGCTCAGCATCCGATTCTCCTGAGGAAATATCAATGACTTCTGGGTCATCCATCGCGTTGAACCGTCGTGGCGAAGGAATGTATTATGTCACGTTCACGATCTGTCACAATTTTCCTATAGTGTGACCAAGCCAGAATTATTTATTTACAACTACAATAGCGCGTTAAAGCAGGTACATAAGTACGTCTATCGGAAAAAATTGAAGAGGCATAGCAGGACCGCTGGGCAGCTCTCAGATGTCGATCCACTGGTGCGCCACCGCCCGTACTACTCAGCATGGACCAAAAGGTCAGCATTTCTGACGCGTAGTCTCATTCTGGCACAACTTGTTTGGCCATTGAGTTCACTCGTATTCTCCTGACTTCATTATAACTTTATTTCCATATTCATTCCCTACCTGCTCTTCTTCCTAAGCTATATTAACGTGCGGTCGAGGACCTAAATACAGCCTAGCAGGAAAATATAGGGTAAGAGGAATCTCAAACACCAAATCGCTTTAGCTTCGCGAAATACTTCTGCACACGACTCGCCACCTGCCTCGGAGTTCGTTTCCCATCCATTGCGCGCGATATCTTCTGCCACCTGTAGAAAAAAACATCAATGAAGGTATATCACAACATAATCGACCAAACGAACCGATTCTTCTCCCCATCCGGGATCTGTTCCAGCAGTTGTTCCAAAAGGTGCTGTTCAGACATTGACCACTGCTGCTTGTACGTCTCCGGCTTTGGCTTGTCTTTGCCGCGTGGCGGCTTCTTGGGTTGCTCTGTCGCTGGTTCAGGGGAGGAACCAACATCGGATGGCAGGGGCGATTTTGCCTTCCGCTTGGTAGGCACAGTGGAAGCCTTTTTCAAGTTCCGAGCTTTTGTTGATGGCTTACGGTTACGTGCAGGTGTCTTCGGAGCATCTGATTGCTCGAGTTGAGAGTGATTTAAATCTAGCACGGTCGAAGGCGGGTCCACGAACACCGGGAGAGCGGGGCAGTCAGTTATATCTACATCAGGACTTTCGTCTTCAACGTCATGACGGATATAAACGCCAGATAATCCTCGCGACGGCAGTGTGAGACCTCCAAATGAGTGGATCTTGCGTTTCTTAAGTTCACGCAACTTTTCCTTTTCAATCTGGCGCCTAATTTCTTGAGGATCCAGTTCTTCGTCTGACTCATCCTCTGGTTCTGATACTCCTTCGTAGATGGCGAGAATGGGATCAACGATAGTTCGTCGGGCTTCTTTGACCAGCTTCTGTAGGGCAGAAAGCTCTGAACGCTGATGGGTCGAAGGCCTATTTTTCTGATCGCGTCGATGTTGCAAATCAGTGTCCAAATTTTGCAAGGCCCGCGGATCTACCGACAGACATGAGTTGAGTGTCTTCCCTGGAATAAAAAGGCAGAGACATACCATGTTTCTCATATACCGTCCAATCGATATTACGAGGTAGGGTCAACCGGACATCACTGAGCTGGAATGAGTCTTCCTTGAGCTGAAAAATTCGTCAGTCCAGCGCACTTGCAGCTGTCAGATCGCTTACCATCTCTTCAAAATTCACTGTAAACTCTTCCGTTTGTGCGAAAGCATCGTTTCTCAAGGTTTGAAGACGTGCTATGTCGGAGTGTGTACGGGCAAGTAGGGCTTTCTGCGAGCAGATGAATGCCTCGAGCGCCTCGAGTCTGCATTGTCCACTCGTTATTAGCAGGAGAAATCCTCAAACAAGGCCATACTCTTACGTTTGGGCGCGCTTGTCTTCCATTGAAACCTGAAAATCATTGAACGGAAGGAGTACGAGTAAACAAGTAAAATTTAAAGGGGAGATGCAGAGAATTCCTGTCAAGTCCTGCTTGGACACGAGAGTCATAATTCTTCCCACGCTCGGCTATCACCCCTTCTCTCCGTTCCACAACAACGACTAAGAAAAATGAATGGTGAGACTGAAACAATCGTGAGTCCAGATGACGGTGAAGGAGTGCTTGCTCATCTTTGTACCTATACTAGAAGAGCATTGGAGCTCTATATCTTTGTAATCTCAAGGGGTTTCAGAATGACGAATATCCAAGGCCCTGCGGTTATAAAATTGTTTAATCGATGAACGCAACGTTAGACAAACGACCTTCAACTAGCAAACGCGGCGGATAACTCCAACCCATGCCTGAAACAATCTTTGTGAGTGATTTGCAGCATTCAATGGCTGTGGATTGACCGTCCGACCAAGGTAACTGGTGCCTCAGGATTTCTCGGATCGCATATTGTGCTGCAATTATTGAACAAGGGATATAGCGTTCGAGCGTCAGTGGCCGTCGATCCTGCCTTACCAGCAAACTTTACTTAATTCTTTCACAGTGCAGCTCGCGAACCTCGCGTATCCGAGCTTGCAGAAAGCTACAAAAAGTTTGGCAAGAGATTTTCCACAGTTGCAATCTCAGACATCAGCACCGACCAGTTCCCTGATGCCCTTAAGGGTATTGACGCTGTCATTCATTCGGCTGCTCCATTACCAGGACGGCAGAATGTTGAGGGTATGCTTGCGGTACGTCTTTTTGCCTTGGTAAAGAGGGAGCACCGCTGATATCTTGATCAGAGCGCAATTGATGGGACATTGAATGTCGTCCGTCAAGCAGAGAAAGCAGGAATTAAGAGAATCGTCGTCACAAGCTCGATTGTCACCGTGTACACCCCGGCGATGACTTTTACTGACAAAGGTCACTCTAAATATTCCTTCACCTAACAAACACTTCAACTCTATGTTAGACTGGTACCCTATCACCAAGGAGGAAGCCCTCAAAACATCTGGATCGGACACCTATCGTGCCGCGAAAACCTTGGCCGAGAAGGAGCTTTGGGAGTTCAACGAGGCTCATCCTCACCTGGATATTACAACCCGTAAGTAGACATTCACATGGTTGATTCCTTTTCACAGGCGTTCATCTGCTCTCTAGTCAACCCACCTTATCTTTATGGTCCCTTGGCAGAGACATTGACAGCGCCCGCTGGAAATTACAACGCACTCTCCACAGACTTGTACATCTACCGTTTCCTCAGCCCTAATGGCGGGTTCATGGCGTCTGCTGGACATGCAGACGTTCGCGACATTGCCCACGCCCACGTGTTGGCCCTGACTTCTCCACCGACGTCCGCCGTGGGGCACAAGCGTATCCTCATTGCGTCACCGCATGGGTTTGATCCGAAGGCTATTATCGATCTCATCGCGGAGAGCCGCCCAGAGCTCAAGGAACGACTCACGAACAAGACCCCACCCTCTTATTCTCACGATCGAACTCCCATTGATTTCAAGAGAGTCGAGGAGGTATTGGGTATGAGCAAAGATGATTTTCATACAGTGGAGGATACGATATTGGACACTGTTGACAGCCTCTTAGCGCTTGAGAAGAAATGGCTTGCGCAAGGGCACGAGGTCAACATTCCTCCGGAGTAATCGAAGAGTTTCTTTTGTAAAGTAATACACTTTCGGGTGTTTTTGAAGCGAGGAATGAATGCGGCGTCGCCACCTACCAGAGCAACATCTGACTGAGCCAACAAACAAATGATTAAATGGGTCAAATCTGTCAGGAACTTTGCTCGCGACAGGTGGCACTTGGGCCGATGTTTTGATCGACAGCTATCTTGTCCACTTGACTTGACTATACAGGGTTACCATGAGTCGATATGTTGACTGACAGGATATGTACACATATTGTGCAGAACCACTGAAGGATGTCTTTTACAATTTCCCATCTTTTACTATAGTCTTTCGTGCCAAGGCCAACTCACAAAAACCCCAAAATTTACACACGGCTTGCCGCATTCCTGTGAAATTTAAAACGGCGCTGCCGAACTATCTGCTCGACTCCACTTGATCTTCCAGCGAGCCCTGAATTGGTACACATGTATACACATATCTCTCATATCCTAGATTTTGAATCGCTGATTTTTTATCGCCGAACTGCCCTAATCAAAGGTCAATTATTTTTATCGTTGTAATGTCCGTTTGAACACCTGCTCTAAACGCCGGGCCATGATCTTGCAGCTTCGAGAATGTCCCTTTGTCGAGCTCAACCCTGAGCAGTGAGAATGAATTCATTGTCCATCACAAATTAGGCTAGGGCGTGTACTCATTGCATGAGTTCGAAATACAGATAGGAAATGCGATTGACTGGCCAAAGTCCTCCAACTCTTGTGGTTGAGACTGCACCTCATGTCCTCAGAGTTACTTAATGCAGAGTATCGTCGAAATCAGCTTAATTAGATAAGATATCTGGACATCACATGCCCTCCCCTGCGGAAGCGAGAAATCCCTGAACGCTACCACTCCGGAGTTTCTGCCACGTCGCCATTTCCCTGCACTCTTTTCTGACTCTCGTTGTCTCATCATGGCTGGAAAATTTGACCCTCAAAATGCTCAAAATCTCATGGAGGTCAGGGGAAATTGATCACTCCTATATTCTAATGCTGATGGATAACCTAGATTGAGAAGCAGTAAGTCGACACCCAATCATATCGCGTGGTCCTTCTCCAAGCTCATTTTCATACTATTAGGTTTGCTGTGAAGACGGTTGAGCAGGCTCAGGTATGTCATCATGGTCCCACCCAACACCGCCAACCATTCTACGTATCCCTGCAGACATACTGGAACCTCCTGGAGAAGGTGTCACCTCGAGAGCTCAAGTTGACACAGTACGTGGTCAGCTGGAGATCTTGAGCTCGCAAACAAACGCGTTCATCGCGATACAGGCATGACGACGACATTTTCAACGATACCAAGAAAACTTTCCCGGAACTCTTTGAGAATGACAACGCTAGGCTCATCAAATTGGATGAGGACTTCCTGAAGAGCGAAGATGGGAAAAAACGGTGGCGGGCTTTCCATGCGTTGTATGTGTTTCCACGCTTCTGTTCTCGATCCCTTGCTTGATTCTGTTTGCGTCAAGGTACGAGAAAAAAGTCAAGGAACACAACTTTGGATGTTTGATTCGCACTAACGCGGAGGAGGAGTATGGCGAAAAGAGCACTATCTTCGGTGCGTTGGACTTTTGTTCGCCTTTCTTGAAGCTCAATACCAGTTTCACGATAGTCACACGAATGCAGGTAATAACTGCCGTCCAATATGTCCTATGTATCATACTCACATGTCGTGTTCTTTAGTTCTATGCAATTGAAGTACGCCCTGCATTCTTTGTCCTCTCTACGTAACTTTCCTCACATGCCTTCTAGATTTCGAGAAATAGGCTTGGATTGAATGACAAGGCGCATGAAATCGCAAAGGTGGAAGCGGCAAAGGAGGCGGCAAAGAAGGAGAAGCAAGAGAAAGCTGCATTGAAGAAGAATAACGGGGGCAAGTAAACTCTTCAGAATGAGTTTAATTTTGCGAGTACCTTCAAATTCCGAGTCGGACGAGAAGCCACTAATCGTACATTAGACGTGTAAATTCTCCCTGGCATTTTGCATTGCATCAGGGTTTCTTGTTTTGTCACGCCGTTCTATGTATTGATAACAGTATCATGCGTCATCCGCAATTTCTGTGTATGGGTTCAAATATTTTCAATCCTGAAATAACGGGATTGTCTCAACCTTCCAAATCTTTAGATCACTAGAGAGAAAGGTAGCATTCATGCATTCATATAAAGATGAACTTTGAGAAAGAATCAGAAGGTTGTGAGTGTGGAATGAGAGCTGGAACCCACAGTCAGGTAAGTTTGACCCATGGGAAAACGAATGTGCATCGGCGGCCTGGCGACCAAGCACAACGCTGATCAACATGAGTATAGCAGCTGTCTTCGAATTCAAGTCAGACCTGTCCTACTTGTACATATCTTTTCCTATAGCTACAACAGCTTGAAACTTTTGTATTCATTAACTTCCTTTGTGGAGATGACATTGATCTGTCTGTGTGACCTGCCAAACGAAATTCTTTTGGAGGTTTTCGAGAGACTCGATGACCTTGCCTTACACCGTATCGCGCAGACAGACCGGAAACTTCGACAAATCATAAAGGCAGTCGTCGACGGGGAACATTTATCCTATCTGCAATCCTTGATAGAAGCAGGGTCCCTATCTCTCGATGGACATACAGTTCAAGGCCTCCTTCAACAAAGTTTGACGTTCACACCGGAAATAAGACTCACTCTTCACCACACACCTCAACTCTTCAAAAGTTTAGAGGCTTTACGAACTCTCCTATTGCGCCTCGAACGAGTCAGCTGCGACCTCCGACTGTCACCTCTTGAGGGATCCAACTTCACACTCAGTCCTCGATGGTCCAAGCTGCTGGCAGAAGTAATGAACGTTGTAGTTGCAATGTCGCATTCCCAGCTCACAGTGGGTCGCGGACAACACTGGAAAACATTAGGCAGGCCCTTCCATTACGAATATGTGGAACCATTTGTTCCTTGTCATCCCCGATTTCACGATAATGTCCAACTTAATCCAGCCCAGAGCAGAAGAAAGGACCTCTTTCCTTCTTTGATACGTCCTATTCGACGTCTGATCGAAGGGATTGTTGCAAAGTTGAAATCTCGGGCTGTACAAGTGTCACTTGATGAGGACCTGGACCCCAATGCAATGGAACGGAGTACAAGGAACTGTGATGTCGCCTTGTCGCCACCACCGTCCTCCCATATGAAAGAGTTTCATATTCACTCTCCAGTCCTAATGGAGCTTCCTTTCTTCCATTGGACAATGGCTACCCTTGCAATGTCCCCTATCACGAAGCTTTCTTTTTCTGACAGCGACCTCACGCTTTTCGATTGGGAATATATCCTTTCGACGTTGTCAATTCCGACCTTGTCGCACATCTCCTTCGGATGTGTGAACATAGCCTTCCCTGATCTACAGGTGTTTCTCTCTAGGCACTCCTCCATCACGACACTCGATCTTTCCAGGAATACTGCCATCGGCCACCTCAAACCCTTCTCCTCACAAAAATTACTCCCCAACCTCGACCACCTTATCGCGAATTCCGAATATCTCGCTCATTTCCTCGAACCGCCTTCCGCCTTTCCAAACCTGCAGACCATCACCATGGCTACAGGCCACATCAGTAGCTTCCGCGTCCTTGATTATGAGATGCGTCAATTCAATACTGTTCTATGTCGTATCGCGGCGCGCGGACGCAACGTTGCGCTCAACCTACGCTTCGTTTCTGACGCAGGACTCTATGGGCTGAATACATGGCTAAGATCCATCCATATGCGCGTGGGAACGGAGATTCTGGAGCAGATACCTAACGTCGCCAAGCTAGAGGTCTCCGTCAATATTCCCCCGGACCACGATACTCTCGTTGATCTACTGAAGTTTTTCCCGATGTTTCCATCACTCAAGCGTTTGACGTTCTCCGGATCTTTTTGGAATGCCAAGTCTAATCCAGATGCAATACGACGGGCAATTTGGATGTCGTTACCTGAGCTGGAGACCATTGATGAACAAAAAAGGCCGCCAGAAGTTGAGCAGAGCCAGAGTTCACGTTGAGAGATTGAAGTGCTCTTCAGGAAAGAAATGGATGCAATTGACTTCAGCTTTTGCTGGCACTACCTTGTGACAGGGCTTGGATAAGAGGTATGGATACCACCGTTTCAAACCTGGAATGCAACGTGATTTGTATCTCGACCTGTCCTACGGCACTCTACTAAAAATATATGCTACAATCTTCTTGCGCGACAATGTTACCTGTGGAAGTGTGAACCATGTATATTGTCGGTACATCTGCGTCAATCACGAGGCAGACAAAAGAAAGTACCTAGTCCCCCAAATATACCCTTAAACATTCCGAAAACCGTAGACGAAGGGGGACTTACTGTCAGAGAATGAATATGAGCTGCGCTCATCACGTGTTGTCGGCTGCGCCGCGTCGTGACCGCAAGCTGTTTGACTCTCTCCCTCCAACTAGTCGCTCGAACAGAATTCATTAGCAGAACTTTTTGTGATACAAAACGTATATTACTCTTATCCTAGTCGTTTTTTATTCGCCCACCCACCCGCTGCCTCTTTGTGATATCATTTTGATGCGATGTTCTTTTCTTTCCATGACATTTTGTCCACACGTTTGGGGGTCAGTTCCTCAGCACTGACTCGCAGGTGTATCCCAGTCCTTTCTGCCTGAATGTATTCTCCTCGATGTGACCCCTATTTTGGGGGAATACCTTTCATGCAGAGAGTCTCTCACCCATTCTATGGACACCGTGTCAGGGAAGATTAGAATGTTGAGATATACCCTTCTTAAGGATGTATTATTGTAGGACTTATCACTATCGCTAGACATCTAATTCCAGGTCACGCCCGGACGCTAAGGTCACATGTCAAAATACACCCTTCCTGCATGACGTGCCTTCATTTGGAAAGGTGCTATGTTTCCCGACTCTCTTACGTAAGTAAGAGAAAGGGTTCTTTAACAGTTCCTCACAAGTTTACTGCAGATCATGTGATGCTCTGGAATGTTCTAGAAGTTTCAATTAATTTCCTTATTATCTATTATTAAGTTCCTTATATTAGTACTTCTTTTGTCTCGTTTACTTGTTTAGTATTCAACGTCATCATCATCATCATCACAACTTTAAACTCGTCTGTTTTATTATCATTGTCTGCTATTTGTTATACTATTGTCTGCTACTGCTATTCACATTCACATACAGTTATTGTCAATATAATATATGCCAAAAAACATATATAGGAAGTATATCAAGTTTGTTCTCTATATAAGTCTTCTCTCTCCCTTCCTCTTATGCATATATTTATATACAGTTATCTAGTATAATATGTAGTCTGGCTGTACATTATATGTATTAATAAAATACCAAATGAAATTTCATCCACAAATAACATACTAAACACCCCTTCCATAAAGTGGGACCTCATAACCAAACAACCAGACAATAGGCAAGATCAAATGGCTGCAGAGTCAATGGATGAAGAACTTCCTGAGATGAAGATGACTGACTCTCACATCACAAAGTCACAAGGTCTAATATGCTTATACATATAGACTGATTGTGACAGAAGCCACCATTTATCCAAGCTCAGGAATTCTTCATTGTGTGTGTCTTCTCTTTATTCACAGACTTGCTGACTGCAACAAGCAGTGTATAGGTACCCCAATAATCTTCACGTTCATTCTCTTAGTCAGAGTCCAAGTGTCTGTCACTTGGATTATAATCAGCATCTTCACAATTTTGCTACAGAATTATTAAAACCTGATCCAAATCCATGCTTTCTCTTCGTGTATAAAATTCTGAACTTTTGCCTGTTAGGATTAGATTAGCAACTCTTTTTGGGCATTTCAATGTGCAGTAAGCTCTCAATTTTTGAATCTTTCCTCTTAAAAAATTTAGACTGAGTACATAATATACCCCCTCCAAAAAAAATATTGTGTTTTTATATTTGATTTGTGCATTCTGTTCCTCACTATCCATGAGCACAGGCATCAAGATCAAGTGCCCATCAAGAGGCACTCTCACATAAAATAGGAATCAGTGGAGAAGACTCCACTGACAAATCAAGTGCCATTGGCAGATAAGTTTGTGGAGATAGTTGTCTATCAGCACATGCAAAATCAAGACCTGAATCACCAGGGACACTCCTGGATTGATGACCAGAGTATTGCATTTGATGAGATGAGACAGCAATATGTCCAACGAACACAACAGCTGGACAGTGGGAGAGGGAATCCTCCCTCTTCAGAACTAAGTCAAGTTCCTGACCAATAGGCAGCAGAGGAACAAGGGGAATGAGAGGCCCCACCTCACTGGAATGAAGTAGAGAAACCGTACTATACAGGTCAGCGACCTGTACAAGCATTCTCTGTGGTTTCTCCTGCTGAAGGCAGGAATAAAATGCCTGCTGAGGTGACAAAGGTGTATACTGAAAATATGCATCAGCACCTCAGTAGTATCATTGATGATGTGGTAGGTGTAGCATTGCACCTACTAGAAGATATAAAACTATGAAAGGCAAAATCAAAGCATATCCATTTGTATTGAGGAGAGTCCAAGTTCAGCAACTTGAAAAACTGTATGATGGATGTGTGCAATCATCTAGCAGCATGCCAGTATGGTGGTGATCAGCTGGACAGAGAATGTGTTTTTGTTCTCCCCAAGTTTTTAGATGGACCTGCCAAGGCCTGGTTCTGATATTATATTTTGCACTACAATCGTGCAAAACAGCAGTAGACATTCAAGGATGTAATTTTTAAACTATTCAATATATTTGTAAGCACATCCACCATGCAGAATGCTTGGAAGGTGTTCATTGTGACCTTTTACATAGAGAAATTGGATGTACAAGGTTTTTATGACATCTTGATTGACTATGCACAAAACATGTCCATTTACCCAAACAACTGGGTAATGATTGATACATTCCTGTGCAGGATACCCAATGTGATGAGAGAGTCTCTCATCTGCAACAATGGACTATCTCCCAAAGTGAATACAGTAGAGGAATTCATAGTGCATGCACTGTGCTATGAGCAAGCCCATGTAAGGACAACCTTTAGAGGCTGTGGCTCAGTCACACAGCTGGCAAAGGAGATCCAAAGTGTATTAGAATATATACTAACAATATCATGATAACTACCCATCTGGCAGAGGGAGATCCAAAAAGAACAAGTCTAGGGATTCCCTATGCCAGGTTAGATGCTTCTGGGGCCTCTGAAGCATGGGAAACAACTGTACAGTATAACAAAACCTTAAAAATTCAAAAATTGCCTACACAAACAATATAAAGGGCAAACTCTGGCAAATTCTGGCTTATGTAAGTGGTCTGAAAGCGGTGCTGAGAGGCCCACACTTGTCTGAATGGTAGTTAAAGAACCAGAGCACTTCAAGGGCTGAGAATAGTACTAACAGATAGTGTTGAAAGAATAGAAACAGTAAAATAAAATAATATCAGAAGAAATAAGAGAATGAATGAAAGAAGAGTGAAGAGATAAAGAGTGAAGGAAGGAAAAAATGAGGAGTCTCCTGACAGCCCACAAGATTGCCAAGCACTTTGATCTGCATTGATTGAAGACTTAACCAGCAAAGAGGCCTGAACCTCAGAAGGTAGGCACCTTCTGGGCCCATTGAAAGGAAATGGTGGGTAATATGAACCCATGGTTTATAGTAAGGTCAGCACCAGGCTGAGAGTGATGCTTCTGGAGTGACCGACTAGCAGAGCGGAGGGACCTACTGGTACAGAATCCTCAGCAGAGTCCACACTAAGAGGGTACTCAACCAAAACAGGCTGCTAATGTTGCCAAGATGCCAAATGGGCTGCCAAGGATTGAAGCAAGTCGCCCCTTTATGGCGAATACCTGCTTCAAATGTGGCTAATCTGGACATTATGCAAATGCATGCCCAGAAAGTGGTGGATAGCCCATGGCCAAGCCACATACATATGTATGTGCAGCACACACAGCTATCCCTGATGTAGAAGAGATAGATTCAGATAATGAACCTGATATTGAAGATGATGAGGAGGATAACCTCAGCAACAATGCATCAGAGGCTGGAAACACATCTAATCCAAAAGAGTTGTCAGATAATGAGTACATCAAGGTTGATGTATACAACAATGATTACTATGCCCAGGAGTCAGATTCAGAGTTCATGAGAGCTTTGATGGACTACCTGGTCAGCACACTTGATCGACCAATCAGGGCAGCCAATGTGAAATAAGGCTCTGGAGAAACTGGCAAGACCAGTGCTGAAGCACAAGAACAAGGAGTGCCTTGCATTTTATGTAGAGGTGAATGGCCACAAGGCATGGACCTTGTGGGACTCAGGAAGCACAACTACTGGGGTGACACCTCAGTTTTGTCAAGTGCATGATATCTACATTAGTGAGCTAAAGGAGCCACTATTCCTTCAGTTAGGCACTGTAGACAGTTGAGCTGCAGTGCAGTTTGAGACACAAGCAAGTGTTGTCTGTGCAAAATCAAGAACTAGAGAGTATCTGGATGTAGCAAATTTCGATTGCTATAACATGATTATAGGGACACTCTATATGAGGAAGCACAATGTCCTTCTTGATTTCAAGAAGAATGAGATAGTGGTAGATGGCGACACCATTCCTGCCATATGAGTGACTGTGGACAATAGCAATAGATGTCTCTATTAACACCATGCCACAGAGAAGAAGTTGCTAGTCAGATGACACTGACTAGACGGTGGCAGAAAAGTGCCTACCATGAAGAATGGAGAGGATAAAGAGCAAGCTTATGCAAGCTTGCCAGCAAATAGTCCAGTGTTGATGGTGCTGGAAAGTGAGGCTTTAGAGTACAAATATATTCTGAAGAGAGGAGAAAGCCTCAAGAAGAAGTGTAAAAGACAGAGTAAGTCTGAGGACAAGAAGCCTCAGCATACAACAAGCATAAAATGCCAACCGACATCGTCTTGAGTCAAGATTGAGGACCTTGTGGTGGATAACAAACAGGAAATGATGAAGGACAAAACATCCTCCACACAGACAAATTGGTTGATCTAAGATCAACCTATACCTCATTATATGTTTGAATAGACATTCAATAATGACATCCAAATTGAGCTGAGTATTGCATGCACTATCACTAGTACAGCTACTTTGCCAATATAGCTTTGGATGCACTAAGTATGTGAGAAAGTCCCAGACAGGTCTCTGAGAACACATAGTAAGCAAGAGGTTGGTGGCAAGGAAAGTGGGTGATTGGAGGCACTTGTGTAAGGCTCTAAAACATGGCTACAGGGCACTAAGAGTTGCTAAGAGGAAGCACTAAAAGGTGCAGGAAAGTTGCTAAGGAAGGCGCTAAGAGGTGCGGAAGAGTGTTGCTAAGAGGCACTAAGTGTTAGCATCTAGAATAGGATAATAAAAAAACAGAATTGCTTAGCAGATCTAAGCATAAATGCCAAGCTATAGTTGCAAGGCACTAGAGAGAGAAAAAAAAAATAGGAGTATTGCTCAGATATTCTGTACAGTAGTCCAACTGGACCAATGCAACTGGGTAGATAAAATACCTCTGACTGAGTTCACAATTGATGTGAGTGTGTCAGAGACTATAAAATACACACTCTTCAAACTCAATGGAGGATACATGCCCTTCATGCTCTGGGAACTCAGAAAAGATGAGGTCATTCACAAAGGTGTAAAAGACTTTGGGCAAAAAGCATTGGAGAATCTTGCCAATGCACACAATGCTATCATTGCAGCATGTGACATACAGGCATGACACATGAATGATAGGTAGAGTAATGAGCTTGCACTAATGCCTGGCACATTAGTATACTTATTGACTGAGAATCTGAACCTCTCAAAGGGGAGTGCAAAAAAGTTGTGTCCAAGGTTCATTGGACCATACAAGGTCTTGGTGACAGAACTAAGCACATCGAACTATGTTCTAGAGCTGTCTGCAGCTTTACAAGCACATCACATCGTGCCTAAGTTTTATGTGTTGTTACTTAGGCCCTATTATACAAACAATGATGCTATATTTCTGAATTGAATGACATCTGAGGCATATAACTTTGGTGCCAGTGACAAACAGGAGTAGTTTGTCAAGGACATTCTAGGCCATTGATAGCAGAAAGGAACATACCTTGAACTTGAGATACAATGGAGTGCTGGTGATATGACATAGGAGTCGTATCACACATGTGCCAAACTGGCAGCATTAGATCAGTACTTAGAGCTGCAGGGCATGAAATGCCCAAGTCAGCTTGCTAAGCACTTATATGCTTAGTCAAATAAATATGATAAGATCTAGACTGGATCAGCCAGAACTCGGATCTTGAAGCTGAGTTGATCCTGATCAGGTCAGTTAGATATTGGATAGATAAAATGGAGATAATTATCTGTCTGATAAAATAGTGCAGATTGAGGTGTGGTGGATAGTGATTGGATCAGATTATGTAACCTGATAGCTGGGAATTTTCTTGTTTTTTTTTTTTTTTCCACTAAGGGACTTATACATTTTTGTATTTTCTATGTCATACCCATATCAAGGTATGACTAGTCAGCCACATCCTCAGAACCTACAGAGTTATCCTCAGCAACAACAACAACAGCCATTGACAATGCTGGGTGTGGCATTGTATCCTATAATGTCTCAGTTTGGGCAAAACCCAGCTGTCAGGGGACTCCTCATTCCTTTCTTCTTTCACTCTTTATTTCTTCACTCTCCTTTCATTCACTTCCTTATTTCTTCTATCATTCTCTCATTTTGCTGTTACTACTTTTTCAACACTATTTGTTAGTACTATTCTCAACCTTTGAGGTGCTCTGGTTCTTTAGCTATCACTCAGACAAGTGTGGGCCCTTCAGCACCGCTCCAGGCTGCTTAGATAAGCCAGAGTTTGCCTTTCTGACTTCTAAAGTCCGGAGTTTTCCTCCCTTGTTTGCACACTTGTTTGGTTAGTCAATTTTCGAGTTTTTAAGGTTTTGTTGTACTGTACAGTTGTTTCCCATGCTTCAGAGGCCCCAGAAGCGTCCAACCTGGCATAGGGAATCCCCAGACTTGTTCTCTTTGGATCTTCCTCTGCCAGGTGAGTAGCTACCTTGATATTGTCAGTATATATTCTAATACACTTTGGATCTCCCTCTGCCAGCTGTGTGACTGAGCCACAGCCTCTAGAGGTCACCCTTACACCAGCCCAATTTGGACAATCTCTGCAGTTTTTTCCACCCTTTTTTCAAATGCCGTATTTTCCAGGATCGGCTGGCCCTGGACAGCAGATGGAGGGACAGGTGATGTGGGGTATGCCAATGCCAATGCAACAGATGCAGACTCAGAGTGCAAGTACACTCCTTTCAGATGAGAAAGCACTAACTGTGCCACAGGTAGCTTCCATGGAGGTTGATGATGATGTGGGGCATCAGCCACAAGGAAAGAGTAAGGTAGTGCAACCTTGACAACAACAAGATAGGATGCTGCCCCCATGAGAATCATATAGGAGAGATCAGAGGTGATTGCCTTCAAGGAGTGTCATGGCACAAGGAGGAGTGCCTCAGGAAGTAGTAGGATGCAGGCGAGATGAGCCAGCATCAAGAGTGCAAAATCGAGGTCAACTCCAATCTTGAACACTACTTTGCCAAGCATTCCCATCTTTTTGTTGTGTGACATCTCTGTGGCACTTTTTGTACATGGAAAAGGGAAAAAGAAAGGAGATCAGGACACCTTCAGAGATACTAGATCTACAGGCAGAGGCTGTCTGAAGACAACTCATTTCCACTGGACAGCAAGTGCCACCAAAATTAACATTTCTGGCAGATCCTGTGACCCAGATAGTGATTATTAGTCTTCTAAATGAGATTGTTATGCTCCAGCAGCATAACAACAATACTATCAAGACATTCACAAATACCATGAAGAAGTGGCCATTGTTGTCTGAGGAGTCTGAAGCAAAATGCTTCAGAGCACATGATGTAGTACAGGAGGCTGGGTTGTGGGAAGCAGTCAGGTCAGAGGTGCAACAGGCACCTATGAGGCAAAGAGAAGCTGGGAAACTCATGCCAATGCTGTCCAAGCTGTACAATGAGCTCATGGAGATAGATGCCAGTTTACAAGGATTGTTCTCATCAACACATGCACCTTCCCTGAAATCAGGGATCACAAAAAAGCAGGACAAGGTGTTGTTGTTACCTGTAGAGTTTGGAGCCAATGTGCTGTGAGAAGCAGATAGTGTGGTGATGTACTTTGGGGCAGTGCTGCAGTTTGAAGCACCACTGAATATGTATTTGTCTGCCATCCTGAAAGAGGATACAAAAACAGATGATGAAGTGGAGAGACAGCTTCCTACGTTAGCAGCACTCAGCCTGGATGGACCAAGCAATGAAAGTAATTATAGGGAGTCATCAGATGACACTCCCTCAGAAGGAGAGACCCTTGCTAAATGCTGAGTGTGTTTAGAAAAGAAATGCAAGCAGAAAGCATGAGGCAATGGGAAGAGCAAGCAATGGGCCATATTCCAGATGGCCTAGGCATGTTCATTGATGAGACAACCATTGAACAGTTCAATTGGTTCTATGGTGGGGCCCTGAACTGCTACTTTTATTATTCACAGTTCACAAACACTGTTTTCATGAGCAATGAGGCTTTAGCAGCAAAGACATTGAAAAAGGAGAAAGAAGAAAGATATTACCATACCTCAAAGGAGATTGACTGGATGGTTCTGAGAGGATTTTCTATAAATCCCCAATAGTTGAGAAAGCTATATAAGCTTTCACAGAACAAGTTCAAGTCAGTGTCATTGTGCACTGGAGCATACTATCTGCTGCATAAATTTCAGCACATCAGCATCAATTACTATATCTCCCTGTAGGATAGAACAATGGCTCTGATGTATATATTAGAGTACAAGCACATTTTGCCTCTCCTAGACCTTTCCTCCTATCACATGAATATAGTAGTCATGCTGACTCTGAAAAGATATTTGTGATGAAAGGACTGAGCAGAGAAACCGTTTTTCATATTGACCAGATTTGATTCCAAAGATGTGCATTTCATCTTTGACCTAAACAAGCTGGTGCAGAATGTGCTCTACTTCTGTCAACCAGGTATGATGAACTCAGTGTATAGTATTGCAGTGGATCATGCTTATTGCATCCACTGGCATATACTGATATGGCATGCTCTTACTCAGAGATTGTCACCCGCAGATAGAGCCTGGAGACAATTTGCAAGGCTGCTAGCCTTGATCCTTGCTTGTCCCAGGTTGTATTGTGAGGCTGTCGCAGATTACAATGTGGCAAACTCGCTCACCCTGTTTGTGCCAATGAGCTGGACCAATGTCCAGTTCTGTGCTCCACACTTCAATGCTGCCACAGCCATCAACATCAATGATGCCAACATTCTGCGCACTATGTCAGCCAACAGCATCCCCATTGAGTGGGTAGACCATGCCTATACCTTCAGTGTGGTCTACCTCAAAAACCACTTTTTTGCAGCAAACACATCAATTGACCAGTTCTATGAAGTCGACAATGAACAACATCATTGACTAGACCGTTATGGAGAACCACCTGCCATCTAGCACTGAAATGACTGGCAGATATCTACAGAGGACAACATGATTTGCCTTCACATGCTGTTAGCTTGTGAATATGCTCAGGGTTATGAGTACCTTGAAAGTGGACTATACTACCCTGTAGGGATGAATCTCAATCATTGAGACTTATAGCAATGCCAGTCTCGACACGGGCTATATTTCCCCATCTTCCATTCACCCCTCTACTCCAGTTCAGGCTTCTTTAGCCTCAATATTGTTGGTTAACATCAATACCAAGATGAGGATTGATCTGGCCAGCAAGTTAGTGCATCCATTGTCTGTGTAATAAGTACTGACTCCTTGCAAGATATTCTGGTGACAGAGCATTGTCTCCACTCCCACCAGCATTTCAATCTCATGTATGGGGTAGTTTTACTGTGTGGCATTTAGTTTTTCTGAGAAAAAAGCAGCAATATCTGCTGTCTTCTAGTCCTTCTCCTGGCTCACCACACCAGCAATCTCTGTCATGCATTCATCTGTTACAATATTAACAGGTGGCATCCCCAGCTTATAATTCAACAGTTTCTGATGATGGTCTCAGCATGTGAGGGCAAGTCTCTCAATATCCTCAAATGTGTGCTGATGTATGTAATCCTACTGGAATGGTACTGTATCTCTCATTATGGTATGAAGGACATCTATTGGCACCTTTATGTGGTCAATATTCTTTGCCAGATATCCAGCTGCATCTAGAAAACTATGAAGTAAGTCTCAATTCATTGGTGTCTTCCATTTTATTAGGACATCCACCTTGTCAGAGTCCATCTGGATGCCCTCATCATTTATAACATGACTCAAAAGCCTCAGTTTCTTATATAGGAACTTAAGCTTCCGTTTACTAAGATAAAGCTTTTCTCACTTTAACATATCCAAAATTATCTTGACATGTGCCACATGGTCTTCTAGAATATCCAAATAAATAACTATGTTGTCTAAGTATATGTCCATAAATTTACCAAGGTAAGGAGAAAACAAGTAACTCATGAGGGCCTGATAAGTTGCAGGTGCATTATAGTCATCCTGTTGTACTACATAACTAACCATGTTACCATTTGGAGTGGGTCATAGTGGTGCATTCCACATGTTCTAGATTTACATGGATCTGTTTGTAGACATACTAGCCATCAATGGTTGACTGGTACTTAGCTCACAATGCTCTCCTGAAGATCCCTTTCATATCAGGTAATGGTGAGGATTTCTTGTATATGTTGGCATTGCGTATCTGCAAATTACTTACAATTCTCAACTGAGGTGGTTCTCCAAGTTTTTCTGACTTCCTTAAAAACATTATTGGTACTGCATTCGACCCCATAGTTACCTTTTATCAGCCACTCTAGATGTAGGCAGTTCTCTTTTTGTTCTATTGCAGCTTAAGAGCTTCTGGGCAGCAGGATGGCCTCCAAGGATATATTTTTTGTTTGTCAATGAGCAGGATATCATGCTTAATGGCATGGAGGGGGGATAAGGATGTCTTGTTAGCAGGTCAACACAATGGCCTGGTGTATTTCCTGAGTTCAGAATATGCCTTCTCTAGTGTCTCTTCCTCTAACTGTACTGCTCTAGATGTCAATTGAGTGACATCCAATGATAAGCTTCTACTATGGCTGGCTACAGATAGCACCAATACCTGCACCTTACATTAGCACACTGGTACCACCAGAAGCACCATGCTCTAGTTCTTCCAGCACTATTTTTTCTATATTTTTACACTAATAACTTGCAGCTACAGACTTCAATTATTCTTAGACCACATCTTATGGCACTACTTATTCTTTGCACCACTGTTGACACCTCACCATACCTTGCCACTTGCACTCCAAGGCTATACATTTATACAGACACTTGGCATCAGTCAATTTGGCATCCACGTCTTAGTGCCTTTTCTTAGCGACTCTTCTGCATCTCTTAGCACTTTTCCTTGGTGACTCTTAGCATCCTGTAACCACATTTTGGAGCCTTATGCAAGTGCCTCCAATCATCCACTTTTCTTGCTACCAACTTCTTGTCTACCATATGTTTTCTGGGACCTGTCCAGGACTCTTTCACATACTTAACATGCTCAAAGCTATAATTGGCTAAGTAGTTGTACTAGTGATAGTGCATGCAGTACTCAGCTTGATTTGGGCATCATCACTCACCCCTCCATAGGCAGCAGAAAAATGCTTCCCACTAGGGTTCAGACCTACCATTATCTGATGTTGATATAACTAGGAAGTCCCCAATATCAGGTCATATCTATTAAGGTTCATTATGTCAAAATATTGTACGCAGTCTATCTTTTGATATTTAAAATGTGCTGATACCCCATAACTAACTTTGAATCTAGATCTCTGTACTGCTAGTTGGACTGGAAGCACCTCCAGCAACTCATGTTTCTCCACTTTAAGCTATTCAGCTATTGTAGTTAACATAAAGTTATCTAGAGATCCCATGTCTACTAAAGCATGCACAGGATAGCTGTTGATCTGCACTACAATGACCAGCGGTTTAGATATCAACCTGCTTTCAGCTTTACATCAAGCAGTGTTCCTTTGAAGAGCAGGATATGTCCCTGCTTCCACCTGCAGGCCATTCAACTTGATAACGTGAAGTCGGGTTTCTGTCTCTCTAAACTGGACCCTTTTCATTCCATAAAACAGATGTGCCAATTCAGCCAAGTCCTCATCTAGTTTCTTAATGGGCCAGGCACCCATTTCCAGAAACTGAGCCACATCATCATTTGTGCTATTGTTGAAGAAATTATCATCTTCTGACCCAAACATGCCTCTTTTCAAGTGGTCAAATTCTTTTCTCAACTGTACCTGGTACCAGGAAACTATGTTGAAGTAAGTGTTCCTCAGATGGCTCCCATGGATCTGGACTTGGAAGATGATATGATGGTTGTAGATGTCATACATTCTATTTCCTTGGAGGGAGATTCCAAATCACCCCCCCACTATTCTATTTTAAAGCTCTTCATTACTTATATAAGGTGCCCTAAGCTCTAACACCTGCTTGGTGTTTCAGGCCCATACATCATGTCAGAGTGTTTGGCCAAACTGAGAATTGGGAGAATGAGAGAGTCAGCCTTGTGGCTACACCAATTGGCATATCATCTTCCTATTTCAAAGTCTTGTCATATCACCAACACTTTTGAGATGATTACATAGGTCACTCCCTCATATATGATTGTAAAGACACAAGTCATCCATTACAATTCCATAAGAGAAGAATCTCTGTTCCTGGTATTGCAACATGTTTGCCAGATCCTCTGGATATGGCTGTATAGATTCCAGCATATACTCCAACTTATAAGCCTCAGCTTTTCCCAATTGAGATGGCTTGCCTTAGCAGGCCTCCTCTATCTATAGCTGGTATAATTTTTCCTCTGCCATTGGTACTTCGAAAGAGTAGGCCTTATCAAATTCTTGGAAAGGGGCCAAACTTATTTCCTCCTCCTCTTCTCCAGAATCAGATACCATGCATCACAACAGAAGTTTCTTGTATTCCAATTCAGATGCAGTTTGTAAGTCCAGAAGACTGTTATCAGTTTCCTCCATTCCTGACTCACTTTCTTTGTCAGATTCATTCTCGTTCAAAGGTAGGAGGTCAAATGATGCCAGTGACACTTGAATTCTTTCTGTTGTATTGACCAGTTCAATGTCCTACAAAGACTTTTCAGTAGGTACATGAATACTAAAGGATTTCATCCTCAGTGGTTTAGAGGATCCTGATTTAGTAGTTTTGCCTTGAGGACAGTTATGACTAAAGTGCCCCACTCCTCCACAGCTGAAGCACTTGTTTGCTGTCCAGTACTCAGCTTCCTCTTCCTTAGTAAGTTTGCACTTGTTTTTTTTATTTTGAACATGGTTACTGTTAGAATTACAGGCAGCCTTATCTTTATTGTGTGATCCACTACTCCTGGATGAGAACTGATGCTGTCCAAAGGAGTTTGACCTCGAGCCTTCTTTCTTCGGATGATGTTGGGCTCCCTTATCTTTATGATTGCCAGAGAATCCTTGTTGATTACCAGTCTTTATACTAGGAGCACTATCCCCTTTTCTGTTGGAGCTTTCACCTTGTCAAGTGCTTTTATCATCTCAGTCTAGAGAATCTGCCCATTCTACATAAGTGGCCTTTTCTATTACTTTATCCCATTCAGAGGTCTCAGAATTCAATTCCATCAAGTATAAACGCTTCTGAACCCCTTTTCTGAATCTGTTGAATAGTTTGACCACCTTTTCTCTGTTACTGACATGTCTCACCACAGTGAACAATTCCTCCAATCTGGCAGAATAATCACATATGGTAAGCTTTCCTTGGGTGTAGTTCTTAAGAGCTTCTTGTTGTTTATTATGGAAGTTCAGAGGAAAGCATTCATTAAACAACCTGACAAAAAATGATTCAAGGACCATTCCTCAGGAGCTCGTGATGCCACTCATGAGTAATAGGTCCAAGCTTGCCCTTTCAAGAAGCCAAAGATGGTTAAAATGTGACAGTCCTGAGGCACATAGCCAAATTTTAAGTATAAGGCACTCTGAGCCATACACTGTTGAAATAGCCCAAGGTCAGGCTCTCTGTTATATTTCTCTGGGGGTTAATGAGAGTCTGATAGAATTCCTTTCTTTCTTTATAATGATACTGGGGACTCCTATTATTCATTTTCTGCAGGGTCTGTTCCTTTCTAAACAAAGAACATGGCTCATACTTATTGCTGCTATACTCATAAGATGAGTCAGACTTGGAATCCAAGTCTCTATCCTCCTGGATTCTTTGAAAGGCATGGCCCAATGCACTGTTTGCTCCAATGTACATGCTGGGGTCTCCCTTCTCAGCATTCTTATTAGATTTTTTTTTTCTAAATTCTGACCAATGGGTTGTCACTCTCCTGATCAGATCATCCAGTTTGTTGAATAGGGCTTCTGAGGGTCAACAATCCAAGCATCTACTGACTTTTCTTTCTTTCTCTTTTCTCAGCTCTTTTTTCAACTATTTAAGCTGTGATTCTAGCTCAGCTATCTGTTTCCTTTTCAAAGATCTCTTCTCAGTCCCAGAATCAGATTTCCCATCCAGGCCATTGTTACTGGACTTCTCTGCATCTGGTTCATAGTTAGAATTTGTGTCCTCATCCAAAGAGTCAATCTTGTTTTGGTGCTGTTGGGTCTTGTACTTATTTAATAATTGTTTCTGAACCTCAGGATCCAATTCTAACTCATTCTCCATATTGAGTTGTTCCCATTCTTGGGGATCTACTTTTTTCTCTTTTCTGTTTGAAGAACCTGCTCCTGGGGGTGGGTTCATCCCAGGATGGATATTCAAAGCTCTGTTTTGGTCAGAAACTAATTTACTCTGCTCTGCTGTTAACTGACAATGAGCTAGTTCTACTGTGTCAGCTTGTTTCTGTGTTAGTAAGTGGCCATTCCTGCTTCTCTGATCCTTATTCTAGCTATTTTCTGTGGCATCATTCTTTCCTAAAGTATCGCCATAACTGATGTCTGGTTTGTCATCATTGTCCTGACCCTCCGAGTCTCCTGGACTTGTTTCATTAGCTGATTGGCCTTCACCTTCCAGGTGGGGTTTCTCCCTTTCTTGCAAAGGGGAATTGGCCTCATCATCCTTAGGCTTGGACAATAGAGAGCTGGTGGCCACCTTGTCAGGACTAGATTTACCTCAATTTTCTGAATCTGAGATATTCAGTGAAACAACTTGACCAGATTCCTTGGATATCTCTCCAAACCTGTGTACTGCAACCTTTGTTGGCATAGCAATATCAGGTTGGAGGCATTAAAAGTTATATCCGCAAGAACTGCTATCAGTAGACATACTGACACAGAAGACTCATGGCTAGGATGAATTCAGTTAATCAGACTAGGATATGCCCATAGTGCAAGAGTTGGTGGTTTATAGAGTAGTTAAGACTTTTGAAGTTCAAAATATGTAATGGAAGTCTATCCAATAGAGTAGTGTTTTGTCACATAGAGTTAGAGCCTCACTATAGAACTGGTGTAAGTCCTAATATTGTAAAGCTGCCTAATATACAATCAACTAGGTCTTTATATACTATGGTGTTACTGCAGGTAATTTGATAATCATAACTAATGAGTCAGAGCAGGTCAGTAATTAAGGACCTACTGTAGTCAGATGTGACCATATATGTATCAGTCATGACTCCACTACACTATTGCCACCAATTACAGAATCTTGTCTCTTGGCAACCTCTTCTTTTTTTGCCAGCTCCTTTTTCTCCTAGGCCTTGATCAGAGCTAGCATGTACTCAGCAGCAGTGGCAAATATTTCCTCCTCCTCCTGCTGCAACTGTAGCCTTGCCAGGGGTGCCAAGACCTCCTGTTTGTTGTGAGGGAACAAGTCAGACCACAGCTAAGTCCAGACAAAGTCAGAGATACTCACTCAGTCACAAGCACACTTACTATCATTGGCAAGGTACCAGACAAGGTGTCTTCTAACTCATCTTCAATTGTTGGGATGGGAAGCGAAGCCTAGGGGCACAATCAGTTAGCAATGTGGCAAGAGAAAACAGACACTCATGAAATGAGAAAATGGTGCCAGCTACTCAGCACCCATGTGCTCTACATATCACTAGCGGCACTACTCCTGCACTTCTATTTTATAGTTTCAACTCATGCCAAGCATCCAGACCTCCAATCATCACTCAAACAGGCACATCACATCAACAATTAAATTTTTTGGTGCCTCTGCATCTACATCTTTAATGCACTTGATAAAAATTGTTTGCCATGGCAATATACACATGGGCTGTGTCTTGAGCCTCACAAGTGGAGATGGGGTACAGAGTTGGAATGCAGAAGGACATTTTTCTAATGAGAATGCCAGGGGTTTTCAGAAAAATGAAGTGAAGTCCCAACTCATGCATTAGGACTATAAGCAGATTTTAGCAAACACACAGGCCACCGGTCACAAAATAATAATGGTAACTATGTTTGTGACTGAGGACAGTCAATTTTTCAGTTGGGGGGAGATGATAGACTTTACACAGGCTAGGCACACCAATGGCAGGCCATAGCAACTCAGCATTGGCTCTAGAAACCCTTGGCACATACAACCTGAATCTGGCATCCACCATTTATCTATTTTAGGCCATTTCCAATGGCTACATATGGCAAGTAATGAATCCAATCAGTGATAGTGCCAACAGCAGCTGAAATGATAAGTGGCAGATGCCATCAGTCTATTGGCAAATAGTACAACTAACCAATAGCAGCACTTATGAGTTGGAATGATGGCAATTCCCTATGACTGACAGCTTGGCATTTCACCTTGGCACTTGACATTGTTTTGTGCCCTCTATGCACTTAGGCAGACAGACTTTTTATTATTTAGTTTAATTCACAGCATCTACTTACACTGCCTCAAAAAACTGCCTCAATATTTGGCCTTTTTGGAAAGATTCACATGGTGCACAACAATTACCTAAGCAAAAAATTGTAGAAAATCACATGACATACAACTGCATCCTAGCTTTACGAGCTACAATTCATGCCTTCGGCACAAATTTTGTAGCTCGTTGGGGGCTTTGCCCCCAAACCCCCCCCAACTAAGCCTCCACCCTAACCTCACTTCGTTCGGTTAAGGCCTTGGCATTTCACAACTCAGTGCTTATTCCCGGCCTCAACCTCACTTCGTTCGGTTAAGGCCTCCGCATTTCACAACTCAGTCATTTCACAACTCAGTGCTTATTCCCGGCCTCAACCTCACTTCGTTCGGTTAAGGCCTCCGCATTTCACAACTCAGTCCTCTTTCCACAACTCTCAAAGCATTATTGTAAACTAAATTGAATTTTTCGGATTTTATTCAGCATTTATAAATCTTTAAAAAACTAAAAATCAGTATATTAGTAGCATTTGAATTTTTCCTCATTTTCTGGTAATTTTCCTGGAATTATTTGAGCATTTTCCACTAACATCTCCTAAAAAACAGAGCAATTGAATTTTTCTTGAAATTTTCAGATTTCATTAAGGATTTATAAATCTCAGAAAAACTAAACTCAGTGTATCAGTAAGCCTTGAATTTTTGAAATTTTCAGATTTCATTAAGGATTTATAAATCTCAGAAAAACTAAACTCAGTGTATCAGTAAGCCTTGAATTTTTTCTAATTTTTTAGTGATTTTATCTGAATTTTTTAAGCATTATCTACCAACATTTATTCAAAACAGACCAAAAAGACAACTATTTGTCAGCCTTAGTCATCAATGACTCAGCTGACAAATTTTTAGTCATCACATCAAATTCCCACAAAAGTTGTCGCATATACTATAGACGAGCTACGATTCGTAGCTCGTTGGGGGCTTCGTCCCCAAACCCCCCCCAACTAAGCCTCCACCCTAACCTCACTTCGTTCGGTTAGGGCTCCAAGTATGTATAAGTAAGCCCCCAAACCCCCCCCAACTAAGCCTCCACCCTAACCTCACTTCGTTCGGTTAGGGCTCCAAGTATGTATAAGTAACTTAGCCTCCACCCCAACCTCACTTTGTTCGGTTAGGGCTCTAAATATGTATATAAGTAACTCAGCCTTCACCCCAACCTCACTTTGTTCGGTTAGGGGTTCCAAATATGTATATTCATAACTCAACTTCTATCATGACTTACTTTCATTATGTCTTACTGGTTCAAGCATATGTTGTTAAAGAATAGAAAGTTCACATTTATCAAGAAATGATGTTACAATTCCAAGTTATATATATTCTATTAGTACAGTATCAACAAATATCAAGTTAGATGCTAAAATATAAAAGTTAGTAATAAGTAGGTAATTAACAATCATACTCACATTTGTAAACCCAAAAAATAATGCTACAATTCCAAGTTATATGTACAGTATCAAGTTAGATGCTAAAATATAAAGTTAGTAATAAGTATATAATTAACAATCACACTTACATTTGTAAACCATTAAGAACTTCTTGATACACAATATTTGCAGTCGCTCTTGATGTATTTTCTTCTGACAAAATCACCTTGATACGATCTCCTGATGTGCATCGAGAAAGTGCAACATAGAGTTGGCCATGTGTAAAAACCGATGATCAAAGGTCCAATCCAACATGCTTGACTGATTGCCCTTGAGACTTGTTGATAGTCATAGCAAAGGCCAATCGAATTGGAAAAGGTCCAATCCAACATGCTTGACTGATTGCCCTTGAGACTTGTTGATAGTCATAGCAAAGGCCAATCGAATTGGAAACTGTCTCCTGCATAATGGTATGGGCAAATCCTCTTCAGAGGCATCTAGATTGATCCTTGGAATCAAAACAGTTGAACCTGCAAACTTGGCATCTCCACTGATAATACGACATCTGAGAACTCTAGTGCTGATGTGAGTGATAATCATTCTTGTTCCATTGCAAAGTCCTTTGGTTGTGTCCAGATTCCTGAGAAGCATGACAGGAACTCCAATCTTCAAAGCCAGTTTAGCCAAAGGCAAACTGCAGGTAGGGGTGGCACTATAGGCATAGGATTCTGTAAAGGAGTATCCCATCCTTCAGGCAGAACAGTTTCAGGAATGTCCACAGAAAGTGGAGCAATAGTAGGCAGGTTGTCTCTTCTATGTATAGGAAGAGGTAGAGCAGGTAGAAGTGGTACCATTCTAGGCCTATTGTTTCTTCTGGATGTAGAAACAGGTAGAGGTGGCACCATTCTAGGTATGGGATTCTGTAAAGGTGCATCCCATCCTTCAGGCAAATGAGTTTGAGGAATGACAATAGCAAATGGATCCTGAGCAATAGGCATATCTCCAGACCCTCTTCCCCCAGTTTGCATTCCCCCAGTTTGTATACCCCCAGTTTGTATTCCCCCAGTTTGTATTCCTCCAGTTTGTATACCTCCATTTTGTATTCCTCCAGTTTGCATTCCCTCAGTTTGTATTCCCCCTGTTTGTATTCCCCCTGTTTGTATTTCCCCTGTTTGTATACTCCCAGATCCCATACCCTCAGTTCCAAAATCAAGTGGTATAACCACTGAAGTAGATCTTCTACTTCTGTTTGTATACTCCCAGATCCCATACCCTCAGTTCCAAAATCAAGTGGTATAACCACTGAAGTAGATCTTCTACTTCTATGTGCACGACAATCATCAGGATCAGTCATTTGCAACTGTTGAAGCCTGCTTTCAATCCTAGCCTGCTGTCTTTGACCTTCAGGAGTCCTGGGTTCAGAATGAGTAGTTGAAGATTGCCTAGATTATTGATTTTTTAAGCATTTTAATAGCTCAAACTCTTTGAAAGTTACTTACATGATGATATATCTAGTATATCAATAGCTAAATGTTGTCAAGCTTTCACTAATAAGCTGAATTCACTGTCTATTAGCATTGATCAATAATAAACAAACCAATACTTACTTTGTTGTAACGATTTCGGAATTGTTTGTAGCTGAATTGAATGTTTATTAATTGATCAATAATAAATAAGCCAATACTTACTTTGTTGTAACTTTGTTTGTAGTGTCAAATAAGCTGAATTCAACGTTTGTAAACATTTGATCAATCAATCAACAAATTGACACTTACTTTGTTTGTAGTGTCTTCTCACTACAACAGTGAATTTCGAGTTTGTTTGGTCATGTGTGGTCAAAGAACACGCAAGGCGTGAAAACTGGTGTCCACTAAATCGCGTTTGGCCTCTTCTCATCCGGACACAATCCAAAAATGTCCAAATATGGTATTTATATTAATATTGAAGTTTACAATATACATATTTTATTTTTTATACTCTAAGTACAAAATTGAGACTCCAAGTACGCAAACTCTTATGATATTACCCTAAAAGGAAGGTTCTTGGTCAGCCTTGGTCAGCCTTACTAATCAGATAGTTCCCATGAAACGGTTGTCCCATATATTATAGACGAGCTACGATTCGTGCCTTCGGCACGAATTTCGTAGCTCATTGGGGGCTTCGCCCCCAAACCCCCCCCCAACTAAGCCTCCACCCTAACCTCACTTCGTTCGGTTAGGGCTCCAAGTATGTATGGAAAACTCAATGCTCATTCCCAGCCTCAACCTCACTTTGTTCGGTTAAGGCCTCCGCATCTCGCAACTCAGTGCTTATTCCCAGCCTCAACCTCACTTCGTTCGGTTAAGGCCTCGGTATTTCACAACTCAATGCTTAATCCACAACTCTCAAAGCATTATTATAAGCTAAATTGAATTTTTCTTGAATTTTTGCATTTCACAACTCAATGCTTAATCCACAACTCTCAAAGCATTATTATAAGCTAAATTGAATTTTTCTTGAATTTTTCACATCTTATTCAGCATTTATAAATCTCCAAAAAAACAAAAATCAGTATATCAGTAGCCCTTGAATTTTTCCTGAATTTCTGTTGATTTTCCTGGAATTATTTGAGCATTTTCACTAACATCTTCTGAAAAACACACCAATTGAATTTTTCTTGAAAACTTCAGACTTATTTAAGCATTTATAAATCTCAAAAGAAAATCTAAATCGGTGTATCATTAGTCCCTGAATTTTTCCTGAATTTTTAGTGATTTTCTTGGAATTTTTTAATACTCAAATGAGCCAACTCTTATGTTGTTACCCTAAAAGGAAGGTTCTTGGTCAGCCTTTGTCAGCCTTAGCCAGAAACTGTCAAAACTGACTAAGCATATCATTCCCACGAAACGGTTGTCCCATTCTATATAGATAATAATGTATAGATCATGTGATTTGGACAAGAACTCACCTATTAATAAATTAAACAAAATATTTAATCATTGGGGCAGTTTTTGACTCACTTTAATTTTCATGTTTTCTAAATACTTTTCAGCAGTAGAAGATGGAAACACCTTGTGGGAAGTATAAACAATGTCATTTGACCTTGTTAGTACTAATTTGACATGTTCAACTTCAATCAATTGGCCTGCTGCTCCAGCTTCTCCCAGATCCAGGCAATATTCTTCCTGATGAGGTTAAATAGTAGACATGCATAGTGAGAAAAATGAACTGCTGATATGTTGGAATGGCTGTCAGTGACCTATTCAAACAAACCAGGTCAAAAATCCCATACATACCCTTGTTATATGTGTGTCTTTCCCCCTTTAGTATACTCTCTTTATTTTCTGTCCTTGACCCTGCACCTTCTCTTATTTCATTACCTGTTATTACCTGCACTACATATATTCACATAGTTATGTACTGCCTACCTCAGACATGTCCAAAAACACTCTGAGGTGAGGTTCAACTCATATACAGCAATTACTTGTTACTTACTTTACCTAGTTTCTGTTCTTCTACTAGGTAAATAAACTCTATTAGATGTGTCCAAAAACACTCTGAGTTTCTGTTCTTCTATCAGAGTGTATCAACTCTATCATGAAAGAAGTTGGTGAATCCTGAAAAGGCCTGTATTTTCTTTTTATTCCAGAGTTTGGGCCACTGAAAGACACCAGCCACCATTATAGGATCCATTTTTGCCACTCCATGGGAGATGACAAGTCCAAGGTTGTTGCAGCATAATGCAGAATATATATATTTCACATATATAGTACAATCTGAAGTTCAAAATCAAGGACGATTCAATAAGTAAGCTGTTTAGTTACGTACCTGAAGTTCGAAATCAAGGACAATTCAAACTTCAGGTATGAGTACATATTTTATACCTAAATATGAGACATTTAGAATTTTGTAGAATTTTATCATGATGTAACAAGATAAAGTGAAATGAATAAAGGATAAAACATACGTCATGAATGCATCATGTATGATGCGAGATTGAGGTAACACTCCGTAGTCATTTGTCATTTACTTTGACAAAGGTACTTGATGCAGATCTGTTCAAACTCACATTTCAGCTTGAGGAAGAGTTGGTGCTGGCAGAAACATTTCAAAACAATTCAGGTGATGCAGTAGTGCTCCTCCAACATTTTGGTGTAGATGAGAATGTTGTTGAGGTATACACACACTATGTTATCAGTGATGAGGTCCCAGAAGATGCCATTCATCACTATTTGGAAGGTGGCTGAGCTGTTAATGAGTCTGAAAAACATTACTAGCAGTTTGAACGGCCTGCAGTTGGTCTAGAACACTGCCTTCTACTCATCCCCTTTTTGGAGGTGTATATTGTTGTAGCTTGAATAGTTGTTTAACTTGGTGAGTAGTGCACACCTCAGAGGTTGTTGATAAGCTTGAGATGAGGGGAGGTGAGTAGCAATTCTTAAGGTCATTGCATTGAGCATGCAATAGTTCTGGACCATCCAAGAGTAGCCATTCTTCTTCTTGATGAAGAACACTGGTGGGGCCATGAGTGACTTTGAGAGGTGGATTTTTCTGGACTTGAAATTCTCCGAGAGGAACACATTCAGTTTGTCCTGCTCCTTTGGTACTTCTGAAGGTTCAAAAATGTTTATTTGCCATTATCTCCAAACGTCTAGTCATTTTCAAATCCTATGTTATATCATAATTCATTCAGAACCGAAGGGAGATGCAATTTTTAGCGCCGGACACAATGGAGACTCAGAAATTCAGACATTGCGAAGTTTTGCGATTGGACTGCTCAATCCAGATGAGTAACAGTGTTGTTACCTTGAGTGTATACTCCTTGATTTCTTCGGTTTGAGGGGCCTTACGTCCATCTACAGCGATGATAATGCGCCGAAACACATCACCGGCTCTGTTCGCTCATTTGAAAGCCACATATGGACAACATCTGAATACGGTATAGACCAAATCACTCAAACGCTCCAACTAAAGCATGATAAAGCAGGATAAACAATGGGTATTCAATCATGTTAGTTGTACGTAGTGAAAGCATGTAATCAAGGGCGTCTGCCATCTTACACCACCCAAAAAAGAAAGCATGTAAACAACAGGTAGGATCGAAGAAAAGTCGAGTAGAGGAATCAAATAAAGAAAAATAAGATTTAAAAATATAAATTCTGAATTCATCACAATACGCCAATTTGAATGCTTGAACTGCTTGAGCGTTCAGTTCCGTTATCCCATTCCTCAAGAGGGCTTGCATCCTCTTCCGTAGTCTCACGGGAAATACGATATTCATGTTGTCCATCAAGCACGTTCTGGAGCTTCTCTTTCTCGAGTTTCAAAGATGATTCGTCAGCTTCCATTTCAGCACGATCGAAGTCTATAATGCATGGTTCTCCGTTGCTTTTGATCGTGAGATTTTCTAGCCGCAGATCGCCATTTCAGCACGATCGAAGTCTATAATGCATGGTTCTCCGTTGCTTTTGATCGTGAGATTTTCTAGCCGCAGATCGCGGTGGCGGACACCAGCCTCATGGATAGACTCCAGAGCATCCAGGTAAGCAGATCTGCGAAGTGGATCATTGTTTTCATAATCCCATAGCAACAGACAAGACTAGTACTTACTTCTCAGACTCTGAAATCACGAATTGACGTCGTCGACTCTTGTCAGGAAGTCTGCAGTCCCAAAGGGTTAATCCAGCATGCTCCATAACAAGTACGAGAGCCTCGGTTTCAATGTCTTCAAATAGACCAAACACAAGTGGAATTCCTCTAGCATTGGCAGACATTAAGCAGGAATAAACATCAAATTCATGCCGCAGCCTCTTCTTCTGAACAGCAGCGAAGGCAAATTTCACGACAGCATCGGGAAAAGATACAGTCTTTTCATTTGTATCAAGAAAATCGATCGTGGCAGCATGCGTATCCCCTGTTGAGCCGCGAGCTATTTCTGAGGTAATAGTGATGCGGAAATATTCATGAGGTCGATATTTTTCTTGCGACATAACCTTGTCCGAGTCTGAGACACGTAAAAACGAAGATGGAGCGGGTGAATTATAGGGACCGTGCTGTATCCGGAGCAAGGCCAGGTTACGGTTAGCGATACCATTAAATACAGCCTTTGTCAATTGGGTTTCTTAAGACAGAGAACATTCAAAAAAAGATGTGGGCATACCTTCAGACGTTTTTTATAATCTAGCTTCCGCGCTTCCTCCCGAAAAACACTCAGTCTGGTCCTCGGACGCTTGATGTTATCAGATACCAAGGCTACTCCTTTACGTTTCGCAGGTTTTGACTTGGCTTCCTGTGCGATAAGTTGGCGAGTTCGATCACGTATGTCATCGATAATAGATATCAAAAGCCCTAGATGGATATGAGCATATGCAGGGTCCTTGCAATGTGTGATATCAATGAGGTCGGACAAGATGAGTGTTTGACTGGATCGATGTCGGAACGCGATTCGCTCAAAAGTCCCGCAATGAAAAACAATGAAAGAAGAATCCCTTTCAGCGGCTCTTGACCATGCCTAGACATGCAAGCGATTATTAGTATAGCAGTAGACAAAGCTAGGACTGATCATCACGTGTTGGATCAAAGAGGTGGCCATGTCTTCGTCAATAGCAGCCAGGTCCCGTTTCCGAGCGGAAATTGTGACAGTGGGCCAAAGTAATTTTGATTCGATGGTTGAAGGAGAAATCGTCTGTTTTGATCTCTTTGTTGTTTCCTTCAAGGACTGTTCGAGTTTGTCTCTAGTAAACAGTCGAAGACTCCTTCGAAGGAATTGCGTACCACCTGTGGGAAGTGCAGGAATAGCGTTGGTTTCTGGTAGGGATGTCGAGACCCAAGATAATAAAGTGGTTCCCCATGCAGTGTTAATAGCGTCTGGCGACGCAGCAAGGGGTATATTGATGGGTGTCCATTGCTTAACGATTGTCAAGGGAGTGACCTCAGGAAACTTTGCCATAGAAAAAAGCCGATCTAGATTTTTCAACGCATCTTCAGCTTCACGACAGGCAAAAAACATCTGCCAAACCGCCATCCGTGTGAATCTTCTCCTCATCTCTTCAAGAAGTCTCCGATCATCATCACTTAGAACCGCCCACGCTGCTTTGCTGACCATAGTATATTCTTTACCAGAAATAGGTTCATACGAGTCGAGGATTTCTGGTACGTAGTCCTCAATCATATCGTAGTACTTCCGATGTGGAGAGACGATTCTGACGGTCATATGGACAGCTGTACTCCACTCTCTGGCGGCAGGATGGAGTAATAGCATGGATGCAAGTTCGCAAGCAAAGGGTGAGATCGAGGCCCGATATATTTCACCAATGTCATCAGCATCCTTGGCAGGACTTGGGCTGACGAAAAGTGCTAAACTCTCTGGGTCTGGAAAACACTTGTCGACTGAAGGCAAATTGACTCCATCTTTCGCAATCTTCTGTAAGACGATGCCTACGGATTGTGACAAGTCAGAAAGAAAAGATGGAATAGATTTGACGTTTTTTAGTGCAAGTCGTCTATCGAGGTGGCAGTCGTAGAATGAGAGAGGGTGCGTTAATCTGGGGCAAGGTGATTTCTCTTGTACGTCAGGTACACTGGGGTTGAAATTCAATGCAGATTGGAAAGCAGCATGCAGGGGTTCAGGAGATTTTCGCATTAGGGTTGACAGACGAAGACTTGAAAGGAAATTATGAACACAGGAGTTTCGTCCAACCATGAGATAAACATCGGACCGGACATCAAACCCCGTCTTATGTAAGTAATTACATACATAACTAATAACTATACAAGATTCAACCTTTTCGGATAACTGCCTCTTTCTTTTTGTTTCTAGACTTGATACGAACTGGCACCATGGATTCACTCTTTTTTGCCAGACGTCTTGCCGCACGTCGGGCGTCCTCTTCTTTGACGGTTGTCTTTCGGAGAGAAAATGGCCCTAAAAGTACTCTCATCCTTCTATGTTCTTCCTTCTTTTGTTGAATTTTCCAGTCTAGTTCAGCTGGTTTAGGTGTACCTGATTCTGTGTGTAAGTACTCAAGACTTGTTGAGTGTTCAAATCCAATAATAGATATGTTGTGTCGTTCCGGCGTGAATAAAAGCGAGTTCTTCGTCAACTTTCCATGCAGGTATCCAGCATCGTGTATTTTCCTCAGCAAAGAATGGAATTTGATTCTGATAAAAGGTAGACTCAGTATGAGGTCAGTCGAACGCTGTACAAGAAAAGACGAACTTCTCTCTCCGAGTTACGCGGAATTTCATTCCTGGCGAGTTAGCCTTCATGTAAGACAGAGAATGCCCTTTGTCCTCAAGCAGGAGAGCGGCAAAGTTGGCATCCTTATTTGAGGGATCCATCGACAGGAAGAAGCCATACTTTTGTGGAAGTGACTGTACGTGCTTTTTATACAACGCATCGTAGACCTTGTTTTCGTTTTCCAAAAGAAAGATATCCTCCGTTGTGAAAGCATTTTTCAAAACAATCCATGGCTTATCAGCCTCCCTAAAATTCTTGGGATAGTTGACTCCAGGTATTTCAACTTTTGCACGAGAAATACAGAGGCCATGGAACGATTCCTTGGCATGAACCTCGAAAACGGTGGTAACGTCTGGGCCATCTTCCACAGCTCCGTTATCCGTGAGAGGGATTGAGGAACAAGACGTTTGTGATCCTGATGATTGTGAGGAATACCAAGCTTCCATCTCAGGTGAGGGTGAGCCGGTTGTTGCCCAGTACAAGTCATGTGACTCCTGAGAGGAAGACATCCAATCTCCTTCGAAACCCTGAGAAGCGTCGCTCTCATACAAAATGCGAAAGTCGATGGGAAGCTCCTGGATGCGCTGATACCTGTTCATAGTGAATATCATGCGCGAGGGCTCACGGTCTGCAGGCAAAATTACAAGCCATGGTCTTTGTCCTGCTTCGAGCAACAATCGAGATATCACGTTCTAAAACCTGTTTAGTATACTGACATGTTTATATGTTTGCGCCGACCTTTTTTATTTTGTATTCTGGTTGCGACAAGTCCATAATCTTGCCGCAATCCAGTCCAGAACGTAAGTACCACGTGTCAGGTATCTCTTTCCGTAGAATACTTTCTGCGCGGTCTTGGGCATCTCGAATTGCAGAAACATACAATCCAGTATGTAATTGGAAATAGGGGTATTTAGCATCATTGACGAGGAAAACGTCGGACAAATAAAGTGTCTGGGTAAGTCGATCCCTCATTCCAATAACTTCGACATTGCCAGCGTTGATGACGAGGAAAGTACAATCATGGACCATTGCCTCAGTCCATGCCTAATCGAAGCGAGATCTGTCAACCGATCTTCTCATTTGAAGGAAGATTTACCTGCTGAAGAATATCCCGGGCAGAATGCTTCGTTCCAGATTCGTATCCAGTCGGTGGTCCTTTTGGCAGCGACAGTGCATTTTTACGAGCAATGTCGTAAGACTGGCAAGAGGAAGAAGTGGCGTTGTTACCCATAGGGCACGCGCTTGTGCCAATCTTCCAATGGACTACTGCACAGTTGTCTCCCCTTTCACATTCTTCCCAGGGAAAGACACTATCGAGAAACCCATTCAGCATTTCATGGAAGACCTCCGCTCGAGCCTTCGAGTCCATTTGGCCATCTGGAGTATCAAAGTTTAAGTTTTTGAACTCCCATATTGCAATCACAGGAAAGGTGTCAAGAATGAGTCGTTCACGAGGAGTTGCATGTCTCTTGGATCCTTTATCCGACATGTTAAGGAATCCGTCTGCAAGTGCCTGATCACGCCGAACGCCGGGTATGTCTTTGTGAGAGAGTCGTGTGGTCGACCACTGAAGACAATTCGAGAACCAGTTACCGAGCTGAAACTCAAGTGTCGCAGCAACCGTTGCACAAAATCTGGCGACACCAGATTGATAAGCAGACTGGACATCAGTTTCCTTATGAATATCACGTCGATGGGCCCTTGAAGTACGTTCTACATTACTTGCGTAGGGAAATAGTGTATTGGGGGCTGGTAGATCTTTCTCGTAGGATAATAAAGCATGCATCGCATTGTCCAGAAGGTCTTGAAGTAGACCAGGGAGCTTGACGACGCGCTTAAGCCTGAGGCGGTGATGGAGGTGTTTGTCAAATATTCCAGGCTTGCGAGTACTATTTGAGGTAGTATGATACCGTTCATCTGCTGTCAGCACAGAGGGTGCGCTTCCAAAGAAACGAAGTAGTTCATTCAAAGTCCTATTAACAATATTGTATCAGAAAGGAGGGAATTAATCGAACAGTGAAAGAATGCAAACGATGCTGAACCTGGTTGATAATCAGGCGTCCTGTAATTCGAATGAATCAGAAGAACCAGAGTTATACAGTAAACTGAGATATACGAACGATTGAGAGCGAACTCGGGTCAAGGCCAGCGTGTCAGAGAAGGAACTCATAAGTGGACGGGGCAGGATATGAGAAGGGGCAGTCCTTTAAGAGGTATTTGTGTATTGTAGGTCCAATATATCTTTACCTTTGACAGAACAACGTGATCCTTGTTCCAAAATCACGTATCCTGGTGATCGGTTTTCTCATGCATTCTCATGCAGTAACAAGAGCGTCACATGAGTAGATCTGTGGGTCCAACCCCAAGCGAGGTATCTCTCCTTTAAAAAACGCACCTCAGACACGACAGTGCATGCTTCTTGATGGGCTCTTAGGCCCATTCTTGTGATAATAGAAATGGGCCTTCACGACAACCGCACAGGAGGTTGATGGCTTCTTTTACTAAAAATAGCACCTCATGGAGATATCCGATCCGCTTGGAGGTCGGAGGTTTCTGACTTTCCTCCACTTTGTAGGTTCTGACCGGACCTACATGGCTTCCAACCTCCAGCGTTTGATGACTTTGTGTATTATGTATTATAACGATCTTACTTTGCATATTATAATGATCTAAGATGTTCTCCATCCACGCCTAGGCCTGTTAGTCATGGTCCCCCCCAAGATACCGACACGGGCCAGACAGCCAACTACCTCAGGCTTCGGCAAGAGTTTCTCCAGCCCGACAAAACGACGCAATAAGGCGAAGGCGCAACGTATTGTTCAGCCACTAACTCGAGACGATGATCTTTGTCGACTTAGGACAAAATTGGAAACACTTAAGCGGCGCATTGCCAGGCCATCGGCTTCAACGCCCCCTCCCGTCGCTGGCAATTTTCAAGAGACCATTGATTTTATGCCCATCGATGAAACCCACCCATTACCATTCCATGATGCTCCGAATGCAGAGTTTGTGCATCCCTCGCCGGCAACTGAATGCGCGTCGCGACGCATAGTACCTGACCAGGCAACCAACAACTTATACTCGAACTGGGCCAACGTCCTCTCGCAACTCATCACTCCTCTTCTGGAGTATACAACAAGGTCGATCGGCAAAATCCCGGAGAGGGTGACGAGTCTCAAATCCAAGTGCATGGGAGGTTGTATGACAAAAAGCAGCGAAGTTCTATGTTTGTTTCAAGACTGTGCGTATTTCTTTCTTTGTTTCATTTTATTCTATCTCTACAGCCCTGACTGGCTTTCCCATTACTGTAGACTTTCAAAAGCTTACAGTAGATTGGTGTTCTTGCGAAGACCTCTTACAAGTCCTTGTTGGTAGTGGACTTTTTCCAACTGCACCTCAACACCCTCGCATTGCAGTCTCGATCCACCTTCTTGACTTCTACCGTGCTCTCTTTGAACGATAGTGCGATGCAGTTAATGCTATGGCTAGTGCCCTCAATACTTTTTATAAGCGTCGAGGATTTGTTCTTTTGAACAAAAAAGTAGGTTCATCTCGAACATGGCCATTTCAGCACCGCTAATGATTGTAGGGTGTGCCAATACAAGATGCCTTTCGTCGAGGTCTGGGTCGTGCAGCACAATGGTACGACAACCTCCAGATTCGCTTGGAGCATCACGTAGAGGCTGCCATTGCCAAGGCCGACAGCTGTATACAACAAACAGTACAATCAACTTCGGTCTTGCATCCACCACCAGACAACGAGCCTCTTGTTTCTTCATTGCTGATACCAGGACAGTGTGCACGCCTCTTGCAGCAAAGGTGTCCTGCCTGCTTTGGGGGGAATCTCTTTGGTCGCTCACTTGAGAAAGAGTACGTTGCATTCTTGAGAGATACTGCTGCTATCTGACTAACTTTACCATAGTGGGGGTGACATCCATGTGTGTGTAGATGGTAATTTTAACCATCGGCACCTCCGCTCTGCAGGTGATTCTCCAAAATTCTACGAGCCTGAATTTATTATTCCAAAAGATGCTGTTGACTCTGTCGGCGCACGCATTGAGAGTCTTAGAAAGACCGTCAAGCCTAGACTACGCAGACCTGTTGTCCCAGATGAGGCTGTAAATGAATGTGAATCTTCACACACAGCTGGAAACGGGTCGAATATCAAGACCAACATGGAGAAATTTGATGATGGTGGATTGATGGCTCTCGTCTGTTGTCATGACATTCCTATTTTCTTAGCAAACATTGACATGCCCGGGGAGCAACAGAAATATGCTGTCACATTGATTGAGCATCTTTTCAGTCTTCTCCCACCAGCTGCGACTGTCTCCCTACTTTATGACGTTGCCTGTGTATTGGATCGTAGTCTTCATTCGGTGAGTTACATCAAACATATATATTTCCACTGATGCTCATTCCAGATTCAGTTCGATTTTCTTTCTCCCAATATAACCAAAGGCCTGGCATTGGCAACGAGTGCTATGCATGCGTTCGTTCATCAATGGGCATGTCAAATTGTTTACAACCTCCGCATACGTACTGGTCTTGGGCTAACTGATGGGGAACGTGTCGAATGGCTCTGGTCCCGGATGCGGAAGCTGATAGCCGTGACAAGGTTATCTGGAGTATGTACTAGCCTTATTCCCTTGAATTCATAATGATGCATTGCAGAGATCACGTCGTTTATATATTGTTGATCGACACGTTACTTCAATTGGTGAAGATCTTCGTGATGACCTTGGGTCTTGGATTCGGCGTCGTGTCAACAAAGGTATTGAGGTTCAACGCCAAAAAGCTGAACAAGTACTTGCGTTTTGTGGCATTGAAGAAGGCATACTGCGTAACAAATGGGGATTATAGCGTGCATCAGAGCTTTCAATCCGTGCTCGTAAAGCTTCAATCCTGCTATCTTTGAGCAGACTGTAGACTGATATATACATCTAGAAGCCCCCATTCGCTTGAAAAATGAACTTGATCACATTCTTACGCTCCAAGCTGAGGCAGATGCATCTGAAAAAACCCTTCAGTCCATGCGGCTTTCTTTAGCAAAAGGATCTCCTTCTCCACAGTCACTTCGAGCACTTGCCAGGGTTCAGGAGCATCACGAGCTACGCAAGGACATCATTGAAGATTTATATTCATCTCTCTGCATTGAGGATTCCTTTCCTGAACTTGATGGAGTTGATCTCGAATTTGTCAGGACTCTTTTAATTGTTCGAGACCTCAAGATTAATGTTCGAAAACGAGCGATTGGAAGTTTTTTCGAGTGGGATAGACTGGATCAGGCAACCGGCGGTCATGAACAGACTCTCGGTGTGTAGTATCTGTCTGTCAACTTACATGTTTACCTAATAAATGATTGAAGGGACGAAGCTTCATCAGGCCACTCGTGCTGCCATTAAGAAACGTGCGCCAGCACTTATGGCTGGAATCAAGAAGTACAATGACCTTTGTGCAACCCTCACCTCTATGTACTGGCCAGATTGGGGCATTCCACTTCCAGAACCTCTTCCCAACGAACTCAAACCTCTTCGTGATGCTCCTCATCTTATGCAGGATGTGTGGATTAGCTGCCCTACGGAGAAAGTACCATGATGGCTTGAGGACAAAAATGTCCGCAATGGAATTCGAGCTCAGCTGAAGCTTGACCGGTGTCAGGAGGAGTGCCGGTGCTTAGAAGTTGAAGCTGTCAACCTTATGCGATGGTTTGGTCGGGAACTTGCTGCCGTGGAGCTTGCCTTGAGTGAACTCTCTAGTAAGTGAATACTCCATTTCTGTCTATGTGTCACGACCCCCTCCCTCCGGGCCCACCCCGGGACACCCCCGGAACACCATCCGGGACCCTCCCTCCGACCCCACAGGACACGCCCCGCCATCACGACCGCCGACACCGCCATCACGCGCATCAGGACCGCCATCAACCGCCACCGATCGCCATCAGCCAGCCCCCGGGACCCCTGCATCACAGACCCCGGGATCAACCGCCATCGACGATCGGATCACGCGGCTCGCATCAAGCCATCACGCATCACGCCCCACGCATCACGACTCCCTCCGCGCCAATTGATCGCGCGCTCCCCACGCGCGATCCCGGTACGCACCCCCTGCCGCTACTCAATAACCCCCGGAACCCATCCCAGACATCCCGGAACCCCGAGACCCGGCCCCGTAGTACTTATAGCGTAGTTCCTTGTTGTATTCGCTAGTCTTGATATTGCATAACTGTTACTTGGATATTGCGTGCCCTTTTGTTTGACTGGTACGCCTCGTTTGGTACGCTTCGACTGGCACGCCTTAGCATTCGCGTGCTATAAGTTTGGTACGCACTTCGCGACTCTTAAGTTACTAACTTGGTCTCGTCTTAGAACCTCCGGTTCACGACTCGACCCCCTCTAACTCCCAGCCACTTTCATCCAAAACCCCCGGACTCTAGTCCCCTCTCCCGGGATTACCCTGTCCTCGTCTTGAACCCCGGAGTCCTAGCCCCGGAGTTCCAGACACCCGAGTATCCGTAGATCAAGTCCGCATCGTAAGGGCGTCGCTTTCCCGGAAAGCCCCCGATTCAGCGGAACCTGACATAATATCAAGACTCTTTCCTTACACCGTTCTTGATGGCTACGTATACTCACACCTACTACCCCACGGGGTACCAGACCGACCCTTACGGACGCCCGGTACCCGACCACTACTCCGCACAGACCCCCCGCCCTGTCTACCCACCCCTCCCATACGAACCTCAGTACCTCCACCGCCACTGGGCCCCCGACCCATCCTTCTATGATCTGGGGCCCTCAGCCAGTTGGGCCCCTCCGCCCAACCTAGCCATGGCACGACCCGTGGAGGTCCCCTCGTACCGGAGCATTCCCGGGGGCCTGCCGGAGACCCCTCCTGTACCCAGTGGGCCTCGCCCGATTCCCCCCAGCGAGGGCCCCTTTGCACCCACCCCCTACTACGGTTACCAGCGCCCCGTCCCCCAACCCCGAGAACCCCGAGGACCCCCCTACCCCGACTACCCCCCTCGTCATCACCCGGCCGCCGCTCCACCCGCTCGAACCCCTCCCTCGCCAATGGGACGACGACGCCTCGAGGAGTATGAACGGCAACGGGACGAGATACTCCGCTCCCTCAGGATCTCACCGGAGGACTTCGCGCAACGGACGAGGACGCTGCTCGTGGAATTCGGGCACGACGACTTCGAAGGCACTCCGGAGGAATGGGCTCACTGCCTGGTCGAATTCGGGGATCGCCTCACGCGAGGAGAACTCCCGGAGCAAACCATGGTAAAGTATAGGCGCAACACGATCCTCCGGGAAGAATTACAGCAACTGCTCGACGAAGTCCACGCGTCCCCCTCCCCTCGACCCCTCAACGACCCCGCGGACCCAGGTCGCTCGATTCACATTCGACGGGAACCCCCGGAACCGGCCCCAGCAGTCCCGGCAGCCCCCACGGTCCCCACTCCGGAGCAACGGCAACGGGAAGAACGGCAGAACGCCTCAGCCATACTACGGTCCCTCAACCCGACGGGAGGCCTCTTCGATCAACCCGCTGCTCGCACGGTAGGCTTGTCAACTCGCCGCAGGGCTAACTCCGTTCCTAGTACCTTCGAGACCTGGGGACAGCCTCAAAGACCCCTGGAACCCCTCCCGCGAACAGACAACGCCCGACCCCCGGCCCCGACGAACCCCGGTACAGCCCGGGTGGACACCCCTAGTACGGACGACACGTTATGCTACATTGACGAGCTCACGCGCGATAACAACGAACAACGTCCCGCGCCCGCGCCCGCCCCGGCACCAGCACCGCCCGCCACGTCCGCCCCGGTCCCTCCGGAACGCAACTTCCGCCGCGATCCGCCACCCCACTTCGACCTACGGAACCCCCCGCGACCCCCGATGCAAGCCCGACCCTCCCGGAATGAACGTCCCCCGCGCAACCCGGCACCCGACCCAGCACCTAACCCCCCTCCGCCCGACCCGACACCGCCGAACCCTCCCCGACCGCCTCCGCCACCCCCAGCTGAACCTCGAGGACGACCCCCAGGCCCTCCACCTCCGCCACTCCCGGCGTGGAGACCCGGCCCCCCTCCTGGCAGGAACGAACCCCCTTGGGACAACGGGCCTCCCGGGCGTGGTCCCCCAGGTGAGCCGCCCGGCGGGTGGGGCCCCGCCCTTGGTGCTTTTCCTCCTCAAGGAGGGGGGGGTAATCATTACTACTACTATTACAACGCTGGCCCCCCTCCCCGTAACGCTGCCGGACCGGACGACGCTCGCGACGCCCTCGCCCGCGAAGGACGCCTAGACATTCAGAAACCTGATGCGTTCACGGGCCGGGACCCCCGGAAATGGCGTACCTTCCTCACCCAGTGTCTTAACACGTTTCAGGCAAAGCCGCTCACGTTTCAGGTTGACAGCTCCCGGGTGGCCTTTGCCGCCTCGTACCTCCAAGGGATCGCCTTCGATCACTACACGGCCCTCATCCAGTTCGACCCCAACAACCCGGCACTCGCCCGCTGGCAAGCCTTCGTCGACGAGTTCTCCGGGAAATTCGGGATATACGACACCGTGGCCGAGGCCGAGGACAACCTCTTCAACCTCCGGATGCGCTCTGAAGAACGTTTCACGACCTTCATCGTACGTTTTGAAAAGGAAGCTTACGAGACAGGTTGGAATTACAGCGCCCTCCGGTACGCCCTCCGCCGCGCCCTCCCACAACGTATCAAGGACGTCCTCCGACTCGCCCCGAAACAACCCTCCTACGACGGATACAAGGCCCTCGTCATGCAGATCGACCAGCGCTACTGGGAAGACCGCAGCGAGTATTCGAGCTCCCGACTCCCCTGGAACCCTAGAGGAGGACCCCCTTGGCCCTCCGGCGAAGCTCCCAACCCCCAAGGTCGAAACCCCGGTCCCCCCGCGTTCCCTGGCGGCCGACCCCCGGTGAGTCGCGGCCCGCCCAATGCTAACCCCGGCAGCGGCACCCGCCCCCAGGCCCAGCTCAACGCCGCCGTGGCCACCCAAGACCCGGGCGACGCGCCAAGCCCCGAGGAACCCCCGGGAGACCCCGAAGACTTCGACTTCGACGACGAACGGGACGAGGAGGCCCTCCGAGCCAACCGGCTTCAAAAGAAGGGACGACCCTGGATCGAGGTCCCGACGGATGTGCAGGAACGACGGAGAAGGGAGGGCGTCTGCATACTCTGTGGTGAGAAAGATCATTTCATCTCCGAGTGCCCCAAACGACAGGTCATGGGACGTGCCACCTGGACCTTCGAAGGGGAGGACGCTACCTACGAGTATTCGGAAAACGACCCGGCGATTTAGACCCGGAAGACGCCCTAAATCGCGGAATCGACCCCGACGTCTTCTCCGCCCCGGTCTCGCACCTTCGCTCTACGACACTCATACAGGACACCCTCACGGCTTACCTACCCTCCCACTCTTCGCACTCCCTCCTCCTCAAAACCCGCCTCACCCCCTCCGGAACTCCCCTCAACACCCTCGTCGACAGTGGCGCCACCGACAACTTCATCGACGAAGCATGGTCTACCCTCGCCCCGGAACCCGCCCAGCGACTCCCGGTCCCGGTACGACTCTGCCTCTTTGATGGAGACGCCTCTTCGGCGGGGGACATCACCCACTTCGTGCGTATGCCCGTTACCTTCGCCAACGGACAGACTCACACCCTCCGGATGCTGGTGACCAAACTTCACCCTTCCGCACCCCTGGTCCTAGGGCTCCCGTGGCTCCGAGACACCAACCCCCGCATCGATTGGCGACACCTCACCCTTCGCCTGACCCGGGACCCGACCCCCGACGACCAGCAACTCCCCTTCGACATCCCCCACTCCTCAAAACCAACCCCGAAGGACCCCCGGACGAGCCCCCACCACCCCCCGGACTCCAGTCCCGCTCGTCCCGATCCTTCGTCATCAATGCCAGGCTGGACGGCCGGACGAGCCCCCACCACCCCCCGGACTCCAGTCCCGCTCGTCCCGATCCTTCGTCATCAATGCCAGGCTGGACGGCACCCCGGGACCGATATCGGCCCTTATCGACAGCGGAGCCACCGGAGTATTCATCAGCGACGCTCTCGACCTCCCCCACGACTCCCTCGACCAGCCCCTCCGCCTGCAACGCCTCGACGGCACCCCCTCCTCCTCCGGCCCCATCCAAAGGTCTCACTCGGGACGCGTGACCCTGGACAACAACTACGAGTTCACTTCCGACTTCCTGGTCACGCGACTTCACGAATCGACCCCGATGGTGCTGGGACTGCCCTGGCTGCGCGACACGAACCCCGACATCGATTGGAGGGCGCTCACCATGACCTTCCCGGGACCCGAAGACCACCCCTGACCGCCGTGCACCTCCGAGCCCTAGGAGGCGACCCGACGCCCGACACCCCCGGGACGACTGCCGCGCCCCCCGCGCGACCGCCGTGCACCTCCGAGCCCTAGGAGGCGACCCGACGCCCGACACCCCCGGGACGACTGCCGCGCCCCCCGCGCATGCCTCACCCACGCCCGTCCGAGACCTCAAGGCCCCTGATCGACCCCCAAACATTCCTCGGAACAAGTACAAAGGGCCGAACTACCCCTGCCGGTCTCAGACACGCGTCACACCCGCTCCGGCCGATGCCTCCGCGACCCCGACCGACCCGAGCGCACTCGACATCAAGATCATTGGGGCCGCCCCCTTCGCCCGCCTCATGAGGGACGGGACTCCCACGTTTCAGCTGCACACCTCGCCTTCTCTCCCGGAAGAACACCTACGAGGGGACGCCATTCCCCCGGAGCAGAAACCCGAGGAGCAAATCCTCCGAGAAGTAGTTCCCCCGGAGTATCACGAGTTCGCTGACGTATTCTCCGAAGGAGACGCCAAGGAGATCCCCCCTCACCGCCCCTATGATCACACCATCGACCTCGAGGAAGGAGCCACCCCCCCTTTCGGCAAGGTCTACAACATGTCGGAGGTCGAACTCCGGGCTCTCAAGGACTACCTCGACGAAATGCTCGGTAAGGGATTCATCCGACCCTCCGCCTCCGCCGCCGGGGCCCCGGTTCTATTCGCCAAGAAGAAGGACGGCTCGCTCCGACTCTGTGTCGACTACCGGGGACTCAACAAGATCACCAAGAAGAACCGCTACCCGCTCCCGCTCATCGGCGATCTGGTCGATCGACTCCGCAGTGCCAAGGTCTACACGAAGATCGACCTCCGCTCCGGTTACAACAACGTCCGCATCGCCCCGGGACACGAGTGGAAAACCGCGTTCCGCACGCGGTATGGTCTGTTTGAGTACCTTGTAATGCCTTTCGGAATGACTAACTCCCCCGCCACGTTCCAATACTTCATGAACGACATCTTCCACGACATGAGCGACGTCTTCGTGATAGTCTACCTGGACGACATCCTCATCTATTCCGACTCGAAGGAGGATCACCAGAAGCACGTCCGGCAAGTCCTCGAACGCCTCCGGGAGCACAACCTCCACGCCAAGCCCGAGAAGTGCTCCTTCCATACGGAAGAGGTTGAGTATCTTGGCGTCATAGTATCCCCGAACGGCGTTCGCATGGACCCCCACAAGGTCGAGGCCATCGTCAACTGGCCGCAGCCCCGGAACGTCAAGGAAGTACAGTCCTTCCTGGGTTTCGCTAACTTCTACCGGAGGTTTATAGACAACTACTCCGGGATTACGAAACCCCTCAACCGGCTCACGCGCAAGGACATCGCCTGGAACTGGGACAGTAAGTGCCAGAGCGTCTTTAACTTGCTCAAGGAGGCTTTCACAGTCGCCCCGGTACTCCGGCACTACGATCCGGCCCTCCCGATCATCCTGGAATGTGACGCGTCCGACTACGCCATCGCCGGGATCCTCTCACAGATGGAGCCTGACGGTGGGGAGCCCCGGCCAGTCGCTTTCTACACCCGGTCCATGATCGACGCCGAGCTCAACTACGACATCTACGACAAGGAGCTCCTCGCCATCGTCGAAGCCTTCAAGCAGTGGCGAGCCTACCTCGAGGGAGCCCGACACCGGGTTCAGGTCTACTCGGATCACAACAACCTGCAGTACTTCACCACGACCAAACAGCTTAGTCGACGACAGGCCCGATGGTCCGAGATCCTCTCGGAATACGACTTCACGATCCAGTATCGCCCGGGACGCCTTGGCGCCAAGCCCGATGCCCTCACCCGTCGACCGGACGTCTACCCCAAGAAGTCATTCGAGGCGGAGCGCAATGCGTTCAATCATCGCGTGGTGATCCCTCCCGAACACCTGAATGCCGTACTGATCTTAAACGACGAAGGAACCCTGAACCAGATCCGCCGCGCTCCCCGGGACAAGTACTTCACCGATCACGACCCCCGAAACCCTTCCGACGGAACCGACCGGGACCCCGCCTTCTCTTTGTCCCCCGACGAGAAACTCCTCCTCCGGGACGGCCGCATCTACGTCCCGGATCACGCCCGACTTCGCTACGACGTCCTCCGTCAACACCACGACCACAAGCTCCGGGGACATCCTGGAATACGTAAGACCCTCCAGCTCATCTCCCGGACTTACTTTTGGCCAGGGTTGAAGAAGGACGTGACCCGTTACATTCGATCATGCGAGCCCTGCCTCCGGGCCAAGGTCCCCCGACACCGACCGTACGGACTCCTGAAACCCCTGCCGGTCGGACGACGCCCCTGGTCCTCAATATCTCTGGACCACATCGTCGAGCTCCCGGAATCTGAAGGGTTCGATGCTATTCTCATCGTTGTGTGCAGGCTGACCAAACAGGGCATCTTCCTACCCTGCCACACCACGGATACCGCCCCGGACTTCGCCCGGCTGTTCCTCGAGCACGTCTTCGCCAAACATGGACTCCCGGACGACATCGTCTCCGACCGTGGCCCCCTCTTCGTGTCCAAGTTTTGGACTTCCCTGTGTAAGGCACTTGAAGTGAAGACTAACCTCTCTACCGCCTACCACCCCGAAACCGACGGCCAAACCGAAAGGGTCAACCAGTCCCTCGAGCAGTACCTCCGACTGTACGTCAACTACTTGCAGGACGACTGGCGTGCCGAGCTCCCCCTGGCCGAGTTCACCTACAACAACACGCCGCACTCTGCCACCGGGGTATCCCCTTTCTTTGCCAACAAGGGATACCACCCTCGACTGACACTCTCGCTCCGGGACATCCCGTCACACGCCGCCCACGAGGTCGCCCGGGATCTCCAATCCCTTCACAAGTTTCTCCGGGAAGAGATCGACATCGCGAACCGGGCCTACGTGAAACACGCCGACCGGAAACGGGAAGACACCCCCGACTGGGCCCCCGGGACAAAGGTATGGTTAGATCGACGACACCTCCGCACCCGCCGGCCCTCTCCAAAACTCGATCACAAGCGTCTCGGCCCGTTCAAAATATTGAAGAAGGTCTCATCCCACGCCTACAAGATCGAGCTCCCCCCGGGACTAAAAGGTCTGCACCCGGTATTCCACGTCCGCCTCCTGGAACGACACCCCCCGGATCCCTTCCCTGAACGACGCCCCGAGCCCCCTCCCCCGGTCGAGGTCGAGGACGAGTACCACTACGAAGTCGAAGACATCCTCGACTCCCGGAACATTCGTGGACGACCCCACTTCCTCGTACGGTGGAAGGGATACGGCCCGGAAGACGACACTTGGGAGCCGCGCCGAAACCTCGATGGCGCCCTCGACAAACTCCGGAACTTCCAACAACGGCACCCGGGGAACGATCTTCCCGGGCGCAGGACTCACAGACGGCAGTAGTGGGCGTAACCCCCGCCTCTGGGCTCAGTAGGGATTCAACTCCCATGTATATTTTCTGCTTTCCCCTTTTAGATCTTACTCTCTTTTAGTACTTCCTTCACAGTAACGCCCCGGACGATGGGCAAGGTACACTTTCTCGTTCTTTCCTAACACTTTACTTACACTTCGAATACGATGGCCGAATATATACATTTTCTAGGATATACACTATAGTTACAGCTACGGACCAGGAAACCGGCAAGAAAACGGGGGCCCCTAGATCTGGGGCCCCGAATCACCCTCACTCCCGCCTCCCCTCGGCCAACCCCGGAAATCCTCCCCCGCCCCCTCTGGACCGTGCTCTCGCAACACCTCCTCGGCCAGCTGCTCCCAAGACGGGAGCTGCTCGCCCTCGTCCAAAATACGCTCAAACCACGATCCCGGGGCCGGGACGTTCCTCCGGCGGTGCGCACCCACCAGCCTCCCCAGCAGATCTAAGCCCCGCTCCACCCCGGGGCTCCCCGCCTCCGACCGCAGCCCCTCTTGGAGAGACGCGAGTGCCGCGGCGGCCCCGTCGAGGAGCAAACGGTGCTCCCGAGCCCAGCCTGGAAATGTTAGTACGGCCTAGGCATGGAAGGGGGGACACTCACTCAATGAGGCCATGCGCCCAATAACCACGTCCCGGCGCAAGGCCTCGACCAACCCCGGGCTCGAGGGACCTCGCTCCGGGAGTCCAACCCCCTGCCCCAGCCTGGCCCTCATGGCGTCCAGCTGAGCCTCAGCTCCCCCTCGGGCCACCCTCGCCTCCTCCAGCTCCCGGAGGGCCATCTCGCGGTCCTCCTCCAGCCTCCTCCGGAGTGCCGCCTCCTCCCTCGCCCCCTCCTCGCGCTCCCCCCGCTCCCGGTCGGCCTGCTCGAGGCGCTCCTGCAGAGCCCTCACTTCAGCGTCCAGCGGTCGCCCGGACAGGGGAGAGAACGTCGCCGGGGAGAGGCGCGCTGAGGAAACCGGGGGCGGGGTCTCGGTGGGCAGACGCGCCCTCTTCGACGGCCCTGGGGAAGGGCTTGGCGACGCCCGCCGCTTCCCCTTGTCAGGGCGCCCCCCGCGCCCCTCGCGGCTCCCCCCGGCCCGGGTCGCTCGGCGCGTGATGAGGACCACGGGCCGGCCCCGGCCCCCCACCCGAATGGCGCCCCCGCTCCCCGACCCCCCTGGACCCGCAGCGGCCACCTCCCCCACCGGCTCCGTCGCCTCCCCCACCGGCTCCGCGACCCAATCTCGCTCCTCGACCCCCATCCTCCGGGTGACCCCCCCCAGCGGCCACCCCTGCTCCCGGGAGACGCAGCGCGCCCTCCACAGCGCCGACACGGAACACCTCTCGTGGTTGAGGCGGCATGCCTCACACACGGACGTGTCCCGGCGGGACGAGGGGCCCGGGACCTCGAACAGGCAGGGGACCGTTCGGCGAGCGCAGTGGAGGCACTGCGCCAAAGTCAGCAACGAGACCCGAGGTAAGGAAACACTCACCGGTCCATTATTCACGCACCAGGCGTGGGTGGGTAGACCCCGGGGTCTCTCCAGGGCCTCCCCAAATAACTCCTGCGTCGCGTCCGCCCACGCAACGCGCTGACCCTCCGGGACTTCGGATACGGCCCCCACCGGCATCCCAGAACGACGGAAGCGGGGGGCAGGTAACCTGGGGCGGGGAGGGGGTTGAGGGCGGGGAGGGCGGACTGTCATCCGCGCAAAGGTAGGCGCGGGACGACTCGGGCGGGCCTCCGGGACGTCGCTGGGACCCGCATCGGGAGCAGGCTCCGGGTGCCGGCTGGGACCCGCGATAGGATTGCTGTGTTGTTCTGAAATAGGAAGGTCAGTGGGATAGGCGGACGACACGGGAAGACACTCACGTTGCTGGGCGAGCTCCGCCACGCGCTCCCGGTCGAGGCGGGCTCGGTATCGCGCGTCCCGGGCTTCCCACGCCATGAGGGGCGCGACCTCGTTCGTCTGCGGGGGCGTCGGGGAATGCGTTGGCGTACGCGACATAGTTGAACTTGACGGTAAAATTTTTTTTCGATACGTGGCAGGTCAGGTGCCGGATCCCACGGTTGACCCCCGGTCCGAACCACCGGCTACGCGCGCCTCGGAGGGTCTCGGCGCTGAGGGGGGGGTGATGTCACGACCCCCTCCCTCCGGGCCCACCCCGGGACACCCCCGGAACACCATCCGGGACCCTCCCTCCGACCCCACAGGACACGCCCCGCCATCACGACCGCCGACACCGCCATCACGCGCATCAGGACCGCCATCAACCGCCACCGATCGCCATCAGCCAGCCCCCGGGACCCCTGCATCACAGACCCCGGGATCAACCGCCATCGACGATCGGATCACGCGGCTCGCATCAAGCCATCACGCATCACGCCCCACGCATCACGACTCCCTCCGCGCCAATTGATCGCGCGCTCCCCACGCGCGATCCCGGTACGCACCCCCTGCCGCTACTCAATAACCCCCGGAACCCATCCCAGACATCCCGGAACCCCGAGACCCGGCCCCGTAGTACTTATAGCGTAGTTCCTTGTTGTATTCGCTAGTCTTGATATTGCATAACTGTTACTTGGATATTGCGTGCCCTTTTGTTTGACTGGTACGCCTCGTTTGGTACGCTTCGACTGGCACGCCTTAGCATTCGCGTGCTATAAGTTTGGTACGCACTTCGCGACTCTTAAGTTACTAACCTGGTCTCGTCTTAGAACCTCCGGTTCACGACTCGACCCCCTCTAACTCCCAGCCACTTTCATCCAAAACCCCCGGACTCTAGTCCCCTCTCCCGGGATTACCCTGTCCTCGTCTTGAACCCCGGAGTCCTAGCCCCGGAGTTCCAGACACCCGAGTATCCGTAGATCAAGTCCGCATCGTAAGGGCGTCGCTTTCCCGGAAAGCCCCCGATTCAGCGGAACCTGACACTATGGTAGCTCTTCTCTCAGCACATATTTACCTAGATTATAGCCTTCATATTCCCCTTCAACAATGCCATACCCATCTTCTCAGCCTTCGTGCTTGATGGAGTAATCCGCTCACCTCTGAGCAAGCTTTTGACTGTCAAATCCAATGGGCTTTTGAAATTACACAATCTCTGCAAGTGTCGTCTCTGACATTGCCAGACCATCTATCTCCTCTGTCATATCCCATATCCGAGCCTTGGGCACCTCTACATGAGCAACTTGAAAATGTTAATGACGATGACCATCCAGAATCTCCTGCACCCACCACTGAAGATATCTTGTTTGCTGACTATCTGACACATGAACTCAATGAAGAAGGGACAGAAGATGAGACTGTAGCTCTATTTTCTCTATTATCTGATGTCAATGTGACGTTAGTGTGGAAGCTTCCTGTGAGGTGTAACTTATGCTGGCATTAACTCATCACTTACTAGCTATTATCTCTGCAGGCGTGCATGTTGATTCATCAGGATCTGCTCCAAGAGCTGCACTTTAGCACCTCCGAATCATTTGAATCTCTCTCACTCTCTTGATACTTTCCCCATCTTCATGGACGTTTTATCTTCACCTCTCGAGAGTTTGCGATGTTGAATTCGCCTACTGGGCGCCTAAATGACGTGTGTATTAATGGTATTGGAGCACTATTACAACAACAGTTTTCCGAGCCAACAAGAAAAACCTCTTCTTCAAGCCAAAATTGTGCCCTCTTCTCCACATTTGATCTATCTATGATGCAATACAAAGCTGGTGATGCAGAGGTATGGCGGCGCACAAAGCAAACGGAGTATTGGGCTTGTGATATCTGGATCCTCCCTATTCACCGTGCACAAACTGAACATTGGACCATGAGTACCATCATTCCCTCAACCGGTCACATCTATCTCTTTGACAGTTTCGGTCAGCACCATCCATGGAAGAGCGAAATTCAGGTGTGTAATTTTCTTTGTTGATGATATAAATCTTTGCTGACTCTCCAAAGACAATCATGTCCTTTGTGGACCACCTGGTTCTTGTTGCAAACCAGAATGGATATCTTCTACATGCAATTACATCTGGGTGGACTGTGCAACCTACTGTTATCCACCCTCGCCAAACCAATCAAGTTGACTGTGGCATTTGGGTAATTGCAAACATTGCAGCTGTTCTTGCCGGGTTCACTGTCACTGGTATCCAAGAATCTGACATTTTGTCTCTTTGGCAGTCACTTCTCAGGTGTATCGCAGCACTGCCAGTCACGTAACTCATGTTATGTTATTATTACCATGTTTTATTATAAATATTTCATTAATCTTCTGAAATTTCGTTTGAAATGTTGCCCAACTCTATGTGATGTTATGAGGAAACTAGTCTACAGATCTACAAAACTAATTTGATACATTAGCTCCTTAGACCTGTGAAGCAATTCTGCATCATCAGGATTGACTGCGACCACATATCCGAGGTCCTGCAGGCATTTTAGCAATACAGACACATCTTTCGACACCCTCTCAGTTTGCCTCCAATCCTCACTGACTCCTGCCAATTGCAGAATTTCACCCTGATACTTGTATAGCCGGGTCTGAGGTCCTTCAATATATGTGATTGCATTGAAGATTCTTTCAATCTTTTTACTTGTAAGACAATCATTGTAGTAGTGCTCCATGAGGCTATAGGCTGACTGGCCGACAAAATTCTGGTACTTTTGAGTAATTTTGTCAACCTTGGCCTGCCAGAATATGACAGTATTGGGGTCGTCTCTGCATACATAATTAGATGTTTTCTTTTAAATAATTGAGTTCATACTGAGATGGAACTATTGAATCTTGTACTATCGGCTCATTGATTAACTTTGCTGGTGTCCTTACAACTGGATGTCGAACTCAAAATCCTGATCTAGTACATATGAGTATTAGCTCAGTTAGTAGAATGAACAATTACCTTTGTTTTACAGTTGTCTGATAGTGTTTCCAGCGACAAGCATTCACAACATCTTTGTTTCTTCAAAGTTTTGAAGATGTAAGATTAAAACAACCATAGTAAACTGTTAAACTTACCTATGATAGCTGTTTCTACTCTTGAGATTAGCAGCTAACCTATGCTCCTCTGAGGTATGGTACTTGCGCTGGCAACCCATTGCTTGATGTACTAAATGGAAGTTAGAAGAGATAAAGCTCAATTGTGTTATGAAAGCTTATCGAAGGTTCGTCTTACTTTTTTGAATTCGTCTTACCTTTTCTCACTTTGACCCCAATCTTGATTTAAATTGGATAGTAGTATATAATATTCATTCAAATGCAGAATGTCAAGTTTCCCAATTCTTAGATGAGATATTGCATTGAGAACTAAGGCAAAACCGTTGGTAGGAAGGACCAGCCTGCTTATCTGTGGGTATTTCTTTGCACCAGTCCACCATTTAGCTGAAACTCTGGTGCACTGACCATCACATGCACCAGTGCACTGAGGTCACTGAATTACTTAAATTACTCAAAATGGCTCATCTACTCAACTTCTTGCTGACGTATTAAAAGATATATGAGGTTCTCATGTTGCTTCATATTTGTTCTATTTCATGGTCGAGACCAGGTTGTCAATCCAAAGTTGGACCTATCAATGCCTATGGTGGATCTTCAAGCAGCTTAAAAACTCAACTTCGCTGTCAACTGTCGTCAAGAACACTGTAAATTACTGTTACTATCATGCTAGATCTATAGTGAGTGTCTGCTTTCTACCACTGACTTTTTTGCGCATAGCAAAGAGATTATTATATTTATATGTTAAACAGATATCACTCATTCAGACCTCATGGACAATGAACTATTCCGTCCTGGTCTAGATATCATTCTTGTAGTAATTACAAAACTTGTCAAACTAACTTGCTTCTCTTGTAGGAAGCTTGCAACTTCCTTTCCGATGTAATTTGTTGCCACTGCAAACAGTCATACGTGACTCAAGGTTAATGCCAGTATTTTTTTCAACCTCTGCTGACTGTCTACTTCCTACCAGTAGAGCAATAATCTCAACATATATTGTCTTTTGCTACTTTGAAATGCAACTACTTCCTGAACTTCAGCCCAACATTGGTTCTCTAGCCACAGTTGACTCAGATGTCTCCATGCTTTGCGGTGAGGCTAATCATGAAGTCGAAGGTGGTGGTATGATAATGGATGACTATGAGTTTGTGAATTATATCGTATAATGATTTACTATTGCTAACTGTTAAATAGCTTGATACTAGCCATTTGCATGGTGCCAAACAAATTGGTGGTGGTAATAGTTCACCTCAAAACACCAATAATTCTACTCCAAGCCAATATGGCCTTCGGCACAATATAATACTCACTCCCCATGCCCAGCAATGCCATCACACTCGTAACACTGCTGGCCAACTCGATGAGAAACTTACTCCTATCACTCCCAAGACCTCTCAAAACTTGCTTTTAGATGGCCTGGATGATGTGACTATTGCCAGTCTTGCACATGACAATTCCTCGCCCTTTTTGAGCTCTCCATCTCCTACTGCTGGTCAAGCTCTCCCTCATAAAGTTCCATCCACTAATGAGGACATGATCTGACCACATTCACTTCTTGAAGACTTTTACAAGGCAGGGGATTTCTGACCAGTCATTCCACCTGGTTTTAATAGATCAGAAACAAACCACGTTCCTTTGGGCCCTGTGCTATCCAGCACTGCAGACCACAAAAATGCCAACTTTAGCAAATTGGCCACTTCTCTCTTTCAGTCCAAAGTTGGTTCTACTACCCCTTCGACTCGATCCCAAGCTGCATCTTCTAAGATTGCAGGCCACCTCTCAAATGCCAAATATGTAGAATTAAAAGCTTTTTTCAATCACATTGACAAAATTTTCACCAATCTTGCTCAAGCCACAAACCGCCCCCTTGACACCATTAGGCGACGCTATGTCAACAGCAGGGGAAGCCGACCACTGCGGCAAGGCACTGCTTGGAATCTATATCAGACATACTTTAGTATGCATTGTGAGGAGGAAATGGCCTGAGCTAAAATGGATCTAGATGATGATTTTGATAGTTTGTGATATCATCCTATCTGCCTTATTATTATTTTAACATAACCTTCTTGCTAGTGAATGAGATCGCCAGCGACTGTTTCAAGGTTTTTCTTGATGCATGTGGTGATGAAGCTGAAGATTTTCTTCGCACTGCTAATGACTTTGAACGTGTTGCTAGCCAAAAGGAAACCATACAACAGCGGACCTGTGCTTTTGAGAAGCACATACAAAAAGTAGAGAGGCTGGTACGTGATTTGTACGATACTACTGTATGTTTAACTGACTTTCTATGCAGAACAATGAAGGAGTACATAACCAATTTCAGACCATTACCATTGTTGTTGGCGAGTGTATCCATGAAGACACAGGCCTATCCAGAGTTTTAGCTACTCCTCGACTCGAAGATGTATGTTTTTTTTCCCGCTTCTGCCTGGCTATTGTTATTCATGAAGACCTTTAGTTTTTTTCCAACTAGCTAAACCTCAACAATGATGTTATCATGGGTCTGGCCAAGTGTGAAGTCTAGTAAGTTTTCCATACATATTTGCTATCATCCTCAATCTAATATGCTTGTCTCCCAAGCAACGGCACGGCACTACAATTCACAAAGTTATTCAATGTTGATAAAGTCGTCAAGAAAGTCAACAAATCATCTGTTCCAGTGAAAACGTACTCTGGATTTGTTGACGTTGAATCAGATACAGACAATTCAGACGTTGATGATACTAATCCAATTGAGAGCTGTAAAAAACAGTTGCTTAAGCTCTTTGGTACGTTTTTCCTGCTCTAGTCCACATATGCCCCAAACTTATAGGTGCTCAGTGGCTGCTGGAAAAGCTGCCAATGTTCCGTACACTTCAAAGAAAGTGCCATGGACCACAATTGGTAAACACCTCCTCACCTGCTCTCACGTCATTGAAGGCTGGCCTGCAGCCTGCCCATTCCCACATGAAACCGTCAAAGCTGACAAGTCTAAGAAAGCAAATGGAACCGATGGAAGCCAGGGTATCAAGGACCTCGGTACCAAGTATGGTCGAATACTATTAATCGCACTCAAGAACAAAGAAGTGAAGTTGGTACCGTGCAATGCAGAGTCTATTTCAGATAACACCACACCTCTGATCACTACCGCCTTGCTCTTATCTGATGACGATTTCAACATCCATGCCCAATGTCTGTATGAAAATGGCCGTACTGCCCGCCTGCCTGAAAATTGCCAAAAAAGCTCAGCAGCCACCCGAGTAAAGCGTAAAAAGAAATGTCCAGAAGTCATACCAGTCGATTCAGATTCTTCCAAAAAAGCTCAGCAGCCACCCGAGTAAAGCGTAAAAAGAAATGTCCAGAAGTCATACCAGTCGATTCAGATTCTTCTGCACCAACTCTGCCATCTGCCCCTGTTAAGCCAACCGCATCGGCTAAATCTACGAACACTAAAAAAGTCCCCACTGCAAGCCCCTGCTCTGACACGGACGATGATCGCCCCATTACCGAGCTGAAGAAACCTCACAAAGGAACTGCATTTGCTGAGCCCATCGAGATTCAATCAGACGATGACTATGTTATGGATAGTGATGGTGATGAGTCTGAGACCCAGCCTACTCGCTCTCCAGTTAAGACTCAGGGAAAGGGAAAGAAAATCGTGAAGGAGAAAGCCGTGAAGAAGCCCATTGCCACCATCAAGAAGAGAGCCGCCCCTGCCGCCCCTTCCACTACCACTGAGGAGAAGGCAACCGTCTTCACAACCTCCAACAAGATGGTGGAGAAGGTAACTGCCTTCGCAACCTCCCACAAAATAGCAACTACCGCCACAACTTCTAAGGAGAAGGTGACGACCTCCACAGCCTCCAACAAGATGACTACCACAAGTCCTATTGAGATGGCGATGACCACTACAACCTCCAAGGAGAAGGCAACAATGTCAGAGGAACAGACGGCTGCTCCTACAAGCTCAACAATTCCCACTGTCCCTGCCATTTCCACCGTCTCCACCACTTCTACCATCTCCAAAGAAAATTATCCTGCTGAGAAACACACTGCACTTACGATCAAGCCAGTCATGGAGAGCTGTCCTACCAATTGCATCCAGCCCACTTCTGCCAACAACTCACCTGTCTCAGAGTCCCATGCCACCTCAACCGCACCTGGCACATTGAGCGCTACATCTGGTACAACTGTAGCTGTTCCCATATCTAAGATTATAGCCATGTCACATTCCACCCCCACTGCCGATCAACATGTTCTACCCAGCGCTCATGCCACCAGCACCGCTGCACATCAAGAACCTAGAACACACCAGGATACTGTGGATCCTTTTGCGCCATGTCAACAACTTGGTACCCCAACTCCAGAATCTGTGGTCCCTCAGGCCACCTCTGTCAAGCCTCTCTCCCGTGCCACCTCTATCAAGCCACCCTCTCATGCCACCTCTGCTAAGCCACCCTCCTGTGCCACCTCTGCTAAGCCACCCTCCTGTGCCACCTCCATCAACCCTGGCGCCTTCATGCCTACTCCTGCAAATGCTGAGGATCAGGTACCAGGAGTTGTGTTACCCCAGGCTTGCCAACCTCCCAACCGACCCCCAAGCCGTGGTCATCACAACGCTCCCACTAGGCTTGCCATGCTCCCAGCACCACCCCGACCACATGAGCAAGCTAATGCTGAGGCCCGCCCATATCAGAATCCACACAATGCCCACGACGGATGTTCTGCTGGCCATTACCCACCTGAGTACTACAACGCATACAACCAAGCCCATCACCTGCCTGCATACCCCAATTATATGCTGTACAACGTTCCCTACCAACCTCCCTACCATACTGCCCCCCATGGGTATCCAGGTGGTGGCCCTCACCCTCCTCTGTTCCATGCTGGAGGTCACCCTGCATTTGCGGTCCACAGCCATCCCTATCACCATCAATCCAACATCTATGGATCCAGTGCTATGCAGCCTCCCCACTCCATGCAATACAGACCGCCCCGTTCCAATGCAATCATAGGTCCTCAGGCTTCTAGGATGCCAAGCCACAGTGCAGAGCCTTCCCTCCCTCCAGTCTTTGAGGGCCAGTATTGGAACCAACAAGAGCAGATCCCTCCAGTCTCCATCAAGCAGCAGGCTTCCACCGAGCAGTCTGACACTGATCCAGATGCCAACACGGAGGGTTGACAATATGAGAGCAGGTCCCTCCAGCCAGTCCCTGTTGAGTAAGTCCCCATTGAGCAAGTCCCCGTCAAGCAGGCTTCCACTGAGCAGTCGGGCACCAACCCAGATGCCAACATGGAGGGTTGACGATACAAGTGGGGCTCTCAATATCTATAATCATACCTTGGACATTTGGACATGTGTTACCATATCATCTTGCAAATACAATGTTTTTGGCGAATGTCATATATAGAATGCGGTCTCTAAAATACAATGTTTTTTGGTGAAATATTTTTTGGTGAATGACATATGAACAAAACTCGAATATGGTCTCCATACTTCCATAAAAAAAACCCGTAACAGAGGTTCACAACTCATATTTCTGGTGAATGTAATATATAGAATACGGTCTCCAAAATACAATGTTTTCTAGTGAATGACATATGAACAAAACTCGAATACAGTCTCCATACTTCCATAAAAAAAACCTCTGTAACAGAGGTTCACACCTCATATTTCTGGCGAATATGATATATAGAATACGGTCTCCAAAATACAATGTTTTCTAGTGAATGACATATGAACAAAACTCAAATACGGTCTCCATACTTCTATAAAAAAACCTCTGTAACAGAGGTTTCGACTGACACTGACTGATATCGACTGCTCCCGATCGAATCGTAGATGCAGTATCGATGTGTGGTGAAGCACAAAGGCCGATTCCTAATTGCACAAAAATGGGCCTCAAGGTCCATCAAAAAGCACTTACCGTTGTGCCAGCGGTGAAAAAATGGCTGTGAAAGAGATAAAGATGAGAAGAAATGACAAATGTTTCGGGCGATAGCATGAATAATATAGAGTGAGAAGGTGTGATTTCCTTTGGGTGATGGCAGGGAATACAATGATTCATCTTTAACTAAAGTGACTCAGAAGTTTCACCTGTCTATTAAGTCGCAAGGGTATCTGTTGTATGTCAAAGGTTCCCAAGTAAAAGACGTAATTCGACAACATCTCATGCTATACTTGACTGAAAATTTTTTCAGTGTCATCTGTTGTCCATCAGGCACTGAGGGTGGTCAAGATGACACGGGCAACAACACTGACAATACACCATCACTCTTATATGCTTCACAAACAAGAAAAAAGCAACACTGACTCATGAACAGTGAACAAAGGAGGCAAAAAGTTCAGCCAGCTTTATAGGTGCAAATGGAGTCAGTATCTCATATAAGTCAGGAAAGGGTCTATTCTTACAAGTAGCTGGAAATGGGAGTGCAAGGCCTGATCTGTGTATTCTTTTCCAGCATTCCATTTTGATATGCTTCGCACCATCCAGTAACGTTTACAAAGCCCAGAATGTTAGCATTATCGAGCAGGGCGTTAAAGATCGGATGTGTGTCAAAGACTGTCACCTGGTCAAGGTCCTTATGCTTGGACGTGAAATTCTCGATGATGGTGACAAGCTGTGCATTGTAATTTGCAATCAGAGAGTGGAGGCGCTTGACGACTTTGGAGCCTTGCTGTAGGAAGAGAGGAGCATGGTCAGTGGGTGGTACGTTTAGAAAGAGAAAGGAGTGTACGCCTCCTTCATAGAGAATTTCAAGCTTCGAGATGAGACTTGACAAATTTCGTTAAAAATGCGAACCGGCATACCTGACTTTCCAAACAAGCCAGAATCTTTGTATAGAATGTGAACTCATGCCCAGTAATATTAGTCTGACAATCAATAAGTTTGGAGAGGGTCTTGGGTTTACAATCTAGGGTACCCAGCCAAAAGAGTTTCCCTGTATTAATCAAAGGATTTTGAGTTTATAATCTAGTGTACCCAGCCGAAAGAGTTCCCCTGTGTGATTTAGATAGACTAGAAAGCTTGGAGAAAAATACAGAAACGACTAACAATATCGTTGATACCAATCCAGAATGCTGTTGCAGCATTTCGCAATAACGTATATTTAATATAATCTGGAGTCAAGAAACGAAGATGGTTTTTATGTTAGTATAAGTAATATATTAAATGTAATGTAATCGTCACCTGGAGTCAAGAAACGAAGATGGTTTCGACTCCAGGAATCTAGGGTCTTTTAACTACACAAAATGGTAAGACATTTGGAGCTCTGTGGAGAGCATTTTAAATGGTGATAAGTAATCAATATAAAGAGAATTTGAAAAACAAAAATAAGAGTAAAACATACAATAGTATCCCCGACTCTCTTATGTAAGTAAGAGAAAGGGTTCTTTAACATGCTCGAACGTCTCAGTTCCTCACAGGTTTACTGCAGATCATGTGACACTCTAGAATGTTCTAGAAGTTTCTATTAATTTTCTTATATAGTAGTTCCCAGAGACAGAGACACTCAACAACAGGCCTGGCTTCTCAAAAACAGCCTTCACCTTGTATATACCCAACGAATGGCATGGCTGAATATAATGGTACTGTAAGTAAAAGTAAAAAGCAATTGCGGTGGCTATTAGATGTGAGTCATAAAGTTTCGTATATCGCGAGGTATAATGCTTGTATGGCAGGTAATCCTTCTGTTCTGTGGCCTGATAAGATGCAGTAAAGATCAATCAACAGTGATAAGGGGGGTCAAAGACAGCGCCTGTCTGAGCTCTCAAGTTGCATATAATTTGAACTACTACTATTACAAATACATGCCCGGTATAGCAATGTACATGTCATATGTAGAAGAAACATTCTCTGCCTTTAGGACCATATTCGGTGTTCTCCAAAAAAAGGAGTACAATGTCAAAGAACTTGGATAGAATGATGATAATTATTGGGCATCAACCATGATGTAGTGAAGGTTATCCATGTACGTCCTAAGTTCTGGGCACTGTACTCAAGGTCTTCAGGGTCAAGATCTCAGTTTAAATAAGCAGTAGAAAATGGATGAGGAAACAAACCAATTGATGATATAAAGTTATGTATCGTAGCTGTGCACATGTGCGCTGGTCCCTGACTCTTACATGTTTCTTTTTCTTTTCTTACTTTTTATTACTTGTATTTTATTAGTTTTATTTATTGTATGTATGTATTCTTCTCTTCGCTCTTTATTTTCTTTATTACTTCATTATTATTATATATAGTTGTACAGTAATTTATGCATGTATAGATATAATAATGATAAATGATATGATATAATATATACATTAAGTGGTACGATATACGTAATATATATTATATTATTATATAATAAAATAAATAAAATAAAATAAAATCTGTTTAAAAAAAACATATAGCGTATTGTAATTATGAAAATAAAAATTAACTTATCTACGAAAGTAATACTATCTATTGATGTGTCATTATCATTTTGTGTTGTAATATACGTGCACTTGTAATAAAATGAGTTTGAAGTAAACTTGAAGTGTAAATGAAGACTTACAACGATTTTTGAAGCTGTGTTGAAAATATGGTGTCAAGTTACGTGGCTGGGAATGATGTGCTTGACGATGATAATGAATCACTCAAATATGCATAAGTGAACGCTTTGTACTCTCAAGGCATCATTGACTACTTGATGAAGGCAATTGTGCATGGCTTTACAATGCATCTGAATGGCCTCCTGCTGGCCTGGAAATCTAGTCGCTACATCAGCAGCTTGGAGAAGTGATTTCCCTCGTCCACCCTGTGGCAGATGTCCTGAGCCTCCTCAACTGTGGGCATAATTGCCCTCATCTTGGGGAATTGATCTAGGGCATTCATCCTGGCCTCTACCAGGGGCATCACATTTGATGGCACCATCTCGATTATGATTGTTGCGTTCTGGAAAAGCTTGATTCTCCTGGCCCTGCATTATGAATTGATGATGCATCTTGTTAATAGGCTTAGTACCCTCAAATACAATGCCCTGATTGTCAATAAGGGACTGTCCCTTAGTCCTAAGATTTCCATTGCACATACATTGATATGCAACTCTGCCACTCAACATTTCTGCCATTGACATGTGCGGCATCAAAGATGCCTCACTCTCCACCTTAAACAAAGTGCTATCATGTCCATCTGGGCCTGACATCTCTGTCCTAAGGTCTCAGTTACGCATATGTAGGGGCTCCTCACACCACCCTTGTCCTGCTAGAGTATAAAAGGTACTCACTGATTTTACTTTGGGCACTTCCTGCACCCATGCTAGTGCTTCCACTAGCTCGACTCCAACATCTTGATTACAACATGCTGAGCATTCCTCAGACATGTGGCTCCAGAGGGTCAACACCTCTGATTGTCTTGTGGCCTTATGCTGCAAATACATCTGAAGTTCTATAGTGAGAACTCTCACCATTAAATCAGTATACTTAGTACTGAATACAGTGGGCATCTCATGCCCTTGTTGCCTAAGTGCTACTATATGTGCAGAAGCATAACACTCAAGTCACACCTGGGTGGTGTATTTCATCACCTCTGGGTGTAGATCCCAGAACATCCGCAAGCACATAGTGTACATGGTTTTCAACCGCTGCTCCTCTGCTCCAGCATTATTATTGCTAGACAACTCAATCACCTCCTCCAGGAGATCTGCAATCTCCTGGACTTCCTCCACTGCTGGTGTGCACAGGAAATGATTTTCTGTGCTGCCTACTTCCAGAGTCGCATCCTCCTCTGGTATCTCCTCTATACGGGCTTATGCTATCCTGGTGGGCATTGAGCCTGCCATAGCCCACCTGGCACCACTACTCTAGCTTAAGAGCATAGGTCCCCCAGTCTGTACCAATGACTTGGTGTCTCCTAAGATGCCCTGAGTATCTGTCAACTGTCTAACCTCATCAGAGGGCCCTTTGGAAGCTAGCCAGCTGGACCGTCAAAATCCTCCTGACAGCTGCGTAACTGGAAAAGTCAATCCTCCTGGCATCTTGTCCCGTGGCTGTTGCTGGCCATCATGTTGCAAGCTCTCAGCTCTCCAGGCCTTGCTTTCATTCCTGGGCAGGTCAGTGCTCCGACCTCAATCTCAAGCCTTGGGTCTTAATTGACTCACATTGGACACTTGCACGTTCTGAGTGTCTGCCAGGTCTCTCTGTAGCTTGTAGGCATTCCACCCACCATCAGTAGAGACTGCAGGTATAGGGTTACTCATCTTTCCCCTGTTTGAAATTTGCATGGTGTGGCTGTGCAAGAAGCTCAAGAAGCTGTTAGAGTTCTGTCAATGAACTCAGCGACTGACGTTGGATGCTAGGCAATAGATTCTAGCTAGCAGATTCAAAAAAATGTAACAAAGTTACAGCTTTTGTGAGAGCTTAGTTCATACAATACAGAATCAGACCAGACCAGTCTATTGACTATGTAGTGTACAACGAAAAATAAGCTGCTTAGTAAGCAGTAAGTGTAAACTATTTATAATATGTAAATAATAATATTATATTATAATAAATATAATATAATATTGACTACTAAAGTAAGTAAAAGCTATGTGGCCAACACCACATAGTGGACTAATATTATAATAAATATAATATAATATTGACTACTAAAGTAAGTAAAAGCTATGTGGCCAACACCACATAGTGGACTATGCTACAAAGACAATGGAAACAGTGTGACACAATCATTTCAATGAATAATCCATGTGTCAAGCACTGTGAAAAGTTTCAATCAATGACCCAAAGATGGAAAAGCAAAAGGTCTTGAACAAACTTTGCATGAGTGTGGATTCAATGTGACTGGAATGTGTGCAAAATGCTCACTAGTTTGCCCATGGACTAATGACAAATGCTGTATGGCACATTTACTCAGCAAGCAGGATGATTTTGCAAATCAAGTGTCAAGGCTCAAGATGGTGATAAAAAATGCTGGACATGAATGTATTTTTCTTCCCAAGTTTCATTGTGAGCTGAATCCCATTGAGATGGTGAGTCTTTAATTTACTTTCATATCATCCTCTCAATACTCAATCCTTCAGTATTGGAGATGGGCAAAGTACAGGTACAGTGAGAAGCCTAAAAAAATGTTTGAAGATGCAAAGACAGCTGCGTTCGAAGCACTTGATGCATGTCCCACAGATGTCATCAAGAAATTCATAAAACCAAACTTGGTGATTTATGAGCGCTTATCGTCTGGGCTTGAAGGGAAAGGCGGTGGCATGGGCAGTTCACAAACAGAAGGGTCATCGAGCAGTATCTCAGTCTGCAATTTTGCATCTTGAGGCTCTCTTATGCACATATATTCTTGTAAATTGGGCCAAAAAAATTGGCTACCTCAAAAAGTAGCGGGAAAAATTTCGGACAAGTGTTTTTTTGCATTTTTTGCTAATCTGAGCTCAGAGTCACTAAGATCTTGGGAATCTGCCGACTAGACCTCTCAGAAACCCATTTGTAGGGTTTGCTTGTCCTCGACTGTAAGACCAATCGACTCTCCCCCGACGCTTGTCTAATCAGGACTTGTCTAAAGTAACCTGATAAGGGCTAATTTGGTCTGATCGGGCTTCCAACATTTTTCCGACAAATTCTAGAACGTCACATGATCTATCGCAAATTTGACGGAAACTCGAGGCGTTCGACCTTGTGAGAACCCTTTGCCTTACCTACGTAGGAGAGTCGGGGAGCTAAATCCAGTTGGTCGACACTTCGCAAGCTTGACATCTCGCTACAGTAAAAAAAAACATCTATGCAAAGACGGAGGGCAATTGCGAAGGACACTATCTCGCGCTCCAAAGCGATGATTCACGATCATGCGACAGAAGGCGCTTCTCTTGACTCAGTATTTCTCAATCTAGATCATCTATCTGCTTTGCATGGGTCCTTGTGTCCAAATTTTCAGAACCCAGAAGTCATAGTAATAAACTCAGATTCCTTCGTTGCTGCTCGAAAGGTCATGCAACAAAACGTGGATGCACTCGGAAAAGTGGCCGTGTTAAACCTAGCAAGTGACGAGTCCCCCGCAGGCGGATGGATTGATATTCTCACAAAGACTCAGGTATGGTTCCTTCTCAACGTCGATTTGATCTTCCACAGCAGCTCATTATTCTAAAGGAAGAGTCGCTCTGTTATTCTTCGACCCTCTATGTCACGCTCAAGCCAGAATATTACCCGTGGCCCAACACGGGCCCAGGATCTCATGCGGGCATCTTCTCTCCAGGCGTGGTCATATTCAAGGATGATCTCGATCATGACTGTGCAGATTTACCACCTGATGATCGTCGTGTGGTGTCCGTAATCACGGTCTCTGCTCCTTGTCGCTGTCCCCTGACAGAGGATCAAACCACTTTCAAGGATCCCTCCATTCTAGAAGACCTCAGAAAGAAGATAAGACTGATTTATCGCATAGCGCGGCATCACGACAAACGGTATCTTGTCCTCGGTACGTCTATGTGTGAGTTGGCTAGTCGTCAAGGTTGCATTCATGCGCTTTTCAGGTGCATTCGGATGTGGTGTATATCGGTGCCCACCAGTCCTTGTGGCCAGGGAAATGAGGGATATCCTCAAGGAGAATGAGTTTCGCGGTTGGTTCCGCCAGATCATCTTTGCTATCCGTAGTAGAAGTCCGACTGGACAACTCAATTTCGACATCTTCAGAAAGACTTTCGAAGTTACGTTTTCTTCAAAATAGTCTTTGATACCCACAAGTGCGACACAAGCTCGATGCCTTGCTACTATCCACCCTACGCCGATACTGCCAAAACCCGGCGCATCGGGTTGTCATTTCTTGGAAAGTCCTATGCCGAATTAAGTCTGTACTTCCAGTTTATCCAGAATAGATTCGCCGTTGTCATGAACATCAACCTCGCTGAGGTAATCGGCCACACTAATATGAGTGATATGCTGGATCAGCGAAGTCCACATGACGATTCCAATTTCCAGTTCCGAGTCTGAATACAAGCTCTTCCTGGTGACCTGATGTTTCATGCTTCTGAGCTGATCTTCCCCAGTGTCGCGGATCCTGACAGACACGGCAGCAATCTGTACTTCTCAATATGTCTGTTGAACAGTCTTATAAATGCCTTGAATGTACTAATTAGCAGCTCTGCTAAAATCATGGTCCTTGTGACCTCGAAAGTTTGTTGCTTTTCGTTGGGGATGTCATGCGGAGAAGCGTGGATCGTTCACAGCAATCATGCATAAAGTTTCGATCCCGCCTGACAAAGCAGTGTTGGGATCGATAGTGCGCTCATAATGGTTAAACGATAAGCATAATAATTCATTGCTGCGCGTGTGACTTGAAACAACCTTGTGTGAAAGTAATCATGGGGGCGATCTTTTCATACGCATGTCTCGTTTTGGACGACAAGATGTCGTCCTGCACAATGTCCACATAGAAGATTGTCGCTTCCTGATCCAACGGGGTAGGTGAATTGCGCAGACAGGCCTAAGCTCTTCTACAGAATCGAAGAAGTTTCTCGGCGTAGATATCACGCTCAACGCGTCATTAATTACGTCAATATTTTTTGGAGTGGTGAGACACTGCAGACCGGCACCGAGGATTCCCAGCAGTATATAAAGCCAATAAATCCTCTGACCGATACTTTAGCCTTCGCTACCTCTTAAATCGTTCAACAACAGCAGTCTTATAATCTCTTGAACTCAAATATGTCCGATAACGCTCGTCAGTCCTTCACCGACAAAGTCGGTTCCGCTGTGAAGGTGCGTTGACCAACTTCGTTGTCTCGACCGCTTGAGTACGACTTTCGTCGTCGTTTAGCCGGACTCGGAGAAGGGTTTCATGGAAAAGGCTAGTGACAGCATCAAAGGCAACATGGACTCTCTCGCATCTTCGGCCCAGCCCAACGTTAATTTATTTTAATATCTTTCTGAGGGTATATACTTAACATGTGTTATTTCAGAGCCAGAAGTCCACCTCGCAGAAGATCGGCGACTCTGTCAGTGGGAACTCTAACCAGAACGATGTATTTGCCAGCGTTCAGGGTGTATATTGAATCACTTAGCAGTTTTTTATCCAGGAGTCTCTCATGAACAAGGCAAAGAATGCTGTTGGACTCGGTCAGAATAACAACTAGTCATTTCGATAGATACTTGCTATGATCCGAATGTAACACCATCTTGACAAGAAACGTTTAACCACACTCCAAAGCATTTGTTCTCGAATTTTCAAGTTTCAGGGGTTCGCAACCAGATCGATGATAGATGAAGTATTGGCATGCTTGAGAATATATTGCGCCCGCTAACTAGAGGAACCGGTATACATCCCCCAAGTGCACGAGTCACTCGCGTCTTTGTCAATCACTACGACTACAAAAATAACTGTTCCGCAGGTGCGCAGATTATCGCTCCGTGTGTTCATCGACAGCGATGTAATGCTAGAATTGATTTGCTTGGGTCAACTATATCCGACATCGATGTCACAACACCACTGAGCGGGCACGCTTGAGCATAGAAACAAACAAAATTTCGTGAATATGCAGGGTGTCAATTGATGGTGTGGCGTCAGGGGCACGCCCGATAAACGGCCGTTGCAAGCGGCAATATCTAGATCAGGATGGGAAATTAGATTACGATTAGGATAACATAACATTCACCTCGTCGTCGTCCTCCCTTGAGCTTGTTTAATTGTTTCATTCCCATATGTGTCTCCGAGCAATGGCGTCGGAAACCTCGTCGTCTTACACTGCACGAGCTCGATAGATTGAACATGTTACGCTCGCCATCGCATTTCTACATGTACTTAAAACTACTACCATTCCTTTCAAATGGAAGCCAGTCGTGGTGTAAAAATAACGTATAAAGGGGGCTTCCGAGTTATGAAGTAATCACGCATGTCACGTTCCCAGCTAGCTTGGTCATATCTCGGGTCGAATTTCAAGGTAAAGCGCTGTAGGATGGCAACAGTGACGGCCCGTAGCTCTTGCCAGGCAAAACGTTTGCCAATACAGTCGGCCGGACCATAGGAGAATGGAATGAAAGCATTCTTATTATGGATCACGACGTCACGGTTCTTGAAGCGGTTTGGCTCAAGTACGAGTTGTTTCTCTTCCGCGAGCCAGCGTTCGGGGATAAAGTCGTCGGGGAGGAAGAAATTTCGCGGATCCCGATGCAAAGTATAAGTATGAATAGTAACTGTAGTCCCTTCGGGTAAGAAGCTGTATAAGATGGTAAAGGACAAAAAGAAAAAACAAGGAGAGGAGGTACGGACTAAGGACCTATCATGCAACCCCCGCTCCCAATCAAAGGAGCGCGGGATGATCCACTCAAAACAGGAGGGATGATACGAAGCGCTTCGTTTCTAAAGACCAATGAGCAGTGTAGATAACACCACGATTCACTTACATCACAGCGTTTAGGTATTCCAATTGCGCCAATCCCGACGAGTCGTCGGACGCAAGATTGGAACGGTCGAGTTCAGCTTGGAGTCGAGAATAAATGACAGGGTTGCGAAGAAGGAAATAAAAAAGAGTGCATAATGTAAGTGAGGTGGTATCAGACCCGGCAACTACTAGCATGGGAGTGTCGTTGACAAGTTGTGTAATTCCAAGAGCCGGGGAATCTGCCGACCCACCACCCGTCTTGGGGATTGTATGTATGTCAGCATATGCATTCAATAGCATGATTTATAACTGAGATGGAACGTACTAAATAATGAATCAAGTCCTGAGTGCCGGACTTCGAGCCTTCCTCAAGTCTCCTTTTCAAACGTGCATAGCAGATACTTTGATAACTCTTCAACTTCTTTTCTACAGCAGGAATAGCTTTGAAAAATGGCCCGATCCATGGTAGATGGGACACAATTGCACCAAAGCTGTAAACGTCGCCCAAGTGAATAAGGATTGGAAAGCGACGACATAATGTCTACAGCATACGCACGACGTCGCGTCGTCAAGTTCATCCAAATGCGCCTGAGAACCTTCGTTTACCATTACATCAAGGTTATCTCCAAATCTGGAACGTCAAGTGTTAAAGATGGATCTTGTTATGCGTGGAAAACCCACGCAATATCATTTATGACATCGTTACTACAATTGAGATTGAATAAATAACAAACGAGATATCAAGATTAGAGGCGAGAAAACCTACGTGAACCATGTTATCCATTTTGACAGATCAACAGTCTGACCAGTCCGTTTCCCCAGATGGTCGGAAAGTTGATCAACGCGTTTACTGAGTATGGGTTGATACCCGCGCAGTGCCTCTGATGTGAAGCCCCTTGCCCATGCGCGTCTGAGGTTAGCGTGCTCCTGAGGATTTCTAATTCCGACCATAATCTTATGATCTGGATCGATGGTTTGCCCGTCCCAAACTAGGGCATTCAATTACGTTGTTACCCACACGTCAGATGACCATGCGAAACTCACAAGCAGACTTGGGCATTCCATTGGGGCCGTATACCGGTCCAATGAAGTCATGTGAAGAAAATGATAGCTCATTCGGCCCTGGTCCATGTGGAAAGACTCGTGAGACTTGGAGCTCTGTTTTACTGTAATCGCAAGACGCACCAATCCTCACAATGTCCCCGTAACGTCGATGGAGCTGGTTGTAATACTTATGCTGCTTGCCGCCGAAGACCACACCAGTGAAATACAGTTTAGTGACCTTGCAGAGGAGCGGTCCAGGGTATTTATAAAGTGGATGGATAGGAGAAAGGCGGTAAGCAACAGTACAGGCGACCAATGAAGCGAGATAGCATATCCAGGCCGATAATGCAGCGAGAAGAACATGAGAGAAAGAAGCTATGAGGAAAGGGGTGAGTACGAGAGGTGCCAGCACGAGGAGGATAAAATGTAAGTAAAGCTCTCGGGGTTCGAACCACCTGTAGACAAAGTGTGCAGTCTGCAATAATGATGAAAATCCAAGAAGGTCGATTGTCATTACTCTACGTACTGAGCCACCTAAGAGAGGTGGGAGGAAGGTCGCTCCGAGCAGTATCATCGAAAGGTAGTATCAAATGATAACGGATGCAGCTGCTCTTTATATGCCAACGAAACTTCTTTATATGTCGACGGCAGTGACAAAGCTGGCAGCTGATCATCACCAAACCGGCCTTGGAAATTGCATTCCTGCTTTACTTCCAAAGAAAAGGCAGTTATTGCGTGGCCTCCTACCCAGGCATGCTTCGAGCATTGAAGCCGAAGGTAGCTTGAGAGACTGTTCTCCAAATAGGTAATTGAGGAGCTTTCTCCCTATGCACTGGATCGATCAGTGCGTCCACCCTGCTTGGTCGTGTTTAGTTTAAGGGATTTGTCCGGATTTCACTGGTTTGGAGGATTTTGTACGGGGTACGGGAATTTCCGTACATCTAGATCCAGTGAGTCTGAACGTTTCATTCTCAAAGTTACTCCGTGACTAGCCCTCGCTCCTTGTCTGTTGACGAGGCAGAATTTTGCTCGCTTCCTATGAGGGGTACCAAAGTAATTCAGCAGAGATTCTTTGGACGTCGTATCAAGGCCTCCTTGCCGCATAGCGCACCGTGCGCCTCCTTAGTTGCGACGATCTCAGGAATGTCATCACACGATCGGCCCAATTATTAATTGGCAGGAAACTTCACCTCCCTACCTTGGGGTGACTACGGCCTGCGGCCCAGCTACACTCATGCCGCATTTGAGTTCTCCCGCTTTCTCTTTCTGGTCCACAGTCGTTGTGGTCAGAGCTCGAACTCGCTGGGTATCTGCGTGTAATAGATTTGTTACTAGAAATAGACTTTTCTACTCACCAAGGGGGGTGTTGATCAGACTGTTGAAGTCCCACAAATAGTGAGCAGAGATGTTTTAGGACTTTTTGAGTAGTGTTCAAGGTAGCCTGCTGTTTATAGTGAAGCTTAAGGGTCACGGAACACTTCGAGTCGCGCGGTGAGAACTGGAATAAGATCGGTTCAGTTTTATATAAGTAGCTAAGAGATCGCTAAAGATAGATTGCATAGGACTGTGGGGTTCAGGTCCAATGTGGCATCCTGAAGTTCAGGATGCCACACTCCACGCTGCGGTTACAACAGCCTAACAACAACAAACTCGCAATAAAGATCATGTTGACGGATGTTCCAAACAAAACCCGCACCCTTTTGTCGAAATGATTTCAGACTATGATAGCCCCTTGACCTCTTTTCATTGATAACAAGACCGAAGCTTCTCCCTCCAGTAACCTCAAAGGGTGACTATAGTTGTTATGCAATGGACGACACATCAATGATATCCCTGTATTTGTGGGTCCAGTAAATCTACCACTTCCACCAAGATATCCAGAAAACATTTGCCAATTACCAGGTTTCTCACAGTACTAACATCAGCCGTGCCTAACTAAGCAAAAACATTTGCTCTAATATATCAGTGTCGAAATTTTGAACAAGACTATGAACCCATCATACTTCAAACGGCTGTCATGGATGCCTTGTTCCTGGATCTTTTTCATACCTGGAACAAACAAACGTGACAAAAGTCCCTCTCCAGCGATCCCCGACCATACTTGCGTCTACAGTGTACATTGAACGTCTCAAGATGTCCGAATTGACTGTTCCCCTCCATAGTTCTACACCTCACTCTCTTGTAGCCCCCCGTGTTTTTCCAACCACCGGCTTTAGCATATTTTCTCCCTCGGAGATTATAGATGAAGAGCGATGGGCATGGTACACGCCTGAGTCGTTCTATCCAGTTCGAATTGGTGATATCATCCACTCCAAGTATCAAGTTCTGTATAAAGTCGGGTTTGGAACCACGTCTACCCTTTGGATATGTCGGGACCTTCAGTTAGTCGTTCCCATTTCCCTTCTGATGAAATATTCTGAGCGTTAGAAGCTGTGGTGAATACGTGTGTATGAAATCCATGGTCTGTGACTATCCTTCCGTGCAACGGGAAGTCCGGGCGTACGAAGTTTTATCCGAGGCTGCGAAAACAAGCAACATGGACGGAAAACGTTTCGTCAGACAAGCATTGGATCACTTCGAACTAGAAATAGAGGGCCGCAATTACCCTTTCCTTATACATGAACCTCTCGGTGTTACCGTCGATATGTTTGCTGACGCGTGTGGTGGTTGTCTTTCCATTTCATGTGTCAAATACCTCGCTCGGCAAATGTTGCACGCACTAGCTTTTATCCACAGTGCCGGAATCGTCCATGCAGGTAGATTTATTCGTCATTGTACATGACCTTCAAGCTCTGAGTTACTTTAGACCTGCAAGCAAAAAACATTCTCCTTCGGATTCATGATGAATCACTCCTTCAGGAGGCCGAGGAAATAGAAATACAACATCCTAGCGCCAGGAAAGTCACCGAAGGAACTATCGTGTTTGAAACAAAAGACTATCCAGGAACTGCCCCTCGTTGGATAGGAGCGAATAGTATGCCAGTTCTATGTGATTTCGGCGAAGCGCGTACTGGCAAAAAATCTTATAAAGAGCTTATACAACCCGTTCTTTATCGAGCACCAGAGGTCTTTCTGCATATCCCATGGGGTACACCGGCGGATATCTGGAGCTTGGGTTGTATGGTCTGTTTTATGACAGTTTTCTTTCCTTTCTTCGTTTCTCATCCATCGGTATAGATATGGAACCTGATGTTCTCCACCTTTCTTTTCTCCCGAAAAAATAATTCGGGCGAACAGACTGACGAACAGACTGCTAACAGGATCCAGCTTGCTTGGATGGCTGCCCTGCTCGGACCACCACCACAACAGCTACTCGATGACTCCGGCTCACGTGCACTCGAGTTTTTTCACAAAGATGGGTCACCCAAAGAGGATATTGTTCATGAGACTCTCGAGTCATTACTTGCGTCGTGTTTAAAAAGAGTAGGAGAGAATATGACGGCCCAAGAGTCGGAAATATTTCTCGCCTTCATGAGGAGGATCCTAACATGGACTCAGGAGATGCGAGCCTCTGCCTCTCAATTACTTGATGATCCTTGGATCCAAATTGAGGAAAATGTTGGTACCTTTCCATTCATCTGAATGTATTAATTAGGTCTTTTCACATATGTATGTTCTGTTTGAATGACTAATGTTCTCTCAGACAGCAGATTGCATTGTCTTTTGTGTTTAATGTGCACATGTGAAGTCTGATGGGTGAAATAGCCTGGCTTCTTCCAAAACTCATTGCAAGGGTGAATGCCAAGAAGAGCTGCTTGACTGGCTTTGGCACCTCCAAAGAATTGTGTAATCTATTAAAACCTTAGTTGTAAGCCCATAGTGAGTCTGACTTCACTGAGTTTCTGAACATATAAACTGGAATGTGATATAAATTCATGGGGAAAAAGAACTAACCACATCTACTGTAAGGGGAATGCCCAACATCTGTGCAACTCCTTCCACAGAGCCAGTGAGTGGTGACAAACAAGAGTTGAGCAGGAATAAAGGCAAGCAGGAGTCAGGCAAGGCTAACTGAGCAGTTGGACATTGCTAGAGAGCTTGCGGTTGATTTGGTGTGTAGGACAGAAGGAGCTGTCCTTAGCTATTATGTAGTGGATGTAGATAACAACATTGTAACATTGTAACACTGCTATTGTTTAGCCTGAGGATATTCTATCTACAGGCTGCCTTTATATACTATATTTGTAGCTGTGCTATTACTAATACTGTTATTTAATTGGGCCCCAGTATCCAAACACTAGTCAATGGATGTACTAAGGAGGAGTTGAACCCTCCTATTGTGCACTAGAAGGAATATCAATTTAAAAAATTTCACTAGACCACAGGTTCTTACTGTAAATAGGTATTGTATATATAAATATATGGTATTGTGTAAATGAAAATTAGCTAAGCAAGTCAAAAAATCAGACACTATGATGTTGAATGCACTAAGTGGGAGTCAAACCTTATTAGTCTAGTATTGTCAATTCATTACAGATTAATTGTCCAGTTTTGCCAGTACTGAATCCATGGTAATTTTATTTTATCTGTCCATATACAGAACACAGGTCTGCCAGACATCAGCAGACCCCTTCTGCTCTCTGTCAATTTACTACAAGATATCTCCACACATAGGAAGATTTCTTTGGATGTCAGCTGCCTCATGTACTGACATTCTCTGTCAATTTACTACAAGATATCTCCACACATAGGAAGATTTCTTTGGATGTCAGCTGCCTCATGTACTGACATCTACTACTGTCTGCTCATAGATGGGACACAGGTCTGCCAGGCAAGTTCTGAAAATAGATATCATATGACCCTGTTTAAATTACAAAATAAGTCAAGAATTTTGATTTATTGCCTGTTTGTTTATTTTACTGTGTATTAGTAACTAACAATTAACTAAGCAGGTCAAAAACCCAAATATAAGTTACAACAGATGCAGTAAGGGAGAGTCAAACCTGCCTATTATCCAATCAGGACCTTCCTTCTTTTAGAGTCCTCGAATACAACCCTGCTTTTTGCAAACACAACTGAGAAACTAGCTTAGTTGAATTTCCCAATAAAGAGAAGGTTGGCAGCTAGGTCTGGTGTGTAGAGTGCATTTTGGAAAACTAGTTCAGTTTAATGTCTGTTTATAATAACCTCCTCTTTGATCACACCCTGGCCTATGACATAGAATGTGACATCTTTCAATGCCACTCTATCTTCCCTTGGGATTTCTAGTTTTGTATATTCAGAAAACACTTTGCAGTCAACCAAACAATGGTTGCTCACTTTCAAGTCTGCAAAAACTGGAATATCTGATGTCTCATTATGTTGAGATCCAGGGTTATTATGGCCATGACACTGTAAGCACATGATACAAAGAGATAACCCTACACCATATCACACTAACATATCACACTTATGTGGACAAAGCAGACCCAGATACATATATACACACTGTAGTACAAATAGCACCCTCAGTCATTGTTACACAGACTAAGGGTGAGCCAAACTTATTATATGGACATTACAACACATACTGACTGTACCTCAGATTAAGATACTTATAGTATCTGTGTTTACTTAGGTCCCACAGATTCAGATTCCAACATATTAGATAGAGATAATGGCTAAAGTGTATGTGATGTGCATTGCTTGGCCTGGAGATGCATCTGCAAGGTTTGCTGTCAGCATGATTTTACTATCAAGCAATGCCAATGCTGCAATTTCTAAAGTTTGGTAGATATTGGCCTTTTTTCTTGCCACCTCACCAGTAACATTTTTCTATAGTGTGTCTGACATGTTTACAATTTGAGTTTGTACATATAAGTTTTAACTTTTGGGTGGTGGTTGTCTGTAGTGCAGTGATGGATAGTGTTGCTGGCTTCTGAATTTTCAGGCATTCCTAGTAGATCAATAATACTGAGATTAAATTGGCTAATGTTTTAGTGGAGTATAGGCCAGCTACATTGATATTCCAGGATTTGGGAAACAACATCATAATTATGGACCTGAATGTGGTGTTGGATAGATTTGCTCCTTTCTTCATAGTGTCCATCTATTTTGTCTGTAGTTCTGATAAATAGGCCAAGAAGTTCCCTCTATCCACAAATCTTGCTCCATGCAAAGTGTTCTCTGCTTTTATACCTGCTAGGTTCAATACTGCATTATAGGCTTTTGTCAGGAAGTCCCAAGCTTCTGCTGCAGAGCCATCTATCTTAATGCTGAGTCCCAGAGTTTTACAGTTGTATATAATAAGTATGAGTGTTCATGCATCACAGATGTCCCATTCCTCAGGGGATGGGGTGTAAAAGTTCTATGGGGGTGGTTTCAGGCATGTGCTTGAGTGCAAGGGCCAATTTTACTTCTTTTTTGTCCTCTTTTGTGTTTTTAGTGTTTGTGTTGCTTGGCTTGGTAATACTTCCATTAAGGTATTTTTTTGCCCTATGTGCACAGGCTGCAATCAGCACCCTGCTTTTGAAGTGTACAAAGTTTATTTTGTCAAAGTGTAGTTCTTCTGAGAAGATTGGAGAACTGTTGGATGTGGAGATTTAGAACATTGTGGTGTCAGTTGGATATACAAGTTGGTATGGGTTTGTTTGTGTTTATACACAAAAAATAAAGTTTCTGATAAAGAATAACAAAGAAAAGATGTTGTGCCATTAGTGGTGCAACATAGTGGAACATAATCAAAATAGAATTGTATATATAAAGCAAAAAATAAATGTAATAAATACCACAACTAGTGCAGACTGTAAGTCATATGCTAACAAGAACTAATTGGTAATCAAAAGTGCAGGGCAAAACAAGGGATGTAAGTGTTCTCTCAGCTAGCAATTGTTTAAATTATAGTTGAGGCAATATCTAGAGAAATTTCCTCACAAACACACTTGTTTCCTTACCCATGCAGATTGGAAATGTATTTTTCGAATGTTGCTATACCTATGCAAATTTAGTCCTTCATTGATGTAGAATCTATGGGGTGAATTTAGTGGACATAGAATTTAGTATTAGTAAAAATGCAATTTCTATACATATTAACCCTTTCTATAGCACTGCAATGTGTAATGCTAGAGCTATGGAACATGAAGCCAGAGCTATAAAGATGAAGACCAAACTCTTGGCAGTAATATGTATTTTTCAGTGTCACTACAGAGAGACTGGCATGCACTAAGTAAAGTGGCAGTGTTTGGCAGGGTCAGGATCTCGAGACAAACTCCAAAATCAACTGCCCATCCAAACCTGACATCACATCAAATGGCTGCCAAACTTCCATCCCACTATCCAAACCTTACTTATTAAACCCTGCCCTTGAATGCATGATATGACCCACCATAACCACAGAACAATGAAGGTGGCTCTAGAAGGGGAAAAGACAAAGGGTGAACTAAAGGAATTAGCAAGGGGAGGATAGCCAGATGATAGCAGAAAGATTAGCTGAAAAAAGAAACAACCATGCACACCAAGCACACCAAGCACTGGGTGTTGCAGTTGTATATACCTAAAGTCACAGACTGAGAACACTGAAAAGACTTAGATGACTCTAATGTATTGACTGGATGTTCATATATAAGAATGAATATATTGAAATGATTTAAAATGACTGCACTACATACCTGGATGTTCACATATGAGAATAAAGAAACATAAGAACATCCAGGATGAAATAGTTGGGGTAAGTCATGTGATTACTGTCATCGGCGTAAAGGCAGGTTCTGAGGGTAAGGAGCCTTTTCGGAGGCCTCTGCACAACAAGTGTTCGGCATCCATTGTTGAACTCTCATGAAATCTTGAGGCCGTTCCTGGCATGGCACCATGGTCGGGCAGATGCCGTTTTTTGGGAGCAGTAGGGCCAAGAGGTCTCACTTTTCTTCTGTGCTGCTCTTTTCATCTTCCCATTCATATTGCAGCACAGGTGAGCGCATGCATTTGCTCTCTCACCCTACGTTCTTCATGTTCATGTTGTTCCTTTGCAGAGTAGCAAATTCGTCTATTTATTTCCCTTTCCCATCTTCGCTGCTTCACTTATTCTACTCTGCAAAAGGTGAGACACTCATCCTGCACACACAATGAGCTCCTCCTCATCTCTCACCATAGTTTTATTGAGCTTGGCATTTAAGGAAGTTTCCACCGCATCAAGCTCGATACACTATAGTAAGTCTGCAGCCATCTATGGCCATGCAAGACTATCTCACCCCAATACTAGTTATTCTTTCGTGTATTATAGTTCCTTGTCCTTTTCTCACTCACCCTCCCACCTCTCCCTATATTTCTTCTATATAAAATAGCTTATATAGCATATCTTTGTACTACTAGCCCTCTCAATCACTTCTGTCAAGAGCTAAAATCTTATCTTGGCCAGGTCGCTTTAGGCAGCCGTGTGGGTGCTATAATTCGTCATTCTATCTTCTCGTATTCCGATCCGATTCCTTGTGTTCATCATAACGGAATTCAGCAGAGGCACATATACTATTTTATTATTCTGTTACATATCTACTTCCACTAAATTAATAGCTAAGGATGAATCTGTAAGGACATGCCTCAATGGACCTAGTAAGTAGTATATGAAAAATGGACAAGTGGAGTAGCATCAAAACCCCATAGGGAAAGCTTGCCACCACTGCAAATGAAATACACAGAGTTGTACAATGCCTACACTAGAAATGAAATGAAATTACAAGTTTTGTCCCTTGCAGCAAGCCTTTGAACTTGACCCCAAATGTGTCCAGCTAATTGAATGGCAGACATTTGCCACAAAGAGGTGAAAAGATGAGCCTGTCACTTGATCTCAGGAGTTGGTTTCTTGCGAGAAATATCCCTTCTCAACCAGTTCTAGAAATAAGGAATGGTATAAGTGATTTTAAATGGTTTAGTGATTGGGGTGGGGTGGTGGTGGTGGTGGTGGTTGTTGTTGTTGTTGTTGTTCTCAACACTGGGGAGGCAATACATGAGGACAAAGGCTTGGCAACATGTCAAAAAAATACTTAGGACTTGCAGCACAACAAATTGATAACAAGACCACATAATTAAATGAGGTGTGTGCACAAGGAGCAGAGTATAAATAGAATGGGGTTTCAGGGGAGTTGGGCAAGCTATTGCATTGTCATGGCTTGGAGTTGTTGAGGACAACAGTCTGCTATTTTCTAATTTAGCAGCAATAGCCCACCTCATAATACTTCTTCATATGCTATATCTCTTATTCTAAGTAGCCAAATACCCAGCTTGTATATACATTCATGTTTCAATTCTGAAAGAAATCTTTAGAATCCAGTGTTCCAAAGAACGCTACTATACTGTACCTTTGCTAATACATACAACTAAACCATTATTCAACATGTGACTAAGAATGTGGTTGTCCATATTCTAATCCTCCATTGCCTGGAAAATTTGAGAGTCCGTTTGAATCAAGAAATACATCAGAACTAATTAGACATACGGTGAATTTCTGCAATGATTCTCTGAACGTCATTGAGATGAATAGAAGTCGGTCCTACTAAGGGTCCATGATTACAGGTTGTTCTCCGTGAGGCCCGAGTACAAGTGTACATGCACGACCCAGACCAATCTGAGTGCGTAAGGAAGTGAATCTCAGGTGGTTCGCAAGATATTGCAATCCAAATTCATGCAACAAAGCGTGTTTGAGCTTTGCTGGTGGGTTGGACGTAAGGTAGGTGAAGTATTCACGGTTCAGAAAGATTGTCATATGCTCTTTATCAAGACTACCAGCTGTTCTTGGATTAATTCTGTCACCAATATAGCTGTTTCTGCACTTACTTCCTCTACATTCCGGCTGGTAGTACTTTAGCTCCACACGGACCACTCTGCCTGGAGTAAGATCATCAGGTGCAAGGTATCTGGGAACAATATCGTTCAAGGCTGTGGCATTAGACCCCATCCCACCTCCCACCGGAGCAGCAGAAGATGGAGTGGCAAAATGCAGGACGAGGAGAGAAGCAAATGAAAGCAGGCCATTGAAGTGCATTTTATGAAGTACTTGCCAATTGTCGATATTCTTCCAGAAAGTAGGACAGACCAGCTGTGAGTAGAACTCATGCGCGATTGTCACTCTTTATAGAAAGCGAGTCCGTCCATTACCGTATCGTGACCCACAAATGATTTTTCAGACATGGTTACGAGAAAAAAATATTTTCTCCGTGCCTGTCCTGCCCGATTGAACCCTCCACCCAACAGTGCATTCAATATTGGGTTTGTTTGATCAGTGTCAGAAGTGTTTGTGTGCTTGTTGAGTGGAAATCCCCTTGTAGAGAACACACTTACCGACATATGTGCCTTTGGTAGTGGTGATTGCGGAACAGGAACAAAAGCATCATCATTCCATCACTTGCTGAGTTGTGTATCCAGATGGAATCGATGCGGCTTTGCTCGGACAAATATTGACTGAGTAGTTACAGGAGGCAAGTGGTCACTTAGACACTTCAACCGTACTCACTGGGTTACTTCCAGCCTCGGTGAGTTAACTTTGTCTCGTTTGCTCATACTTTGACCTGAATTTAAAAGGATCGTGATGACAACAAGGCTCGGAGAAACAGTACCACAGGAGCTTCAAGATGAGATCATCGGAAATCTTTGGGAGGACTCCAGATCACTTGCCGTTTGTAGTCTGGTGTCCTCTCCCTGGCTTGAACGTGCTCGCACCTTACTTTTCTCGAATGTCAAGGTTCGCATTTCTTCGAGAAGCGAGGAAATGTTTGCCAGGACAACGAGGTTGATGGAACTACTTGTTGCACCCCATTCACGCCTGGGGCGATACATCCAAGATTTCTCTATCGATGGTCCAGACACGCTATATGACTACATTTACATTGATTGGAGAGCCCCTCGGGACGCTTATGATGAATTTTCCTCCATGTTACATGTCATCCTTCCCAATTTGACTCGTGTTCGCCGACTGACAATAGAGATGTTCACATGGGCTTTTCCTCCATGTTACATGTCATCCTTCCCAATTTGACTCGTGTTCGCCGACTGACAATAGAGATGTTCACATGGGCTAGGACTCCGCAACACGTAAGAAATCTCTTAGGGTCCTTGATCCATGTCGTCTCTGTCAGTTGGCTTGCGGTGCATTTTAATCACCTGGATGAACTCATTTTGTTCTCGAATACGAGTTTTCCTGCTCTTGAGACCTTACGCATCCATGGCCTTCGAGTCGAAAATCCTCCGCGGATTGAATGGTCAACATTATTGCCAGATACAAACAGGTTCGGATGTTTGCACGCCCTGGAACTCTATGTGGAAGAGTCGACTGGGCCTCTTCTTGCGGCACTAACGACCAACGTCATTCCCATGCAAAATATCGACACACTTGATCTGGAGGTTTTTGACAAGTCCTTTCTGGAGCAAGTTGGCCTCCTCATACGTGCCACTGGTTCCAACCTCACTGTCCTGAAACTCGATCTCTACTTTTCTTTGCAGGATAAAGATCGAGGTGAATGGTCCATGGGTTCATTTCCTCGACAAGGGTTAAAACTCACTCTTGGTGTCGTTTAGGTCTTGACCAGATGATATTACCGATCTCTCTGAGCCAGAATGTGAACTTGAAGTTCTTGCACTTTGATGTGGATCTCTATGAAGGATGCTCATGGTGGTTGACTCAGATTCTTGAATCAAGCGCACCAATACGCAGCCTTAAAGAGATTCATTTTGGATTCACGAGCTATCATGGAGATACTGAAGTTCAAGCGCTGGAACGTGTATTACTTGCGCAGATGGCTTCTGATCTGTCAATCTTTTTCAAGTGTTTTGGGACGGAGGGCCCCGCGCTTTCAAAGAAATTTTTGCACTCGATGCCAGAACTCTCAAAGCGCACACATTTATCAGTGATTTACGTTGAAGGTAGAAGAACTTGGTTGACAGGAGAGATTGTGCCATGGTAGGTATCAGTAAAACGCTCCAATAAATAAAAACGTTGGACTGCAAGCACAGTCGACATAGTGAAATTCTGAGATCTTCCAAAACCTCTCAATTCTTAAGACTTCGAACTCTGCTAATGTGTCCTCCAGGATCTAGATCTGGCCAATCGAAGAATCTGTACGAAGTCAAAGTCTATGCGGACAACGTGAACTACGTCTCGTTCCTTCTACATATATAACTTAGAAATTCGCGCTTCTTCTTTAAGATATACATATTTTTTTTTCCTGTGCCCCTTCCAAGAAGCAAGGCTGGACTTTTTTTCGTCGCTCTATTCTACGGCCACCCTAGACCTCCTTATAATACATACCTTGACGACGGACGAACACCCTTGGATCAGAAAAGGGTTGGGAGATTCGCGGTTTCTCAGGACATCCGGCCTTCGTGGCACGATTAGGGAAGGAGGAACGGGAGGAACGAAGCGTGTATTTTGAGACGTGACTCAGGCTGTAACGGATACGTGACCCCGTCACTTAGTCGGCCTTGGTTATCTATTTTACCGCTGGGCTACCGGTAGATCCCCAGCCGCTCCCGTGTTCCCCCGAGAGTATAAAAGACCCTATGTAGTAGAGTAGGGTAGGTTTTGCAACTTAGAACTTACACCGGTTCTTTCCCGCAAGACTTAAGCTGTGTGACCGTACTTTGCCTATTCAGGTAGACTACCGTTACACAGGCGTGACTAGAATCGGTTGAGTTATTCTGGTTTTATTCGAACGCCTACCCGTCCTCACCTCAGGCAAATTCTGTTTATTGCTAACATTGTAATTAGGAATGATTCGTTCATCATTTATCTACATATTCTGTCCTATCTTCCCGGGATCTACGATAACTTAGCGCGAGGAGGATAACCGGTCGCCCCTATTTGTGTGTTACGGACGATCGTATGTAAGAAAATAATCCAATGGTTATATTAGAGTGTATTTGCAACACCTATCTTACTGGAACTGGAACTCAGTTGAACTGGAATTAGGCACAAATGATGGGCAGATCGATTGACAATTTGACTGACAACAATCCCTTCCAAGCTACTCGCAAGCGCAAGCGATTATCTTTATCTTGCTTCTGGCAGGAAACCGGTGGGCAGGTAATATGAAATGACTGAATTAGATCCCTCGCGAAGATCAAAGATGCGAAGATCAAAGATATCGAGGAATCAATCAAATTCAGTACGAAGCCAAGGAGTTTGTGCCATGGTAGGTATCAGTAACAGTGTTTCATCAGAAAACCATGACGAATAAATAAAAATACCTCAATTATGATATCCTTTATCTTACTTCTGGCAGGTTCGTCGTGGGGAGTGAGAATCCGCGCGCGTTTTGTGATTAACGCATCCATTGTTCTGGCGTGTTATCTGCCATTATCTACTACCACTGAGCGGATATTTCTCATCCACATTTTCTGACAATTTTGGTTGGAGTATGTTGGATGAAATTGAGTTCCAAGACATTTAACTCGTTTTTTTTTGTTTATTTTCGTGCGCGGGAAGAAGCATATTGCATAGAAGTAGGGTAATGGACAGACAATATGCGAGGTAAAGACATGACGAAGGAGGGATTTACTCGGCGTCGACGACGGTGGTTTGCAGGCCCTGTTTGGATTGATAAAGATGTGAAGAAACCAAAGCGAGAATAGCTACGCACCTTGAACGAAGTGACGGGGACATGCGAGACGTACGTGTAAAGCTTCTCCTTTGCGTTCTCATCATCATTTCGTTTGCCTAAAATAAACACATTCAAGACCTAACACAAAGAAAAAAAAAACAAAGAGACTCACGCTCGAGTTTGAGACGCATCCTATGGGGGACGGTCTTGATACCCTGTGCCCAGATGGCCTGGTTAAGACGGGGGTCGAGACGGACGTCCTGGGTGCCCATGGCCTTTTGCGCAAAATCTACGACGGACTTGACGGCCCATGGGGCACGCTTTTTGAAGGAGCGGCCGTGGACGCGTTTGTGTAGGTGGATGGTGTATTCGCGTGTGACGACGTCTTGGAGGGCGGAGCGGGCCTTGCCTGTGGTCTGGGGACATCAGTAGCGCAAAGTGCAAATGGACGAAGCGGGGTACCTTTTTCTTGGGAGCGGGGGCCTAGAACGGGTGAGTGAGCGACATTGGACGGAGCGAGAAAACAAAGGACGGACCATTGCTTGAGGGAAAGTCTTCTTGGTCGGTGGGCAAGGCAGTCGGCTTTGTTTGGCGCACCGCTTTCTGTCGTGTAAACAAAACAAGGTTCAGGTGGCTTGCAACAGATACCGGGAGATGCCGAGTCACGAGACGATGGTCGAAAGGAGACAACCTCCGTATGGGCATGCGTTTGTGGCCTTTGTGCCGACTTTGCGTGTCCCATTATAATTATGAGGAACCATCTCACATTGACGATCAGGGCCACGCATATATAAGCAAAAGGTTCATCGCTTTTCTTGTCCACCAATTCCAAAAAAAATGCGCTGTGCCCTTGCTATCCTCGCTCTCGCCGCGTCTGCCTCTGCAGCCCTCGTCGCGCGCCAAATCCCATGTACGTCAGTCACGTCACTTCTCCCACTCACTCACTCACGCGTCCCTAGCATGCGCAAACAACTGCCTCTTCGGGACAAACGTCGATCTGGAAGGATGCGCACCGACTGACAACCTGTGTCTGTGCAAGTCCCAGGCCTTCGTCTCCAAATCCACCTCCTGCATCGAGTCTGCCTGCTCAGGCGACGACCTCCAGAACGCCCTCTCTGTCTCCCGCCAGATCTGTGCCTCTGTCGTTCGTTTCCCCTCCACTTTCTTCTCCTCTTCTGTACGCTGATTGTATTGTAGGGCGTCACCCTCACGAGCTCACTACCTGCGTCCACTGCTTCCACGTCCGCCACTGCTTCTACGTCCGCCACTGCCCCCGCGACTTCTTCCAACGCAGCCACGCTCCACCGAGGCTCCGCCAACGCGCTTTTCGCCGCCGTCGGCCTCGCTGCACTCGCACTCTAGGCCTTCTTCCTTCGCTATACCCATGCATCACTTCTAGGTCGGGTTTACGGTTTCGTTTATCATCATTTCGCTTCGCCTTTGCCTTTTTTTTATTCATCCCTCGACTTGATGTCTCGTGGGTTGATACTGTACTTCCAAGACATCCCTTTGAATATTTATGTGTATGTAAATAGTGCACTTAACAATTAAAGAAAACCGGAACCAATCTCATAGAATCGTTTTCTCTCCCCTTGGGCTCGGATCCGCACAGAAGAGAAGATAGATAGATAGATGTAAATCATAATCATGATCATCTCATCCCCACCTCCATCCCCATCCCCATCCCCATCCCATTCCCATGCCATCCCATGGTTTCCTTGTCTACCCTCCTGCCTGCCCCTTGATTAGCCCTTATCGCCGTTGACAAGTCCTACCCGATCAATCAAACTTCATTTCATCTCATGATCATGATCATGATCAGTCGTCCGTCGTCCGTCCGTCGTCCGACGCTCGATCATACTTACACCCACCACAACGCACCCACAAATCCTGCGAGGGAAAGTTCCGATACCCAAAAATAAAATACAGAACACGAACACCGGCCGCCTCTGGCACAATGGACATGGAGGCCTAATTACATTATTAGAGTAAAGTACATACACATACATACACTCATTACTTTACCCCCCCGCCTCTTACATAGCCAAGCATTGTGGCTTGCCGGCGGTTACATAAAATCAGTCGTCCGTCGTCCGTCGTCCGACGCTCGATCATACACTCACACACCCACACACCCAGACCCACAACTCATATATGTAGATACACAAGAAAATCCCACGAAGGCCGGATCCCTGAGAAGCCGCGAACCTCCCCATCCTTTTCTGATCCAAGGTGTGTTCGTCCGTCGTCAAGGGATGGATGTATTATAACGAGGTCCAGGGATACCCGTCATCCTTTTCTGATCCAAGGTGTGTTCGTCCGTCGTCAAGGGATGGATGTATTATAACGAGGTCCAGGGATACCCGTTGAATGGAAGACGAAACAAGTCCAGCCTTGCTTCCTTGGAAGTGGCACACGAAAAAAAATATGTACATATATATCTCAAGAAGAAGCGCGAATTTCTGAGTTACATATGTGTTAGAAGGACAGGGTGGAACGCTGCAATATCAACAAGGGCAGACAGACCTCGACATCAAGAGATGACAAACGGAAAGTTTGGGAAGAAATCAATACCCTTTAAAGTTAAAGTGGTAATGGAGACATGGGAGGAAACCGGAATAGTCGAGGTGGACACGACAAGACAAGAGACCTAAACGGTGAAGTTCAGAGCTGGGTTTTAGTGGGTAATAGGGAATAGGTTGAAATCCGTAGCCCCGCACACGAGTGCGTAAAAGCATTTCCTTGCGGAGAAAGTGATACAAAATGATAGCTGCCCGAGATGTCAGAATCTGGTTTAAATCCCAAGTGTGCAGCACAGAGGGTGCAAAGGGGACGCCCAGGGCGATGCCCATCACACTACTAACGCCACTCCAAAAAAAAATGTGTTAGAAGGTGAGGCCTATACGACACAGTTACAAGTAAGTCTGTATCGTATGGTAAGTATCTGTTTAGTCGTCTAGTGTGTACTGTAAACTCACCCTCAGTCTTTGCTCAATTGACTGAGGGTGCCGGTAGCGTAGTGTGGTACATATATCTATTCGTGTCTATTGTACTTATGGACAAAGAGAATATTGGTCAATGCACCCCTGAGTCCTTTGTGTCTCCGGGTCCGTGCACTCCCTGGCTCAATGCTCGTGGTGAAATTGTATGCCGGATCGCAACAATATGTAGAAGGAACGAGACGTAGTCCACGTTGTCCGCATGGACTTCGACTTCGTACTGATTCTTCGATGAGCCACATCTAGATCCCAGAGGACAAATTGGCAGAGTTCGAAGTCTAAGAATTGAGAGGTTTTGGAAGATCTCAGAATTTCACTATGTCGACTATGCTTGCAGTCCAACGTTTTTATCTATTCGAGCGTTTTACTGATACCTACCATGGCACAATCTCTCCTGTCAACTAAGTTCTTCCACCTTCAACGTAAACCACTGATAAATGTGTGCGCTTTGAGAGTTCTGGCATGGAGTGCAAAAGTTGCTTTGAAAGCGCGGGGCCGTTCGTCCCAAAACACTTTAAAAAGATTGACAGATCAGAAGCCATCTGCGCAAGTAATACACGTTCCAGCGTCTGAACGTCAAGATCTCCACGATATATCACAAATCTAATATGAATCTCTTTAAGGCTGCGTATTGGTGCGCTTGATTCAAGCATCTGAGTCAACCAATATGAACATCCTTCATAGAGATCCACATCGAATTGCAAGAACTTCAAGTTCACATTCTGGCTGAGAGAGATCGGTAATATCATCTGGTCAAGACCTAAAAACACCAAGGTAAGTTTTAACCCTTGTCGAGGAAACGAACCGATGGATCATTCACCTCGATCTTTATCCTCGAAGGAAAAGTAGAGATGGAATTTCAGGACAGTGAGGTTGGAACCAGTGGCACGTATGAGGAGGCCAACTTGCTCCAGAAAGGACTTGTCAAAAACCTCTAGATCAAGTGTGTCGATATTTCGCATGGGAATGACGTTGGACGTTAGTGCCGCAAGAAGAGGCCCAGTCGACTCTTCCACATAGAGTTCCAGGGCGTGCAAACATCCGAACCTGTTTGTATCTGGCAATAATGTTGACCATTCAATCCGCGGAGGATTTTCGACTCGAAGGCCATGGATGCGTAAGGTCTCAAGAGCAGGAAAACTCGTATTCGAGAACAAAATGAGTTCATCCAGGTGATCAAAATGCACCTCAAGCCAACTGACAAAGACGACATGGATCAAGGACCCTAAGAGATTCCTGACGTGTTGCGGAGTCCTAGCCCATGTGAGCATCTCCATTGTCAGTCGGCGAACGCGAGTCAAATTGGGAAGGATGACATGTAACATGGAGGAAAATTCGTCATAAGCGTCCAGAGGGGCTCTCAAATCAATGTCAAAGCACTGATAAAACGTGTCTGGACCATCGATAGAGAAATATTGGATGTATCGCCCCAGGTGTGAATGGGGTGCAACAAGTAGTTCCATCAACCTCGTTGTCCTCGCAAAATTTTCCTCGTTTCTCGAAGAAATGCGAACCTTGACATTCGAGAAAAGTAAGGTGCGAGCACGTTCAAGCCATGGAGAGGACACGAGACTACAAATGGCAAGTGATCTGGAGTCCTCCCAAAGATTTCCGATGATCTCATCTTGAAGCTCCTGTGGTACTGTTTCTCCGAGCCTTGTTGTCATCACGATCCTTTTAAATTCAGGTCAAAGTATGAGCAAAACGAGACAAAGTTAACTCACCGAGGCCGGAAGTAACCCAGTCAGTACGGTTGAAGTGTCTAAGTGACCACTTGCCTCCTGTAACTACTCAATCAGTATTGGTCCGAGCAAAGCCGCATCGATTCCATCTGGATACACAACTGAGCGAGTGACGGAATGATGATGCTTTTGTTCCTGTTCCGCAATCACCACTACCAAAGGCACATATGTCGGTAAGTGTTCTCTACAAGGGGATTTCCACTCAACAAGCACACAAACACTTCTGACACTGATCAAACAAACCCAATATTGAATGCACTGGTGGGTGGAGGGTTCAATCGGGCAGGACAGGCACGGAGAAAATATTTTTATTTTTCTGCCACACCTCAGTTCGTACCGTATTGACGCGCACGATACTGAGGTGTGTATCTTTATCATTTATTATATTACGTTACTTACTTAAGTTGGATCTCTCTAGATCCTCAACTGTTGCACGTCAATTACTGGTAATCTTGACGTTCAAGCGCTGGAACGTGTATTACTTGCGCAGATGGCTTCTGATCTATCAATCGTGTTAGACGAAGTAAGTCTCAAGTATCCCTCAGTCTTGGTAAAAGGACTGTATTTGACCTGTTAGACGAAGTAAGTCTCAAGTATCCTACAGGTCGAGTAAGTACGAAAGTAACGACACAATTAGAAGTAACGACATACCCTCAGTCTTGGTAAAAGGACTGAGGGTCACGAGACGGGGTTTGCGCCACATAAGGTAGCAGCATGGTGGCTGAGGAAAACTATATAGTACAATCGAGTTCGATTGTACTGGAGAAGTAAGCAAGATAAGAAGGAAATAAAATAAAGAATTAAAGAAAACTCTTAATAACCGGGAAGTAACCGACGCCGCCGCCACAGCGGAGAGTCTATTTCGACACTCCCCCAGACTCGAGCTGGGGTCGGAGGCCAAGAAGCCCAACAAGATGGGAATGAGTCAAGCGTCCAAGGGGTTTGGTGAATAGGTCGGCAGGATTTTGGGTGGATGGGATGTGGACGACCTGGATCTCCCCCATTTTAACGTGTTCTCTGTTAGAACTTATTCCCCTAATACAGAGTTGTGAGTACGTAGGTCCTCAGTCCGATACAAGTGACTGCATTATGTCGTACCTAATACAGAGTCGTGAGTACGTAGGTCTATTGGTACGATGTTAGTGTGATAGATATCTATGCATAGAAATGTGTCCACATACCCTCAGTCCGATACAAGTGACTGAGGGTCTGTCTGCATGTGTGGAGTATATATACGAATATGTAACAAAGGAGTACGGTGGTCAAAGAAAGGTGCAACAAAGGAGTGATGGCCAAGGAGATGGCCAAAGAGGTATGCGCTCAAGGGGTGCTAGATGTGATATGTGTGATGGAGGCAAAGTGACGGTGGCCATGCGGTCCAACATTCTTGGATATAGTGATGCCGAATGTCAATATGCTTAGCTCAGGCATGCCCCTTGGTATACAGGGCCAGAGAAAGAGCCAGTGAGTTGTCCACATAAGTAACAGCAGGTAATTTCTGAGCGAGATCCACGTCAAGGAGCCAATTGAACATCCACATGGCTTGCTGGGCGCCTCAGGTCAGTGCCATATATTCAGCTTCGGTTGTTGAAAGTGCCACGGTTTGCTGACGCTTGGAGCTCCAGGACACGGCTCTGCCAGCCATGGTAAACACATACCTGCCCATAGAGCGTCGAGTATCCATATCGCCTCCATAGTCAGCATCCACATATCCCAGGGGCTTGATATCAGCACCTCGTCAATAGGTGATGCGGTAGTCCAGAGTCCCATTCACATACTGCATCACATGGACTAATGCTTTCCAGTGAGCAGGTCCGGAGTTGTTCTGGTACCGTGCAAGGAGCCCGACAGCAAATGCTAAGTCTGGTCTGGTAGCCGCCTGAGCCCACATCAAGGACCCCAAGGCCTCACGATAAGATTTGTTGCACATGTATTTTTGGTCTTCTTCAGTTTGGGGTGATGGGGACTCCATCAGAGAGAGACTGGCTGGGAGTGGGGTGTTTTGAGAGTTCGCATCTTGGAATTCGAAACGTTTGAGCATGCGTTCTAAGTATGTTTGTTGTGAGAGGTGAATGTCTCCTGTAGTCAGATCCCTATCAAAGCGCACACCCAAGATGTAATTTAGCTCTCCCATATCTTTTACCTCAAACTTTGATCCAAGCTCAGCCTTGGCGGCTCTTGAACCTTCCATAGTTGTCGAGGCTCCCAGTACATCGTCGTTGTAGTTGTCAGTTATAGTGTGTTCAGTCGTGACTCGTTTGTACCTTACACAACTATCGGCGCGTGAGGCAAGGTAGCCTAGTTCATCATATGCCTGGTCGAGTACATGCCACCAATTATGTCCACCCTGCATGAGGCCGTACAGCGTTTTCTTGAGGTGCAGAGCCTTACCCTCCCCCTCTCAAAAACCTGGAGGGGGTCTCATGTACACGGTGTGCTCGAGCTTGCTGTTCAAGTAAGCGGATACGAAGTCTATTTGCCACACGTGCATTCCTAGAGCAGCGGCCACTGCGACAGTCATCCTCATGGACTCCAGGCGGACAACTGATGCATATGTTTCATCAAAATCCTCCCCTTGTACCTGTGTATACCCCTTTGCAACTAACCTCGCCTTCCGCTTAACGATCTCCCCCTCCGCATTGTACTTATTGGCGTATACCCACATACAATCCACTATCTTCTTCCCACTAGGGACCTCCTCCATGTCTATTACCTCCCAAACCTCTTTCTTTTCCATAACCTCCAGCTTGGCCTTCATAGCGGGACCCCACAGGTCCGGTCTCCTCATAGCCTCCCAGTAGCTCTTTGGTACACTGCTCTCCCCATCCACAATGGTCAATGCAAGGAATGTGAATGCCGTAGACGCCACACACAGCACCTCAGGGGCATCCTCCCCCTCAGCCCATTCCTCTCCGGCGGTTCTGGCGGCCTCCCGTGTTGCAAGGGATTCCCTGGCATCTAGTATTGCACGCGTCGGGCGAGTAGTGCATGTGGATTGTTGTAGGGCTTGAGGAGGCCCTTCAGTGGCGGTATCCTGGAAAGCTGCCTGCTCAACTTCTGGCAGTGCCGCGGGGTGTAACAGTCCATCCAATGGGCATATGCGAGGAGCGATCTGTTGTCTGGGTGGTAGGATCGGTGGAGCAGCAGGGTTCATGGAAAGGGGGGTCCAGGACTCTAGGTCATCCTCCTCAGGAATAGTGATCGTGCAGTGACCAAAACCCTCCTCAAAGATAATGTCCTGACTGGTCACGATGATGTGGTGTGCCCTGTCATAGAGGCAGTACCCATGACTCGAGTACCCCACCATGATGTACTTAACCAATCATGGGTTGAGTTTGGACCTTATCAATTCTTTGGGAACCCTTGCATATCCAATACAGCCAAACAGGTGCAGGTGTCCAACGTCCTGCCTTTTCCCTGACCACTTCTCCTCTGGAATGATGTCGGGGTGGCAAGTCAATGGTAAGAGGTTTTGTGTGTAGATGATAGTCGCCGCTGCTTCAGCCCAGAGACTCTTCGGAAGGTTGCTCTCAGCGAGTAAGCATTGGACTCCGTCGAAAATAATCCAAATGGAACGCTCAACTACTCCATTCTGTGCGTGTGCATAGGGTACCACGGGCCTGAGGGCGATCCCTGTTTGCTGACAGTATTCGTGCCATAGCTGGTTCACCCACTCCCTACCTCCATCGACCTGGATAATCTTGACTTTGTTTCCAGTTTGTTGCTCAGTCTCCATGACGTAATGCTTCAGGGCCGAAAGAGTTGTTTCGCTTGCTTTGTTAGTCAGGTACGATGATAGGACCCTATACAGGTTAGGCGCATCAACGGCAGGCGCGGCACCGGCTCCGGAAACCTTGCCGCACTCGTTCCGAACTTGGCGCATGCGTTCTACCCATTTTAAGCCATTCCCGACGGCCGCGCACGGCAAGAAGCAGATCCAATCAATGATAGCGCCGACGGCAGCAGGAATGACAACTGACAGATGGCATCAGTCACTGATGACAGCGCTTAGCGAGAAGCTTGATGATCTATCAAAAACTGACGGACAGCTTGGCGTTTGACCTTGGCGTCTGACACCGCTTACCGTCTCGATTTGGCGCCCAACGTCGCTTAGGTGTTCTGACAGGCAGAAGGGTGATGGATTGATGGTTTAGTACCGCGATCTGCCGCCTGGTGGCGCCAAGGGTCCTCCAAGGACGGTAGGGATCGGAAACCGTTGGAGCTACCCCTATGAAATTTTCCAGTTTACCGCACTTTGGCGATGGTTGGTCACTGGCGACGGCGAACTCTTTGTAGTATAAAAGTACTTACCGACTTGTACAATGGACCAGCAGACGAATAGACCAGAGTTTCCCCCACTTACTTCAGTCTCCCTTACGCTCAAGAGCTCATTTACGCTACGGTCGGCAACGTCAAAACTCATCGGCAGTTGCAGACGTTCGCCAACACTCGACATACTCGCGCCTTGCAACTACGGCAGGCATTATCGACGCTTAGAACTTCGCTAAGCTTATCGTGCTCTTGCCGCTCACCCTTGCCGTCTTCACTTACCGCTTCTTCCTAGGCGCTTTACCTTAGCGCTTACACTTGCCGGCACCCGTTACCGACTTTTCACCTTTTTCACAGACGCGTTCTCTGGGACCTGCCCGGGACTCCTCAAATTACTTTTAGCGCGCCCAACGCACACTCTTGGTACGGTAACACAATTGTTACATTTGTTACTGACCAAAACTTTGGGCGTCATCAAATTGGAGCCCACCGCGAGGGATCTCTAGGGCAGAATTCCGCCAGAAACCCGTCTTCAGCGTAGGCGCCGCCTGCTAGAGCAGTCGGCAGAAGGCATTGCTCCTTCCCACCCATCAACCCCACAACCACCTGGTGCCTTACCGGGTCTCTCTTTAGCCCAGGAACTACAGAACGCCACTGCAGACGCTTTTCCTGATCTCTTCCCGCATTCCCTCGATTATAGTGCCGACGACCCCTTAGCGTCGCCCTTTACTTTGCCGCAATCAGTTACTCCCATCACTCCTCTAACACCGCTTTCTCAGTTCGCCATTTCTCTTACCCCGTCGCCAATACCTAGAACCCCTTCCCCACCACCGCTAACCGAACTCGCCAACCCAGTCGCTATGGAACAACAAGTCCAGCGCATGCCGCCACGCAACCACTTCTCGGCACCGAAATGGGACGAGACCAAGCCACGGGAGCTCTCCCAGTATTTCAAGGAGTTGGAGTATCTATTCAGAGATTGTAACATTACCGACCACACGCAGATGAAGGAGTACGCGGCAAGATACGTATCGTATGACACGGCAGAGACGTGGACAGGTCTTACGGAGTTTGCCGCCTTTGTCCCTGCCGCACCGCCAGCTCCAGCTCAAGGCGCTTCGTATGAGGACTGGAAGACGGCAGTTATCCAGCTGTACCCTGGCGCTGAGGAGGCTACCCGCTACACGGTAAACGAGTTGCAGAAATTAGTCCAGGAATCTTTCGATAACGGCACATCTTCGCTTGGCGCGTTCTCTACGTATTACCGTGAGTTCCAGAAAATCGCTAGGTGGCTTCTGCAGAACGGCAAGCTCTATATTAACGAGGAGCGTCGCCTATTTCAGCAGGGCATCCCGACTTCACTGTGGACTCGTATTGCCCGTCGCCTAGAGATAGTTCATCAGGCCCATCACCCTGACGAGCCCTATAACGTTGCCGACGTCTTTGAAGCCGGGCTCGTCGCCTAGAGATAGTTCATCAGGCCCATCACCCTGACGAGCCCTATAACGTTGCCGACGTCTTTGAAGCCGGCAAATGGGTTCTCAAGGGAACAGACACTGGCGTTGGCATACCACGCGCTAGGACGAGCCCACCCCCTGAGCGAACTAACGGTATTATTCCCATCCCGCCTCCTGCTACCGACTTCGTTAAGAAGGAGGAGCTCAATGCTGCCATTACCGCCGCTGTCGCTTCCGCGATGACACGTATCGAAACTATGATTACCACCAACCTCACGGCTAACCGACCCGCTAACGTACCCGCACCTGGCCTTTGCCACTTCTGTGGGGAAATTGGCCACACTATGACTAGAGGACGTTGCGCTACCCTTGAGAATTATATTCGGCAAGGGAGAATTCGAAGGGCTATCGACGGCAAGATAGTTCTTACCTCTGGCGCCACCATCCCCAACTACCCCGATAAGAAGTCCTTCCAGGAGCGGGTAGATGAATGGCATAGGCGCAATCCAGGACAAATCGTTACCGGCACGTTATCTGGCAACGCCAACCCCGACCCAGACCAGGCGACTCAACAGCAGATGATCCACGAGGTCCTACATTTCGACAGCGTTGGCGACCGCCCTACCTTCTCGCGGGAAGAGCGAATCGCTAAGCTGCAACAGGAGTTGGATTCGCTTAAGAATCAGGTTTTTGATGGTGTTGAAGTTAAGCAGCCTAAACAACCCCTTAAAGGATACAAGCCGATGCCTCCCGCTAGTAAGTTACCGACACCTGCTCCTGCCGCACCTCCTGCCACTGCCCCTGCTCCTGCCTCAGAACCACCGTCGTCCGCTACCGCTCCCGACCCGCCTTTGCCGCCTCTCCATCCCTACTCCGGGATTCCCGACCGTTATCACGCTCCCGCACAACGAAACTTTGCCGCTCCCGAGAAACGTCCTGAGGGTGGCTACCGACCTACTGCGCCAATATTCGATATCGAGAAATCCAACCACGTCTTTAACCGCATCATGAAAACCAATGTTACCTTATCAGTAGAAGAGCTTTGTAGTATTGCTCCCGACGTCCGCAACCAAGTCAAGACGGCAGTCACTCCTCGACGACCCTTGGCGACAGCCGTTGCCGAGGTTGATGAACTCGACGACGCGCTTCCTGGTTTCTCTGTTACCATCGACTCTCCCGACGCTGAAGATTCTCCAGCCGACTCCATCGCTAACGCCACCTCGGTGGACCCAGTAGAGACCTACCTTAGGTCTGTAGACCATGGAGAGGACCCCGCCATTCTTACCGTCGCTCAAGAATCGCACGCTATCCGCTCAGTCGCGCTAACGGTAGACAACAAGCACGAGGTAGAGGCGATCGTGGATAGCGGTTCCCAGATCATTTCTATGGCAGCAGAAGTCGCTAACGATTTAGGCCTCATTTATGACCCTACCGTTATATTAAACATGCAGAGCGCTAACGGTACGGTGGACAGATCCCTAGGCCTCGCCAAGAACGTGCCCTGCACCCTTGGCGACATTACGTTTTATCTTCAGATACACATTTTACGCTCCCCGGCATACGACTTACTACTCGGCAGACCTTTCGACGTCTTGGCGCGATCAGTCGTCAAGACAGTTACCGACGAGGAAACGACCCTCACAATTAGCGACCCCAATTCCGGAATCCGACGAACGGTGCCAACGTTCCCTAGGGGACAACGAAAAGGCGCCCTCGCCAAGCCACCGGAGTTTACCGACCAGCACGCCAACGAACGACCCTACCGGTGTTTTCACAGACCATCGAGGAGGTGATTGGCGATGATCACGGAGATGTGGCGCTAACGCTGGAATTTGACCATTCAACTGGTCTTGTAACTGTTATGTCTACTGCCTTTCTTGACGAAAATGTTTTAACTACTTTACCCACTACCGACGCAGAGCCTTCCCAGAAAAATCAAAACATTACCGACTCCGCTCTTGCCTACTTGTACCTTACCGCTTCCGAATCTTTTCAGAATATTGCGTCTACCGACACCTATCTCACTACGCTTCCCGGAGCCTCGTCTCCTGCCGTTCTTGGACTTGCCGCTCCTCAGGCTACAGTTCCCCTTTCCACATCTGTGTATAACCAAGCTAACGCTCCCAAAAGGAAAGGGGTTCAAGTTAAAAAGAAATATAAGCCAGTTGCGCTTAAAACAAAACCCATCGCTACGCACTCTCCCGAGACTTTCAGAATCGAGCGCCAGATCATTGGCGACCCTCTTGCCGACATGCCGGCCTTATCACCGAATCCGCCACCCTTTCAGCCCACAGGACGTTTTACCGAGGAACGCCAGCAGCAGTTCGCCAAGGAGCACGACACAGGATTTTTGACCAAAGATGAGTTGAACGTCCTTACCGATCTTGTCGCTAAGCAAGACAAAGCCTTTGCTTGGGAGGACTCAGAACGCGGCAGCCTTCGCACAGATTTCTTCCCGCCTGTCGTAATCCCGACCATCCCTCACGTGCCGTGGACTGAGCACAACCGACCGTTACCGCCTGGGATCGAAGCCGAGGTCTGCCAGATCATTAGGACCAAAATACAGGCTGGCGTTTACGAACCCTCCAATAGTTCTTACCGCTCTCGTTGGTTTTGTGTCCTCAAAAAGAACGGCAATCTACGCATAGTTCACAGTCTCGAGCCGCTAAATAGAGTAACCATACGACACTCTGGCGTACCGCCTTTCCCTGACCACTTTGCCGAGTCCTTTGCCGGGCGTATCTGTGGCGCCACCCTTGATCTCTACGTTGGCTACGACGAACGCCTGATACACCCCTCTTCCCGGGATCTCACTACCTTTCAAACTCCGTTTGGCGCCTTGCGCCTAGTTACCTTGCCGATGGGCTGGACAAACTCAGTCCCCATATTCCATGACGACATCACTTTCATCCTCCAACCCGAGATACCGCATAAAGTCCTTAGCTTCATCGATGACGTTGGCGTCAAAGGCCCCAAAGACTGGCGACTCGTTAACGGCTTACCGGCGACCCATCCCGAGAACCCCAATATTCGCTTAGCGTTATGGGACTTTTTCCAGTTGCTCAACCGAGTTCTCCAACGTATGAAGTATAGCGGTGGTACCTTTAGCGGTCACAAACTCCTCCTTTGCGCGCCTAAGTTCAAAATACTTGGTCACATCTGCACTCCCGACGGTCGCGTTCCCGACGAGTCTCGCTTAGCACTCCTAGAGCGATGGGGTCCTTGCCGCGACTTATCTGAAGTTCGCGCCTTTCTTGGCACCGTTGGCGTTCTCAGGATATTCGTCAAAAACTTTGCCCATCGCGCACATGCTCTTAACCGACTCACCCGCGCCAACGAGCCCTTCGAATTTGGGCCAGACCAGGTTACCGCACAACGCGACTTAGTAAAAGCTCTGCAGGACGCCAAGCCCCTAGTCCCCATCGATTATACCTCTGCCGACCCTGTTATCTTGGCGGTGGATACCTCGTACATTGCTGTTGGCTACTTCTTGTGCCAGTGCCTTAGCGACAATCGGAAACAGCGACGCTACAACCGCTTTGGGTCTATCACGCTAAACGACAGAGAGTCTCGCTACAGCCAGCCTAAGCTAGAACTCTATGGGCTCTTCAAAGCCTTCCGGTCGCTAAAGATGTATTTGATTGGCGTGCGCAACCTTATCGTTGAGGTCGACGCTAGGTACATCAAAGGCATGCTGCAGAATCCCGATATCCAGCCATCCGCTAGCATGAATCGGTGGGTAGTCGCTATCCTCATGTTTCACTTTGAGCTGGTACACGTCAAGAGCTCTTTCCACGGCCCAGATGGACTCTCTAGGCGACCACGGCAGCCTGGCGACCCGGCAGTGGACCCACAGGCTGATAGCGATTTCGAGGACTGGATCGACCGACTACATGGTTTCGTGCACCTCATTCAACAGCCAATTCCCTTACTACGACGGCAACAGCCTACCAGCATCCTGTTACATCCCATAGTCCCTTACCGCCCCGAGACCTTTAGCGCACCCCTCACGTTCTACACGGCAAGCATCCACAGTCAAAACTTGCCTCCAGTAAAAGTCGTACAGGAACCTCAGTCGCTAAGAGAAGACAGCAAAAACCTGACCTACGATGCCGTTCCCCGATCCGCCAAGGCAAAGGCGGAAGATAGTCGCCTATTGGTAGTCGAGCAATGGATACAAGACCTTAAGCGACCCCCAGACCTTACCGACGAACAATACGCTACCTTTATCCGCTATGCTACCCACTTCTTCTTTACCGACAACCGACTTTGGCGACGAAATCGAGATGGCGCTCACAAGCTGATCATCAAGCCAGAAGGTCGCTTACGAGTCTTGCGCGCTATGCATGACGAGCTAGGACATAGAGGTCTGTACGCTACTCGAGCTTCTCTGCTAGAACGATTTTGGTGGCCACACGCTAGCGCCGACATCGCCTGGTACATCAGCACTTGCCACCTCTGCCAAATCCAACAAACGCGCCAAGTGCTCATTCCGCCAACCGTTGCAACGCCAGCTCCACTCTTTAGCAAAATTTACGTCGATACCATGCATATGCCCAAATCTGGTCGCTACAAGTACATCATTCAAGGTCGCTGCTCGCTAATCCACTGGCCTGAATTTCGAATGCTCCAAAGAGAAAATACCGACGCGGTCGCCAAGTGGCTATTTGAGGACGTCATTTGCCGTTGGGGAGCGCTAAGAGAAATCGTCACGGATAACGGTGCGCCCATCATCAAAGCGCTAACTTACCTCGCCAAGAAATACAATATCCATCACATTCGAGTATCTGGTTACAACAAACGCGCCAATGGCCTGGTAGAAAGACCACACTTTGACGTCCGGCAAGCACTCTTTAAGGCAGTCGATGGCGACGAGTCTCGTTGGAGTGAAGCGACTTATTCAGTATTTTGGTCGGAAAGAGTTACCTCTTTAAGGCAGTCGATGGCGACGAGTCTCGTTGGAGTGAAGCGACTTATTCAGTATTTTGGTCGGAAAGAGTTACTATTCGTAAGCGCATGGGTTGCTCTCCCTACTACGCGGCTACTGGCACCCATCCGCTACTCCCTGCCGACATTATAGAAGCGACCTACCTTCAGCCAGCGCCCAACAGTATCTTAGCGACTACCGACCTTATCGCCAGACGAGCAATTGATCTCCAGCGAAGGAAAGAAGATTTGGAGCGACTCCACGAGGTAGTCTTTAGCGCCCGTCGCCAAGCAGCCCTACGATTCGAAACCGAGCATAGCGCCACCATCAAAGATTACAACTTCCCGAGAGGAGCGCTAGTGCTCATGCGCAACTCCAAAATCGAGACCTCTTACAACAAGAAAATGCGCCCGCGCTATCTTGGACCTTTGGTAGTTATCTCCCGTAACCGTGGAGGCGCTTACGTGCTCTGTGAACTAGATGGTTCAGTACTGCATCGACCTGTTGCCGCTTTTCGCCTACTACCGTATCTCGCCAGGGAACGACTCGACTTGCCGCTTGAAGCGCTAGATATCGACACCGCCAAGTTACGAGAACTTGAAGAAACAGAATTATTGGACGATGATGACTTGCCGACTTTAGTTGAAGAAGAAGAAAATGATTAGAAAAGAATATATTGATGAGCTCTCTTTTTCTATTACCTATCTTACTTATCTCTCTTGCCGATACTTACTGTACTATATCCAACAGACAATTCTTTACATAGTCAAGTCGCAGCGCTAGCGTGTCGCCAACGCTTAGCGCATTGCGCAAATCTCGCCAAGGGTTTTTCGCCATGATGATTTACTGAGCGTTTCCCTTTTCTCAAAAATTTGTCTAAGTCCCACATCTACTACTCCTCTTACTTTCGAATACTTACCGCTTGCTTTCTCTTTGCCTTACTTTCTTGGCTCTCGGCTGTTGCGCTAACTCAGGTTTCTGGGACTTATCTTTTCACTCAAAAAAAAAAAAAAAAAAAAAAAAAAAAAAAAAAAAAAAAAAAAAAAAAACGAGGCGGCAAGACAAATATATATGAGACGGTAACAAAAAGAAAAATATACAAAAACGGCCTATCTACGCTAAGGTCCGTTTACTCGCTATCGTCCTCTAATGACAGGGAATCGTCAGATACCGGCAAGGAAGAGTCGCGAAGGGGGAGAAGGTCGCCAGGAAGAATGTTATTGGCAGCTTGCCAATCCATGGCTGCTTGGCAATCCCCCTGGTAATCGCGAAGCACGCGAAGGCTACGACCCAGGTTGGAATAGCGCAGTCGCAGCGCCATCAGTTGACCGCGCACTCGCTCCCGTTCCCGACTCATAGTCGCCTCCATCGTTGCCGCTCTCCGGGAATAGCGCTCCAACATGTCGCGAGGATTGAGCGCTATAACCGGGTAAACGAGGTCCTGGCCCAGCCACTGGAAAGCGTCGCCAGTCACTGTCGGCTGCGGCTGCGGGGTCCAGGCAGGATTAACCCTGGCGATCACGGGACGCCTTGGCTCCAGCCCTACAACGTCCTCAGGATCTGACACCTCCCAAGGGGCGACGTTGCCGTAAGGCGGCAGCCAACGCCACTGAGGCCCCTCCCGGGCGACTTCTGCCGCTGCCTCCCCTTCTCCCTTGCCCTCTCCCGCTACCATCTCCTCGTCACCTTGGCGCTGCGTCGCCAAGGTTTCGTCCTCCTCCCCTTCAGCGTCCTCATCTCCTCCCGTTGCCGCTCCCTCTGCCTTCTCTTCCCCCATCTCGATGTCGGCAGGGGCTTTTTCCAGCTCGTCCCGAGGCGCCGCGTCGCCAACTGCTTCCCGTTCTCCCTCCTCCTGTTCCCCGCCAAGAGATCTTGCCGCCAAGTGAATAGGCGACAAGAGACCGCTGGGGCCAGCCTCTGTGTCACGAGGCGGGAGGCGACTAGCCGCCAACGCCTTCTCCAGGTCGGCCATCTCGGTATCGCGAGGCGTTGGCGAGGGGGAAGGCGACGACGATACAACGCGGGGGCGCTTTGCTTTGCCCTTCCCCTTGCTTGGGGAAGGGGCTTGTCGTTTCTCTGGGACCGAAGTCCCTTGGCGCTCGCCGGCGCCTCGATTGCCGACAGATTCCGTCCCATCCCCTTGGCGCGTCGGTAACGCCAAGGAGGCTCGTCCAATTGCTGCCATGCCACCGGCAGCCACCTTCTTCCTCTGCCCCTCCACAAACTCCCTCGCCCTCCTTACCAACACCGCGCGGGAAAACGTCTTCTCGACGAGAGCGTCTGGCGCGCCGCCACGCTCGCGACTCTTCGCCCCGTCGATAGTGCAAGCGCGTTTCAAGGCGCCGCAACGATAACACGGCTGGGCCCCAGTCGGGAACCAACAGCCTTCCGGGTCGTTATCGGCCCAGCACTTGTCGCACTAGCGCAAAGAGTCAGAAAAAGAATAAAGACAGAAAAGTCACTTACCGCTCCCCTTGCCTCCTTGAACGCCTGCCGGGTCGCTAGGGAAACAGTCTTCTTCCCCTTCATCTCTTCCATGACAACCCCGGCCTCCTGCCCCTCGTCAAGGACCGCCTCCTCCCGACGCGCCAAAAGTAAACCTTTCAGTTCCTTGTCGTCGAAGGAACTTTGCGTTGGCGCCTCCAGACACAAGTTAGTAAACACCGCCTAGGTCCAAAAAGAACACTTACCGCGTACTGGGGGGCCTTGCCCTTGCGAGACTTGGAAACAGTGGTTAGCGTGGCACGGCAGCGGCAAGAATAGGCCAAAACTCACCTTCTTTAAAGCCTTTCCCGGCTTTAGTGGGGAGCCCTTCCTGCTAGCCGGCAGTGCTGGGCTCTGTGCACTGCCGGCGCGACCACCCTTGCCGGATCCCTCTGCTACCGCCTGCCTCTCGGCGGCAGGCACCCTCCCTGCGGCAACCTCCTCCATCTCTGCGGCCAACGCGGCAACCCGCTCTCGCTCCTCTAACGCCCTGGTGATCTCGCGGGCGTCTTGAGAAGTCGCCTCCTGCCTTGCCGCGATCTCCTCCTCCACCTGCATGCGCGCCAAGGGCGCCAGCACCTCTTGTTTGCTGTGGGGGGACAGATCAGACCAAAGCTAAGTTAAAAGAATGGGTTAGGAGTACTCACTCTGCCGCAGGCGCGCTTACCGTCATCGGCAAGGCACCGGACAGAATGTCCTCCAACTCGTCCTCGATCGTTGGGACGGGAGGAGGCGCCTGGCAACTAGATCAGCTAGCGACACGGCAAGAACTGGAGGTACTTACAAAGCGAGCAAAGGGCGCTAGCCACTCCGCGCCACGATGATCCAAGTACCGCGATCGGCACCACTCCCGCACCTCTATCTCCCTGTCCCAGCCTACGCCAAGGACACGGACTTCGTACCAACGTTCCAATAACTTCATTACGGCAATAACAAGGTTTGTAGGCGCCTCCGCGCCCACACCATCGATGCGCTTAAGGAAATTGTTGGCCTTAACGATGTAGGCAGAGGCGGCGTCTTGAGCCTCACGGGACGGTACTGGAGGCGGAGTTGGAATTCGAAAAGACATATTTTTTTAATGGAGCGCCAGGAAAAGATGGGGAGGAGAAACGAAGTCCACACTCATGCGCCAGGACTATAAACCAAATCTCAAGAACGCACGGACCACTTGTCACAAAAGCGGTAACGGTAGCCTTATTTGGTGACTGAGGACAGTCAATTTTTCAGTTGGGGGGAGATGATAGGACCCTATACAGGTTAGGCGCATCAACGGCAGGCGCGGCACCGGCTCCGGAAACCTTGCCGCACTCGTTCCGAACTTGGCGCATGCGTTCTACCCATTTTAAGCCATTCCCGACGGCCGCGCACGGCAAGAAGCAGATCCAATCAATGATAGCGCCGACGGCAGCAGGAATGACAACTGACAGATGGCATCAGTCACTGATGACAGCGCTTAGCGAGAAGCTTGATGATCTATCAAAAACTGACGGACAGCTTGGCGTTTGACCTTGGCGTCTGACACCGCTTACCGTCTCGATTTGGCGCCCAACGTCGCTTAGGTGTTCTGACAGGCAGAAGGGTGATGGATTGATGGTTTAGTACCGCGATCTGCCGCCTGGTGGCGCCAAGGGTCCTCCAAGGACGGTAGGGATCGGAAACCGTTGGAGCTACCCCTATGAAATTTTCCAGTTTACCGCACTTTGGCGATGGTTGGTCACTGGCGACGGCGAACTCTTTGTAGTATAAAAGTACTTACCGACTTGTACAATGGACCAGCAGACGAATAGACCAGAGTTTCCCCCACTTACTTCAGTCTCCCTTACGCTCAAGAGCTCATTTACGCTACGGTCGGCAACGTCAAAACTCATCGGCAGTTGCAGACGTTCGCCAACACTCGACATACTCGCGCCTTGCAACTACGGCAGGCATTATCGACGCTTAGAACTTCGCTAAGCTTATCGTGCTCTTGCCGCTCACCCTTGCCGTCTTCACTTACCGCTTCTTCCTAGGCGCTTTACCTTAGCGCTTACACTTGCCGGCACCCGTTACCGACTTTTCACCTTTTTCACAGACGCGTTCTCTGGGACCTGCCCGGGACTCCTCAAATTACTTTTAGCGCGCCCAACGCACACTCTTGGTACGGTAACACAATTGTTACATTTGTTACTGACCAAAACTTTGGGCGTCATCAACGATCCTTGCAGCCGTGACAACCCTGCATTGGTAAACACCATCAGGTACAGAGCACCTCCCAAGGATGCAACCGTCGCTGGCCCCCAGAGGTCAATATACACTTTCTCACCTGCTATTTTTACATCCTCAGAGGTGCCATCGTAGGGTCGTGTGGTCTGTCGTCCGTAGATGCAATCTTTGCATTGGCCAGGTGCAGATGACTTGCTTTGGATTTGAAGCCCATCCACTAACTGTTTTGCGTTCAGTCTCTGGATAGACTGAATACCTGCATGTCCAAACCGCCGATGCCATACGTCAATCGAGACCGGTTTGTCAAGAGAGGCCGCAACAAGAACCTTAGGAGGTTGTGATCTTCCATCATGTCCGGAGGTAGCAAGGTCTTTCCCTGGGATGGGTACCGCATGTGTGTTGGGATGGAGGTCCAGGAAATACATATGATTCCGCTTTTCCCCCACCATGAACACTCTTCCAGTGGGATCAGTGAAGTTGGCCTTTCCTGCCTTAAACACAACCAAAAACCCCAGATCATCGAATTTTCCGATTGACACTAGGTTTGCAGCGAGATCTGGTGTGTGCAGCGCAGACTTGAATACCAACTGTGAGGTGTGGCCGTTTACCATGACCATTCTCTTAACAGTCCCCTCTTCCAGAATGTTAAACGTACTGCCACGGTTCGCTGAAACACCTCGGTGTGGATTGGGGTAAGCTTGGTATTGTTCAAAATCTGACCATTTCACAAAGCAGTGGTCAGTGGCACCAGAATCAGCATACGTAGGCGTCTTGTCATTGACAGTTGATAGTGAGAAGGCACTAGCCGAGATCTCCACAGTGGACAGGTACAATTCCAATGGGTTTGAGGCAGTGTCATAAACCGCTGCCGGGGCAAACTGTGTGCTTGCGATAAGAGCATATGTGGTCTGAGGTGGATTTGCGGTGGCATCTGCGAGGTTTGCAGCTGGGTCTGTGACTTCAGGGTCGCCTGAGCAGGTGTGGCATTTTGCTTGCATCCAAAATTGGGAGGGAACTGACCCTCCTTTCCGCCACCTTTCCAATAGCAGTTCTCAATAGTGTGCCCAGTGCGTCCGCAGTTTGAGTTTGTGCATACCGGTTTGTTTTGGGGCTGTTGGGTCTTTACCAGCAGAGCGGTCGAATTCGAGTGTGTGCCAGTCATCATTCGCTCTTTCAAGCGTTCCCAATGGACATTCAAACCCGCAATGAGTTCTACTGAGGTTTTGGTCGACTGGAGGGAGGCTATGATGTAATCCCATGATGCAGGGAGCAACGAAATTACGATGGCTTGGAATTGGTTGTCCTTTATCTCTGCCCCCTTCTCAACTGCGTAGTTCCACTTCGACCGGAGGTTTGTTATGTGTTCCTGGAAAGCCATCCCATCTGAGTACTTCGTGGCTCTTAGTGCGTTTTCTGCCAAGTTTGCTCCTAAGTCTGAGATGGTTCTGTAAGACTCCTTTAACATCTCCCAGACTTTCGCTGCAGTGTCTGACATTTTTATCCCTAAGCCGACCGGATTTTTGGTGTTGTATACAATTAGCGCCAGTGTCCATGCATTTCGGACTTGCCATTCCTGGTGTGATGGGGTTTTATCCCACCACTCAGTTGCCGTCGGGGCGGGTACTGTCATTTTGGGGTTTGGTGTGTTTATAGTTCCGTCAAGATACCCTTTGGCTCCTCTAAGTTTTGCTGCTAGGAGTACCCTGTCTCTGAACATAATGTAGTTTGTTCCATCGAACAAGAATTCGTCTGGGAATGTAGGGAGGTTGCTGTTTCCCCCAGATGATGTTGTAGTTGTCATGTTTTATCAGTGAATGTATTTTTGTCAACGAATGTAATTGTGGTGCACGTAAGCGCTTTTCGGGGCCAATAACCTGTTAGACGAAGTAAGTCTCAAGTATCCCTCAGTCTTGGTAAAAGGACTGTATTTGACCTGTTAGACGAAGTAAGTCTCAAGTATCCTACAGGTCGAGTAAGTACGAAAGTAACGACACAATTAGAAGTAACGACATACCCTCAGTCTTGGTAAAAGGACTGAGGGTCATGAGACGGGGTTCGCGCCACATAAGGTAGCAGCATGGTGGCTGAGGAAAACTATATAGTGTGATCGAGTTCGATCGTACTGGAGAAGTAAGCAAGATAAGAAGGAAATAAAATAAAGAATTAAAGAAAACTCTTAATAACCGGGAAGTAACCGACGCCGCCGCCACAGCGGAGAGTCTATTTCGACAAATCGTTTTCAAGTGTTTTGGGACGGAGGCCCCCGCGCTTTCAAAGAAACTTTTGCACTGCGATGCCAGAACTCTCAAAGCGCACACATTTATCGGCGATTTGCTTTCAAGGTAGAGATTGGTTTGTTAGAAATGGTACTGTCTCTAAGAATAACACGTAAGTTATAGCCTCAGAGCGTGTAAACGGACTATATTGAATACCTAAGAATAACACGTAAGTTATAGCTAGGTATTCGAGTTAGTAGTGGTAAATGTAAACGTAGAAGTAATACGTACCCTCAGAGCGTGTAAACGGACTGAGGGTACTATGGAGGTGATGTAAGGTATATATATGCGGTGAGACAAAGCTAGGTTGGACAAAGCCATTGTGGCGTCGTGATACTCCTTTGACCCTGAACGTCGTCACAATGACGTCGTTCTAACATGGTTTACAGGAGAGATTCGGTGAATTATATTCATTACCAATTGTGTGCTAGGTACTAGTAAAACTCTTGAATAGATAAAAACCTCGGACTGCAAGCACAGTCGACATAGTGAAATTCTGAGATCTCCAAAAACTTATAGTGTGATTGGAAATAGAGATGAGATTTACGGTCTTTACTGGGTATATGGACACTGGAATCACCTCAATTCTTGGTCTTCAACTCTGCCGATGTGTCCTCCAGGATCTAGATCTGGCCAATCGAAGAATCAATCAAATTCAAGGTACGAAGTGCATGCGTTCATCCATGACGATATTGTTAGAACCTGAAACAGACGTAAGTATTCTATAATCCTCAGTTCAATATGATTGACTAAGTTATCTACCTGACACAGACGTAAGTATTCTATAATCTATGTAGGTGATTGTCAGTTAATCGATATTTACGACGATGTATGTTACTCACCCTCAGTTCAATATGATTGACTGAGGGTGCGCTACTATTAGTGTCCGTATTTATGTGAATGAGTCCAATGGGTAGGGTCGAGCCTTTGGACAAAGGTGGTGGCCACTTATGGTGGCCACTCATTAGACAAGTGATGAGTGAGAGGGGGTGACAGTGCGTTGTGGATGACGGTGTGTTATGACGTAATGGCATGGTATGCCAACAGATATCTACTCACCTTTCATAGCTGGGTCATTTGACAGTTGGCAGGCCCGAATCTCGGTAACAAATAGCATTTAAAACTATATTTTCTTTTACAACTTTTGCTGACTGCTCAAGAGCAGATATGCTCGGTGATTAATTGGACCACAACAGGAAAGCTTTGCCTTGTCTTTTCCCTATTTTATACCTATGAGGAGTGAGCGAGTTCATACATATAAGTGCCAATGTTTAGAAATGCCCACCTCCTGGTGTGTCCATTCATCGGGAATGTCAAACATCTTGCATAATTCTTCAGGTTTCTTGCCCATGATCATCCTGGCAAAACGCTTGCAACCAAGATCACTGTGGGTAGTAATCATATCAAGTTGTTTTGAATCATTATAGGGCACAAAACATACAGCAGAGGGTCAATGTGGAGGTAGTTGGCAGCAAGGATCATCTCTAAGAGCATATCCGGGTCGACATTGACGAATTCCCAATCCCATTGACTGATATTCATAAATATTCCAGCCCGCTTTGAGCCTGTATCAGCAGCAGGTAGAGGCTCGCCGCGATGGTGTTCGCAGTATTCGAGGACCTGAGCGCCATATAGTGAGTCCAGCTGATTGGGTTCAGGATGACAGCATACCTTTCTCAATATGCTTGAAGATACGTTGGGTAAGGGAATCGGCTCATCTGGTTCGCCAAGGGCTATATCGGAGTAAAATTTTAGAGTCCAATGTAGGTACAGGTGATCAAGGGATACCAACATTCAATCATGTCCCTTATGAAAATAGAGCGTTGGACAACGTCCTTGTCAGCGATGACTCGCTCGCTATCAGAGCTGAGAAGAGTGATCATCAGTTAAAGCTTGGATGAGTAGCTGGAGTGTGGCGGTTGGGTAAGTAGATTGGTCATTGGACTGCGTTGGTAACATTATTTTATACCCTCCTTCGGCAATAGCCAAGATGTCGCTTCAATTCCATGGTTCTCGCTCCAGTACACCTGTTTTACACGTTTTCACAGCGAGGCCACTGTTAATTGCGCTTCTTGGCTCATCTTGGCTCATACCCGCTATGCCGAGCTTGCCGTAGAGTAACTTTATCGTGAAAATGGACACAGCTCAGACTGCAGTACCATCCGCCCTCTCTGATATGATGTGTCACATAGTCAGGAATAGCTGAAGCAATCGACTTGACGAGTGCAGGACATCAAGAAGTACCGATACAAGAAGATCCAGGAAATAATAGGTATCTGCAATTCAACCCATAAAGCGCATTATCACAGTGATCATGTAGCAATCAAGATGTTAGTCTATGATAAACTTGCATGCAGCACTACGGGAATTGCAACGATGGAGGCATGCCGTATTATGCCGAGTGCAGAAATAGAGCATGCGGTATATTTTCGAGGCTTTCACATGTCACCTTGCAGAGTCAGATTGGAGCCTCTGCAAAAATCACTTTGAAAATAGACAATCTGGTTCAAGAACCCATCAAATAACGTACTCGCTGTTCAGCGAAAGACTTCTTGGCCGTAGCAATTCAAAGCAGTCAACCCTGCCCCTTGTATGATGTAAGTGGCCTGTAGCAATTCCGTTATCAAGCGCATTAGGGCATCACATCATCACAGTTATAATGCAGCAATCAAGAGGTCAGTCTATGTACGAACTCGCATGCTGCACTGTGGGATCCTGCAAGCAACGGTAGAGGCATTTTAGCATGACGTGAGGTGTCGAGTGCAATGTGAGATGACGAGGTCTTCACGTCCAATGTCCGCAGGTATATGTTAAGGTGAGCAATGGGAGAGGTAATCGAAGAGATTAGTGGGTTGAAGGAGACAAAGACCATGAGACAATTTCGGTATACCCGAATTAACCCCTGAAACCCGATCCGATCCGACTTCTTCAGTGGCAAGCGTCATGCACCGAGGGGCACACGTAAGACTTGGATACTGAACAGTACCCGATCCGATCCGACTTCTTCAGTGGCAAGCGTCATGCACCGAGGGGCACACGTAAGACTTGGATACTGAACAGTAACAGGTGTTTGTTTGAGCATACTTGTCCGCCCGAAGCGCGGATAGTTTCCGGATGACACGGAGGGGTGACCCTCGTCAAAGAAGGTGTTCTACTCGGAGGTTCATGAACACCGGTTCTTGCACATATATAGGACTCCGGGGTTGTTGTCAGCCGGTTCTCAGATGGGAATTAGTAGTATTAGTTATAAGATCAGTGAATTCTGTTGGATATCTAAGTAAAACAAGAACTTGTCAGTCAAAATCAAAAGTGATCCAACCGACATTTAGAATCAGAGTTCCGTATTCTAGAACGAGTACAGGCGGAGGGCTGCAATACCGGTTTGCTAATTGGGGTAGTAGAATCTTTGTGAAGGTTTTGTAATCAGTGGCAAATGAATACATCAGTGGGACCTGATAGCCTAATGCAGATATCATGATGACTATGGGACGCATTGTCCTGCGCTTTGGTTAGTGTGGAATCAGCCCAAGCTGATAGCATTTTTTTCGGACCTGTCTCAATGACCCGCAACACCTGTGATTGATGGTGCGCCACACCTTGCTTTATGACGCAACTTGTTGCCAGCCCGTTGTTCCTGGTTCCAAAGGGAAGAGCAGTTATTATAAGACATATGTAGAGACTAGACCAACGGCGTTGCTGTAACGAGTCAGACGTTGCTGCTCAAGGATAATTTAATAGAACCCACAGAGAACGAATGCCGAAATGGAACACGCAGTCTATTTTTGAGGCTTTGACATGTCACCTTACGCAGTCATATTGGAGCCTCCGCAGAAATCACTTTGAAAATAGACAATCTGGTTCAAGTAGCGAAAAGAACCCATCAAAGAACATACTCGCTGTTCAACGAAAGACTTCTCGGCCGTAGCAATTCGGAGCAGTCAACCCTGCACATTTGTATGATATGATTTGTGTCGCATTCAGTAGCCATTCAGTAGGATTATTTTGGTCTCCAGACAGCTGTCATGGGGGCATTCTTTTTGGGCGGGTCAGAACCCTTACGATTGATGCTATTTAGCCAATCGAAGAACACACCTTTGGTATATAAACCTGAGTAGGGTCTGGATTTTTAGTCACCACAGTTCCTTGCATTGTCATTCATTGCTCTCATCTGCTCATCAAACACATGCCTTCCAAGCCAATAATCAATATTCCTGGTCGCTATGTCTGGCGTCTTATCTTTGACCACGACAACAGCGGCAACGCAGGTGAGTGTTTCTCCATCGTTGTATGAGTCCGACAGCTTAATCATTCTCCCAGGTTCCATTGAACGTACCACTGAAATACAGATATCTTGGTCATACAGCTCTCAGAAGTTCAATGAGACTGTCACGTCCAGCGCGAAGAAACTTGCCGAATCTGGCAGGGTCGAGCTCGAAACTGGCGCATCATACGGCGCGGCCTCGGTCAATGTCAAAGCTGGATACGAAGCAAGCAAGGAGGTTAGCAACGCGCTTCAGGAAACCACCAGGGAACAGAGGGAGGAGACCGTATCCTACTCTCGCAAGGAGACCCGCAAGTGTGAGCAACCTTTTTCTGCGGCACAATATCGATTCAAAAGTTCTGAAACTATTTTTGCAAGACACAATTGGCGCTCACAGCAAGCTGGTCGCCTATCGGCGCTTTTTTGAGTGCGCTGGCGTGATGGTCGAGGAGGATATCATTATCACGAGGCCTGCCGCGCTTCCAGACAGCGAGCTGGTGAAGGAAGTGCCAGTTGAACTGATGCTGGAGCCACAGGTTTTCATCAAGGCCATCAAGGTAATACTGATCCTTGCGGATCTCTTCTGAAACTGAAGAGTGTTCTAGGTCGTCTATGGTGACCGCCCTATCCAAGTACCTGGCGATCGTGTTCGTGAATGGAACAATGGGAACGACGACATCAACAGCTCTTTCGGTGGCAAGTAAGTACATCTTTGTTCCAGCATGGCAGTTAGTAGACATGACCATTGATTGATATTGTACGCAGGTTTGTGTGGCTTGTGCCCGAGTACACTCACAAGGTTTCTGAGGCACTGACGAGCTTTGATCTGGTCATCACTGACCAAGGCGACGAGCGCTACTCTGACCTTGCCAGAGGTGCCGGTGGTCAATGGCGCTACCTTATTCCCGTCAGACAGGGAAACCAACGTTTGTTCATCTCCGACCTCACGCTGGTCCGTTCCTCGAACAATATCTATGGTTCTATCCCAGACAGGGTCTGGCCTGGACTGCCTCAAGGACGTACCAACGACATCAATAAAGACAGGAAGGGCGATTGGTTGTTCTTGGTTTGGAAGTTACAGAGGGCATACACAGTCTGATCGAGCCTTGCGTCGCAATTACACATATGCTTACCCTTGACCAGACCTGTACAGTATCTGTTTCGTGTCTCTTTGTTCCGCTATAGGTATTGAAATACATACCTTGTTGATGCGTGTCTTTCACATCGTATGCTCAGTTGGTTGGTGCCTGCGCATCACATAAGAATTATATGCTTTCCCCCATGTTCTCATAGTTCTGCAGAGACCATGAAGCCCATAGAATCTGCGATAAGAGACACCTCACAAGGTCAACCGGTCACTTTTCGCGCCGGTGATTGCCGAAGCGCGGCTCAAGAGCTTATAGCTTTGAGCTTCTTTGAAAGCTTCATGAGAGTGTATCTTCTAAATTGCGAACAATTGACTAAAGTTGACTAAGTCTCTTTCGAGAACCCTGTCCTTTTGTACACTTACTTCATCATCATTATCGTCCCCCCTTTTTTAAACGTCCACTCACTTGCAACCGAATACTGTAGCATGCCAGTGTCTAGGCATCAATCTTCAACTACTGTCAAATTGGAAGAGGAAGAAAACAGAAATGAGCTTGCCAGTCTCATAGAAACTCCAGTACATGGCATGGATTTCTTCAGAGTCAAACGACTGCAGGGTAGTAAGCCGATCTACTTTCGCCCCGAAGGTCAATTCCTGGATGCGGAAAACGAAACTGTCTACTTTTACTGGCAGCGTATTGACCCTGGGCCCTTTCGCCTCTCAGCTCTTTCTCTACGAACAGGTATATGGAAGGAAATGGTACGTATATTGCTTCAGAACACTCCGTGCACTATTGAACTGGTCTGTTCATGTTCAACATAGAAAGGGTTTAAAAAACTCAATCACTCCTGGAGTCCACTATCCATAGAACTTGACGTAAAGAAAGCGCCGTTGCCTCCGTATCGAGGGGCTGCCGGCACGTTCTGCGTCATTAAAGGTCGTCGCGTCATTCTGATTTTTGGGGGTTTGAGATCAGACGGAACAGGCCCTTCATCTGACCTGTATCTGATTTGTCTTGATACGATGAAGTGGTGGCAAGTCGAGATTTTGAATGAGGTAGCTCCTAGAATGGATGCTGCAATGACGTTCATCGACAATCGACTATATATCTTTGGCGGTCGAGGCCATGAGTCGTACTCCATCGCAAGCTTTGATAATAACGTAGAAAAATGGACTTGGGTTTTACGTGATGAGTCCTACCCGCCGTATATCCCCCACTTTGGCTTTTCCTGCGAAGTTTTACCAGTTTATGGTCGAAAGCAAATCCTCCTGCTCCCTGGTTGCTTGGATGAAGAGTTGAATCCGGTTAGTATACCATGTACTCTTGTCAATTGCACCGTGTTCACTCTGCTCCTACCAAAAATAGCCCTACTGCAACTGTTCTGCCTCTCAGATCGTGCTCTTTGATATTGCTAGCCAGACATTCCAAAAGTATAACGACGTGCAAGGAGACTTCCCCAAAAAGATATATGGCATTAATTGCTTTGTCGTCTCTAGTAATCGACTTCTCGACGGGCGACTAGCTGTCAAAACAGAGCCGAAGGAAGAATTGCCACAAAAAATGGCAAACGCCTGTACTTCAGTCATCCTGGCTACTTGGCATGACGATGAACTTAGTGATAACAATCCCAGCGACGAGGAGGAGGATGATTCCCCAACTCATGACCTGCCCGACTTATGGCTTCTTAATCTTTCGACGACCCAACCCTCAGACTGTTGCCGTCTTGATCTCCGAGGGGAGTTGGAGTCACTCAAGATCACTGTTGTCTGCTGTGACGCTCTCCCTGATAAACGAATTCTTTTATTCGGTTCGACCGTTCAAGATGCAAAATTCATTGATCGTTGTATTGAGATTGACTTGGGTTTACGTCCCTAAAACTCCATGCTTTTATATGCTAGCTTGTCCATAGATTCCTCGTTACAATGTTGGAACTAGAACAACGGGGTAGTGGACTGGTGTTCAGTTAACACCTAGTAAACACGTAAGTATTTCTAGGTACGAGAGAGTCAGTAAAGTATTTGTATATACATATTGAGTTCAGAGACGTGTAAACGTGACTGAGGGTGCTTGTAAGTGGCTGCGTGAATATATAAGTGGGTGTCCGAGGACAAAGCAGGTTAGTGGCCCTTTTGTCGTGTTCGCTGTAATATCACCATATCACACCATCACATTCCAACATACAACCCTGACAATAATGGGGTACAATTCTCGATGCACCTCTTGAAACTCATTTAGATACTTATGCTATAAAGAGAAACCTGTGTTCGCAGTTATTTTGGGAGGGGAAAAACATAAAGCTGGCGATGTTGGTTTGGATGCTTGATTTATGCTAGCGTGTATGGAAGTTGTCCAGATAAGTTAGAGCTTAGATCTTGGGAACCGAGATTTGATCCAGGGACCAGCTGCAGGATAGTCCCAGGATCAGACTCACGTCACTTCAGTCTCTCTTCTACAGTGGTTGAAGCCCCTCAATTAGCGTTGGAGATGGTGGACGATCGCTTGAAGTGGCAGTGTCGGAGTTCGAAACCTATCTCTTCCCCACAATGTCACTCCGTTCCGCAATGAAGCGTAGTTCCAGTCCTTTTACGCCACAAAACTCCCCATTACCGCCTTCGATTACCCAATTGCCGCCACAAAGTTCAGAAAATTATATGGTCTCGCCATCTCTCTCGCCATCTCTCTCGCAGTCGTCGTCGTCCCACTCAGCCGTCTCGACATCGTCAACCCCCGTTGCTTCCCCTGCCGCACATTCTCCGAGCCCATCCCGCCCGCCCGCAAGCCATTCCATTCTATTATCGCCACATTCACAATCTAATCATCTCAATGTGCCGGCTACGCCAGGATACACCCCCAAAGTTTCTTTTGATACCTTTGAGAATAAGTCTGCATCTATGTTCTCGTTTACACTACAGGTCAAGTCGGAAGGATACGTACGCACTCGCTCGACGCGTGTGTTTCTCTGCGCTTCGTCGTCGGATGAGAGTGGTCTGGAAGCGCTGGACTGGTCATTGGAAACCCTGGCCCAGGACGGAGATGAGTTGATCGTGTATCGAGGCGTCGATGAAGACGTACTAGGTGTGTCTCATTGTATCTTTCTCCATACGATAGATGTTGATATGTCTTAGAGAAAGACCACGATATTATACGGGAGGAGGCACGTGAATTGATGAAGACAATTCAGGCGAAGAGCGTAGAAGCAGATCCGGATCGCAAGGTTACATCTCGCACATCTCGTTATTTTCATGTCTGATGTTCTATGTTTTCCAGCTGTCTCTTATTGTTGAATACATTCCCGGGCGTATCACCGACACCCTTGATCGCTTGATTGCGCTATATCGCCCTGACAGTGTCGTCGTTGGAACTCGCGGAAAGCGGTCCATGCTTAGCGGACTAGCGAAAAATATGAACATGGGTTCAGCCATCGGGAGTGTGAGCAAGTGAGTTATGTCGGATCCTTTATGTGATGAATCTGACTCCGTAATATCTAGGTATTGCCTTACACATTCACCTGTGCCTATCATCGTGGTTCGCCCCGAGCGTACAATCCGCAAGATAGTTGAGAAGCGCCGTGCCGATCCCAAGCGTGGGACGCACTTCGATAGCCAGTTCGGCAGCTGAAAGAAAGCCTTATTTTCACGTTTTCAGCTGTACATGTTCTCCACATTGTGGATGGGAAAGTCACTTTCTTAGCTTGTACCTGCCAATAATCATCGTGTCACACTTGATCTGTGTATAATTAGACTTTAGATTACCTATACTTTAATCAAACTTTAATATTAATGAAACTCTGCTGATTCATAAATTTTGGAATTCTTGGAACCTTATTGCATTGTGACTAATACCAAAGAGGGCTATTTGTTGGTTCGAGACCAGCTACTGGAAGCGAATCTAGTGCTCTTGCTCCTGAGTGATACTAAGTTGGGTGATTTGCTCAAGCCTTGCCTGAATGAAGACTTTGAGGTAATAAATGGTACGGGTCTTGATCCCACTGACCCACTACTCGTCCGTCTCATCGCGACTGGAGAAGGTGTGGATGATAACTCCTTTGCCGTCCGGACACCCAAATACTTTCATCCTGATCATGGCTCCGGTTGCAGTGATGTTTCTCTGCGGTTGTGGCGCCAAGATCCGAGACATCTTCCTGGTTGGTGGGAAACACTGTAGGATATTCAGGTAGTTCGACAGAGAAAGATGGCCTTACGTGTTATTCTAGCACCGCCAATCAAGGTGTAATGCCGTACAGTCTTCGTTCCCATGAATTCCACTCAAACACAGGCAACGGGTGCGCCTCGGTGTTGAACACCCACTTTGAGAGTGGGTAACGATCTCCCTCCTCAAAGAGAAGAAAAAGATACTTTAACGTTTCAGCGAGAAAGAAACTGAAAACGACATGTCAGAAAATAACATCACCCATGTCGCATGAGAAATACCTGGGCATATCATCTAAAGGACTAACAGGGTCCATGTCAACGTGGGCAACAGAGGTATACCCGTACTGAGTCCTCGCATGCCGTTCAATAGCGACAAAAATTTCGTAGCCTCGCTCACGCCATTTTTCCTTCCCCGTTGTTTTCCACATGATATACAGGCTTTCCACAGTCTGATGTCAGAATCACATCATTGTCGAAATCATGGATAGGAACACGGCCTACCTCTGGCCGCAGAAAATACGAACCCCAAGAATGCAAGTCATAGTCTTTTTCCTTTTGGTTCTTGAGTGGCCCCTCCTCTTTCAGGCCCGGCGGCACACCAACGCGTCCAGAATCCTCCCATGCCGCCAGCTTTTCAACCCATCTCGTACCTTGCTTCATACCTAGTTTATCTGGCCCGAGTCCTGACTTCTGATCGGCATAAGTAATGTAGCAGGTGTACGCGAGGCCCGTGGCGGCCCATTTGTGACGTTCACGCTCTTTGGCCGTAAGATAGCCGTCAGGAATGGTGTGAGCACCGAGCGCAAGAAGCCCGGGAAGGAAACACGCAAGATGCTCGAGGTCGTGTGTTACCGTTTGATCGTTCATAGAAGCGATGTAGAGTAGCTCTCGAGTGGGCGTTACGTAAAGTAGCCGTTGAATGATGCCGTTTATTGACTCGAGATCTAGTGAACCAGGTGAGCGAGCAATTGGTGTCAATGTATAGAGAGTGCACATTGTGTTAACGCCTTGGCGTCCCCCGACAGAAGGTATTGTTTGAGAAGATATTCATAGCCACTGTCACTTGACGCTCCAACGGTATATTGACCTGGTGAAGAGTAATTAAGAGAAAGGATAGATAGAATGAATGAAGGACAAACGGTCAAGGGGTTCGCCGAGTCTGGACCATCTCGTTGGGAATAGGCCATCCTCGGGCTTGGTCGTATAGAGTTTCTCCATTATGCGGTCTACCTAAAAGCTACTATTAGAGCACGTCGACTCGAAAGTAGCAGAGCTCACAGTCATGTAATATTCCTTTCTACCAGTGAGCTTGGCTAGATACTTGAATTCCAGTTGACAGCTCGCTGCCTCTGAAAACAGTGTCGCCATTCCCATCCATCCCATACCAATCAATCCACTGAGCACCCACGGTGAGAACATGTCACATCATGTGAATGGTAATGGACTCACATGTGCACATTCACCGAGTAGGCAGGAAATCCAGATGGCGTATCAAAGACGGGAAGCAAAAGAGTCCCAAGATCGTCCGCACGGGTTAGAAGAATAGGTTCCCCTGAGAGTGAATATGCGGAAAGCAGGCCGCCAAGATAGCGTATCACTGTCTCAAAAAATGGCACAAAATGCTCCTGCTCAAATCCAGTCAATAAATCCATCTTGTAAACGCATTTGTACATACTGAATTGTGAGCCGTGAAATTCTGCGCGGCTACCGCTCGAACTGCATCAGCAAATTCGTTCGTGAGCCCCATCATCCACATTGTGTCCATAGCATCAATCAATGTAACTCCCCAGCCATTAAATCTATGTAGATGTTTAGCAATGCGAAGGAGCGTCACGTGGAGGCGGTTCTGAACTTGCTAGAATTCCCACCAGACGTAGCAAGTAACTCATCTGCAGGAAAAGCATATTCCATATAGCCAGAGTACGCGTGTCTAAAGGCCCTCCGGACTTCATCTTGCCTACGTTCCCATTTAGACAAATTACTTTTGACAATAGAAGATGGTTCGAGGATGGAATCGTAGACATAATCTCCTTCGAACAAGTCCACATGGTCTGGAACAAGCCGTGTAAACAAGAAGAGCACATAAGTGAATAGGGTGAGGACAGTGAAGGCAATCAACCCGCGTTTGTAGCTTTGACGGAAGCTGAGCCGTCTGAAGGGCTGAGAAGTGTTCGCTGTGATAAGCATGATGTGTCCCCTGCGGGTAACACCACACCTTGACTTGGATTATATCCCTATTACTCCAACATCGTTCATCCGGAGCTGATGCTAATGGAGAAAAACGGATATCATACCCGGTCAATTTTCTGGATATCCGAGTCATTGATCGGCAAGCGCCGGAATCAAAAAGTGTCTCATCTGCAGACTTGTTGGTTGGGCTGCGAACCACTGGCAGCTTGTAGAAGTCACGATTTGTGACGTTTGTGCTACTCGTCGCTTTTTTTCTCGCGCACACCCGTGGGCGTCTTGGGTTGGATGGCCAGCAAGCTCGTAGTTCCTCATGAACTCAGGACAGATACGTGTAATACCTAATATAACTGTCTACAGGATCCAAGCTATTGTTTTGTCTTTTCACCTGCGCACCCGGTACTGACAACCCACCATCGTTAGTGAAGAGGGATCATCAAACCCATTATCCAGTGGTTATCCTTTGGATACAAATTGTGAGAGCTTCCTGATACGTTAAGTTAAATCTACGAAGTTTGCGAGACCATCATATCTCTACATCTCTACGACAATTCGAACGCAACTGGATTAACGTCACCAAGCCTTTGAACAGTTTTGCAACGTTTATTGGGTGCAGGTTTACCGGTCCCTGATAGTCAGTGGGTGTTCACGAGCAGGATTTGAAGAAACAGACGTTCCCCTTAATATCTGTAGAAGAACTTGGCATTATCCGTAAGGTTACGGATTCTTTGTCTTTTCCTCGTTGAGGTTTCGATCAGACCTTTCCAAAGGATATTACCCGGCTGCTCGTTATTGACTTCGTCGACGATTTATGGCAGTTTTTAGGTTTTCGATATTCCTCCAAAGTCCAAAACTCGCATTCAGGCTCGGGCAACCTCTTAGTATCGAGAACGTTCTTTGTGAAGCCGGTCAGTAGAGATTGTCGAACCATATCGGCCTTGTGCTTTCTGTCTTGCCTACACAAGTGTTCCGAGACGACGTTCTCAGCTTTTCCCTCTTCCATTACGGTCCGATCTCGTGTCATTGACTTGTTTCAGTTTCCTACATATGGGTGTTTCCCTCATGTTGTTCACGTGGGTCCTCACTATCAAAGCTTCAAATGACATTGGCCTCGTGGGTTGGGCGTGCATATAAACCTTGCTGATGACGAGGGCTTCTGCTCTGAGACACATCTCTCCCGCAGGAAACTACCAAGTCCATCGGCAAATCAATCTCGTTCTTCGTAACGTCCATGAATTTCTTGACTTCTCTGTCCTCGAAGAAACCAAGATGGAAGAAAGAGATGAAGCCCGTTGATACGTTTCTGAAAGATCCAAAACCATCAGACCTTGTAATCGCGTAAGTGGAATAGTTGACTTTCTGCATTTTTGCTAAACTGTGCTTAGTATCATGGGTGCCACAGGGGCCGGGAAGAGTACGGTACGCCGCTCAGTTCTGCGGGTTTGGCTGAACAGTGACCCATATGAGATCTTTCAGTTCATAAATACATTGCTCGGTCAGCAAGTAGCCCCTGTCGGTCACAATCTCAACTCCTACACATCTCACGTTCAAGCGTATACCTACAACGATCCTCAATTCCCCAATAATCGCATCGTAATGGTTGATACACCAGGCTTCGACGACACCGTCCTAAGCGATCGAGAAATTCTAAGGCGCATAGGTGTATGGCTAGCTCAATCGTAGGAAATTCTTCATCCCGATCCTATAAGAACACTTACGGTACATACTAGGTATGACGCACATATGAAAATGGCAGGCGTTATTTACCTCTACGATATAAGCGCAAAGCGGTGGCAGGGCTCGACGGCGCGAAATTTTGAGGTATTCGAAAAATTGTGCGGTCAGGCAGCAGCACGCAAAGTTGTCTTAGTGACAACTATGTGGGAGCAGGTCGACAAGGCGGTCGGGGAAAAACGCGAGCGAGAGCTGAAGGCTGAGTATTGGAAGGGCATGATCAAGCATGGATCTGCTGTCCATCGAGGAAACCTCGATCAGATGGCAGCACAGGACACAGTCGACTTTCTTCTTGCGAAGGAAGCGATGTATCCTCTCCAAATACAAAAGGAGCTGGGTGAGATCAACAGGGCTCTACAGGATACTGAAGCGGTGCGATTCCTTTCCGACGCACTCCAGGAGCTGCTCAAATCGCGGGAAGAAACCACTCCGATACTACGCAATGCAGCTGCGGATTCAGCAGCAACTCAGCGTGCACTTGATAATGATAACCAAATTAGGTCCGTCCTTGCAGAGATCTCTGTGAAGGGTCGACTCGAGATCCCACAAAGGTTATTGCGACTGTTTGGACGTGACAACTGAGCTGCGTTTTCACTCATCCGATATCTATCATGTTGAGTGATTGTTCAGACTTGATCAAGCGACTATATCAAGATAAATTCATGGCATGATTTAGTAACATCCGCAATGTCATGCAAATCAAGTATCCCAACGAATATCAACACACTGTTCGGCAGCCATTGGGCGTCGTGACGTGAGTATGCAATCTGGCGTGTTAGCCAACCGTACAGATTCGTCATGACCACATAGTTTATGTCCCGTGGCATGTTGCACCATCGATGAGATTGGCCGAGAACACGAGGAAAGATAGATCTGTAGCATGTTGTGCATGTCACATGGTTCAATCCTTTCTTTTGAGGCACTAGCACACCAACGCCTCGGTTGAAACGGTCGTGTATTTTCATCACGCCTTGATTTCGAGTTCTGTGTAATAGCGATCGAGATTCAAAGAAGAGCTAAAGAGATATTGACCCAGAGAAGCAGAATATGCATGAATCATACACATCTCATTAGGTTCATTCAAGACCTGAACCTCCACAGAAGCACAATTTGTCTGGCATCTTTCAGTTTGAAAGGAATACCCTAGAGAAAGTGAATAAACTCCATCAAAAATGTTTCTTTTTCCAGTCCCTGACAAACTTCGGAAGGAAGCAAAAGTAAAATTTTTTATGCAGGCTATTTCTCGATTGCAGAGCCGAAACCATGAGGCGAAGAATATCGCATCGTTTCCAACCGATGTCAGAGAATCAGTGAAAATATTGAGGGTTAGTGCCCATTAGCAACGATCTTGTTTCAAAGTTCCGGAGAACGAGGTTTGTACTTTGAAATGGAAGAAGGATCTGTAGATGGTGCGCAGGGAAGAAACACCGTAACTGGAACTGAGGTAAGGGATCCTTAAAGCTTACAGGCACTGAAGGTTCGTGGGCTTCAGAAACGTTGCAGGACCACGTGTCACATGAAGAGGAAGCCCAAGGTCTCAACAGAATCATACCGCAATCAGCGCAAAGAGTAACAAAGATCGTTTGAGGAGCAAGAAAACATACAAGCAAGTACAAGCCATCCACATCTATCAAGATACCCTAACGCAACTGGAAGCCGTGAGACATTTCCTGCACAACCAGAGAAATAGAACTTGCCCAAGAGATTTTACCAAAGACCCTCGAGATAAATCCCTCCTTACTGTCAGACGATTCAGCAGGCAACGTCCCAAGAATCCTACGAAACTCTTTCTGCATGCGTTCGATGGACAGCGCCTCCTTAGGGAACATCTTTATGATCTGGCGCGCAGACTCTGTTGAGTCGTTAAAGCGCGCCATCTGCGAACCACGTTCGACCAGCATAGACCATGACTTTTTGAGCTGCGCCTCGCGAAGCTCAGCGACATCTGCTCGGGCGTCGTTCCACTTTACAGTTGCGAGGATGACGTATCTGGGGGCTTCGGGCTCTGAGAGCTTGGTTGGATGCATGAAAGTTGCAGTCGGATTGTCGCGTGCCTGACTGATCTCGTAGAGGTAAATTATTCCACCGAAGCGGGTTTTGGGTTTACAGCTAGAATTGAAGGGATCTTTGTGTTTAAATTTGGTGATTCTGTTGCAACATAGAAGAAAGGCTCACGCGCTTTGGAGCCAGTCAAGGATACGTTTGACGATTGCTCGATCGCTGTCCCAGGTGTCATTGAACCCGGGAGTGTCCACCAAAAAGACACGACCCGAGTTGAGGTCAGGGTGAATTGGACACAAATATGGAACAATAGTGGATGTGTGTGCATTCAAATTATGCCCAACGGACGCTGCTTCATGGCCAACGGCGTGATTCACAAACTAGAAGCGGAAAACGTCAAGATTAAACAAAGTCAATAGGGAATCGACCCCACAGTGCTTTTTCCTGCCCCCGTTTGCCCGAGAATCCTGAAGGCACGAGCAGAGGTAAGTTGTGCTGTTATATCGTAGATTTGAGAAACTGACAAGAACACTGTATCGTTCTCTTCGATTTGAGGTCCATTTTGACTATTCTCGCCCTGTCTGAGTGCAGACATTGAGGGGAAAGATCTCAAGTTGGGTTTCCAATTCCGCTTAGGAGCCATAGTTGGAGATGTTAGATGTTACTGGCGATTGACGAAGTGCACTTTATAAAAAGCAAAGTGCACGCGGTCACTGCATGAAAGCTTGCAGGCATTACTGTATCGAGGCTTGGTGTTATAATATCTGTCAAGTCGATGGATATGGATACTCGGCAATCACCGATGCTGACCCCGAAAGCCTATGTTTGGATCACATGACCATACATCTACATTTCATAGGCGTTGATGCATCTTGAGTCGCCGGAGTGGGTGTTCGTAGCATTTCTACGAAAAATTCTCTATTCCACATGCAGTGTCTTGTGAGCGCCAGGCTCTCCCTACGTACACTCCACTTTTACTTCTCTTCCGTTGCCAATTCGACCCGCCGGTCGCCTTATCGCGCGTTCTCCAGGATGACGCATTCTGGTCGAGACCTTTTTGACTATACGTCAGGGAGGTGGATGTTAATCTCATATATTTTTCCTGTGAGGTCTATGTCTAAGGTTTACATGTCCAGCATCAACGATACCCTTCGCCACGTAGAACGTAGGCGTGTATTCAACGTTGATGGGCTATGTCGACTTGCGGCAGTCTGTCGATCGGAGTACAGATGATGTCTCCGATTTCAAAAAACTCGCAGAGGGCGGGTTTAATCGTACCTTCCTGATCACCATGCGCGAGGGCTTCCAAATGGTGGCGGTTATCCCTTGCCCGGCTACACTTCTTCGCTATCGCTAGTCAAGTGGCTACTCTGGCCTTACTCCGTTCCTCTGGGCTGCCTATACCTCAGGTATACGGATACTCCCCTGTGCCGGACAACGCTGCAGAGACATACAAGGCACCAATTTAAGTGACATATGGTATGAACTAGAGGAAAGAGAAATTATCTCAGTCTTACGGCAACTTGTTGAATACGAGTCGAAGATGATGTCGATGGCTTTCCCGGCTGGAGGAAGCCTGTACTATACAAAAGACCTAGTAAATGTGGCCGGGAGTCCGGGCATTCTGCTAGAGGACGCGCGTTTCTGCATTTGGTCCAGATACAAGATTGCGTATGTAGTGTGGCAGGAGATCACAGCTCGACGTAGATCTAGGGCTCTGTAGCTGCTCTCTGCCTTCTCCATTATTCCTACAAACTAATCGGTAATCATAGACGAAAGCGCCGAAGTGGCGCTCGTAAAAACAGCCAATAAGGAACTAGCTTATCTGGAGCAGTTCGGTTGTCCGTTGCTGCCCTTCGAGCGCGTGAGGAGGGAAGGTTACAAATACCAAGAGCAGTCGCCGTCGGACCACATAGAAAACCTGCACCGTTATCGCCTCATCGCGCCATCAATCATCCCAAGGAACCTGGGCAGTTTTTGCATCCGCCATCCTGACCTCCAGCCGAGCAATATCATCGTCTCGAGGGCGTCCGACTCCAATTTACACGTCGTTGGCCTGTTAGACTGGCAACACACCTCGATCCTGCCTGGGATTCTTCTTGCTGGTACACCCCAACGCTTCCAGGACTACGATGATCTTGTCTCGCAATCTATGGCGCGGCCTTCGCCACCGGAGAATCTTGACGATATGGAGGAAAACAAGCAAAGCTTTGAGAAGGAATTACACCATCGTCGACTCGTCCATTATCATACATTAAGATCATGGAGCAATGCAATGCACTTCTATACCCAGCATTATTGGAACCCATGAGCGTGCTTCGCCACCGCCTCTTCGAAGGAGCAAGTTCCATTTGGGAAGGCGAAACACTCGCGCTGAAGGTTGCGCTGATAGAGGCAACCGAGAACTGGGAGGCGCTTGCAGGAGGAATCGTGCCGTGCCCTATTATGTTCGAGGCCGAGGACGTAAGTACGCAAGACGATGGAGCTGACTCTAAAGGAGTTCCGGCAAGCGATAGGCTTCGCAGAGGATGATTGGGTACCCACCGAGCGCTACGAGAAGACTATGGCTCTCGACAAGCAGATGAAAAAGAGTTCGCTTGAGCAGTGCGGTGTGGTAGGGAGGGAGACTGCTGATAGAATCGGGCCAATGTGGAGGTATGAAAAGCAAATGGGATTCGACTATGGAAATGACGGGTACGCATGGAATGGTAGGTAACGTCTGAGTAGGCTTGCGATGTGAAAGACGCGGCTGTATTAGGAAATCAGAGATACAATTGGGGCAAGGGAAAAATTAAAGTTTGGGAATTACGAGACCGACCAACGGTCGAAAACGAAATCCAGGAGGAATCGACGATGTTGGGAGGTTCCGGGGGTGAATCGTCGATCCCAAGGATATGTACAGTAGGTATAAAAGGGAAGAAAGACATACAAATAAACTAGGTTTTTACACCCCACGATTTCTGGTCTTGAGCTAAGCTTGTTTTGCACGTCTCGTTATTCTTGTTTCGTCGTCGTCTAGTCTGGTCTTGGAGTCTCGTCTTGTTCGGCATATTTCTGGCCTCGTTGGCGTCTGATCCGACGTCAAACGTCGTGTGCTCGCTGTCTTCGGCAGCGTACTCAGATTCTCTTGGCTTCTCGGAGTTCTAGTTTCTCTGTCTCGGCTCTGTCTCGTCTGTCTCGGCCTTGCTTTTGCCTGTCACGGCTTAGTTCTCGGACTGTTCGCTTGACTCGGCATCTCTGCTTCTGTGTCGGCATCTTGGCATCTTTGGTTCTTCGAGTTCTGCCTGTCGCTAAGCTTCGTAGTCTCTGTCGCTCTCGTTTTTACTGGGAATTCTTTTGTCTTAAATCGAGTCGAATTCTACGGTTACTCTCTCTTACTGGCATCCGACTGTTACTGGGCAACTCTTCGTTCACACTGGTGCTCGTCTGCCTCTGCCCTTCGAACTTCTGCCTTATTGCGACGGACGTTACTCCACGTTTACGTAGTGCTCCCACATCCTTTTACCTAAATCGACTTCTATCTCTACCCTCCGCTTTCGACTTTTTCGACTTCGTTTCCGGTCCATCAGGTAGCCCATCCCACGTCCTCAGATGGCTGGAACACCGAGAAGCCGAGAGAATCCGAGTACGCTGCTGAAGACAGCGAGCACGCGACGTTTGACGTCGGATCAGACGCCAACGAAGCCAGAAATATGCCGAACAAGACGAGACTCCAAGACCAGACTAGACGACGACGAAACAAGAATAACGAGACGTGCAAAACAAGCTTAGCTCAAGACCAGAAATCGTGGGGTGTAAAAACCTAGTTTATTTGTATGTCTTTCTTCCCTTTTATACCTACTGTACATATCCTTGGGATCGACGATTCACCCCCGGAACCTCCCAACATCGTCGATTCCTCCTGGATTTCGTTTTCGACCGTTGGTCGGTCTCGTAATTCCCAAACTTTAATTTTTCCCTTGCCCCAATTGTATCTCTGATTTCCTAATACAGCCGCGTCTCGTAAGCCTCCTCAGACGTTACCTCGCCATTCCATGCGTACCCGTCATTTCCATAGTCGAATCCCATTTGCTTTTCATACCTCCACATCGGCCCGATTCTATCAGCAGTCTCCCCCTCCCGACCACAGCGGGTCGGGCGAGGAACGGGCTGAGATTGTGGGGCACTGGCCTCTGAACGACATGGACGAAACGAATTTCATGTAATGAATCGAGCTAGATACCGTCAAACTTGTCATACACATGGCCCCTCCATCAAGGCCAAAAGTTATGGCTTTGTGGAGGTCTCATTGTAAGATCACATATAAGGCTTAATTACAATACACTGTTTCTGTAAGAAAGAGCCTATTTAAATGTCCTGAGTGGTAAGATACAGATAATACAGAAGACTTCAAGAGTTTTTGAGGACAATTTGTTTAAGTACACTTTGTTTTTGTATATATCAATGAACACGATACATTTAAAATGTATAGACGAATTCATGAGTTGTCTCGCAAATGTCGTGCGATGAATTGGCCCACAACATATAGGGCCACATAAATCAATAGTGAATTCAAGTATAATCAGAGGTCTGTGATGTCAAATATCAAATGACTATGGAAGCTAAGTATTGGCTTCGACGATTAACTTTTGAGCCGTTGCCGAACGAGGTGTTATTGAGCAGAAGAAGGGAAGCTTATGACTGAGAAAGAAGTTCCTTAAATGTGGTGCAAAGGATGAATCAAGGTATCATACCTTACTACTCCACTCGTATATGAATCATCAATATTTATCTCATTTCCTTGCTCATCCCGCTTTTTATCAATGGAGAATGTAGCTAGGATGGATGAGATAAGAAGCCAAACCTAGGAAAATATAAATACGCATTGTGACATTATGTACAGAACTATACCATAGATCGAGCCATATGGCGGCCTGGACAAATCCTTGGAATACCACCTAGTTAGTTTGAGGTAGCAGTTACTCGAGGAAACCTATACCGTCTACCGAACCCAAAAGTAATGATGTAGTCGTCGTCGTTAAGCTGTCCACTTTCATCGAAAAAGCGCTCCGGTTTGAACAAGTCAGGTTCAGGATACCGTGACTCGTCATGTGTCATAGACCTGGTGGGGGCATGGTAAATTCATTCACTTTGTCATAGAATATCTTTCTTCAAGATGCACCATATATTTGGCATGACTGTAGTTCCTGTACTCAGGTTATGAGAAAAAAAGTTAATTACATACATCAAGTGATATCACCTTTTGGGATGAAATATCCATTATAAATATCATCTGCAGAGGTAGAGTGGGGAGCTCCAAGAGGAGTAACTGGGTGCCATCTCATGACCTCTCGAAACACGGCCTCGACATAGGGTAGGTTTGGTCGGTCGTTAAAGTCTGGTAATCTATCACGTCCCACGATGTTGTCGATCTCGTCTTGAGCCTTTTTTTGAGCGTCAGGATTAACAAGCATCGCGTAAACGAATGTAGTAGCTGCGGACACAGTCTGCGACAAAAATCAACAACTGCACTGTAGACGTCGTGAATTTACAAACCGTATCTGCACCAGCTGTTCAGAGATAATATTATTGATTCATAGAGAACAAAGGGAACTTTTTCAGGTCATACCTATGAAAGCGGTCGCTGTTACACTTTTGAGATATTCTTCTGGCAATCCCGCAGGACCAAGAAGACTGTTGCGTTTCAGTAATTGCTCTGCCAAGCTGGATACCTCGATTCCGGCGGCCTACATGTAGATCAGCGCATATGTCGGAAATTTCATATGATCACTTACCATGCGATCTTTGACATACTGAAAGGGAACTTCCAGCATCTGGTTTGTATATACGCGAGTTTCTGCTGCATAAGTATGGAATCCAGCGCCGGGAAACCATGCTGGAATATGACGCAAGATAGGCAGTGCGTTAACTGCCATGGCACCAGGAAAGAGACATTCTGAGAGCTTCAAGACAGCATGCTCAGAGACGGTGACGAATTTTTCGATGGTAGATTTTGGCATATCTTTATCGTACACCGTAGCCATTACAGTTGCTCCTGCAACGCTATACGGAATATATTGAAACCAGGGTAAAACAAGAATAAATTAATTCCGCACTTTCGAAAATGCATAACGAAGTCTTCAGGCGCTACAAGAAGTTGGTGAAGAAGCTCATGAACCTTGAGAATCTCAACGGGTTCGTGCATGATTTGGATCTTTTTCTTGCTGAATCCCTCTTGATAGAGACGTCTATGTCGACGCCACTTATCTCCATACCTAATGAGTCCTGAATTAAAATCCCATCCCATTCTATGGTCATGTCATCAACAGCTTTGCGTAGCATATCAAACGGCAAAAAGCTCACAGATCGACCATTGTTAAGTAAGGCCTATCGGAATAAATGTGGGACCGCTTCTCAAGCAAAGCGCGTGCATCCTTCAGGCTATTGAGGACTACTATGTGTTGATTATACGCCCTGACATGAATGATATTTCCTAGCACGGTTCAACTAACATATTGACCCGGTCAGTCTGAGACAATAATACTCACCGTATTCCCTAGCCCACTCTTCATATCTCAACCAAGGCAGAACTGTTGGCAGCTCTCTAGCATTTCCCGAGATGAGACTAGGCTTAGGACCAGGCGGATAAGGGGGATACGAGGAAGAAGATTTCCACTTTTTGAACAAAAATATTACAGAAAGAGACAGGGAGACGTATAGGAAGGATAACGACACCTCCATGATAGATCCAGCTAACTCGACAGTTTGTAGTTCAGTAGCTTATATTAAAACCAATTATGCAATGGGAAACAAGCGACCGAAGGAGAAAGAAGTATAATTCAGATAGACAAAGGACCTCAGGTCGTGTCATCTGTCAGAACGAACGGATCAAGAAATTGGAGATGATGTTTGTAAATGGTAGAAAAACGTTCAAGGTCAATATCACCAGGTTGAGGTATTGAGTTGGATGGAAATTTTTGGACATGGACGATATTTCTTCGTCTCGCGGCTAACAAATGATCAAATGTAAATCGTCTGAATCCGGGGTCGTACCCATGGTTGTTTCAAAGCGGGAAGAAGCACCGGCAGCGAAATGTCATTGAATTATCAGGTGAAAAACCGGATTAGGTCAGATCAGTTGCCGTGCAGGTGGCTGACTTAAGCAGGTGGATATCCAATCCACCCGGCACCTCAAGCCGTGTTCACACGCTTGTGCGTGACTTTTCCTCTTTCACGTGCAGGTGGCTGACCTAAGTAGGTGGATATCCAATCCACCCGGCACCTCAAGCCGTGTTCACACGCTTGCAACTGGTGCGTGACTTAAGCAGGTACTTAGCACCTTAAGCCGTGTTCATACGCTCGAAACTGCCACTTTTTTTTCTTTTTTTGCGCGTGGGTGGCTGACTCACTGCCCATCCAACCCTTCTACGGTTCGGACTATTTCAAGTGTCTGCAACGCAACTTATCATCTGTTCGCAGCTGTGAAATGTTTGGGTGCTCATTCATCCGGAATGCTCCCAAGATGTTACTTTTAACTTTTTGGACATAGGTGGTGCATTTGAGGACGCCTGAGTGTAGGTTCAATTGATACGTTACACTTTCGTTCCTAATAATAATTTCGCCTTTAGATTATATAAACGATGGGATTTACAGTGTATATTGTCCTGACTGGTTTGAGACCTCGTCGTCCTGCCCAGCGCGCCACGCGCCCATCAAACACGTGCCTGGCAGCGGAAGGAAATGCCGATGGATGGGATTGCGCTCGGTTGCCATGCCGGCAAACTATCCTGACCCCCGACGTCCTTGTATCCCAAGAAACTCTACAACCTCCAGGTGCGCGATAGCAATGACCAGAGGAGACAAGGCTCACGGTATGGAAGAAGAGCCGATGGGGCATACGTTGAAGTCAGGACGTAGAGAGTCCAGTTCCACGATGGGAGAAGGCTCAAGCTCCATGGTATTATGACTCCCTGGCTCACTGCGGGCCATCTGCCGTGGCAACTGGCAAACGCGCTCTCGTACGCCGTCAATCGCATGGGGTGTATTTCCTTTTGGCAAGGGTGCGAATGAAGTTGCGTTTGGTTTTGATGAAGATGTCGTAGTGAGCCATTGTGGGGTGTATTTCCTTTTGGCAAGGGTGCGAATGAAGTTGCGTTTGGTTTTGATGAAGATGTCGTAGTGAGCCATTGCAAAGACGTTTGAGGTCTAAGCTCAGGAACGCAAAGGGCCATTCCCACATGTTCTAAGTCGTCTCTTTGCATCAGCTTTCTCAAGTCTACGCACACCATTCTCATCCCCAAGCGAAATCAGATGGTTTAATACTTCACGCGAACTTCGCATTTGCAGTGGGTGTTATCGTTGAACAAAAGATTTGTGGCTGGATTGATTACTTTCAACTGTGTTTACAACTATAATACAATGCAGAAACCTCGCTTTCGATCCGAAAGATACCAATATCTTTGCCCCTGCCTGTCTCGATCGCACCGTCAAGATGTGATCAATAGGTACTTCTCCACGGCAAATTTTACGTTGAGTAATCTTTTTTTTTCTCTTTCACGAGCTGGCTGACTCCGTCGGTTGCCCTCAGCCAGTTCACGTTCTCATTTCGCGCGCCGATCGAACACGTGCTCACTGTTCATGTTTGCCTTCAGCCTGCGCAGCCGCTTGCAGGGCAGTTGACATTCTGCCTTCAGTCAGTTCTGGTTCTCTGCGCTGGCCCGTCTGCCAGGTGCACGATTTTCACCTGTGCTTCGAACCTCCACTGCTGCCTAGAGGGGATTAGGCTAGCTGACGGGGGATGCGTTGGAATTGGGGTGTACGTTGATATCAAGGCTGCGTAGAAGCGATTAGGCTCCCGACGGGGAAGACTCCATGGTATGTTGCCAGATTCCATTAGGAGCACGCGCCAGACTTAGGGATGGGCATCTGTTGTGGCAACTGGCAATGGCGCCACCACCTCAGCAAGAGTTACTTCGAAGACATGCTCTCGTACGCCCACGAACGTGTGTGGTGTATTGCTCGGATGGGTCGAGCCGACGTAAAGGTCACCAAGGGGAGGGGATGCGAGACTTCTTCATGTATTTTGCGTACGCTTGTATAGTGAATGTGACCTTTGTGCATTTCAAGGTTGCGGAAGGTTCGACTCCTTCCAGGCCTAATTTTTGTTACTGTAGGGTTTGTTACTGCAAATGCTCATCTAGTAATAAAATATTTTCAAGTTGCACCTGGAAAGCCTGATGCTTAGTTAAGCACTTTCTCAGGCTAAAATTTTACCTTTGTTTACTCCACTCTCTCAATTCTGAACCTTTCCTGACCAGCCTTGAAAACCATCATGGAACTTGATCTACAAGGCTTGAATCCTCAAAATGAGAAGACTTTCTTAGAGTTGCCTTGGACTACGGATGTCTATGATATTGGGCTTCAGCTTTGCTTGGAATCATTAGGCAGTGAGCAACCATGGGCTATGGTGACAATATACTAGCAGTAGACTGAAATATTTTCTGATATAATTCTTTCAGTTCTGGAAATCCCTCAGTACATGGAAAAAGCCCTCATGCATCATTGAAGCAGAGAAAATTCTTTGGAGGTGTATTTTGAATATTGCAAATGGTGCAAACTTGAGAGCTTGCCTCTCAATTGCTTTGGATAAAATTGGAGAAACCTATCTTGATGTGCAAAATTGGCTCCAAAAAAATCTTGGCTTGTAAAATTACATTTCTATTTTTTTATTTGCTAAATTTGAATATAATAGAATTTGCACCAAGTATTGACAGGCTCACCCTGGCAGAGGCTGAATTGGAATGTATCACTTCTGTAGAGCGATACAGTAAATCAGTCCTCAGTCACACCAAATGTATGTTGTACGACTGTGTATTACCTGTAGAGCGATACAGTAAATCAGTCCTCAGTCACACCAAATGTATGTTGTACGACTGTGTATTACCTGTAGAGCGATACAGTAAATCAGTCTACAGGAGATAATCAATACGAGATAGATATAAGTGTGTAAGTAATGGCTCACCCTCAGTCACACCAAATGTATGTTGTACGACTGAGGGTGGCGGATCGTGTATTGTAAAACATATAACAAAAAATAAATAAAGTTTACCACAAAGACTGGCAAATAACGATCGTCAGACCAGCTGCGCCAAGGCAAGAAAATATAAGAGAGAGGTATCCGTATAAGGAAAGTGCCGCGTGAAGTTTCATATGACGTAGTGTCGACGGTCGACCAAGTCTACCCTCAACACTCCCCCTGACTTGTCGGACCGTTGATAACCTTTAGTCCCATGAGGCTGACGAGGTAGTCATGCGCGGCGCGAGGTAAGGATTTGGTGCAGATGTCGGCGATATTTTCGGCAGACGGGATGTGGTGTACCTCGATGTCACCTTCTTGTACCCTTTCCCGAATGTAGTGGTGGCGTATGTCAATATGCTTAGCTCGTGCGTGTCCTTTGGTAGACTGGGCCAATGCGATAGAGGAGTCGTTGTCGACCATCAGTTTTGCTGGGAGTGGTTGTGTGAGATCGACCTCGACGAGAAAATTATGCATCCACAGTGCCTGTTGAGAGCCTCGCGTCATGGCCATATACTCCGCCTCCGTGGTGGATAGCGCAACGGTTTGCTGACGTTTGGAGCTCCATGATACCGGGCCGCCAGCCATCATGAAGATATATCCCGAGGTGGAGCGTCGTGTGTCGAGGTCTCCTCCGTAGTCAGAGTCCACGTACCCAATCGGCTTAATTGCGCCTCCCAGATCCCTCGAGTATAGGATCTGGTAGTCTAGCGTGCCTTTGACGTATGCTAGGACATGAAGTATGGCCTTCCAGTGTGCAGGACCGGGGTTCGACTGGAAACGTGCTAGGAGGTTTACCGCGAATGAAAGATCGGGTCGTGTGGCCGCCTGTGCCCACATTAGTGCACCTAAGAGTTGGCGATACGGTTTATTGCTCATAAACGCACGTTCCGCCTCGTTCTTCGGTGACATATCATTGGTGAGGACTATTCCTGATGGCAATGGGGTGTATCGCGGGTTACAATTCGTCATATTAAAGCGCTCGAGCACACGGATGAGGTAGGCCTTTTGTGATAGTGAGATTGAGCCGTTGTGAGGGTCGCGACGGATGGCCATCCCTAGTATGAACGTTGGCTCCCCCAAGTCCTTGACTTCATAGACTTGTGCTAATTCCCTCTTCGCCTGCGTCGCTCCTGCTTTTGTCGACGATAATCCGAACGTATCGTCATTAAACGTGTTGGTAATGGTCGTCTCTTGTCCCACTTTCCGCGATCGCACACAAGGGTCCGCTCGTGATTTTTTGTAGCCAAGGTCCGTGTAGGCGCCATCCAGGGTCCAGAACCAGTCGAAGCCTCCCTGCATCAGCCCATATATGGTTTTCCGGAGTAGAGCGAGCTTACCCTCCCCCCCCGAAAAACCAGGGGGGAGACGCATGTAGACTTCGTGTTCAGGGATACTGTTTAGGTAGGCTGATATAAAATCAACCTGCCAGATCTCGAACCCGTCTTGTGCTGCGATTGCGGCCGACATTCGGAGCGATTCCAGGCGGACTACTGCTGCGTACGTTTCGTCAAAATCCTCCCCTGCCACTTGCGAGTATCCCTTCGCCACAAGCCGTGCTTTCCTCCTGATGACCTCCCCCTCAGCATTGTATTTGTTGGCATACACCCATCTACACCCGACGATGTTCTTCCCCTTAGGTATGGTACCTTCGTCCACCAAATCAAACACTCCGCGGTCCCCCATAATCTTCAGTTCTTCCTCCATAGCCGGTTTCCACAAGTCGGGACGTTTCATCGCTTCCTGGTATGTCTTCGGTACTCCCGAGTCGTCACCTCCACCCAGCATCGACAAGTATGCGTATGGTCCCTCCACCTGCAACGCAGCTGGAGCCTCATCGCCTACTGCCCAGTCCTCCCCTTCCTCACGAGCATCTCTTTCCCTCTGCATCGTTTCTTGTGCAGCAAGAAGTGCTGGTGTCGGTCTGGTCAGTCGGTTTGATCGTCGGAGGGGTTGTGTCGGTGGGGGGTTAGTCGGCGGTGCTGGTTGCCCAGGTATGTCGTCGTTGTGGTCGTGGGTAGCGGTCGGGTCGGGGTGTAGTGGTCTATCATGTCGGATACGTGGGGCAATAGGTTGTCGTGTGGGGAGTATGCCTGGTGCGGTCTGATTTGGTACTGGGTCGGCGGTCGCTGTGAGCTCATCTTCCTCCGGGTTCAGGGTGGTCAGCGCCCGGTGGCCAGTTCCCTCCTCAAATATAACGTCCCGCGACGTCACTATTGATCGCGTCCCTTGATCATATAGCCGATATCCACCATTGGCGTATCCTACCAGACGCGTCTTGACTGACCTAGGATCTAGCTTTGACCTTATCAGCTCGTCCGGGACCTTTGCCCAGGCCAGGCATCCCCACGGTCGTAAGTGATCCACCCTCTGGCGCTTACCCGACCACGCCTCTTTAGGGATAATCCCAGGGTGGCGTGACGTGGGAAGTAAGTTTCTGGTGTATATCTGGGCCGCTGCCGCTTCTGCCCACAATTCTTTTGGGAGCCCGCTCTCAGCGAGCATGCATCGTACTCCCTCAAGGATCGTCCGATTTGCCCTCTCGACTAACCCATTTTGAGCGTGCGCGTACGGTGTTGTGACTGTCAGTATGATTCCGTGCAACCCGAGGTATGTCGTCCATGACTCGTTCACCCATTCTCGACCAGCATCTACTCTGACCTCCCGCAAATTTTGACCAGTCTGTCTTTCTGACTCCGTATGATATGTGGTGAATGCGGCGAGCGTAGTTGTGGCGTCCTTTCGGGTCAGGAAGAATGCGGACATGTTCGACGTGCCTCCGTCGACAGCGACCATCATGTACACAGCCCCACCCAGAGATGACACACTCGAGGGGCCCCAGAGGTCGATATGAACACACTCATTGGCTGCCCCTTCTGGCACTACTTCGGCATCGTATGGGCGTGAGGCATGCTTACCATACACGCAATCTTCGCAAACCCCAGATACGTTTAACTCCCCTTTTATTACGAGTCCGTCGACTAAGTCTTTTGCCAGTGCGTTCTTGATGGTCTTAACGCTTGCGTGGCCGAAACGTCGATGCCAGACCTCTAAGGTAGTGGGTTTCATCTGCGATCTCGCCACCATAGCCGCGGTGCATTCAGCGTCCGCTAGTGTGCCCAGAAGATACATCCCTCCGGTCCCTTTTCCACACAGAACTTCCCTCCCGCTTGGGTCCTGGAAGCGTACCTGACCTCCTCCGAATATGACGTTAAATCCGGCTTTATCAAACTTGTTGATGGAGATTAGGTTCGATGCGAGGTCTGGTGCGTGTAAGGCGTTTTTAAACACTAGTTCTGATGAGCCACTTGGCGTGTTGCAGGTCTTCCTCACTGTGCCTCGGCCAACGACCCTGAACATTGCCCCTTTTGGTGCCGCATGGCCTTCAATAGGGTTTGGAAGCTCTTCGTAGTCCGTGAACGCCTCTTTGTTCACGAAGAAGTGGTCGCTGGCACCTGAGTCTGCGTAGGTAGGGATGTCCAAGGGTTTTGTGGTGGGGATGGTCGTGACTAGCGCGTAGGTGACGTGTGGTTGCGCTGGTGCCTGGGGTGGCGTTGATGTCGCCACATTCGCAACTACTGGCTTTGTGGTTGTTGTGGCGTTGTTCTGCGAGGGGGTAGTGGTGTTTTTGTCCCTGTTCCGGAAGTTTGGTGGAAATTGGCCTTCTTTTCCCCCGCCTCTCCAGTAACAGTTTTCGATTGAGTGACCGGTGCGTCTGCAGTTCGGGTTCACGCATACTAATCTCTGTTTTGTCTGACTAGTTTGCACTTGTAGAGCTGTCGCGGATATCCCTGCCTTCTGTTTTTGCAACACTAGTCTATCCCAATGGATGGTAAGCGCTGCTATGACGTCCTTTGATTTGGTCATGGCATAGATTCCGGCTACGACGGTGTTCCAGGATTCGGGAAGTGATGCGATGAGAATTGTACGGAAAACCGAGTCGTTGATCGTTGCTCCTTTCTCCGTCGCCGCCTTCCATTTTTCCCTCATGTCCTCGACATGTTTGAGGAAATCCATACCGTCTCTGAACTCTGTTGCTCGCAGGTGCTTTTCGGCATTCATTGCAGCTATTTCGGAGAACACGCCATAGTTGTCTGTTAATGCCTGCCATGCTTCTGCCGCAGACCCGTCCATTTTGATACCCAATCCCACGGGGTTTTTGGTGTTATATATGATGAGACCAAGCGCCCAGGCGTCCCTCTCTTCCCACTCCTCCAAGGATGGGGTTTTCGACGTCCATTCAGTGCCTTTAATCTCTGATATTTTTGTGTCCGAGTCATCCGGTTTTTTAATTGTGCCGTCGAGGTATCCGCGAGCTCCCCTCGCTCTCGCTGCTATGAGGACTCGGTTTTTGAATGTGGAGTAATTTGTGCCGTCGAAGTGGGACTCTTCGGGAAAGTTTGGTGGGTTTGGTGTGTGGTTGGATGTCATTGTGTGCGGCGTGTGTGGGTGTACGTGTTTTTGTATTGAGTCTGTGTTTTCAGAGCTGTGGCTCTACGAAAAAAAAATGGAAATGCAAACGGGGCCAATAACCTGTAGAGCGATACAGTAAATCAGTCCTCAGTCACACCAAATGTATGTTGTACGACTGTGTATTACCTGTAGAGCGATACAGTAAATCAGTCTACAGGAGATAATCAATACGAGATAGATATAAGTGTGTAAGTAATGGCTCACCCTCAGTCACACCAAATGTATGTTGTACGACTGAGGGTGGCGGATCGTGTATTGTAAAACATATAACAAAAAATAAATAAAGTTTACCACAAAGACTGGCAAATAACGATCGTCAGACCAGCTGCGCCAAGGCAAGAAAATATAAGAGAGAGGTATCCGTATAAGGAAAGTGCCGCGTGAAGTTTCATATGACGTAGTGTCGACGGTCGACCAAGTCTACCCTCAACAACTTCCAATATTATTGATTTGCCCAGTCAAGAATTGTCAATAGTTGATGCTACTCAATTTAGTGACTATAACTATGGTTAGTGCTATGCATTAAATACATTAAAATATCCAAATTATTTGCAGAAGATGCAATTGTTTCTCAAAATATTACCAGTGAAATCCAGCAAAATGATTTTAGAGGTGAGGCTTTTAAAGCAAAATATAGACTTGAATTTTATAAATTACAATGCAGATAATCAAGCTAGCAATCAGGCTAGCAGTCAGAAAAGAGTCTCACTTGAGCTTAGAAATAAAGAAATATCTCAAGAAGATTTTAACTGTAAAAATGACCTTCACACAGCTGGCAGAGGAAGATTCAAAGTATATTAGAGTATAAACTAACAATATCATAATAACTACTCACCTGCCATAGGGAGATCTAAAGAGAACAAGTCTAGAAAATTCATATGCCAGGATCAATGCTTTTGAAGCCTCTGAAGCATAGGAAGCAACTGTACAGTACAACAAAACCTTAAAAACTCAAAAATTGACTAACCAAACAACTGTGCAAACAAGGCAGGAAAACTCTGGCTGGCTTATATATAAGAAGTTTGTATATAGTGTTAAAAAGGCCACACTTGTCTGAATGATAGCTAAAGAATCAGCACACCTCAAAGGCTAAAAATAATACTAATAGATAGTGTTGAAAGAATAGAAACAGTAAAGTAAAAAAATGACAGAAGAATTAAAAAAATAAATGAAGAAAGAATGAAGGAATAAAGAGTGAATGAGAGAAGAAATAAAGAGTCTTCTGATAAAGAATTAAAAAAATAAATGAAGAAAGAATGAAGGAATAAAGAGTGAATGAGAGAAGAAATAAAGAGTCTTCTGATACTAATATTGAAATGGATCTGGATACAGAGAAGGAAGAGCAAGCTAAAAGACAGATCTTTTAGCAAGATATGTCATTTAGGTGGGAATCTGAAAAGAAAGCTTTGTACTATTACTGGTGCATCAAAATTGCATCACCTAGCTTGTAACCTGTAGATGAAGAAGATGAAATCAGTGAGGTTAATACTGAATAAGAAGATGTTCAGAAAATTGTCAAAACTGATGATAGCAAGAATATCAAATAATTATAAGTGAGGTTAATACTGAATAAGAAGATGTTCAGAAAATTGTCAAAACTGATGATAGCAAGAATATCAAATAATTATAGTAACTTTTTTGTTTTGAAAAGCATACTATGGGCACTGCAACTTATTTATTGCCTTCTGCAACATCACACATTGATAGGACTACACATAGGCTAAACATATCAACAGCACGCTTGACACCAGCTTCAGATACCTTGGTGCTGCCAATTCAAACTTAATGTGCACAATTTATTTATTTTAGGCCATATCTGATGGCTATGCACAGCAAGCAATAGATCCAATTAGTAATAGCACTGGCAGCAGCTGAAATGACAGTTGACAGATAGCATCAGTCTATTGGCAAATAGTACAGCTAGCTAGCAGAAGCATTTGTGACTTAGGATAATGATATTTTCTTGTGGCAAGTAGCTTGGTATTTTACTTTGGCACCCTCTCTTGACTTAAGTGGACAGCATTCTTAGAGACTTCTTACTATTTAGTTTAATGCATAGCATTTACTTGTGTTCTTTCTAGTTCATTGCTCCTTGGCAGTGCTTAGTCATTTAGCAATTGTGAATTCATTTTTACTATAAATGGTTATAAAACACAGAACAGAATACCCAGTTCAACAGTATTAAAGACTTTGATATATAACTTTGAGCTATTTCTGATCTTGACAGTGTTTTGAAAGTGTGCAAAGACCAATTAAGCAAACATCTTATGAATTCTTTTGCACAATCAACAAAGACTCACCTTAAGAATGTTACAAATGCTCATAAGACTTCTACCATAATTGTCAGGGGACTCCTTATTTTTTCCTTCTTTCACTCCCTATTCCTTCACTCTCCTTTTATTCATTTCCTTATTTCTTCTATCATTCTCTCATTTTGCTATTTCTATTCTCTCAACATTATCTGTTAGTACTATTCTTAGCCTTTGAGGTGCTCTGGTTCTTTAGCTATCATTCAGACAAGTGTTCTCTCAACATTATCTGTTAGTACTATTCTTAGCCTTTGAGGTGCTCTGGTTCTTTAGCTATCATTCAGACAAGTGTAGGCTCTTCAGCACTGCTTCCAGGCTGCTTATATGAGCTGAAGTTTGCCTTTCTGACTTCCAAAGTCCGGAGTTTTCCTGCTTTATTTGTACAGTTGTTTATTTAGGCAATTTTTGAGTTTTTAAGGTTTTAATGTACTATATAGTTGTTTTCCATGCTTCAGAGGCACAGTTGTTTATTTAGGCAATTTTTGAGTTTTTAAGGTTTTAATGTACTATATAGTTGTTTTCCATGCTTCAGAGGCTCTAGAAGCGTCCAACCTGGCATAGAAAATCCCTAGACTTGTTCTCTTTAGATCTTTCTCTGCCAGGTGAGTAGTTATTATGATATTGTCAGTATATACTCTAATATACTTTGGATCTCCCACTGCCAGCTATGTGACGGAGCCACGATAGAATCTACTTTTTATACATCTTTAAGCCATTTTGATAGAATTTTGAAAGAAGACATGAAAACATCAGAAAAGTCAGCTTCCTATATTTATGTATATGTGCTTATATCTAAGGAGTGTGCTTTTCAACTAGTGATAACACCTCACATAAGCTAGATACATCAATAGCAAGCTGCGGCAGGCTTGTATACCAGAGTGTCACACTTGTATAAGCGTCAACAATACTATTAGCAGATAATGGAGTATTACATAAGCCAACTTCTTATATTCACTCTAGTACTAGTCAAATCCAATATAGCAGTCTGATTTAGCACTGTGTGATCCACACAAGACAGTTCTAGCTTATAACTAACAGTTACATTTTTTTTAAATTTTCTGCTATTGGCTCTAAACTCTAGGCTTGTTACTGACTAGGCAACTACTCATCAAAACTCTTGACCTCTGTTGCCATCATGTCAAAAATGTGCTTCCATGACTGGTTCTCTTGATCCAGACCATCTATTCCCAGATACAGATGACCCACCTGTGCCTCAGCCTGTGCAGATGCAAGCCACATCTACTTACCAGCCTCTGCCAAAGTGGGATGAAAAGCTACCTCACAATGTTAGCATGAGCTTTGAAATGCCAGGTAGACTATTTATATCATGGATGATGTCTATTGTTTGGCCTGGTGGTAAACTAAGAAAGAGATCTGCGGTTTCAGAAGTGTTGCTACCAGCAAGCCAGATGTGTCACAACCCCTCCCATCTGGAACCACCTCAGGACACTCTCAGAGCTCCATCCAGGGCCCCTCTGCCAACCCCACAACATGACTCCTGCCATCAGAACTGCCCCCACCGCCACCATGCACATCAAGCTGCACATCAAGCCCCACCATCATGCCGCACCCCCTGACAGCCCCGCTGCACAAACCCTGGAACTATCCACCAGCACGTGCCAATTACTGGATCACGTCAACTACTCTGGCCATCACGCATCATGCATCAGGACACCCTTCTATGCCAATTAATCGTGTGCCCTGCATGCATGATTTCCAATATACAGTTTCCCCTCCTTCCACTGCTGCCCATTAACTCCTGGAACTGCCCCAGACATCTCAGAACCCCTCAGGAACCCAGAGCCACCACCACCAGTATTTAAAAGTAGCTACCCACTTGTCGTACTCTAGTCATGATATTACATTGATTGTTTATATGCCCTTTATTTGACTGGTGTGCACTGACTGGCACACTTGGCTGGCACGCTTCGACTGGCATGCTCAATTTGTTTGCGTGCTCTTGAGATTAGTATGCACTTTGAGACTTAAACTTTACTAACAGGGTCTCATCTTAGAACCTCTGGTTCTCAACTCGACTCAAACACTTAATTCTTTTCAACTTCACCTGATCCCTGGACTAAGTCCCTTACTCTGAGAATCCCCCTGTTCACATCTTGAACCCCGGAGCCCAGTCCAGAGTTCCTGACACCCAAGTACATGTAGATCAAATCTGCCTTGTAAGGGCATTGCTTTTCTAGAAAGACTCTGACTCAAGAACCTGACATAATATCAAGACTCTCTCCTTACACTGTTCTTGATGGCTCTATACACTCACACCTATTACCTCACAGGCTATCAGACCAACCCTTACAGATGTCTGGTTCCCAACCACTACTCTGCACAGACCCCCCACCGTGTCTACCCACCTTTCCCATATGAACCCCAACGCCTCCACTGCCACTGGGCCCCTGATCCGTCCCTCTATGATTTGGGGCCCTCAGCCAGCTGGGCCCCTCCACCCAACCTAGTCATGGCCCAACCCATGGAGGCCCCCTCATATCGGAGCATCTCTGGGAGTCTACTGGAGACCCCACCCATCCTCAGTGGACCTCGTCTGATTCCCCCCAGTGAGGGTCTCTTTGCTCCCACACTCTACTACGGTTACCAATGTCCTGGTCCCCAACCTCATGGACCTCCCAACTACGACTACCCTCCTTGACACTACCCAGCTGCCACTCCACCCACATGGACCCCTCTGTCGCCAATGGGACAGTGACACTTTGTGGAGTACGAATGTCAATGGACCGAGGTGCTCTGCTTGCTCAGGATCTTGCTGGAGAACTTTGTGCAGCAGACAAGGGTGTTACTCATGGAATTTGGACATGATGACTTCAAAGGCACTCCAGAGGACTGGGCCCATTGCTTGGTCAAATTTGGGGATTGATTCACATAGAGAGAACTTCTGGAACAGGCTATGGTAAAGTGCAGGCACAACATGATCCTCCACAAAGAGCTGCAGCAACTGCTTGACGAAGTCCATGTGTGCCCCTCTCCTCAACCCCTCAACAACCCCACAGATCCTGGTCACTTGATTCACATCCAACAGAAACCTCCAGAACTGGCCCCGGCAGCCCCTGCGGTCCTGACCCTGGAGCAACAACAACGGGAAGAGCAGCAGAACGCCTCAGCCATACTGCAGTTCCTCAACCCAACAAGTGGGCTATTCAATCAGCCTGCTGCCCACATGGTAGGCTTGTCAACTCACCGGAGGGCTAACTCCATTCTTAGCACCTTCAAGACCTGGGGATACTCCCAGAGACCCCTGGAACTGCTCCCACAACTGGACAATGCCTGACTCCCACCCCCAGTGACCTCCAGGAGACCCTGGGCTGGCACCCCTAGTACAGATGACACACTGTGCTACATTGACAAGCTCACTTGAGGCGACAATGAATGATGTCCTGTGCCAGCAACAACCCTGGCACTACCACCCACATCTGCCCCAGCCCCTCCTGAGCCCAACTTCCATTGCAACTCCCCACCCCACTTCAATCTGCAGAATTCCCCACAGCCCCCAATGCAAGCTTGACTCTCCTGAGTTGAACACTCTCTGCACAACCTGGCACCTGACCCAGCATCTGGCCCACCACAAATTGACCCAGCGCTGCTGAACCCTCTCTGACTGCCTCCACCACTCCCAGTCGACCACTGAGAATGACTCCCCAGCCCACCACCTCTGCTGCCCCCTGCATGGAGACCCAGACCTCCATCCAACAGGAACAAACCTCCTTGAGACAATGGGCCTTCAGGCCATGGACCCCCAGGTGAGCCACCTAGAAGAGGCCCTCCAGGAAGGTGGGGCCCCACTCTTGGTGCCTTTCCTCCCCAAGGAGGGGGGGTAACCACTATTATTACTACAACAACACAGAACCCCCTCACCATAACACAGCAGGACTGGACAACACCTGTGATGCCCTCGCCTACAAAGGATGCCTGGATATTTAGAAATCTGACATGTTTACAGGCTGGGACCTCCACAAATGGTGTACATTCCACTCACATTCCAGGTTGACAGCTCCAGGGTGGCCTTCGCTGCCTTGTACTGTAAGGGCGACCTCTAGAGACTGTGGCTCAGTCACACAGCTGGCAGAGGGAGATCCAAAGTGTATTAGAGTATATACTGACAATATTATAATAACTACTCACCTGGCAGAGGGAGATCCAAAGAGAACAAGTCTAGGAATTCCTTATGCCAGGTTGGACACTTCTGGGGCTTCTGAAGCATGGAAAGCAACTGTACAGTACAACAAAACCTTAAAAACTCGAAAATTGACTAACCAAACAACTGTGCTAACAAAGCAGGAAAACTCCGGACTTTAGAAGTTAGAAAGACAGACTCCAGCTTATATAAGCAGTCTGGAAACGGTGCTGAAGGGCCCACACTTGTCTGAATGGTAGCTAAAGAACCAGAGCATCTCAAGGGCTGAGAGTAGTACTAACAGATAGTGTTAAAAGGATAGAAACAGTAAAATAAAATAATGTTAGAAGAAGTAAGAGAATGAATGAAGGGAGAGTGAAGAGATAAGGAGTGAGAAAAGGAAGAAATGAGAAGTCCTCTGACAGGTCCTGAAAGATGTGCAGAATCGATGGAGAAGAGAGAGTGCCTGTATACTCTGCAGTGAGAAAGACCACTTCATCTCTGAGTGCCCCCAATGACAGACCATGGGATGTGCCACCTGGACTTTTGAGGGAGAAGACACCACCTATGAGTGCTTGGAAAATGACCTGGCAATTTAGACCCAGAAGATGCACTAAACTGTGGAATTGACTCCAACGTCTTCTCTGCCCTGGTCTCTCACCTGCGCTCAACAACACTCATACAGGACACCCTCATGGCTTACCTACCCTCCCACTCCTCACACTCTCTTCTCCTGAAAACCTGCATCATCCCCTCTGGAGACCCCCTCAACACCCTCGTCAACAGCGGTGCCACAGACAATTTCATCAACAAGGCCTAGTCCTCCTCTGCCTCGGAGCCCGCACAACAACTTCTGATTCCTGTCCAACTTTGCCTCTTCAATGGAGACGCCTCTATGACCAGAGATATCACTCATTTCATGTGTATGCCCGTTACCTTCACCAACAGACAAACTCACACTCTCCAGATGCTGATAACCAAATTCCACTCCTCTGCACCCCTGATCCTGGGGCACCCCTAGCTCTGGGACACCAACCCCTGCATCAACTGGTGACACCTCACCCTCTGCCTGAGTTGGAAACCAACAATCAAAGACCAGCAACTCCCCTTTGATGTCCCTGAATTCTCAAGCCCCGAACCAATCCCAGGAGACTCCTTGAATAGAGCCGCACCATTCCCTGGACTCTAGTTCCATTTGTCATGATTTTTTGTCATCAATGCCAGGTTAGATGGTGCCCCGGGACCGTTATTGGCCCTTATTAACAGCAGAGCCACTGGAGTCTTCATCAGCAACATCCTCAACCTCCTCCATAATCTCCTCGATCAACCCCTTAACTTGCAGCAACTTGACAGTACCTCCTCCTCCTCCAGCCCCATCAGAAGGTCTTACTTGGGGCAGGTGACCTTAAACAATGGTTTCAAATTTACGTTGGACTTCCTGGTCATGCAGCTTCACAACTTGACCCTACTTGTGCTGGGGCTCCCCTGGCTATATGACGCAAACCCCAAGATCAACTGGAGGATGCTTACCATGATGTTCTCGGGACCCGAGAACCACTCAACAACCGCTGTACACCTCAGGGCTCCTGGAGGTGACCCAACAACTGAGACTCTGAGCCCTGGAACCAGTTTCAAGCTTCCAGGACCGACACCCTTAACCGTGCCCCCAACACCCACCTGAGTCTGCAAGACCCCCGACCAACCTCCCAACATTCTCCGGAACAAGTACAAGGGACCAAACTACCTGACCCGGTCTCAGACATACACTCCTCCCATTCCGACTTGTGGCCTGACACTCCCAATTGACCCAGAGGTGCTCAAAATCAAAATCATTGGGGCCACCCCCTTCACATATCTCATGCAGGAAGGAACCCCATGTTTCAACTGCACACCTCGCCCTCCCTTCCAGAAGAAACCTACAAGCAGATGCTACCCCCCCAGAAAAAAAGACTGAGGATCAGATCTTACAAGAAGTAGTTCCCCTGGAGTACCATGAATTTGCTGACATGTTCTCTGAAAGAGATGCCAAGAAGATCCCCCCTCACCATCCTGACGACCACACAATCAACCTCAAGGAAGGGGCCTCCCCACCCTTTGGCAAAGTATACAACATATCAGAAACCAAACTACGTGCCCTCAAGGACTATTTCAACAAAATGCTTGGGAAGGGATTCATCTGCCCCTCAGCCTCTGCTGCTGGAGCTCTGATTCTATTTGCCAAGAAGAAGGATGGCTTGCTCTGACTTTGTGTCGGCTACTGGAGACTCAATAAGATCACCAAGAAGAATTGCTACCTGCTCCTGCTCATTGGCAATCTGGTCGATTGACTCTGCAGTGCCAAGGTTTATACAAAAATTGACCTCTGCTCTGGCTACAATAATGTCCGCATTGCCCCAGGACACAAGTGAAAAACTGTTTTCTGCACATGGTATGGTCTGTTTGAGTACCTCATAATGCCTTTTGGAATGACTAACTCCCCTGCCATGTTCCAATACTTCATAAACAACATTTTCCATGACATGAGCAATGTCTTTATCATCATTTACCTGGACGACATCCTCATCTACTCTGACTCAAAGGAGGACCACCAGAAGCATGTCCAGTAAGTCTTTGAATGCCTCCAGGAACACAACCTCCATGCCAAGCCCAAGAAGTGCTCATTCCACATGGAAGAGGTTGAGTATCTTGGCGTCATAGTATCCCCAAACAGCATTCACATAGACCCCCACAAGGTTAAGGCCATTGTCAACTGGCCGCAATTCTGGAACGTCAAGGAAGTATAGTCTTTCTTGGGTTTTGCTAACTTCTACCAGAGGTTTATAGACAACTACTCCAGTATCACAAAACCCCTCAACTGGCTCATGTGCAAGGACGTCACATAGAGCTGGGACAGTAAGTGCCAGGGCATCTTTAACTTGCTCAAAGAGGCTTTCACAGTTGCCTCTGTACTCCAACATTACAACCCCACCCTTCTAATCATCCTGGAATGTGATGCCTCCAACTATGCCATTGCTGGGATCCTCTCGCAGATAGGACCTGATGGTAGGGAACCCTGGCCAGTTGCCTTCTACACCCAGTCTATGATTAATGCCAAGTTCAACTACGACATCTACAATAAGGAACTCCTTGCCATTGTTGAAGCCTTCAAACAGTGGCAAGCCTACCTCAAGGGGGCCCAGCACTGGATTCAGGTCTACTCAGATCACAACAACCTGCAATACTTCACCACAACTAAGCAACTCAGTCAACAACAGGCCTGGTAGTCCGAGATCCTCTTAGAATATGACTTCACAATCTAGTACTGCCCAGGACAACTTAGAGCTAAATCCAATGCCTTCATCTGATGACCTGACATCTACCCCAAGAAGTCATTTGAGGCGGAGTGCAATGCATTCAATCATTGCATGGTGATTCCTCTGAACATTTGAATGCAGTACTGATTCTAAATGATGAAGGGACCCTAAGCCAGATCTGCCATGCCCCCTGAGATAAGTATTTTGCCAACCACGATTCCCACAACCTCCTCAATAGGACCGACCCAGACCCTGCCTTCTTCTTGTCCCCCAACAAAAAACTTCTCCTCTGGAACGGTTGCATCTACATCCCAGATCATGCCTGATTTTAATACAACGTCCTTCGCCAACATCACAACTACAAGCTCCAGGGACACTCTGGGATACATAAGACCCTCCAGCTTGTCTTCCAGACTTAAACAGAGCATCTTTCTACCCTGCCACACCATGGACACTGCCCCGGACTTTGCCAGGCTATTCCTTGAGCACGTTTTTGCCAAGCACAGACTCCTGGATGACATCATCTCTGACCATGGCCCGCTTTTTGTGTTCAAGTTCTGGACCTCCTTGTGTAAGGCCCTTGAAGTAAAGACTAACCTCTCTACTGCCTACCACCCAGAAACTGACAGCCAAACTGAAAGGGTCAACCAATCTTTCAAGCAGTACCTTTGGCTGTATGTCAACTACTTGCAGGACGATTGGTGCACTGAGCTCCCCCTGGCTGAGTTCACCTACAACAACACGCTGCACTCTGCCACTAGAGTATCGCCCTTCTTTGCCAACAAAGGGTACCACCTCCAACTAATTCTCTTGCTCCAGGACATCCCATTGCATGCCGCCCACAAAGTCACTCAGGATCTTTGGTCTCTTCACAAGTTCCTCCAGGAAGAGATCAACACTGCAAACCAGGCCTATGTGAAACAAGCTGACCAGAAGCAGAAAGACACCTCTGACTGGGCCTCTAGAACAAAGGTATGGTTAGACTGACACCACCTCTGCACCTGCTGGCCCTTCCTGAAACTCAATCACAAGCACCTCAGTCCGTTGAAAATCTTGAAGAAAGTCTTATCCCACACCTACAAGATTGAACTCCCCCCAGGACTCAAAGGTCTGTACCCGGTCTTTCATGTCCACCTCCTGGAACAACACCCTTCTGACTCCTTCCCCAAACAATGCCCCAAGCCCTCTCCCCTGGTCAAAGTCGAGGACAAATACCACTACAAGGTCAAAGATATCCTCAACTCCCAAAACATCTATGGACGACCCCACTTCCTCATAAGATGGAAGGGATATGGCCTGGAAGATGACACTTGGGAGCCATGCTGAAACCTTGAGGGCGTCCTCAACAAACTCCAGGATTTTCAACAATGGTGCCAAAAAAACAACCTCCCTGGGCACAGAACTCACAGATGGCATTAATGGAGGAGAAACTGGCTGTTGAATGCATTGGCATTGTTCCATGAAGATGTTATGTGTAAGTGACCCTATGTCTCATAATATATACCTGATACATCTTCATATCCAGGAGGGGTGCACAAGTACTGACTGTTGTTGGATGGAAGTTCCTTGGCTCACCCTCATCTAACAAGGGCTGTCTCAGCATATCCCATCAGAGATTATGCAAGGAATTGATCAGTCGGGAGGTCTGTTAGTGGTGCACCAATGCAGGAACAGAGTGCCACCGGGAACTTGGATGGAAGTGGCAGCAGACACTGGCCAGCCCATGCCAATGCGGAATGAAATAATTGTGATGGTGATATTGACTTTAGAAGAAGAAATGACGACAGCAGAGGCAGGTGAAGCGGCAGTGATGGCAGCAATGATGGGCGGAGTGGCAGTGGCAACAGTGGCAACGGGTAAAGCAGCAGCAGCAGCAACAATGACTGTGGGAGAGACAGAGGAGGGACAGGAGGTTCAGAGGAGGCCCCTATTGTAATTTCTTGCTTGCAAACCTAAATTTTGTACATTGTATATGTCATACTATATATGGTCAAACTTTGTATATAGTGTACTATAGATGTTAGATGTAAATAGTGTACTATAGATGTAAATAATGTACTACAATGGACTATACATCAGGATATTGTGATACTGATAATAGTTCATTGTAGACGTTATAAGTGATCAGATGATTTGGACATGCTAATAATCAATTGTATTTAATGATCATTGTATAGGCCTATGTTATCACAATCAGAAACTTGAATTATTAAACAGTGTAAGGGGAATAACAAATCGTGATACTATGCTACCGATTAAGGCATTTTGGTAATCCTTTTACCTATTGGCAATAAAGCTCAGTTAGCTGAACATTGACAATTCAGGTTGGCATAAAGACATTATATATGAAAATATGAACGGTTGACTAGTGATTAGTATGAAAATATGAATGGTTGACTAGTGATTAGTATTAATAATTATTAGCTGCACCAATACCAATGATTAATAAAGGATCTTCTACTATTATTATCAAACCGTTGATGAGCCTGCATCGTGGCTGGCTACAGATAGCACCAATACCCGCACCTCACATCGGTCCACTAGTACCACCAGAAGCGCCACGCTCTAGCGCTTCCAGCACTATTTTTCTTATATTTTTACACTAATAACTTGCAGCTACAGACTCCAATTACTCTCAGACCACTTTTCTTCCAGCACTATTTTTCTTATATTTTTACACTAATAACTTGCAGCTACAGACTCCAATTACTCTCAGACCACTTTTTATGGCACCACTTATTCTTCGCACCACTATTGACACCTCGCCGCACCTTGCCACTTGCACTCCAAGGCTATACATTTACACAGACACTGGGCATCAGTCAATCCAGCATAATGCTCTTAGCCAGTGGCAGCGCTTACAAAGGGAAATGATGAAGTATTTCCGTGACAGCATCATTATGGACCTTTTTACTATACAATTCAATTCACCGCATTTACTTACATTTTTATCAGTTCACCACCCTCTAGCGGCGCTTAACCTCTTAGCGTCGGCTAACTTTCTTTACTATAAATACTTACTTTTTGTTAGTAGTACAGGGAATCAATTTGGCAGTAGGGATCGTATCCCAACATTTTGGTCTCCATACACAACAGACTACCTCTTGTTGACACAGGGAATCAATTTGGCAGTAGGGATCGTATCCCAACATTTTGGTCTCCATACACAACAGACTACCTCTTGTTGACTGTGTCAAGCAAGGGGACTCTGCTCTAGTTTTCTATATCTCTCTCTCTCTAGCGCCTTGCAACTACGGCTTGGCTTTTGTGCTTAGATCCGCTAAGCAATCTCATCCTTTTATTATTACGTTCTAGGTGCTAACACTTAGCGCCTCTTAGCGACCCTTTCCCGCACCTCTTAGCGCCTTTCTTAGCGACTTTCCCACGCTCTTAGCGCTCCCCCTTAGCGACTTTTAGCGCCCTGTAGCCACGTTTTGGAGCCATACGCAAGTGCCTCCAATTACCCACTTTCCTTGCCACCAACCTCTTGCCTACCGTGTGTTCTCTGGGACCTGTCCGGGACTCTCACACACACTTAGCACGCCCAAAGCTATATCGGCTAAGTAGCTGCACTAGTGATAGTCCACGCAGCGTCCAGCTCGATTTGGGCGTTATCACCATTTCACTAAAGACATTTAATCAATAAGAGCTTTACTGACAATAGAGCAAAGACAACATACCATTCAATGTTCCTCATAAAAATTACACCTAAGACTCCAATGATGGAGGACACTGAAACTCGCATAAGCTTAGCATTGTGTGTTTAGCCTTGACATCCAGCTACAGGTATAGAATGGATAGATAGCTATTCTACTAACTACAATAAAAAGAACTAAAAATAGAATGTTTAGTATGAGGTTTTCAATATGTAGAGAATGTGTTAAAACAGACACAACCGTAGCTACATTCTAGCATATGTAGATATCAAATATTAACATAGTAACACTACAGAACACATGACGTTAAAAAGCAAAGATATTATTCCCACACATACCTAGTCTACTGCTGACTAAGTAACCGTACAGATGAACAGTATATCACATGATGGCAAAAATTGAAGACATTCTTCCCACACATACCTAGTCTACTGCTTACTAAGTAATCATACAGACAAGCAGCACATACATGGCGGTAAAAAGTGAAAACACTATTCCTATGCTTACTCAAAGGAAGTAATAACAACAAGAACAAACAACATCACATGATGGCAAAAATCAAAGATATTTTTCCCACACATAGTCTGCTGCACAGAAAAACCTTGATTTATTTTAGATCTCAGAATATCAAAAGCTTTTATCCATAAAATGGTTCTGTTTCTCATGATGTGTATAGCTTCTGACTCAAAGTCAAGGAATGAGCAAAACAAGAGGTTAGAATATACAACAAAACAAGATGAGTGGGTCTGATATAATACAGCACATTTGAGTACCTCTCTGTTATCTGGTGAATCTCCTGATGAGTCATCACACACATCTTGATCCTAAAGGGGAAGTGAGAGGATGTGTGAGAGCACCGTAATAGGATCTTATGGTAGTGCTCTATGTGGTAGTAAATTGAAAATGAAAATATGTATTGTGTGTTTTTGAACATATATCTTGCTGGTGCAAACAACAAGATCTCAGTCCATAAAACTATTCAAAAATGTTTAAGTCTATAATACTATTATTAAAAAACATTCTTGATCAAGTCTTGTCCTGCCTCTGCACCTCTCATAGCACCATTGCCTGCTTTGCACACATCATCACTTGATGGTATGCTGCTATATATTCTATGTGCAGAGGAGAGAGCATTTCAGAAGCAATATAGACAATGGCTTGTCAACACATAGTGGCCACTTAAACAGTGAATGTCTTGTTGAAAAGTGTTGTAATGCAACAAGATGTCTCTGCAATTGTACTTAGAAGGAAGAGCACCATGAAAGAGCACATAAAGGAGCAGAGAAGGACAGAGAGGACAAGATAGAGGGCTGGTGCCAAGAGTTGTGAGGTGAAGAAGACATTCACATAAAGGAGCAGAGAAGGACAGAGAGGACAAGATAGAGGGCTGGTGCCAAGAGTTGTGAGGTGAAGAAGACATTAAATTGTATTGTCTGTGTCTTGGTCTGGAAGAACAAAACTTATAAATGCCTTTGCTTAGGTGGGCAGAGATACTTGAAATAATCATGTCAATGATGTGATGGAGGCAACCTGGATTCATCAAACACATTAACAAGGGATAGAGAAATAGCAGTGGTGACAATTATGAGAAGACACATCTGATTTTGGAGTCAGAGGCTAAAGTAGTCTGAGAATCTGAATCACTGTTGGAAGAGTCTGAATAGGAAGATTTGGCTTTGAATATAGCCAGTTGTTGCTCCATGATAAGCCATGGCACATTAATCATTGTTTATAATGATGACATGTTGTAAGATAGACTGTCAAATTCAGTAATTGCCATAATCTAATAAATCAATTATTTGTTGACATGCAGGATAAAAGACCTATCAAGTGACAATAGGTGTTTATTGGATGGTAGCAATATGCTAAATCTTTTGAGGAATATTTCAGCCCTGGTATTCAGGGCTCTTTCTTTATGGAAGGCAACCCAGGAACTAGAAAATGTTATAAGGTCATGCCACTTCCACAAACTACTTACATATATCTTCAGATAGAATGAGAAATCACTTAGCATTTGGATTACAATCAAGCTGAGAGGAGAAAAAGGAAATTATTAGATAATACTCCACAACTCTCAGTGTTTAAAAATTATACATTATAGTCAAGGAGCTTTCTTATTTTTTGATGCACTTGAGCCAGAGTGCTATTCTTAAAAGCTTGTATAGAGGATAGAAGAATATTGGAAGCACTGAGTATCTGTACATATAACAAAGATCTCTGATTATTATAATGCATTGACAATGAAGCTGGCAGTATGATAGCTTTTGCCCTCTCTAAAATACTGACTGTTTCTGCTCTGAAATATAATTTTTACTGCAGTAGCTATTGTCTGCAACCCAATATCATGTCTCATTGTATCTGTACTATGCATGACATAAAAAGACTCACAATTACTCAGCAAAATCTGTCTCTTTGCCAGAGGCCACTAGATATATGAGTCAACTAGATATCCAGTATGTCTGGTAAGGAAAGAATGTCAGCCAAATCAAGCCTTGATTGATTGCAACATTATGGACTCAGTGTGTGCAGATAACATGTTGTAACAGGCATGACCATAGCTAAATTCTAGTGTAGGTAAATATCAAATATTAACATAGTAACATAGGAGTACCATTTCACTTCCCTTTGATCCATCATTACTTGGTTTATTGAGGCATCTTACTACTGAGCTGTCCTTAGCTATTAAATAGCAAAGATAGATATCTGGATTGTAACGTCATAACAATATGGATCACATGATGTTTAAAAGCAAAGACATGATTTCTATGCATATCCAGTCTACTGTAAGCTGAGGCTATGTGCCCTGCCAGCTAGCCCAGCACAAGATAAGGTGGGTTGACTTATAAGAACATTATCATCTTTTTCTTTTTCCAGCAATTAAGTCTATCTATTCATGTGCAATATGAGACACTCTTCCATTTGTCTTCTCACTTGACATAAGAACTTTCTGCTTATATAAATAACCATACAGACAACTGGGATGTATCACACATGGCAGTCAAAATTGAAGCCATTATTCCCATGCATACCTGCTTACATGAGTAACTGTACAGATGAGCGGGATGTATCACATGATGGTAAAAACCAAAGACATTATTCACATGCTTACCCAACAGAAATAATATGAACAGGCGCCTTCCAGCTGCAGCACCTGCTACATAGATTTGGATTGTAATTTTTTAATCTATATATTATCATGGTCTAACTGTGTCAGCGTTTTCCAACTATCAAGACCAAATAAATTTGGCAGGGATTCCCAAATCAGTCAGTGGCCTGCTCGATGGTTTGTGTGACTGAGCATCCTATATTCTAAACACAGTAGCTGATCCCAAAACGGCTTCTATCCTGTAAGTGCTTCAATGCAATTGGTTTGATCGCTACATGAATTATTTAGGACACAAATGCAAATAATATCCCTTCCTGTTTCACAGGTAACCAGTGTAATGCACAACATTGCTCCTGATCCATTCAGCCATTCCCAGGTACATTGTCCCTGCATTTTGAACAGTGTGTTTCTTCCCACCAGACATAATGTCTGGTCTAGCATATCCAAGCGTGCAATATTCCCATCATGATATGTAAAGCTGTTCTTAATTTGTTGCTACAGACATGAATATGGATAAGGTGATCAGTTAACACACATACTTCTGTATAACGGTGGCAAATAAGATAGTAAATGATTGGAAGACATCGGTGTAGATTACATTTCGTGATGGTTTCCAGCATCATCATTTCGACGCCTTTATTTTGAGTAAAACCCAATATATCATCTGAAATCAATTGAGATTCATCCCAATGTGCCAATGAACAGGGAAACACCATTCAAATTTTTGAGATTATTGATTGAAAGATAACTGGGCATTGATATTTGTGAGACATGTATAACAACATGTTTACTTTCAACGGGGATAATGAGGTAATTCCTAGGAAGAACCTTACATTGTAGATGCTTATCAATGATCAGTTGATAGAGTGTAATAAGAACACACACTCTTCAAAGTTGTATATCGCTCTGAGCAAGCACTCCATTTTGACTGAACTGTGGTTTGACATATCTATTTCTGGAATGGTGTTTGTATGGTGATGTTGGGACAAAAGTTGTGCAAAGTATGGGGAAGCTTGTCTAAGGACAGAAACATGGACACAATATCTTGCTTCATTGTTAATTTTTACAACCACGTTGCTATCGTCGAACGACACAATGGGGACAATAGGTTGTGTGTTAAGATTGGTGTTGAATATGGTTTGAGTATTAACGTCTATACTGCAGGTCAACGAAGATTCACAATGGAATTATAACAGGTGGGATACAGCTGTTTCATGGGTTTTATTGTAAGAAAGTTTCATATCTCCTAATGTATTACTATATAACAACTCCATCTTCAAATAAGACATTACTGTTACTATGATTACGGGGAATCTTCACCAACCATTGGCACTGCAAGTTAGCATGAGAACGAGTACGCGATGAAAATTTTTATAGCGATTAATAACAAAACGATGGGGGGCATAACAGTACAACAATTTGCATTTTATGATGACATCAACATTGATGTACTCCATCTCATTTTTGAGAAACTCGATTTTTGCAATCTTAGTAATTTGATGCAGACCAATTATAGCATGCGACATCAAGTTCGACAACATGTCCATCGCATTTTGTGTGGATTGTTTTCTCATATGGAATTGGATCTGTTACAGGTTTTCCCTGTCCTCGAGCAAAGTGGCAGAGTGATATTCAGTTCAATTGTTCCATTGGTGTTGAATCATGCTTCGTTTGCACCCCACAATTTAGACATTATTATTTCTGCAGATTATGCAGAAAATGCTGTCCAACATTTAAAATCTATTTACCCTTTGGACGTACATTCAATGCCTGAATGGCGGTCGCTTCGGTTGTTGCCCAATGTCAAGAATGTCTTAATCCTCAGTGGAGCTTGAGTCTGCATAAAGATCATCATCACCTACAGTTTGAATGTTTTACAACTAATTTTTTCCTCTCATTCTTCTGTCACCATGAAATATATGACAGGAAATGAGATTTATTATGCTTATCCTGATTTAACATTCTCGTACCGCAACGTTCTCAATTTGACAGTTGTTGGTCGCCCTGCATGGTCTGCAGTTGAGTTTGCTTCATGTCTGGTAAAACATAAGCAAAGAGGGTATATTTGCCATGGGATGCTTTCCACATGGTGGGAATTTACAAAGCATACATGCCGGGTCAGTGACAACTGTCCAAAAACAAGACAATGGATAAATGATGGATGTAGTTTTTGATTTCTCTTGTGGTATGGGCAGAACATCGGGACACCGTTATGTCGTTTATTTGGAAGAGATGTAGAATGGATGCTCTGTAGTCCTTAATTATTCACCCACTCACCATCTCTTATTTAATTCTTTTATCATACCGTTTTTTCTCTTACAGTCTCCAGTAGTTAGCTTGAGTTTTGGGTTCCTCTCTCTTGGAAGGGAAATCCGTAGTTTGAGAACTTGTCAGACTCAAAAGAAATATCATTGCAAAACACACTGTCGGTCTCATTTATGTGCAGTTGAATTAACATGACATCTTTATACCCTGCGATTATCATTTGTTACGTTATTAGCTCTGCAAGAGTAGGTTATTCTACAGTAAAAACTGCAACGGTATTTGATATTGCTCAGTTGGTAGAGGTGGGTGATGGCTCGCTGTTTCAAGACAGAGCCTCCATTTGCTTTATCTAAACCCACAGTATCGTACAGATTGTAATCAAATCTGTCAAATAAAACTGACAAATTAAGCTACCTGTATTTGATATTGCCACAACTACGTCGCGGTTTGTTTTGTGCATCAATCTTGTTTTGTCTCAGTTTACCCATCATAATTTCTGTTTTTGCTAGACGTGGAATTTCTGCAGTTGGCATGCTAGCAGGACAGTGTGACTTTGGACAGATCTTACTATTTCTTCCTCTCCCGGTTCCAGTTCTTGCTGTGCCTGGCAAATCCTTTGAGACAAGCCACATCAACTCTATAAAGATCAATCTTAGAAGTGTAGTGACATACAATTGTGTAGTTCAGAAAACCAATCAAGTAAGAAGGCGAGCTGCGAGGTGTGGGCTTCTGAAAAACAGGATCATTCTGATCATGGGTCATGCGGGGATGAAGAACATCACTGGTGGTCCAGCGCACCAATACTTCAATTTGATATGTATTTAGATAACATTATAAAATTTAATTTATTTATTTTTAAATGTATTTTTTTCAAAAATTGCATTTAGCATGAGAAAATGATCACTTTCAATGAGGGCTCCATCAAAGCCCTCACTAAAAGTGATCAAGACCCTAACCCAACCGAACCGAACTTGATTTGTGTTTTGTTGAATGACATCATCATAAACTCCTCTTGTGTTACAAGAGTGGGCAAACAGGCTTTCAATTTGAGCGTAACCAAAGTACAAGATAGAGACTGGCAGTTTTCAAAGTATACCATGACAGTGGATTGAACGATATGTACTGTGACACTTTACCACTTCTTTAAACCAAGTTCTGTCTTTGTTATTTTGCCTAAAATGCGTTAATCATCTGGTCAGGCTTAATTGCCGCAAAAGGCTATTAATACAAAACTACTGCCCAGTCCTGAATCTGATCAATAAGCTTGCTGATGTGTGGTGCCAGATGAATGTTAATGAGATGTCATGTTTGTCAAATAGTTGATAAACAATACACTAATAGAGAGATAAGCAAAACACACCAAATAGCAGTTGAAATTGCTTCCCATGTACATTTTGACAAGTTCTTAAACATAAGGCTCCTGTTTGATGTAGATGCTGAACACGGTATTAATGAGCAGCTGGCTTCAGAGAACCGAGTGTAGTAAACTTGGGAATGCATATAGGAGACACAACTTAAACACGACAGATCTAAAACAGCATCGGCATAACACCTTTGAACAAATGTACTGTCCAATCTGATTGCCCAGCTCCTTCAGAGGCCCAATGCGAAAGAATCTTTGTGTCATTTTCTCATAGTTTGCCTGCCCAAGATGCAAAAGCACTGGTGCAAGCTTGAAGAATTAAATGCAGATTTATTCAATCTGTCTAGTTGGTCGGTTGGTACATTATTTTTGTTTAGCAACCTGCTAACGGATACACACATACATACTTGAACCGCACAGATGATTGCTAATGGTCTGAGTATGAGATTAATCATGATCTTGTTATTAGCAGCCTTGTGCAAGATTGCGCCCAACATTGAGCATGTTGTTGGAGTTCTTTGGTTTTCTTGTTGTTTTTAACGCCTCCATCAATCTTGTTCTTGCCTCATATTGTCTCAATTAATATTTTCTTGTTTATGTTTTGAAACAGACCCTGTCTGATGTTCCCTGAAACAAATTGATGTTTTGGTGCTCCAAAGCTGGCATTCGATCTATTAAATGTCATATTTGTTTCAGTTTATTTTTTGTGAGCTTAAGTTGTGCATCATTGCTTAACATTTTATTTATTGCTTTGTTATAATTTAGTGATAAGACGTTTTGGCAGATTTAGTGTTGATGGTGACAGAGGAATAGAAAGTAAATAAAACAAATGGTAAGGAAAAAAATAAGAGCAAGTGGGGTAGCATCAAAACCCCAGAGGGGAAAGCTTGCCACCATTGTGAGTGTGGTACGTTAATAAAAGTACAAAAAGGTTGAAGGAAATCAAAGGTTGTGGTTGTTATATGTGGCCATCACTGAAGGCGATACCATTTAGTAAACATCATTGTTATTAATCTTCATCCATTCTCTCTTCCACTTCCTTTTTCTTCATCATTATTTGTTGTTTGGTCACTGGTACAGGATCAGAATCTGTGTTGTGTTCATGCATCTTTAATATTGATATGCCGCAAAAACTCACCAGTAGCAGCAGAAAGTTTTGCATGTTTATTAATGTTGAAATTTGTAAAAGCAAGATTGGCAGATTGGGATATTTGCGCAGATGTCTTTTTAGTTTCTTATTTGTCACTATCTGGTCGCTTATGCTTTGGTCTCGAAAAAGGAAGATCATCTGATTGTCCCAGAATTCAAACTTGATGAGCATTTATTTGATATACCTAGGCAGTCGTTAGAGTATGTTTAAAGAATGTACAAAACACTTTACCTTCCTTGTACCACCCTTATCACGCATAATATAACAGTAAAAAGACACACATACCAAAACAAGGGTACCTGATTTTATTGCATTATAAAATTCCCATGGCGGAACAAGGTTTGCTTGTGTGTCAATGACATCCAACTGTAGTAATTTGTTGTGCACCAGATTGAATTATTCTCCACCAAAATCGACATTAAGATGGGGATTATAAAATGCACCAGATTCAACCTCCGGAACTTGCGGCTGTTTAGAATAGAATTTAGAATGCACTAGACAACGTATCTGTTGGTGACACTGCTGTGGTAGGAACAGTTGGTTCAGATACATCTCCATCAGAATTAAAAGCAGATAGAGTGTGTTTTGCCAAGCGTTTATTGTTGCGACCCTTGTTGGAGTTCTGTGGTAGTAAGCAAATGAATAAAGGTAAATCATATGTAACGTACACCATATTTTGGCAACATATGCATAATAATGCAATTTTTCACGGTATTATCATTGCCAGCTGCATTCCTAATCCAATTATGTATTGTTACATTCTAGAATTTACATAAGTTAAAATGAGGTTTTATGTGAGTGTTATACTAACTTGGCCTTTAGCGTTCTCCTCCTCCTCATCTGATTCACGTATTACGTTAAGGCTGCCAATTTGGTTGTAGAAAACCCTTGCAATAGATCAGGGGCGTTTGTGGGTAGTTTTATAACAAGGACGTCTTTCGCTTTTGAAGTGTCATCTAGTTGTCAGAACTGGCATTTTGGTTACAACATTGTAGGGAAGCTGAACATGACTGACTGATTCGCCTGGACAACCGGCATAGTGGTTTCCTTTTGCAGACACAATGGAACTGGAAGATGTGAGTGCGATCTCACTAAAAATAATGGTCCTGAATTTAGCACCTTTGACGTTTTTGTACACGTAATTTCTGGACCATTGTTCAGTTGATCAATGAAAATCTTTATTATATTCAGCTGTTGCAAGCGCTGCTGTTTCCATCTCTACCATTTCCAAGGCAAGATTATTGTACAATCCCGATTCAACATGTTCATGGGCGAGTTCTGTTGAGATAACCATATAGTGGATGTCAAGAGAGTAATAGAGTATAAAGAAGTAATTTCTGGTAATGCAATGATTTTTATTCAGTCTTTTGAATCAATGGTTTCAGATTTTCAGAATATCAGATAGATAGTAATACAATGTATTGGTATCCTGTTTCGTTCAAAGTATCAAAAAGTCTCAAATTCTCCTTTTCTTGTTTCCCAATAAATCTAATTCTGCATGACGTCATTTTAGTGATTGGTTTTTTGACGATTGATTATTGCTGAAAATAGGTGACTGTGAGTCAATATCAGACAAATATCCAGGCTTATCAAGATCTGCCACATTTTTCTGTATTCTGTTAAGGACATGAACCACATCTTCTGTACTAGTTGCGCATATCGAATCAACATTATGAACATGTATATTTACATCATTTCTGGTATTGTTATATTGAACAATTGTCTGTTTATTCAACAAGTCAAGGTGTTTTTTTTCTTGTCATGCATCTTCCAACAATGAACATGTAACCTTTTTAGACACAAATAGATGCAATACCAGTATGCCTAAAAGTGATGATGCATGGAATAACATTATATATAGAGCTTCTGTGCCACAACAAGATTCCAAATCAACAATTACTTGAGTCATGGTTTGTCCCTGTGCCTGATGGGCAGTCATTGCAAAAGCAGGCACAATGGGAGCTTGTGTACAATAAATTGTTTGTGATGCATGTGTATATTGATCAGTAAATTTCAATCTTATTGTATCTGGTAAAATTGAATAGTGTCGAGGAGGCAAATTCGTCATAGTTGTTGGTTCTGCATCTGGAATCTCAACAATACAAGATTGTAGAACATGGCAATTGTTTGCCTCTAAAGTATAGCGAATTTGGCAGACAAAACCACGACTTCCATTAACAACCTCTTCTGGTACGTCAAAATTTTGCATTATCAACACAGGCATGCCAATGACAAGAGGCAATCTTCCTAAACGTTGTCTTATTTGTCTAGAGTGTAATCAAAACAGTCGATCTTGTAAATTCCCTTGTATTAATTCTGTAGATTTTTCTGATTGGGATTGTTGACTATCTTTAGCATAATACCACTGTAATTGTTGACCAGATCTTAGTGAAAATTCCATAGACAGTTTTTCATTTAGAGCATCTTTTGTCATGTTTGACGCTACAATTATGTCACGACCCCTCCCCTCCGGATCCACCCCGGGACACCCCCGGAACAACCCCCGGGACCCTCCCTCTGACCCCACAGGACACGCCCCGCCATCACAACCGCCGACACCGCCATCATGCGCATCAAGGACCGCCATCAGCCGCCACCAGCCCTGATCAACGATCAGATCACGCGACTCACGCATCACGACTCCCCCCACGTCAATTGATCGCGCGCTCCACACGTGTGATCCCGGTATACAGTCCCTGCCCACTACTCAATGACTCCCAGAACCCATCCCAGACACCCCGGAATCCCGAGACCCGGTCCCGTAGTACTTATAGTGTAGCTCCCTGTTGTATTCGGTAGTCTTGATATTACATACACTGTTACTTTGCTTTACTTGGATTGTTGCGTGCCCTCTATTTGACTGGTACGCATTGACTGGCACGCTTGACTGGCACGCTTGGATAATCGCGTGCTCTAAGACTGGTACGCACTTCGCGACTTTAACTTACTAACTTGGTCTCGTCTTAGAACCTCCGGTTCACGACTCGACCCCACCCAAACTCCCCAGTTACCACCACCCAAAACCCCTGGACTAAGTCCCCTCTCCTGGGATTTCCCTGTCCATGTCTTGAACCCCGGAGTCCTAGCCCCGGAGTTCCAGACACCCGAGTATCCGTGGGTCAAGTCCGCATTGTAAGGGCGATTGCTTTCCCAGAAAGCCCCCAACTCAGCGAAACCTGACATAATATCAAGACTCCCTCCTTACACCGTTCTTGATGGCTACGTATACTCATACTTACTACCCCACGGGCTACCAGACTGACCCCTACGGACGTCCAGTCCCCGATCACTACTCTGCGCAAACCCCCCGCCCCGTCTACCCACCCCTCCCGTACGAACCTCAGTATCTCCATCGCCATTGGGCCCCCAACCCATCCCTCTATGATCTGGAGCCCTCCGCCAGCTGGGCCCCTCCGCCCAACTTAGCCATGGCATGACCCGTGGAGGTCCCCTCGTACCGGAGCATCCCCGGGGGTCTACCAGAGATACCACCAGTCCCCAGTGGACCTCGCCCGGTACCTCCCAGTGAGGGCCCCTTCGCACCCACCCCCTACTACGGTTATCAGCGCCCCGCCCCCCAACCCCGGGTACCCCTCAATTATGACTACCCCCCTTGACACTACCCAACCGCCGCTCCACCCGCTCGGACTCCCCCCTCGCCAATGGGACGACGACGCCTCGAGGAGTATGAACGGCAACGGGACGAAGTACTCCGATCACTCAGGATTACGCCGGAGGACTTCGACGACGACGCCTCGAGGAGTATGAACGGCAACGGGACGAAGTACTCCGATCACTCAGGATTACGCCGGAGGACTTCGCTCAACGGACAAGGGCACTGCTCACAGAATTTGGGCACGACGACTTCGAAGGCTCTCCAGAGGAATGGGCTCACTGCTTGGTCGAATTCGGGGACCGCCTCACACAAGGAGAACTCCCAGAGCAAACTATGGTAAAGTATAGGCGCAATACGATCCTCCGAGAAGAATTGCAGCAGCTGCTTGACGAAGTCCACGCGTCCCCCTCTCCTCGACCCCTCAACGACCCCGCAGACCCAGGTCGCTCGATTCACGTTCGACGGGAACCCCCGGAGCCGGCCCCGGCAGCCCCGACAGCCCCCGCGGACCCCACTCCGGAACAACAACAACGGGAAGAGCGGCAAAACGCCTCAGCAATACTGCGGTCCCTCAACCTGACGGGAGGGCTATTCGATCAGCCTGCCGCCCGCACGGTAGGATTGTCAACTCGCCGTAGGGCTAACTCAGTTCCTAGCACCTTCGAGACCTGGGGACAGCCCCAGAGACCCCTGGAACCCCTCCCGCGAACAAACAACGCCTGAACCCCGGTAGACCCCACGCAGACACCCCTAGCACGGACGACACACTCTGCTACATCGACGAGCTCACGCATGGCAACAACGAACCACGTCCTGCGCCTGCGCCCGTCCCGGTACTGCCCCCTACATCAGCCCCGGTCCCTCCGGAACGCAACTTCCGCCGCGATCCGCCACCCCACTTCGACCTACAAAACCCCCCACGACCCCCGATGCAAGCACGACCCTCCCGGGTTGAACGTCCCCCGCGCAACCCAGCACCCGACCCCCCTCCGCCTGACCCGACACCGCCGAACCCTCCCCGACCACCTCCGCCACCTCCAGCCGAACCTCGAGGACGACCCCCAGGCCCTCCACCTCCGCCACTCCCTGCGTGGAGACCCGGGCCCCCTCCCCTCCAGCCGAACCTCGAGGACGACCCCCAGGCCCTCCACCTCCGCCACTCCCTGCGTGGAGACCCGGGCCCCCTCCTGGCAGGAACGAACCCCCTTGGGACAACGGGCCTCCCAGGCGTGGACCCCCAGGTGAGCCACCTGAAGGAGGACCTCCCAGCGGGTGGGGTCCCGCCCTTGGTGCTTTTCCTCCTCAAGAAGGGGGGGGGTAATCACTACTACTACTATTACAATGCTGGCCCCCCTCCCCGCAACGCTGCCAGACTGGACGACACTCGCGACGCCCTCGCCTGCAAAGGACGACTGGACATTCAAAAGCCCGATGCTTTCACGGGCCGGGACCCCCGAAAATGGCGTACCTTCCTCACTCAGTGTCTCAATACGTTTCAGGCAAAGCCGCTCACGTTTCAGGTTGACAGCTCCCGGGTGGCCTTTGCCGCATCGTACCTCCAGGGGATCGCCTTCGATCACTACATGGCCCTCATCCAGTTCGACCCCAACAACCCGGCACTCGCTTGCTGGCAAGCCTTCATCGACGAGTTCTCTGGGAAGTTTGGAATCTACGACACCGTGGCCGAGGCCGAGGACAACCTCTTCAACCTCCAGATGCGCTCGGAAGAACGTTTCACCACCTTTATCGTACGTTTTGAGAAGGAAGCTTACGAAACAGGTTGGAACTACAGCGCCCTCTGGTACGCCCTCCGCCGCGCCCTGCCACAACGCATCAAGGACGTCCTCCGACTCGCCCCGAAACAACCCTCCTACGACGGATACAAGGCCCTCGTCATGCAGATCGACCAACGCTACTGGGAAGACCGCAGCGAGTATTCGAATTCCTGACCCCCCTGGAACCCTAGAGGAGGACCCCCTTGGCCCTCCGGCGAAGCCCACAACCCCCAAGGTCAAAACCCTGGTCCCCCCACGTTCCCTGGCGGCCAACCCCCAGTGAGTCGCGGCCCGCCCAATGCTAACCCTGGCAGCGGCGCCCGCCCCCAGGCCCAACTCAACGCCGCCGTGGCTGCCCACGACCCGGGCCGCCCAATGCTAACCCTGGCAGCGGCGCCCGCCCCCAGGCCCAACTCAACGCCGCCGTGGCTGCCCACGACCCGGGCAACGTGCCAAGCCCCGAGGAACCCCCAGAAGACCCCGAAGACTTCGACCTTGACGATGAACGGGACAAGGAGGCCCTCCGGGCCAACCGGCTTCAAAAGAAGGGACGACCCTGGATCGAAGTCCCGACGGATGTGCAGGAACAACGGAGAAGGGAGGGTGTCTGCATACTCTGTGGTGAGAAAGACCATTTCATCTCCGAGTGCCCCAAACGACAGGTCATGGGACGTGCCACCTGGACCTTCGAAGGGGAGGACACCACCTACGAGTATTCGGAAAACGACCCGGCGATTTAGACCCGGAAGACGCCCTAAATCGCGGAATCGACCCCGACGTCTTCTCCGCCCCGGTCTCACATCTTTGCTCTACGACACTCATACAGGACACCCTCATGGCTTACCTACCCTCCCACTCTTCACACTCCCTCCTCCTCAAAACCCGCCTCACCCCCTCTGGAACCCCCCTCGACACCCTTACCTACCCTCCCACTCTTCACACTCCCTCCTCCTCAAAACCCGCCTCACCCCCTCTGGAACCCCCCTCGACACCCTCGTTGACAGTGGCGCCACCGACAACTTCTCCTCCTCAAAACCCGCCTCACCCCCTCTGGAACCCCCCTCGACACCCTCGTTGACAGTGGCGCCACCGACAACTTCATCAACAAAGCATGGTCTACCTCCACCCCGGAACCCGCTCAGCGACTCCCGGTCCCGGTATGGCTCTGCCTCTTCGACGGAGATGCCTCTACGGTGGGGGACATCACTCATTTTGTGCGTATGCCCGTTACTTTCGCCAACGGACAGACTCACACCCTCCGGATGTTGATAACCAAACTTCACCCTTCCACACCCGTATGCCCGTTACTTTCGCCAACGGACAGACTCACACCCTCCGGATGTTGATAACCAAACTTCACCCTTCCACACCCCTGGTCCTAGGGCTTCCGTGGCTCCGAGACACCAACCCCCGCATCGATTGGCGACATCTCACCCTTCGCCTGACCCGGGACCCAACGCCCAACGACCAGCAACTCCCCTTCGACATCCCCCACTCTCCGGACCCTACCCCAAAGGACTGACCCGGGACCCAACGCCCAACGACCAGCAACTCCCCTTCGACATCCCCCACTCTCCGGACCCTACCCCAAAGGATGGGCCCCCATCACCCCCCGGACTCCAGTCCCGTTTGTCCCGATCCTTTGTCATCAATGCCAGGCTGGACGGCGCCCCGGGACCGATATCAGCCCTCATCGACAGCGGAGCCAACGGAGTTTTCATCAGCAATGCCCTTGACCTCCCCCATGACTCCCTTGACCAGCCCCTCTGCCTGCAACACCTTGATGGCACCCCCTCCTCCTCCGGCCCCATCCAGAGGTCTTACTTGGGACGCGTGACCCTGGACAATGACTACGGGTTCACCTCCAGCTTCCTGGTCACGCGACTTCACGAATCGACCCCGATGGTGCTGGGACTACCCTGGCTGCGCGACACGAACCCCGACATCGATTGGAGGACGCTCACCATGACCTTCCCGGGACCCAAAGACCACTCCTCGACCGCCGTGCACCTCTGGGCCCTAGGGAACGACCCGACGCCCGACACCCCCGGGACGACTGCCGCGCCCCTCACGCATGCATCACCCACGCCCGTCCGAGACCGCAAGGCCCCCAACCGACCCCCAAACATTCCTCAGAACAAGTACAAGGGGCTGAACTACCCCTCACCTGCTCCGGCTGATGCTTCCATGACCCCGATTGACCCGAGCGCACTCGACATTAGGATCATTGGGGCCGCCCCCTTCGCCCGCCTCATGAGGGATGGAACTCCCATGTTTCAGCTACACACCTCGCCCTCTCTCCCGGAAGAACACCTACGAGGGGACGCTATTCCCCCGGAACAGAAAACTGAGGAGCAAATCCTCTGAGAAGTAGTTCTCCCGGAATATCACGAGTTCGCTGACATATTCTCCAAAGGAGACGCCAAGGAGATCCCCCCTCACCGCCCCTATGATCACACCATTATCACGAGTTCGCTGACATATTCTCCAAAGGAGACGCCAAGGAGATCCCCCCTCACCGCCCCTATGATCACACCATTGACCTCGAGGAAGGAGCCAACCCCCCTTTTGGCAAGGTATACAACATGTCCCTCACCGCCCCTATGATCACACCATTGACCTCGAGGAAGGAGCCAACCCCCCTTTTGGCAAGGTATACAACATGTCAGAGGTCGAACTCCAGGCCCTCAAGGACTACCTCGACGAAATGCTTGGTAAGGGATTCATCCGACCCTCCGCCTCCGCCGCCGGAGCCCCGGTTCTCTCAAGGACTACCTCGACGAAATGCTTGGTAAGGGATTCATCCGACCCTCCGCCTCCGCCGCCGGAGCCCCGGTTCTATTCGCCAAGAAGAAGGACGGCTCGCTCCGACTCTGTGTTGACTATTGAGGACTCAATAAGATCACCAAGAAGAACCGCTACCCGCTCCCACTCATCGGCGACCTGGTCAATCGACTCCGCAGCGCCAAGGTCTACACGAAAATCGACCTCCGCTCCGGTTACAACAACGTTCGCATCGCCCCGGGACATGAGTGGAAAACTGCGTTCCGCACGTGGTATGGTCTGTTTGAGTACCTTGTAATGCCGTTCGGAATGACTAACTCCCCCGCCACGTTCCAATACTTCATGAACGACATCTTCCACGACATGAGCGACGTCTTTGTTTCGGAATGACTAACTCCCCCGCCACGTTCCAATACTTCATGAACGACATCTTCCACGACATGAGCGACGTCTTTGTGATAGTCTACCTGGACGACATACTCATCTACTCCGACTCAAAGAAGGACCACCAGAAGCATGTCCAGCAAGTCCTCGAACACCTCCAGGAGCACAATCTCCACGCCAAGCCCGAGAAGTGCTCGTTCCACACGGAAGAGGTCGAGTATCTTGGCGTCATCGTATCCCCGAACGGCGTTCGCATGGACCCCCACAAGGTCGAGGCCATCGTCAACTGGCCGCAGCCCCGGAACGTCAAGGAAGTACAATCTTTCCTGGGTTTCGCTAACTTCTACCGGAGGTTCATAGATAACTACTCCGGTATCACGAAACCCCTCAACCGGCTCACGCGCAAGGACGTCGCCTGGAACTGGGACAGTAAGTGCCAGAGTGTCTTTAACCTGCTCAAGGAGGCCTTCACGACCGCCCCTGTACTCCGGCACTATGACCCGACCCTCCCGATTACTCGGAATACGACTTCACGATCCAGTACCGCCCAGGACGACTCGGAGCTAAACCCGATGCCCTCACCCGTCGTCCGGACGTCTATCCCAAGAAGTCGTTCAAGGTGGAACGCAACGCGTTCAATCATCATGTGGTAAACCCTCCCAAACATTTGAATGCCGTACTGATCTTAAACGATGAAGGGACCCTGAGCCAGATCCGCCACGCCCCCCGAGACAAGTACTTCACCGATCATGACCCCCGCAACCCTTCCGACGGAACCGACCGGGACCCCGCCTTCTCCTTGTCCCCCGACGAAAAACTCCTCCTCCGGGACGGCCGCATCTACGTCCTGGATCACGCCCGACTCCGCTACGATGTCCTCCGTCAACACCACGATCACAAGCTCCGGGGACACCCTGGAATACGTAAGACTCTCCAGCTGATCTCCTGGACTTACTTTTGGCCAGGGTTGAAGAAGGACGTGACCCGCTACATTCGATCATGTGAACCCTGCCTCCGGGCCAAGGTCCCCCGACACCGACCATACGGACTCCTGAAACCCCTGCCAGTCGGACAACGCCCCTGTTCCTCCATATCCCTGGACCACATCGTCAAACTCCCAGAATCTGAAGGGTTCGATGCCATTCTCATCGTTGTGTGTAGGCTAACCAAACAGGGCATCTTCCTACCCTGCCACACTATGGACACCGCCCCGGACTTTGCCCGGCTGTTCCTTGAGCACGTCTTTGCCAAACATGGACTCCCAGACGACATCGTCTCTGACCGTGGCCCTCTCTTTGTGTCCAAGTTTTGGACTTCCCTGTGTAAGGCCCTTGAAGTAAAGACTAACCTCTCTACCGCCTACCACCCCGAAACCGACGGCCAAACCGGACTTCCCTGTGTAAGGCCCTTGAAGTAAAGACTAACCTCTCTACCGCCTACCACCCCGAAACCGACGGCCAAACCGAAAGGGTCAACCAGTCCCTCGAGCAGTACCTCCGGCTGTACATCAACTACTTGCAGGACGACTGGCGCGCCGAGCTCCCCCTGGCCGAGTTCACCTACAACAACACGCCACACTCTGCCACCGGGGTATCACCCTTCTTTGCCAACAAGGGATACCACCCTCGACTGACGCTCTCGCTCCGGGGCATCCCGTCACACGCCGTCCACGAGGTCGCCCGGGATCTCCAGTCTCTTCACAAGTTTCTCCGGGAAGAGATCGACACCGCGAACCAGGCCTATGCAAAACACGCCGACCGGAAACGGGAGGACACCCCCGACTGGGCCCCCGGGACAAAGGTATGGTTAGATCGATGCCACCTCCGCACCCGCTGGCCCTCCCCAAAACTCGATCACAAGCGCCTCGGCCCATTCAAGATCTTGAAGAAGGTCTCATCCCACGCCTACAAGATCCCTCCCCAAAACTCGATCACAAGCGCCTCGGCCCATTCAAGATCTTGAAGAAGGTCTCATCCCACGCCTACAAGATCGAGCTCCCCCTGGGACTCAAAGGCCTACACCCGGTATTCCACGTCCGCCTCCTGGAACGACATCCCCCAGATCCCTTTCCCGAACGACGGCCCGAACCCCCTCCCCCGGTCGAGGTTGAGGACGAATATCACTACGAAGTCGAAGACATCCTCGACTCCCGGAACATTCGGGGACGACCCCACTTCCTCATACGATGGAAGGGATACAGCCCAGAGGACGACACTTGAGAACCGCGACGAAACCTCAAAGGCGCCCTCGACAAACTCCGGGACTTCCAGCAACGGCACCCAGGAGACGACCCCCCCGGGTGCAGGACTCACAGACGGCAGTAGTGGGTGTAACCCCCGCCTCTGGACTCATCAGGGATTCAACTCCCACGTATACTTTCTGTTTTTCCTTTCTAGATCTTACTCCCTTCTAGTATTCCTTTTTTACAGTAGCGCCCCGGACTATGGGCAAGGTACTCTTCCCAGCTACCCTGCCACTTTACTTACGCCACTATTACTACGAGAAACCAAGTATGTACATTTTCTACAAGTACATTATTACACAGACTAGCGAAACGAGCGAACGAAGACGACAAGAAAGCACAAAATACTACACCCTAACCGGAGCCCCCCTCACTACCTCCTCCCCACGGCCAGCCCCGGAAGCCCTCTCCTAACCCCTCCAGACCGTGATCCCGCCACACCTCCTCGGCCAACACCTCCCAAGTCGGAAGGGGTTCACCCTCGTCCAATACACGCTCAAACCAGGAGCCCGGGGCGGGCACGTTCCTCCGCCGGTGGGTGACCACCAACCGTCCCAGGAGGTCGAGGCCACGCTCCACCCCGGGGGTCGTCATCTCCGCGTGCTGCCCCTCCTGCAGCGCGGCAAGCGCCGTGGCAACCCCGTCCAGGAGCAGACGGTGCTCCCGGGCCCAGCCTGGAGACGTTAGCAAATGAATATGCAAGCGACAGGGAACCTACTCAGGGATGCCATACGCGCGATCACCACGTCGCGGCGCAGGCCCTCCGTCAACTCCTGTCCCGAGGGGGCCCTCTCTGGAACCTCCACCCCCTGCCCAAACCGCGCCCTCAACGCCTCCAGCTCCGCCTCCACCTCCCCCCTAGCGACCCGGGCCTCCTCCAACTGTCGCAGCGCCTCTCGACCCGCCTCCAGCTCCCCTCGTGCGACGGTTCCCTCCCCTCGTGCGATGGTTCCCTCCCCACCCTCCTCAGACTCCCCCGGGCGCTCCTGAAGAGCCCTCACATCCGCCCCCAGGGGCCGCCCCGACAGAGGCGAGAAAGCGGCTGGGGACAGACGCGGGGGGAAAACCGGGGAAGGGGTCCTGGAGGGCAAACGCGCCCTCTTGGAAGGTCCCGGGGAGGGGTTAGGCGACGCCCACCGTTTGCCCTTATCAGGGCGCCCGCCGCGCCCCTCCCGCCCCAGGGCGCCGGACCGGGTCACCCGACGCGTGATCAAAACCACGGGCCGGCCCCAGCCGCCCGCCCGGACGACCCCCCCTCCCTCAGCCTCGCCTCCAGAGGCCTCCGTTAGCGCCTCTCCTTGAACCCCCGCCGTCTCCACGACCCAATCCCTCTCCTCCACACCCATCCTCCGGGTGATCCCCACCAATGGCCAACCCTGCTCCTGCGACATACAATACGCCCTCCAAAGAGCCGAAACGGAGCACCGCTCATGATTGTCGCGGCACGCCTTGCACACTGCAGTGTCGCGTCGGGACGATGGGGACGGGACCTCAAACAAGCACAGCACTGAGCGGCGCGCACAGTGGAGGCACTAGACACCCAGGTCAGCCTCGAAACTCAAGGTACAGAGCTACTTACCGGCCCGTTACTGATACACCAGGCATGGGGAGGCAAGCCCCGGGGCCTCACCAGCGCCCCTTCGAAGGCCTTCTGCGTGGCACTGGCCCACGCGACACGATGGGTGTCTGGGACCTCAGAGATGGCCCCCACCGCCATCCCGGAGCGACGGAACTGAGGGGTGGCCAGTCTAGGGCGAGGAGGGGGTGGGGGACGGGGGGGCGCACGGTCATTCGCGCAAAGTTGGGCGCAGGACGACTGAGACCTGGCCCCAAGGAGCTGCTAGGAGCCGCCAGGGGCCGCACCGGGGGCAGGTGCCGGGAGCCGACTAGGACCCGCCTCCGGGGCAGAAATGTTGTGTTGTTCTGAAAGAGGAAGGTCAGTAGCGGTAAGCGACCGGCACAGGGACACTTACGCTGTTGGGCGAGCGCCGCTATGCGCTCCCGATCTAGGCGGCGCCGGTATCGGGCGTCCTGGGCTTCCCAAGCCATGAGAGGCGCGACCTCATTAGTTTGTGGGGGCGTCGGAGAATGCGTCGGCGTACGCGACATGGTTGAGTTTGATGGTAAAATTTTTTTTTCGATACGTGGCAAGTCAGGTGCCGGATCCCACGATTAGACCCCAGTCCAAACCCCTGGCTACGCGCGCCTCGGAGGGTCTCGGCGCTGAAGGGGGGGTGATGTCATGACCCCTCCCCTCCGGATCCACCCCGGGACACCCCCAGAACAACCCCCGGGACCCTCCCTCTGACCCCACAGGACACGCCCCGCCATCACGACCGCCGACACCGCCATCATGCACATCAAGGACCGCCATCAGCCGCCACCAGCCCTGATCAACGATCAGATCACGCGACTCACGCATCACGACTCCCCCCACATCAATTGATCGCGCGCTCCACACGTGTGATCCCGGTATACAGTCCCTGCCCACTACTCAATGACTCCCAGAACCCATCCCAGACACCCCGGAATCCCGAGACCCGGTCCCGTAGTACTTATAGTGTAGCTCCCTGTTGTATTCGGTAGTCTTGATATTACATACACTGTTACTTTGCTTTACTTGGATTGTTGCGTGCCCTCTATTTGACTGGTACGCATTGACTGGCACGCTTGACTGGCACGCTTGGATAATCGCGTGCTCTAAGACTGGTACGCACTTCGCGACTTTAACTTACTAACTTGGTCTCGTCTTAGAACCTCCGGTTCACGACTCGACCCCACCCAAACTCCCCAGTTACCACCACCCAAAACCCCTGGACTAAGTCCCCTCTCCCGGGATTTCCCTGTCCATGTCTTGAACCCCGGAGTCCTAGCCCCGGAGTTCCAGACACCCGAGTATCCGTGGGTCAAGTCCGCATTGTAAGGGCGATTGCTTTCCCGGAAAGCCCCCGACTCAGCGGAACCTGACAAATTATTGGTGTGGACAACCAAGATTGGTCTTGTTTAATGTCAATATGTTTGAGTAACCAGGTATTTAGAAATTCAATATTGCTTTTGTTGCATCAACCCTCTTGTAGACAAGACAAAAAGTCAACAAAACGTTCATTCTCAAAACCTGACTATCTATGTTGTTGTTGCAATATGACAACAATTTTTATTGATAACCATAGGATTTTGCCAAACATAATGTCCTGACCAGCAACTGTTTTACCATACTTATTAGTATCAATATGACTATATAAACGTTTTTCAACTACAGGTGGTAATTGGGTGAAATCACCAGCAAAAATGATATTGATGTTCTCAAATGGGCAAGCATTGCCTTTTGCCATGCAAAGTGCCCTGCTAATGACACATAGAAAACAACAACTTAACATGGAAACTTCATCAATGAACAGAAAGTTTACCCCCTCCCATATTTTCATTAGTTCACCAAGGCACAGTGCTGAATGTAGAGTCATACTAGCAACGTTCCGAGCAGCGATTCCCATATACAAACATATATGAAAACAGCAAGTTTCATTTCTACTTTGGAAAAAATCTTTGACTGCATGGATGACTCGAGTTTTACCTGTACCTGCTGCTCCATTTAGAAACATTCTTAACGGAGACCATGCTTGATGAATCAGTTCTATTGAATGATTTGTAATGATTCAGAATGCCATTTCTTGTTCGTAGTTGAGATTCTATCGTGAAATAACAGCTGATAGATTCATATTTCCGCTTTGTTGTATAATAGAAAAATCTCTATCAATGTGTGGTAATAGTGTTGGTCTTCCAGTCGGAGCATTTTCATATTGAGCGATGTTAACCATATTATCTGAATGATATCTTTGATCAATTATGGAAGGTTGAACAATTTGTGCATTTTTTCTAGCATCTTCCTGCCAACGATCAAATTCTGAATGCCATAAACTTTCAAGTAATGATGGTTTATCAACATATTTCTTACCAACTTGTTGAACTAAAACGGATGTTTTTGTGTTGGAATTAATAATATTTACTTCACGGAACAAACCCCCTTTTTCAGCATTGGATAGACAGGAAAAAACATCTTCAGCAGCAGCATCAGTATGACCTAGAATTTTGTAATGTTTCAAGGTGCAACAATAAATCTTCACTTTCTTCATTATTATTGTCATACATTTCTTTACCATTTTCAATCTCATTTGACAAATTAGATGAAATATATTGAGGAATGCGCTCATGGTGAGTTGTCCGATGATTGTCACGGCTGTCTTTACATTTGTGTAACAGTTGCATATTATTTATGATCAAAATTTTTCTGTCTGACAGACATCCACTTGATAAATAGTGATTGAAGGCTTCAGACCATGATTCTGTGTCTTGTATCACATCATTAACAGATCTCCATGGTACAAACAAAATTAGCATCAATCAATGGAATTTTGGTTGAGAAGTGTCTTTATTATGGCGAGGGATATTAGGGCCAATAGGTACAACGACAAAGCACCAGTGTGGATGACAAATAACATGATAGTGTGTCTGAACATCGGCATGAGTTGACATCAAGAAAAAATTCATTCGGAATCTGGACATGTCAAATAGCAGATTTTCAGACTCAATAGATGTGTCCGCACCATTAAGTACATTCATTTCAATTTCAGGTTGATTCTGGTTAACAACATTTTCATGTTTGCCATAAGCATGAGTTTTGTCGATTTGTGCAACAAAATCCCACAAGCAGATAGATGTCAAACCCTGGCTCCTCATTCTATAGTCATCAATGAGATTGGTTTTTACACAAACAATCAGCTGCTCATCAGGTTCTAAACAGACTTCATTGTCATGTACAATAGTTGACTCATCAATGTCCTCATCTATTTGAGAATTGAGTAGCTCCTGACTTGCACTGTCCACATCACACTGATGTGAGGCAGGTTCCCAACATTGGTTGGGCTCCAAAAGTTTTTGCACTACATGAACCCTCTGTTATATAACATTCAGGGCTTGGTCGCATTGAGTTGAAATATTTTTCAAATGGTATCCAATATAAACGTTGGTATTTGTGGCTTGACAACTTTTCTTCAAAACCGAGAAGTGTACTACTAACCTGTTGAGAAGACAATTCTTGATGAGATATCATTGCATGGGCACATTTTTGCAACATCTTTTTTGCTCTGAGTTGAATATCTTCTGCATTTGAGTCAAAATGTTCTATTCTATTCATTGCATGTTCTAATGCTGCAAAGGCAATGTGTACTTTCAATTGAGATTTAGTAATATAATCTGTTATATAATACAAAATTGCCTTTGCAGAAGAACCTGAACCTATGAATTTAATATCCATATTGCAACGCATGACTTTGATTATTGTTTTATTATAATTATTTACCATACCGTCAAGACATCGTAGGTGAATCTCACCAGTGTCTGAATCAAAAAAAGTAGTAGGATTTATATTATTGACATTCAAATTGAATCTACATTGTTGATCATCTGAAGACTTGTTATATTTGTAACAAGTTGGTCCATATTTGTGGATCTGACAAGTTTGTACAATGTTGTGCAAGTCCATTGCTATTTTTTTTTTTTTTTTTTTAATTCCATTATCGTGCCTGAAGTGCATCGCACCTATTGTACACGTTACTACCAACAGGTACATACAACTACAGGAGCTGCAGGAATCTATGCCCCCCCGCTACATGGAGAAAGAGTGAGCTGGCGCTTCCAAATGCCATTTTTGGCCACACTCCTTGTACAACCTGAGGAACAGGGAACCTATGCGAAGGCTCCGGCGGAGATATGGATCTGCAAGTGCCCAGAGGGGCGGTTGGAGATGAGCAGCTGAGTCTCAGCCCAACCAGACTAATATGGAGGTAGCTAAATGGTGGGGGAATGACTGGTGCTGTAATTAGAGAATAATGAGAGTAAGGGTATGATAGTTATGTGGTGTGATTGTCTGGTGTGGTCTGCATGCCGCTCTCAGTGTCGCGGCTGAATCGTTTCGTTGTGTCGATGAACTGAGGCCTCGGGGTGGGTCAACAGGTGGGGAAGAGACTCAGCTTTTCTTTTGAGCGGACATGTGAGGTGCAGGAAGCGTTCCCTCATGAATTTGGGGCAGATCAGTAGATAGTGGGCGATGGTTTCGACAGTTAGGTTGCCACAGTAGGAGCAACAGGGTGATTCTGCCTTGCGTATGCGGAACAGATGCTGGTTGAGGGGGGAGTGTCCTGTACGTAGTTGAGTCAGTATGGCCGAGTGGCAATGGCTTAAGCCAGCTATCAGGTGCAGATATTCTCTCGAAAGAAGCAATAAAGGAGCAATCTGTCAATCCTTTGCGTGGGTTTGTATTGGGGGGAGGTCTTCCATCGTAACCTCCAGGAGTTGATTGTTTGTCTAAAGGCTATCTGGCGTGTTGCAGATATGCTGTTGGGGAGGGAGAGTTGAAGGCATGCGGGGAGCCTGGCTGACGCATTGGCCGATCCTTTTGCCGCTTCCTTGGCAAGTTTGTCAGCACGTTCATTCGGTGTGAAGCTTTCATGTCCTGGAGACCAGTGTATCTGGAGATTAATTACGCCACACGTACGCACCTTCCGCTTCCTCGATGGGCCTTGGCCTCGCATCACAATATGGTCTTGGGTCTTATGGAGCTTCTCAGTGGCGGTATGTACCTCGTCGAGGAGGTAGTGCCCAGGGTGTGGTCTCTGGTTGGAGGTCGCTCTTATGGCAGCTTGGCTGTTGCTGCTAACAATTACGGGGCCTGTGAGGCGCCGATCGATGCTATGGAGGAGGTGGAGGCCAAGGATGAATCCAACGGCTTCCACTTTGTATACCGTGTGCTTCGACTCAGGGCCAAGATGAAGCTTGAGTGAGTCTGTCGCCTCGTTGTCGATGTAGAGGACCGCCACTGCTCCAATTCCTCCCTCAAAGCCCGAACCGTCGCAATACACTGCGTACTTTGCTGAGGCGTGAAGCTGTTCAATGGCCATTAGTGCCTGTTCCTTGGAGCCTGGGATAGAGGAAGACAGTGAGGGTACATAGCTGGGGGCATGCCTGGTTACCTGGACGGTCTCAATGGAATCTGGAGTCACTCCAGTGAAATAAAAGAGGTGGTGCAGCGGAGATTGGTGTTGGCATACATAACGGTTGGCTGCACAGCGTACTGGTCTGTAGAGGGGATGAGTAGGAGGTAGCGATGCTAGATGCACCGCTGCTCTGGTGAGGACCTTGCGGAATAGGAGATCCACAGGGAGAAGGAAGGCATGGGCATCGAGGGTGTTGCCAGCTGTGGTGCTAAGCGCACCTGTAATCAGTTTTGCTGCCCATTTCTGGGCTGGGCAGAGCTTCTTAGTCACCGCAACAGATCCTGATCTGTTCTTACCTGACGCTGATTTGCCAATACCCGTGTACCATACATCAGCTGCGTATGTGAAGGCCGGTACTGCCACAGTATTATAGAGCTGGCAGACTTGACCAGGAGGCATTCCTCCGGAGACTTGGAAGAGCCGAGATATTTGGTGGGTCCACCACACGGCGCTGGCTGTGACCTTCTGTGTGTGTGCCGTCCAGTGGAGAGTCGTGTCGAAGACTACACCTAGGTACTTGTGGTTTGGCATGGCATTGACCGTCAGAGAGGAGGGGGGGCTGTCTGTGTACGTGCTGGTGAGGCAGAGGTTGCTTCTTGGGGCCAGGTCATGGTGGGAGCGAGAGAAATTCATTAGGGCTAGTTTTTTCAGCTCGAACGGAGAGTTGTGGGAGACTGACCAGTCAAAGCTGCTATCTGGCCTCTCCATCATGTCACGGATGATGTCTTGCGACTCGTCGAGGTTGTCTGCAATGGCCAGGAACATTACGTTGTCTACAAAACCAGCCAAGGTTTCTGATTTGCTGTTCGCTGAGGCTGTCTCAACCAGGGGGGCGTTGTAGAAAGCATAGTAGATCATTGAGAGAGGGCATCCCTGTGTGGTGCCATTAGTGATGTCAAAGTAGTTGGATACATAGTTGTCAAAGGCCAGCCGTGTTCTGCGGTTTGTGAGCATATTGCGAGCCAAGTTGATGAAAGGCGTTGGTACTCGGTGGCAGCGCATGTTGTGGATAAGGTGTTCTCTGACCGTGTTAGGGAATGCCCCCTGGATGTTGAGGAACAATGCAGAGGCCACTTTACCTGTTTGCCAGGCATCCTTGATCTTCTGGGTGATCAGGTGCATGGCATCATTAGTGTTCCTACCTGGGTGGCCACCAAACTGTCCTTGCGGGAGTAGGCCGTGTGTCTCTGCGACATATGAAAGGTCAGCTGCTATTAGAGTGGACAGGATTTTGCCCAGCGTGTTTAGCAGGCCAATCGGGCGGTATGCCTTGACGACATCATAGGCTGGCTTCCCTGGTTTGCAGAGGACAAGGGTGGTCAAGATCAGCCAGCTGTCATGGTAGAACCCGAGTTGGTATGCGGCTAGAAAGATAAAATATAGGTGATCCAGCAGAATATCTATGCAGCATTTGAAGACGATGTTGGGTATACCATCTGGGCCCGGCGCTTTAAAAGGTGGGAGGCGATTCATGGTCTTTTTGATCTGGCCATGTGAAAACGGGGGTGGGGCTGGCAGGGGCTCTGGATATGCAGTGGCTGGAGTAACGAGGTGTAGAGGGTGGGGAGGGAAAAAGGACTTAGCTAGTACCTCTGCCTTTTTGCCGTTGGTTGTGGCCAGCCCATTACCATTGCCTTGGTCCTGGCGGAGGGCGGGGACCCTATCACATGCGAAGTCTGAGGGCTCCTTCACTACATACTTATTGGCCAGGTAGATCTGCCTCGCATTGATGTTTTCGAGCCATTGAGTCCAGTGTTCCTCTTGGGCTGTGCGAATCTGTGAGTTTAGTTTGTTTGACAACCTCTTCACCTCTTCGTGCGCTGGGTGTGCAACAACTTCCCTGTGTCAGGTTCCGCTGAGTCGGGGGCTTTCTGGGAAAGCAATCGCCTTTACAATGCGGACTTGACTCACGGATACTCGGGTGTCTGGAACTCCGGGGCTAGGACTCCGGGGTTCAAGACATGGACAGGGAAATCCTGGGAGAGGGGACTTAGTCCGGGGGTTTTGGGTGGTGGTAACTGGGGAGTTCGGGTGGGGGTCGAGTCGTGAACCGGAGGTTCTAAGACGAGACCAAGTTAGTAAGTTAAAGTCGCGAAGTGCATACCAGTCTTAGAGCACGCGAATATCCAAGCGTGCCAGTCAAGCGTGCCAGTCAATGTGTACCAGTCAAATAGAGGGCACGCAACAATCCAAGTAATGCAAAGTAACAGTGTATGTAATATCAAGACTAGCGAATACAACAGGGAACTATGCTATAAGTACTACGGGACCGGGTCTCGGGGTTCCGGGGTGTCTGGGATGGGCTCCGGGGGTCATTGAGTAGCGGCAGGGACTGTATACCGGGATCGCGCGTGTGGGGCGTGCAATCAATTGGCATGGAGGGAGCTGTGATGCGTGATGCGTGATAGCCGGGAATGGGTCGCGTGATCCAATCGTTGATCGGGGCTGGCGGCGGCTGATGGCGGTCCTTGATGCGTGTGATGGCGGTGTCGGTGGTCGTGATGGCGGGGCGTGTCCTGCGGGGTCGGAGGGAGGGTCCTGGGGGTTGTTCCGGGGGTGTCCCGGGGTGGATCCGGGGTGGATCCGGAGGGGAGGGGTCATGACATCACCCCCCCTTCAGCGCCGAGACCCTCCAAGGCGCGCGTAGCTGGGGGTTTGGACCGGGGTCCAATCGTGGGATCCGGCACCTGACTTGCTACGTATCGAAAAAATTTTACCATCAGACTCAACCATGTCGCGTACCCCGACGCATTCCCCGATGCCCCCACAAACTAACGAGGTCGCGCCCCTCATGGCTTGGGAAGCCCGGGATGCGCGATACCAAGCTCGCCTCAACCGGGAGCGCGTGGCGGAGCTTGCTCAGCAATGCGAGTGTCTTCCCGCATCGTCCGCCTATCCTACTGATCTTCCTATTTCAGAACAACTTAGCAATCCTGTCGCGGGTCCCAGCCGGCACCTGGAGCCTGCTCCCGATGCAGGTTCCAGTGTTGTTCCAGAGGCCTGCCCAAGTCGTCCTGCGCCTATCTTTGCGCGGATGACTGTCCACCCTCCCCGCCCTCAACCCCCTCCCCGCCCCAGGCTACCTGCCCCTCGTTTCCGTCGTTCCGGGATGGCGGTGGGGGCCGTATCCGAAGTTCTGGAGTGTCAGCGCGTTGCGTGGGTGGACGCGACGCAGGAGTTATTTGGGGAGGCCCTGGAGAGGCCCCGGGGTCTACCCACCCACGTCTGGTGCGTGAATAACAGACCAGTGAGTGCTTCCTTACCTCGGGTCTCGTCGCTAACTTTGACGCAGTGTCTTCACTGCGCTCGACAAACGGTCCCCTGCCTGTTCGAGGTCCCAGGCCCCTCGTCCCGCCGGGACACGTCCGTGTGTGAGGCATGCCGCCTCAACCACGAGCGATGTTCCATGTCGGCGCTGTGGAGGGCGCGCTGCGTCTCCCGGGAGCAGGGGTGGCCGCTGGGAGGGTCACCTGGAGGATGGGGGTCGCGGAGCCGGTGGGGGAGGTGGCCGCGGCGGGTCCAGGGGGGTCAGGGAGTGGGGGTGCCATTCAGGTGGGGGGCCGGGGCCGGCCCGTGGTCCTCATCACGTGCCGAGTGACCCGGGCCGGGGGGAGCCGGGAGGGGTGCGGGGGGCGCCCTGACAAGGGGAAGCGGCAGGCGTCACCAAGCCCTTCCCCAGGGCCGTCAAAGAGGGCGCGTCTGCCCTCCGAGACCCCGCCCCCGGTTTCCCTGCCACGCCTCTCCCCGGCGGTGTTTTCGCCTCTGTCGGGGTGGCCCCTGGGGGCGGACGTGGGGGTCCTGCTGGAGCGCCCAGGGGAGTCCAAGGAGGCCGACGTGCGGAGGGAGTTGGAGGCGGGTTGGGAGGCGCGTTGACAGCTGGAGGAGGCCCGAACCGCTCGGGGGGAGGCGGAGGCGGAGCTGGAGGCGTTGTGGGTGAGGTTGGAGCAGGGAGTGGGGATCTCAGAGAGGGCCCCCTCGGGACAGGAGGTGATGGAGGCTCTGCGCCGTGACGTGGTGGTCACGCACATGGCATCTCTCAGTAAGTCCTCTGTCGCCGGATCACTTCGTCTGCTAACGTCTCCAGGCTGGGCCCGGGAGCATCGTCTGCTCCTGGATGGGGTTGCCGCAGCACTGGCCTCGCTACAGGAGGGGCAGCGCCCGGAGGTGACAACCCCCGGGGTGGAGCACGGGCTTGACCTCCTGGGGCGATTAGTGGTCGCCCACCGGCGGAGGAACATACCTGCCCCGGGGTCCTGGTTTGAGCGAGTGTTGGACGAGGGTGAGCCCCTCCCGTCTTGGGAGCTCCTGGCCGAGGAAGTGTGGCGGGAGCATGGTCCAGAGGGGGTGGGGGAGGATTTCCGGGGGTGGCCGAGGGGAAGGGAGGGCGAGGGGAGTCACGGTCCGGGGCCCCAGCGTTAGGGGTGGCGTTTTGACGTTTTCTGTTTTTCTTCTTTGTCCATTGTGTTTCTTGTCCTGGCCTAGAACTGTAGATAGTGTACTTATAGGAAAAAATGTATATACTTGGTCTTTCGGAGTAAGTAAGAAAGGAATCGTGTAAGTAATGCGGCGGAAAAGCTGGAGGGAGACTCTGCTTCGGCTCCGGGGCGCTACATATGAGAAAAGGTACTAAAAAAGGAATAAGTCCTGGAAAGGAGAAGCAGAAAGTATACACGGGAGTTGAATCCCTACTGAGCCCAGAGGCGGGGGTTTCGCCCACTACTGCCGTCTGTGAGTCCTGCGCCCCGGAAGATTGTTTCCCGGGTGCTGTTGTTGAAAGTCCCGGAGTTTGTCGAGGGCGCCTTCGAGGTTTCGACGCGGTTCCCAGGTGTCGTCTTCCAGGCTGTATCCCTTCCATCGTACGAGGAAGTGGGGTCGTCCACAAATGTTCCGGGAGTCGAGAATGTCTTCAACCTCGTAGTGGTACTCGTCCTCGACCTCGACTGGGGGAGGGGGTTCGGGGCGTTGTTTGGGGAAGGGATCCGGGGGGTGCCATTCCAGTAGGCGGACGTGGAATACTGGGTGCAGACCTTTTAGTCCCGGGGGAAGCTCAATCTTGTAGGCGTGGGATGAGACCTTCTTCAATATTTTGAACGGGCCGAGGCGCTTGTGATCGAGTTTTGGGGAGGGCCGGCGGGTGCGGAGGTGGCGTCGATCTAACCATACCTTTGTCCCGGGGGTCCAGTTGGGGGTGTTTTCCTGTTTTTGGTCGGTGTGTTTCGCATAGGCCTGGTTTGCAGTGTCGATCTCTTCTCGGAGAAACTCGTGAAGGGACTGGAGATCCCGGGCGACCTCGTGGGCAGCGTGTGACGGGATGTCCCGAGCAAGAGTGTCAGTCGAGGGTGGTATCCCTTGTTGGCAAAAAAGGGCGATACCCTGGTGGCGGAGTGCGGCGTGTTGTTGTAAGTGAACTCAGCCAGGGGAAGCTCGGCGCGCCAGTCGTCCTGCAAGTAGTTGACGTACAGTTGAAGGTACTGCTCAAGAGACTGGTTGACCCTTTCGGTTTGGCCATCGGTTTTGGGGTGGTAGGCGGTAGAGAGGTTAGTCTTTACTTCAAGTGCCTTACACAGGGAAGTCCAAAACTTGGACACGAAGAGGGGGCCACGGTCGGAGACAATGTCGTCCGGGAGTCCATGTTTGGCAAAGACGTGCTCGAGGAATAGCCGGGCAAAGTCCGGGGCGGTGTCCATGGTGTGGCAGGGTAGGAAGATGCCCTGTTTGGTTAGCCTGCACACAACGACGAGAATGGCATCGAACCCTTCAGATTCTGGGAGTTCGACGATGTGGTCCAGGGATATGGAGGACCAGGGGCGTTGTCCGACTGGCAGGGGTTTCAGGAGTCCGTATGGTCGGTGTCGGGGGACCTTGGCCCGGAGGCAGGGTTCACATGATCGAATGTAGCGGGTCACGTCCTTCTTCAACCCTGGCCAAAAGTAAGTCTGGGAGATCAGCTGGAGAGTCTTACGTATTCCAGGGTGTCCCCAGAGCTTGTGGTCGTGGTGTTGATGGAGGACGTCGTAGCGGAGTCAGGTGTGATTCGGGACGTAGATGCGGCCGTCCCGGAGGAGGAGTTTTTCGTTGGGGGACAGGGAGAAGGCGGGGTCCTGGTCGGTCCTGTCGGGGAGGTTGCGGGGGTTGTGGTCGGTGAAGTACTTGTCCCGGGGGGCGCAGCGGATCTGGCTCAGGGTTCCTTCGTTGTTTAAGATCAGTACAGCATTCAGATGTTCGGGAGGGATCACCACGCGATGATTGAACGCATTGCGTTCCGCCTCAAACGACTTCTTGGGATAGACATCCGGTCGACGGGTGAGGGCATTGGGTTTAGCTCTGAGTCGTCCCGGGCGGTACTGGATTGTGAAGTCGTATTCCGAGAGAACCTCGGACCATTGGGCCTGCCATTGACTAAGCTGTTTGGTCGTGGTGAAGTACTGCAGGTTGTTGTGATCCGAGTAGACCTGAATCCGGTGCCGGGCTCCCTCGAGGTAGGCTCGCCATTGCTTGAAGGCTTCGACAATGGCGAGGAGCTCCTTGTCGTAGATGTTGTAGTTGAGCTCGGCGTCGATCATGGACTGGGTGTAGAAGGCAACTGGCCGGGGCTCCCCTCCATCAGGTTCCATCTGCGAGAGAATCCCAGCGATGGCGTAGTCGGAAGCGTTGCATTCCAGGATAATCGGGAGGGTCGGGTCATAGTGCCGGAGTACAGGGGTGGTCGTGAAGGCCTCCTTGAGCAGGTTAAAGACACTCTGGCACTTACTGTCCCAGTTCCAGGCGATGTCCTTGCACGTGAGCTGGTTGAGGGGTTTTGTGATACCGGAGTAGTTATCTATGAACCTCCGGTAGAAGTTAGCGAAACCCAAGAAAGATTGTACTTCCTTGACGTTCCGGGGTTGCGGCCAGTTGACGATGGCCTCGACCTTGTGAGGATCCATGCGAACGCCGTTCGGAGATATGATGACGCCAAGATACTCACCCTCTTCCATATGGAATGAACACTTCTCGGGCTTGGCGTGGAGGTTGTGATCCTGGAGGCGTTCGAGGACTCGCCGGACATGTTTCTGGTGGTCCTCCGGTGAGTCAGAATAAATGAGGATGTCGTCCAGGTAGACGATCACGAAGACGTCGCTCATGTCGTGGAAAATGTCGTTCATGAAGTATTGGAACGTGGCGGGGGAGTTAGTCATTTCGAAAGGCATCACAAAGTACTCAAACAGACCATACCGCGTGCAGAACGCAGTTTTCCACTCATGTCCCGGGGCGATGCGGACATTGTTGTAACCGGAGCGGAGGTCGATTTTCGTGTAGACCTTGGCACTGCGGAGTCAATCGACCAGATCGCCGATGAGCGGGAGCGGGTAGCGGTTCTTCTTGGTGATCTTATTGAGTTCCTGGTAGTCGACGCAGAGTCGGAGCGAGCCGTCCTTCTTCTTGGCGAATAGAACCGGGGCTCCGGCAGCGGAGGCAGAGGGTCGGATGAATCCCTTACCGAGCATTTTGTCGAGGTAGTCCTTGAGGGCCCGGAGTTCGACCTCCGACATGTTGTATACCTTGCCGAAAGGGGGGGTGGATCCTTCCTCAAGGTCGATGGTGTGATTATAGGGGCGGTGAGGGGGGATCTCTTTGGCATCTCCTTCGGAGAATACGTCAGCGAACTCGTGATACTCCGGGGGAACTACTTCTCGGAGGATTTGCTCCTCGGTTTTCTTTTCCGGGGGAATAGCATCCCCTCATAGATGTTCTTCCGGGAGAGAAGGCGAGGTGTGCAGCTGAAACGTGGGAGTCCCATCCCTCATGAGGCGGGCGAAGGGGGCGGCCCCAATGATCCTAATGCCGAGTGCGTTCGGGTCGATCGGGGTCGTGGGTACGTCAGCCGGAGCGGGTGTGACGCGTGTCTGAGACCGGCCAGGGTAGTTCGGCCCTTTGTACTTATTCCGAGAAACGTTTGGGGGTCAATCGGGGGCCTTGTGGTCTCGGACGGGCATGGGGGGCGCGGCAGTTGTTCCAGGGGTGTCAGGTGTCAGGTCATTTCCTAGGGCCCGGAGGTGCACGGCGGTCGAGGGGTGGTCTTCGGGTCCCGGGAAGGTCATGGTGAGTGTCCTCCAATCGATGTCGCCCGGAGGTGCACGGCGGTCGAGGGGTGGTCTTCGGGTCCCGGGAAGGTCATGGTGAGTGTCCTCCAATCGATGTCGGGGTTCGTGTCGTGCAGCCAGGATAGTCCCAGCACCATCGGGGTCGATTCGTGAAGTCGCGTGACCAGGAAGTCGACAGTGAACTTGTAGTCGTTGTCCAGGGTCACGCGTCCCGAGTGAGACCTCTGGATGGGGCCGGAGGAGGAGGGGGTGCCGTCGAGGCGTTGCAGGCGGAGGGGCTGGTTGAGGGAGTCGTGGGGGAGGTCGAGAGCGTCGCTGATGAAAACTCCGGTGGCTCCGCTGTTGATGAGGGCCGATATTGGTCCTGGGGCGCCGTCCAGCCTGGCATTGATGACGAAGAATCGGGACAAACGGGACTGGAGTCCGGGGGGTGATGGGGGCCCGTCCTTTGGGGTAGGGTCCGGAGAGTGGGGGATGTCGGGGACAAACGGGACTGGAGTCCGGGGGGTGATGGGGGCCCGTCCTTTGGGGTAGGGTCCGGAGAGTGGGGGATGTCGAAGGGGAGTTGCTGGTCGTCGGGCGTTGGGTTCCGGGTCAGGCGAAGGGTGAGATGTCGCCAATCAATGCGGGGGTTGGTGTCTTGGAGCCACGGAAGCCCTAGGACCACCGGGTCAGGCGAAGGGTGAGATGTCGCCAATCAATGCGGGGGTTGGTGTCTTGGAGCCACGGAAGCCCTAGGACCAGGGGTGCGGAAGGGTGGAGTTTGGTTATCAACATCCAGAGGGTGTGAGTCTGTCCGTTGGCGAAAGTAACAGGCATACGCACGAAGTGAGTGATATCCCCCGCCGTAGAGGCGTCTCCGTCGAAGAGGCAGAGCCGTACCAGGACCGGGAGTCGCTGGGCGGGTCCCGGGGCGAAGGTAGACCATGCTTCATCGATGAAGTTGTCAGTGGCGCCACTGTCAACGAGGGTGTTGAGGGGGGTTCCGGAGGGGGTGAGGCGGGTTTTGAGGAGGAGGGAGTGCGAGGAGTGGGAGGGTAAACGAGGGTGTTGAGGGGGGTTCCGGAGGGGGTGAGGCGGGTTTTGAGGAGGAGGGAGTGCGAGGAGTGGGAGGGTAAGTAAGCCGTGAGGGTGTCCTGTATGAGTGTCGTAGAGCGAAGATGTGAGACCGGGGCGGAGAAGACGTCAGGGTCGATTCCGCGATTTAGGGCGTCTTCCGGGTCTAAATCGCCGGGTCGTTTTCCGAATACTCGTAGGTGGCGTCCTCCCCTTCGAAGGTCCAGGTGGCACGTCCCATGACCTGTCGTTTGGGGCACTCGGAGATGAAATGGTCTTTCTCACCACAGAGTATGCAGACACCCTCCCTTCTCCGTCGTTCCTGCACATCCATCGGGACTTCGATCCAGGGTCGTCCCTTCTTTTGAAGCCGGTTGGCCTGGAGGGCCTCCTCGTCCCGTTTGTTGTCAAAGTTGAACTCTTTGGGGTCTTCCGGAGGTTCCTCGGGGCTTGGCATGTTGCCCGGGTTGTGGGCGGCCACGGCGGCGTTGAGTTGGGCCTGGGGGCGGACGCCACTGCTGGGGTTAGCATTGGGCGGGCCGTGACTCACCGGGGGTCGGGTGCCAGGGAACGCGGGGGGACCGGGGTTCCGACTTTGGGGGTTGGGGGTTTTGCCGGACGGCCAAGGGGGTCCTTCCCTAGGGTTCCAGGGGGGTCGGGAGTTCGAGTACTCGCTGTGGTCTTCCCAGTAGCGTTGGTTGATCTGCATGACGAGGGCCTTGTATCCGTCATAGGAGGGTTGTTTCGGGGCAAGTCGGAGGACGTCCTTGATACATTGCGGCAGGGCACGGCGGAGGGCGTACTAGAGGGCGCTGTAGTTCCAACCTGTCTCGTAAGCTTCCTTTTCAAAACGTACGATGAAGGTAGTGAATCGTTCTTCAGAGCGCATCCGGAGGTTGAAGAGGTCGTCCTCGGCCTCGGCCACGGTGTCGTAGATCCCGAATTTCCTGGAGAATTTGTCGACAAAGGCCTGCCAGCGGGCAAGTGCCGGGTTGTTGGGGTCGAACTGGATAAGGGCTGTATAGTGGTCGAAGGCGATCCCCTGGAGGTACGAGGCGGCAAAGGCCACCCGGGAGCTGTCAACCTGAAATGTGAGCGGCTTTGCCTGAAATGTATTGAGACACTGAGTGAGGAAGGTACGCCATTTTCGGGGGTCCCGGCCCGTGAAAGCGTCGGGCTTTTGAATGTCCAGTTGTCCTTTGCGGGCGAGGGTGTCGCGAGCATCATCCGGTCCGGCAGCGTTGCGGGGAGGGGGGCCAGCATTGTAATAGTAGTAGTAGTGATTACCCCCCCTCCTTGAGGAGGAAAAGCACCAAGGGCGGGACCCCACCCGCCGGGAGGTCCTCCTCCGGGTGGCTCACCTGGGGGTCCACGCCCGGGAGGCCCGTTGTCCCAAGGGGGTTCGTTCCTGCCAGGAGGGGGCCCGGGTCTCCACGCAGGGAGTGGCGGAGGTGGAGGGCCTGGGGGTCGTCCTCGAGATTCAGCTGGGGGTGGCGGAGGCAGTCGGGGAGGGTTCGGCGGTGTCGGGTCGGGCGGAGGAGGGTCGGATGCTGGGTCAGGTGCCGGGTTGCACGGGGGACGTTCAACCCGGGAGGGTCGTGCTTGCATCGGGGGTCGCAGGGGGTTTCGTAGGTCAAAGTGGGGTGGCAGGTCGCGGCGGAAGTTGTGTTCCGGAGGGGCCGGGACTGAGGGAGGGGGCGGTACCGGGACGGGCGCGGGGGCGGGATGCGGTTTGTTGTTGCCACGCGTGAGCTCGTCGATGTAGCACAGTGTGTTGTCCGTGCTAGGGGTGTCCGCGCGGGGTCTGCCGGGGTTCGCCGGGGCCAGGGGTTGGGCGTTGTCTGTTCGCAGGAGGGGTTCCAGGGGTTTTTGGGGCTGTCCCCAGGTCTCAAAGGTACTAGGAACAGAGTTAGCCCTGCGGTGAGTTGACAAGCCTACCGTGCAGGCAGCGGGTTGATCGAAGAGGCCTCTAGTCGGGTTGAGGGACCGCAATATGGCTGAGGTGTTTTGTCGCTCTTCCCGTTGTCGTTGTTCCAGAGTGGGGTCTGCGGAGGCTGTCGGGGCTGCCGGAGCCGGCTCCGGGGGTTCCCGTCAAACGTGAATCGAGCGACCTGGGTCCACGGGGTCGTTGAGGGGTTGAGGAGAGGGGGACGCGTGGACTTCGTCGAGCAGCTGCTGCAATTCTTCTTGGAGGATCGTATTGCGCCTATACCTTACCATAGTTTGCTCCAGGAGTCCTCCTCACGTGAGGCAATCCCCGAATTTGACCAAGCAATGAGCCCATTCCTCCGGAGTGCCTTCGAAGTCATTGTGTCCAAATTCCGTGAGCAGCGCCCTTGTCCGTTGAGTGAAGTCCTCCGGCGTAATCCTGAGTGATCGGAGTACTTCGTCCCGTTGCCGTTCATACTCCTCGAGGCGTCGTCGTCCCATTGGCAAGGGAGGGGTTCGAGCGGGTGGAGCGGCGGCCGGGTAGTGACGAGGGGGTAGTCAGGGTAGGGGGGTCCTCAGGATTCTCGGGGTTGGGGAACGGGGCGCTGGTAGCCGTAGTAGGGGATGGGTGCAAAGGGGCCCTCGCTGGGGGGGATCGGGCGAGGTCCACTGGGTACTGGTGGGGTCTCCAGCAAGCCCCCGGGGATGCTCCAGTACGAGGGGACCTCCACGGGTCGTGCCATGGCTAGGTTGGGTGGAGGGGCCCAGCTGGCTGAGGGCCCCAGATCATATACGAGGGGACCTCCACGGGTCGTGCCATGGCTAGGTTGGGTGGAGGGGCCCAGCTGGCTGAGGGCCCCAGATCATAAAGGGATGGGTCGGGGGCCCAGTGGCGGTGGAGGTACGGAGGTTTGTATGGGAAGGGTGGATAGACAGGGCGGGGGGTCTGCGCGGAGTAATGCTCGGGTACCGGGCGCCCATAGGGGTCGGTCTGGTAGCCCGTGGGGTAGTAGGTGTGAGTATACGTAGCCATCAAGAACGGTGTAAGGAGGGAGTCTTGATATTATGTCAGGTTCCGCTGAGTTGGGGGCTTTCTGGGAAAGCAATCGCCCTTACAATGCGGACTTGACCCACGGATACTCGGGTGTCTGGAACTCCGGGGCTAGGACTCCAGGGTTCAAGACGTGGACAGGGAAATCCCGGGAGAGGGGACTTAGTCCAGAGGTTTTGGGTGGTGGGTAACGGGGGAGTTCGGGTGGGGGTCGAGTCGTGAACTGGAGGTTCTAAGACGAGACCAAGTTAGTAAGTTAAAGTCACGAAGTGCATACCAGTCTTAGAGCACACAAATATCCAAGCGTGCCAGTCAAGCGTGCCAGTCAATGCGTACCAGTCAAATAGAGGGCACGCAACAATCCAAGTAATGCAAAGTAACAGTGTATGTAATATCAAGACTAGCGAATACAACAGGGAACTATGCTATAAGTACTATGGGACCGGGTCTCGGGGTTCCGGGGTGTCTGGGATGGGCTCCGGGGGTCATTGAGTAGCGGCAGGGACTGTATACCGGGGACCGGGTCTCGGGGTTCCGGGGTGTCTGGGATGGGCTCCGGGGGTCATTGAGTAGCGGCAGGGACTGTATACCGGGATCGCACGTGTGGGGCGCGCGATCAATTGGCACGGAGGGAGCTGTGATGCGTGATGCGTGATAGCCGGGAATGGGTCGTGTGATCCAATCGTTGATCGGGGCTGGCGGCGGCTGATGGCGGTCCTTGATGCGCGTGATGGCGGTGTCAGTGGTCGTGATGGCGGGGCGTGTCCTGCGGGATCAGAGGGAGGGTCCCGGGGGTTGTTCCGGGGGTGTCCCGGGGTGGATCCGGAGGGAAGGGGTCGTGACACCCTGTATTTGTATGACTGGTTGCTAGCTCTGCTCTTCCTGACACGTAGGTTGGTGAGGCCACTGTTCCACCACCGTTTGGTGAATGGGCAAGGCCATTTCATGGGGACAATTGACTCTGTCACCACTACTTCTTCAATGGCGGACGTCAGGTCAGAAACTCTGCGGTGGAACTTGTCTTCAGTTTCAATCGCGGTGGGAGGGTCAAATTACTCAAGCCAGGCAGAGAGAGCAGTTTGGAAGTCATCCCAGTTCACAGAGTGGAAGTCTTTGAAAGGCGGAGGAGTGCGCTTGCCAATCGGAAGTTCCACAATCGTGACTATGAGGAGGTGATCAGTAAGAGGGGGCCACAGGGATGGGTTTACGTTGCAGGAGATAATCGGATTGGTGCCACTGTGCAATCTCCATACATTGTCAGGTTGGGTCCAGCGGCCGCTCGAGGCTTGCAAAGTGGGGGGAGAGCCAGTTCCATGTTGTAAGCGCCTACCAGGTCGAGTAACGGTTGGATGAATCCGTCTGAGCTGTTCAGGTGTCTGTTGTTAGCCGTTTCCCAAAGGGAGTGGTGGCGGTTAAAGTCTCCGAGCCAAAGCATGTGATCTGTTAGTTGTGGGCGGGCTTCCTGTAGTGAAGTTGAGAGAAACTGCGCTAAAGATTGTAAGGAGTCATTATGGTTGCAATCATTGTAGATATTGAAAATGAAAATACACCCTGCTTTGCCAGCAAAGCGGACAGCCGTGACGTCAGGGGAGAGGACCGGTAGGGCAACAAAACTGTCTGTTGGTATGTTAGTATTTATGAGGATGACTGAACGTGAGCGTGTGCTGCCATCTTTTCTGTGACTGGATGGATATATGACCCTCCAGAATCCTGAGGCTTTGGTGTTACCAAGTCTGTCAAGGAATGGTTCCTGGAGGGCAATTATGTCCCAGTCTTTGGGCTTTGCAGAGTTCAGGACAGCGGCCTGCACAATGTTGGATTTTCTGACGTTCTGTTGCCAAATCCGGAGTTTACTTGGATGGCTGGATTGTCGTACATTCATTGGGGACAGGCTGGGGTGAGGCCTGCTGTGCGACGGCTGCGTTGGCTGCCCGGTGTGCTGGTGAAGCCAAACTCGTTGAGCTGGCTCATGCAGTTGCGTCCTTGAGCGACCTTCCTTAGAGAGGCTGTTTGTACATCCTCTTGGACAGCTTCTGGCGGTTGGGGTGTTCCCTCTGCCTCAGGGTAGGCGGTCAAGAAAGATTCGTCGTTATTAGGCTCCTTGTGGGTGGCAGTCAGCGTCTGCAGCATAGGTCTCGGGGGGGCTGTCATCCACGTGGATGAGTCATTGGCTGGAAAAAAAGGCATTCTGTTTTCAGGAACTCGGGCATCGATCTCTGCGCATACTTTCTTGAACAACGGGCAGCCACGATCTGAACTGCTGTGAGTGGAGTTGTCTCTTCATAACACACACTTAGCTTTTGTCGCCAAACAAGGGTGGTTGGAGTGGCCTGGTCCGGCACAGGTCACGCATCATTCCTCGCCCTGACATTTGGCTCTGATGTGCTCATAGAGCTGGCATTTGTTGCACCTGATTGGCTCACGAAGATCCTTGCAAATAGTGACTTGGCGCCCTCCGATGAAGATGCGGCCCCTAATAAGGTCATTAGCAGTGTCAGCGTTGTTGCAGGTGATCTTCAGCGAGGCAACCGTTTGGTTTGGCGCGCGTTTGTCAGGATGCTTGAGCCAGCGAGCTTCGAGAACCAATTCAAATGGGAGGTTGTTTTCCTGTTCAAGGAGACAAAGCAATGAGTATTCTTCTGGTCTGAAAGAGCCGGAACATGGAACAAAGTGTGCGACGAGGTTAAATGCCCTGCCTCTGACTTCCATTTCCATCCCGAAGTACTTGGTCATGGTCTCCCAATTGACTGAGTCAGCATTGTCAAACTCAAGCAAGAACACACCTGGCTTGAGGAGATGAAGCCCAACAATGTCGGTTTTGACTGTCTGCAGTTCCACCTCACTGTCTTCCTCCTGTGCCAGAGTGGCTGAAGCGTTGTCCAGGGCTTTGAGGAACTCATTGAGGGTGTCCCGCAGCTTCGAGATGCCTGCAGGTGAGAAGTTGTGGGGGCCATTGAGGCCCTCGTTGGTGAAGTTGACGAGGACCGTGCAAGCGTCACGGAGCACCTTACGCTGTACTTTCATTGCATCATCGGCGGAGAGGCCATTGGGTGCTACCGGTGCTGCTGTGGGTTGCAGGGTGGGCATCCTGGCCTGTTGGACGACATTTGCCCAGGAGTTGGGTTGGCCAGTGGTTGGAGCGGAGGCAGTTGCTGAGACTCTCGACGCCGTGGCACTTAAGGTGGCGGTTGCTGATTCCAGCAATGCAGAGGTTGTTTGGAGAGCCAATGTTGACTCTGCACGTTTGGCGTCACTCGCTGCCAGAAAGTCAGCGGTCATGCTGAGTCTGTCTACAATGCCGCTGATTTTGTCCACTGTCTTGGCGGCTATGGCAGTAGAGAGGGTCAATGCAATGTTGTCTGTGACATTCTCGTCGAGGAGGAAGGCTACGGCCAGGGCCGCGTTCTTCAAATCTGCGATTTTGGATGTCAGTGCTGCCGTGACCAAGACACTCACAAGTTTGCTTCGGTCATATGGCTCTGCTGCTAATATCCAGCCCCTCAACTCAAGCCAGATTTGCGCATCCTTGAGAGACTTGATTGGGCCTGTTTCGACTGCCAGCAGAGATTTGAGGTTGGTGTGCATAGAGACCCCTCGAGGTCTGTCTGGTGTCTCACTTTGGGTGGTACCGCCAGGGGGTGGTCCAGCTGAGGTTCTCCTCATAGCCAGCATCGCTCGTGGTGTGCGAGGGAGAGGTGTGGGGTAGAAAAGAGTAAGGTGGGCAGGAGCCCAAGGGGCGGTGAGCCTGAGTTGAGTTAGATAAGAACTGCTACTTAAAATCAGTGAACGACCAGGATCCTGGGTGGGATGATGGCGGTTCCAGATCAAGAAGCTTTCTCCATTGCTGTATTGGATGGTGTTCTATTCAGTTTTCCATTAAGGCCACGAATACTACAAGGATGAATGTGATTAGATGGTATGTCTGGAATTGGATCAGGAGGTGGTGGAACAGATGATAAGATTGCTTCATCAAGAAATTGCATAATTCTTTGTTTAAAATCTTCACCACCATTTTTCAATAAACGTTCTCGGATTTCATTGGGATTAAGAGCACCTTGGAGCCATATTAACATATGACAATGCAATGAACCTCACCCTTGAGCTTCAACACATCCATAATATCCTGTTGTAATGCCAAAAATACCACCTTCATGATCTTTCTGTGCAGGGTCATAGTGCAGAAGTCAATCAACAAATGCCTTCATATACACATAAAAAAATTGTGCAGCATTGGCAGGATCACGGGCAACTAACAGACTCTGTTCACGAAATTTGGGAATCTCTTCAGGTAGCAAAGCATCAACATCAATCTCAGAACCTGCAAGAAACTTTACTATTGGATTGTAGACATCTGCAGGATTTATTGTAATAAAGAAACTTGGCATTCCAAGATGCATTATTAGGCTCCGTATTTCAGTTCTCATTGATTGTCGTGCACTAGATGAATTTGGAATATGGCTTGTGATAGTATTCACTTGTTTCATTAATGACAAAACCCGTTTTTCTTCTGTATCATGTGCTGTAATAGAATTACCCTTGGCAACCCTTGCTGAAACTCGGTGCACAGTTTCCGGTGAAACTGATGCAAATTGTGAAGCAACTGCTGCAAAATCCCTTTTTCTAACTTTCAAACTAGTATGAAGCAAAACCGCACATTGTTGCAATATATTGAACACAATAAATATAAACAAATGATGTTCATGGAAGCGGGGATCCCCAAGTTGTAGCAAATACTGAACATGAGCTTTGAGAGAAATTGTGATTTTTCGCTTGCAATCTTCCAAGCCACCTATTCCAAAGAGAAACAAGGTTGAGCATTGGAAAAAGCAACAGATTACAGATATCTTTGATGGGATCAGAACAATGTGGATAAAGTAGGTATCCTCCACAACTTTGAGTAAAGTGATGCACAGCTGCAGCACAAAGTTCATTACTCGATGCGTTACAATCGACATTGGGACAACAATGTTTTCAAAAGGAATATCGGAGGACACATTGATAGACAGATCACAATCATTGTCTATGTTGGCATAACAAGATTGAAGAAACTCTTGAGACACAGAAAGATTAACATGTTCGACATGAAATGGTAAAAAATCTGTCTGGTTCAAATTCTGAATTCAATCTTCATCAATTCGTACAAATTCATACAATGGGTTGTTGGCTTTCAACCACTTAAAAGCAGCACGGATTCTTTCACCTCAAACAATCAATGGTGATGCATATTTTTTCAACCATTCTGTAGAGGGTTTTCGATGGCCAATGAATATAACACATATAGGTGTTATTATGTCTTCAATTGATGGGGGCAAAGTCATTGCAACAACCCCAGGATCCTGTGGAAATACTATAGTGTGACCACGGATGGCAGTTTGCTTTGTGAGAACACTGCAATGTGGATCATTCTCCTGAAGTTGAATGATCCATGCCTTTGCACAATTCAAACTAATGATGGTCTCCTCAATGTGGGTCAAATTCTTAAGAACTTCAGGTATTTGACCATAATATAATTTATTTGCAAGGGCAAACTTGGGCATCCGAGATTTGGCTAGAGATTTTGAACATGTGGTACATAACCGTAAGCACAGATTATTATCTGTGGATTCAAGTATGCCATCCAGATCAAGAAGAAGATTTTCAATTTGTTTTCTCATTGTAGGTGTCATTAATGCATAGCGACTTCTAAAATTGGAGATAACAGGAGTGTCAATGGCCAATCCCAATGAATCAGAATCATCAAGTATTTCATTTCCGTCAATATCACTCAACTCAGATAATGGAACCTTGGAAGTCTTTGGTTGAATGCCAATTGGAATAGATGAATGGCAACCAGGATAACAAAGTGGGTGCAAATCCAATGATTTATAAGGAATCACCGCAGTTTCATTAACAGGGGATAATTGAGCACAAGAGGCACAGGTTAAGCGTCAAAGTGCATCACTTGAAGTTGCTTCTCTGAACAATTTAGACAGATATTATTTTTGGGATTGCGAGATCAAACCGGGGCCATTCCTCTTTTGTCTTGTGCAAACAATTCTGCAATGCAAGCGAGTCTGGTGAAGGGATCACAACAGACAGTCGTTGTATTTGTGTAAGGACATGATGTTCTTGAATACGATATCGTAAGGAAACTAGAGAATCATTATATTCAAAAGGTACTTTAAGCACAGGACAGTAGACAATGTGCTGATTGTAATGACAAACAATGGCCAAATTCACAAATAATATATGATTGAATAGTGTCAGGAACAATGGCAGAAGAACCAGGAGAAGCTCTGTTGCACATAGCAATGCAAGCACTATTTCATTGTGAATAAACACAATGTCCTTGGACTGTATGTTCAATGACAGATATCAAAATCGACTGACTACTACCAGTTGAGGAAATTCTGTGTGCAGCAGCAATCCGAAGGGCATCATAATGAGAAATTTGGTGTGACAGTGTCAAAAATGGAAGGGAAACATCATCGGTATTATATTGAACTTTTAACAATAAATTTAAAAGCAAATTCCAACTATGAGGGAGACGGTCAAAGCCTGATGCCTTACACAACATTCAAATTTCATCAATAGGGGTACTATCCTTCGATGCATGGTCCAAAATTGCTTGAAATAAATCCTGCTTTAATTTACATGGTTCAATTGAGTGTGCAAGAGATGTACATTCAACACTGGCAGACACAGCACATAAACCATTCAATAAATGATGAATCAATAAATTTTTAGTATCATCGACATTTGACTGTTTTGATAAACCATGGGCAGCAACAGCGTCATACAAAACGTTATGAGAGAAAGCCGACAAGGCAAATGTATGCATGTCATTGTGTAAGAATAAATGATTCATGCCAAGATGAATATTGGAAACACCTTCATGAAAAGCAGGTACACAGTCTGATACTAAAGGTGGTGTGACATTTCAAACGGTGAGACAAGGAGGACTAGGACAGAAAGAAGAAGAACATCAGGATCTGCAAAAGTGAAACAGAATGATGTCATGGTGGAGCTTCACGTGATCAATTGTAAGACATGAAATTTTTTGAGCACTATTGTCCCGATATACATGAAGCGAAGAGCAAAAGGTGAGTGCTTTTTCGCCGACCACGGCCAGCCCAACTCGTTTGCCACGTCGCGAATAAGAGTTTCGTTGTAAGAGTAAACAAAATTGGAGTGCTGTACCTGGGCGTAGTGGAAGAATATGAAATCATCTACCCATTTGAGAACATCGTCTATCCCACAATGGTGGTATATAGCGACTATAGCATCAGCAATGCGACCAAACACTCCTGGCACTGAGGCTGCACCAAAGTTTAAACGAAAGTCGCAATGGATTTTGCCGTCAATCGAGACAGCGAGCTTTAACCAATCCTGAGGGTGGGTTGGGATGTTTTGAAAAGCAGAATTGACATCAAAAACTGCAACTTCAGTGCCAGATGGGGATTTCGCAACTAGCAACCAGCAAGCAGCAAAGGTTCCCCAATCGCAGGGAAAGTCATCAGAATTGATGAAGGAGTTTACTGAAGGACAATTGGGATTGTTTTGAGGAAAGGACAAGTCTAACATAACACGTAATTTACCAGAGGAACTAGAAATTACATTCAGCGGAACTGTTCTAAAAGGGCCAAACAAATCTCCAACGAGAGCAGGGTCAAAACCAGGCGAAACCCTGCCTAGGGCCACCTCTGAACCATATTTGGAGATAACAAAATCACAAGCTTGAGACGTTCGATAATGATTGTGCAGAGAGAAAGAATGAGTGAGAACTAAAGAATCTATGCCAATGTCAAAGCCGCTGCAAAGGCCTTTCGGCACCTCCGCAAAGAGATCCAACACCCCAGCCGCACGCAAGGCGCTTTCCCAGCGATCAGCAACTAACGGTGTGGACAAAGGAAATATGTTGTCAAGCAGAACAGGCCTGTGCTCCATGGCCAGAATTCCCGCACAGAGAACAAACATGGGCATGCACACACTTGGAGCCTTGATCGCAGGAAGAGAAACCATTGAAGGCAAAACAGACTGAGCCCCCGGCTGGAGCGCGATACAAGCGTCCCTCACAATGGAGAAACCGCGGAGGCGCACGACAAGCCAGGAGTTTGTGTTCAAGTGACCCACAGGATAAGCATTTTGAATGGGTCACGGGGTCACGAGATTTGGCCAAGAAAGGACTCCATCTCCGTGAGCCTTCCATCCAAAGTCTTGACCCGACTGGCATGGAGCGTGGCCACACACTCCTGCCAAATATCAAGCTGAAATGTATCCATCTAAAGCGAATGTGACTTGTGCAGATACAACGCACGCAAATGTTGGTCGTAATCGAGGATCAAACCGAAATCAAGTCGCGCATTAGGGCAAGCTTTGAGGCGTCGAAAATAAGCCACAAAAGAATCCGCGATGGCATTGGCAACCCGGCCACCTGAGCCACTGTCCGAGTCAGCCCGTAAATGAATGTGCATCGCACCTACAAGGTTGTCTGAAGCCGCCAACCACTCATCAAAGGTCAGCTTGGACTCATGCGAAGTGTCAAAGGAGGCTGTAGGGAGTTGCAACTTCCCATTCGCAATAACAATAGACAATTCTGGAGGCGGCGGCTCCCAGGCTGCACGCCGACAAGCCTCGTCCGTCAATAAATCCAGGGGGATATACTCAAACATGCCCTGTTCCAACGCTTTGACCACTTTATGCGGATACACCTTGTCAGCCGACGACAACAAATGACCGACCTGCAGAGGCAGGCCATGCAACATGCGTGAAGGTGCAGCCGTGCCAGGAGAAATGGGTGGTGCACGATGGCCAGAGTTTCCTACTAGAATGCCGGGCGCACAACAATTGGAAACGGAATGTTCCTCAGGAGCATGCAAGACAGCCTGACCAGACACTGCCAGGCCATTATCCTCAGCAGGGCATGGGGCACCAGGCACAGGGATGCCCTGTTTGCTCGAGGGAGCAGCGGCATCATTGCCAAGACAATCATGAACAACGTGCAAGTGCTGCAACAAAACTGGAAAGAAACGTAGGTCAGGAAACCAAGTTTCATGCAAGACGGGACATGACGCAAAAGCGAACAAAGAGGAGACCCGTGGGCATAAAAAGGGCATTTATTTTAAAAGGCCAATCAAGGGGCAGAGACGCCATATGAAGGTAATGAGGGCAGGCAGCAAAGTGGCCGCTGTAGCGTGGACAGACAATATACGCGACGACACAAACAACTATATGCATAGGCAGACAACATGCGCTACAACACTAACAACTATGCCAGATATACAGCATATAAACAACAAATGCGTTGAATCGTCGAAGCATTTAATAAGAATATGAGGAAAACTCGAAGCGTGTAATAAGAATATGCGCTATTAAAATGTGGAGGGAGTGTCCACAGGCGAGAACAAACAACGTCACAGGAGATGAAGAACATACCTCTACGATTGAGGTCAAGGCCATAGGCCCAGAAAAGCTGCAACAGCCCTGAATCCGTGAGAGTAATAACTCATTGTTCATCCAAATCTGCCGCAGGGGGCACTTCCAAAGCAAGGGACGGCCTCTGATAAACATCCTCAGTGCCTGAATGCTCGACAAGCGGTGATGGGGCACAAGTGCGAGGAGCCAGACCAGGGGTGCAAACAGTACCTTGCTCGACAAACACAGGAACAGAATCGGGCATATAAGCATCGGCGGTCGACGGGGACAGCACAATCTCAACATCGTCGTCGTCGTCACGCGACACCTTGCGCTTATGGCGCTTGGATAGAGGTATGGCGGGCAAAGGAGACCTCTCCCTCCAGGAGCCCAAGCCTGTCTCCGAATTAGGCACGACGCGGTCGACGTCAACCGGAGAAGGTGTGGAAACCTCAGTGGGTTAAGCGTCGGGCGTGGTGACCGCTGCCTGAGAACCCTCGCGCCGCAACAAAGAAGAGGGCCTAAGAGTACGCAATACCGAAGCAGAGCCCGACTTTCCACCACGAACCCTTGAAGTAGCCGGATTAGACATGGAAGAGAAGGAGTAAAAAGAAAAATGAAGTGAGGAGAGAAGGAAAAGAAAAAACAAACGACGAGGAGGATTCAGGTGGAAAAGGAGGGAAAAACGCCAAACAGAAAGGTCGTACAGTACAATGCAAGCGAAATAATAACTGCCACTATGAAAACAGAGACTTGGAATCTGTCTCGCAGAGTAAACTGCTAAAAGGTATTCTGCTCAAACAACTAATTAGAGGGAGAGAGTCAAACAACTTGCAGTCACGCTATGGTCACACGTCAAAATACACCCCTCCTGCATGACATGCCTTCATTTGGAAAGGGTGCTATTCAGAGGCCAAAGACCCACTACTAAAGTAGCGGGAATAATGGCAACAAGAACAAACAGAATCACATTACAGCAAAAATTGAAGACATTTTTCCCATACATAGTCTGCTGCACAGAAAAACCTCCATCTATTCTAGATCTCGGAAATTATAATCAGAGGTCTGTGATGTCAAATATCAAATAACTATGGAAGCTAAGTATTGGCTTCAATGATTAACTTTTGAGCCGCTGCCGAACGAGGTGTTATTGAGCAGAAGAAGGGAAGCTTATGACTGAGAAAGAAGTTCCTTAAACGTGATGCAAAGGATGAATCAAGGTATCATACCTGACTGCTCCACTTGTATATGAATCATCAACATTTATCTCATTTCCTTGCTCATCCCGCTTTTTACCAATGGAGAATGTAGCTAGGATGGATGAGATAAGAAGCCAAACCTAGGAAAATATAAATACGCATTGTGACATTATGTACAGAACTATACCATAGATCGAGCCATATGGCGGCCTGGACAAATCCTTGGAATACCACCTAGTTAGTTTGAGGTAGCAGTTACTCGAGGAAACCTATACCGTCTACCGAACCCAAAAGTAATGATGTAGTCGTCGTCGTTAAGCTGTCCACTTTCATCGAAAAAGCGCTCCGGTTTGAACAAGTCAGGTTCAGGATACCGTGACTCGTCATGTGTCATAGACCTGGTGGGGGCATGGTAAATTCATTCACTTTGTCATAGAATATCTTTCTTCAAGATGCACCATATATTTGGCATGACTGTAGTTCCTGTACTCAGGTTATGAGAAAAAAATGTTAATTACATACATCAAGTGATATCACCTTTTGGGATGAAATATCCATTATAAATATCATCTGCAGAGGTAGAATGGGGAAGTCCAAGGGGAAGAACTGGGTGCCATCTCATGACCTCTCGGAACACGGCCTCGACATAGGGTAGGTTTGGTCGGTCATTAAAGTCCGGTAATCTGTTAAGTCCCACGATGCTGTCAATCTCATCTTGAGCCTTTTGCTGAGCGGCAGGATTAACAAGCATTGCATAGACAAATGTTGCAGCTGCGGACACAGTCTGCGACGAAAATGAACAAGTGCACTGCAGACGTCGTGAATCCACAAACCGTATCTGCACCAGCTGTTCAGAGATAATATTATTGATTCATAGAGAACAAAGGGAACTTTTTCAGGTCATACCTATGAAAGCGGTCGCTGTTACACTTTTGAGATATTCTTCTGGCAATCCCGCAGGACCAAGAAGACTGTTGCGTTTCAGTAATTGCTCTGCCAAGCTGGATACCTCGATTCCGGCGGCCTACATGTAGATCAGCGCATATGTCGGAAATTTCATATGATCACTTACCATGCGATCTTTGACATACTGAAAGGGAACTTCCAGCATCTGGTTTGTATATACGCGAGTTTCTGCTGCATAAGTATGGAATCCAGCGCCGGGAAACCATGCTGGAATATGACGCAAGATAGGCAGTGCGTTAACTGCCATGGCACCAGGAAAGAGACATTCTGAGAGCTTCAAGACAGCATGCTCAGAGACGGTGACGAATTTTTCGATGGTAGATTTTGGCATATCTTTATCGTACACCGTAGCCATTACAGTTGCTCCTGCAACGCTATACGGAATATATTGAAACCAGGGTAAAACAAGAATAAATTAATTCCGCACTTTCGAAAATGCATAACGAAGTCTTCAGGCGCTACAAGAAGTTGGTGAAGAAGCTCATGAACCTTGAGAATCTCAACGGGTTCGTGCATGATTTGGGTCTTTTTCTTGCTGAATCCCTCTTGATAGAGACGTCTATGTCGACGCCACTTATCTCCATACCTAATGAGGCCTGAATTAAAATCCCATCCCATTCTATGGTCATGTCATCAACAGCTTTGCATAACATAAAACGGAAAAAACCCACAGATCGACCATCGTTAAGTAAGGCCTATCAGAGTAAATATGGGATCGCTTCTCAAGCAAAGCGCGTGCATCCTTCAGGCTATTGAGGACTACTATGTGTTGATTATACACCCTGACATGAATGATATTTCCTAGCATGGTTCAACTAACATATTGACCCGGTCAGTCTGAGACAATAATACTCACCGTATTCCCTAGCCCACTCTCCATATCTCAACCAAGGCAGAACTGTTGGCAGCTCTCTAGCATTTCCCGAGATGAGACCAGGCTTAGGACCAGGCGGATAAGGGGGATACGAGGAAGAAGATTTCCACTTTTTGAACAAAAATATTACAGAAAGAGACAGGGAGACGTATAGGAGAGATAAAGACACCTCCATGATAGATCCAGCTAACTCGACGGTTTGTAGTTCAGTAGCTTATATTAAAACCAATTATGCGATGGGAAACAAGCGACCGAAGGAGAAAGAAGTGTAATTCAGATAGACAAAGGACCTCAGGTCGTGTCATCTGTCAGAACGAACGGATCAAGAAATTGGAGATGATGTTTGTAAATGGTAGAAAAACGTTCAAGGTCAATATCACCAGGTTGAGGTATTGAGTTGGATGGAAATTTTTGGACATGGACGATATTTCTTCGTCTCGCGGCTAACAAATGATCAAATGTAAATCGTCTGAATCCGGGGTCGTACCCATGGTTGTTTCAAAGCGGGAAGAAGCACCGGCAGCGAAATGTCATTGAATTATCAGGTGTGCAAAACCGGATTAGGTCAGATCAGTTGCCGTGCAGGTGGCTGACTTAAGCAGGTGAATATCCAATCCACCCGGCACCTCAAGCCGCGTTCGCACGCATGCGAGTGGCTGATGTAAGCAGGTGGATATCCAATCCACCCGGCACCTCAAGCCGTGTTCACACGCTTGCAACTGGTGCGTGACTTAAGCAGGTAGCACCTCAAGCCGTGTTCATACGCTCGAAACTGCCACTTTTTTTTTCTTTTTTGCGCGTGGGTGGCTGACTCACTGCCCATCCAACCCTTCTACGGTTCGGACTATTTCAAGTGTCTGCAACGCAACTTATCATCTGTTCGCAGCTGTGAAATGTTTGGGTGCTCATTCATCCGGAATGCTCCCAAGATGTTACTTTTAACTTTTTGGACATAGGTGGTGCATTTGAGGACGCCTGAGTGTAGGTTCAATTGATACGTTACACTTTCGTTCCTAATAATAATTTCGCCTTTAGATTATATAAACGATGGGATTTACAGTGTATATTGTCCTGACTTGTTTGAGACCTCGTCGTCCTGCCCATCCAGCGCGCCACGCGCCAATCAAACACATGCCCGGCAGCGGAAGGAAATGTCGATGGATGGGATTGCGCTCGGTTGCCATGCCGGCAGACTATCCTGACCCCCGACGTCCTTGTATTCCAAGGAACTCTACAACCTCCAGGTGCGCGATAGCAATGACCAGAGGAGACAAGGCTCACGGCATGGAAGAAGAGCCGATGGGGCATACGTTGAAGTCAGGACGTAGAGAGTCCAGTTCCACGATGGGAGAAGGCTCAAGCTCCATGGTATCATGATTCCCTGGCTTACTGCGGGCCATCTGCCGTGGCAACTGGCAAACGCGCTCTCGTACGCCGTCAATCGCGTGGGTGTATTTCCTTTCGGCAAGGGTGCGAATGAAGTTGTGTTTGGTTTTGATGAAGATGTCGCCGTGAGCCATTGCAAAGACGTTTGAGGTCTAAGCTCAGGAACGCAAAGGACCATTCCCCCACATGTTCTAAGTCTTCGATTTCCCAGTAAGGCACCACCACCACGCCACGCTCCCCCCATTCTTTGTCTCTTTGCGTCAGCTTTCTCAAGTCTACGCACACCATTCTCATCCCCAAGCGAAACAGAAGGTTTAATACTTTGCGCGAACTTCGCATTTGCGGTGGTTGTTATCATTGAACAAAAGGTTCGTGGCTGGATCGGATTACTTTCAACTGCGTGTTTTTTTCTACAACTAAAATACAATACAGAAACCTCGCTTTCGATCCGAAAGATACCAATATCTTTGCCCCTGCCTGTCTCGATCGTACCGTCAAGATGTGATCAATAGGCACTTCTCCACGGCAAATTTTACGTTGAGTAATCTTTTTTGTCTCTTTCACGAGCTGGCTGACTCCGTCGGTTGTCCTCAGCCAGTTCACGTTCTCATTTCGCGCGCCGATCGAACACGTGCTCACTGTTCATGTTTGCCTTCAGCCTGCGCAGCCGCTTGCAGGGCAGTTGACATTCTGCCTTCAGTCAGTTCTGGTTCTCTGCGCTGGCCCGTCCGCCAGGTGCACGATTTTCACCTGTGCTTCGAACCTCCACTGCTGCCTAGAGGGGATTAGGCTAGCTGACGGGGGATGCGTTGGAATTTGGGACGTACGTTGATATGTCAAGGCTGCGTAGAAGCGATTAGGCTCCCAACGGGGAAGACTCCATGGTATGTTGCCAGATTCCATTAGGAGCACGCGCCAGACTTAGGGATGGGCATCTGTTGCGGCAACTGGCAATGGCGCAACCACCTCAGCAAGAGTTACTTCGAAGACATGCTCTCGTACGCCCACGAACGTGTGTTGTGTATTGCTCGGATGGGTCGAGCCGACGTTAAGGTCACCAAGGGGAGGGTGGGGATGCGAGACTTCTTCATGTATTTTGCGTACGCTTGTATAGTGAATGTGACCTTTGTGCATTTCAAGGTTGCGGAAGGTTCGACTCTTTCCAGGCCTAATTTTTGTTACTGTAGGGTTTGTTACTGCAAATGCTCATCTAGTAATAAAATATTTTCAAGTTGCACCTGGAAAGCCTGATGCTTAGTTAAGCACTTTCTCAGGCTAAAATTTTACCTTTGTTTACTCCACTCTCTCAATTCTGAACCTTTCCTGACCAGCCTTGAAAACCATCATGGAACTTGATCTACAAGGCTTGAATCCTCAAAATGAGAAGACTTTCTTAGAGTTGCCTTGGACTACGGATGTCTATGATATTGGGCTTCAGCTTTGCTTGGAATCATTAGGCAGTGAGCAACCATGGGCTATGGTGACAATATACTAGCAGTAGACTAAAATATTTTCTGATATAATTCTTTCAGTTCTGGAAATCCCTCAGTACATGGAAAAAGCCCTCATGCATCATTGAAGCAGAGAAGATTCTTTGGAGGTGTATTTTGAATATTGCAAATGGTGCAAACTTGAGAGCTTGCCTCTCAATTGCTTTGGATAAAATTGGAGAAACCTATCTTGATGTGCAAAATTGGCTCCAAAAAAATCTTGGTTTGTAAAATTACATTTCTATTTTTTTATTTGCTAAATTTGAATATAATAGAATTTGCACCAAGTATTGACAGGCTCACCCTGGCAGAGGCTGAATTGGAATGTATCACTTCCAATATTATTGATTTGCCCAGTCAAGAATTGTCAATAGTTGATGCTACTCAATTTAGTGACTATAACTATGCTTAGTGCTATGCATTAAATACATTAAAATATCCTAATTATTTGCAGAAGATGCAATTGTTTCTCAAAATATTACCAGTGAAATCCAGCAAAAATGATTTTAGAGGTGAGACTTTTAAAGCAAAATATAGACTTGAATTTTATAAATTACAATGCAGATAATCAAGCTAGCAATCAGGCTAGCAGTCAGAAAAGAGTCTCACTTGAGCTTAGAAATAAAGAAATATCTCAAGAAGATTTTAACTGTAAAAATGACCTTCACACAGCTGGCAGAGGAAGATTCAAAGTATATTAGAGTATAAACTAACAATATCATAATAACTACTCACCTGCCATAGGGAGATCTAAAGAGAACAAGTCTAGAAAATTCATATGCCAGGATCAATGCTTTTGAAGCCTCTGAAGCATAGGAAGCAACTGTCTAAAGAGAACAAGTCTAGAAAATTCATATGCCAGGATCAATGCTTTTGAAGCCTCTGAAGCATAGGAAGCAACTGTGTACAGGGCAGCAAAATCTAAAAAAAAAAACCTCAAAAATTGCTTAAACAAACAATTGCACAAATAAAGTAAAAAAACTCTGGCTTATATATAAAAAGTTTGTATATAGTGTTAAAAAGGCCACACTTGTCTGAATGATAGCTAAAGAATCAGCACACCTCAAAGACTAAAAATAATACTAATAGATAGTGTTGAAAGAATAGAAACAGTAAAGTAAAAAAATGACAGAAGAATTAAAAAAATAAATGAAGAAAGAATGAAGGAATAAAGAGTGAATGAGAGAAGAAATAAAGAGTCTTCTGATACTAATATTGAAATGGATCTGGATACAGAGAAGGAAGAACAAGCTAAAAGACAGATCTTTTAGCAAGATATGTCATTTAGGTGTGAATCTGAAAAAAAAGCTTTGTACTATTACTGGTGCATCAAAATTGCATCACCTAGCTTGTAACCTGTAGATGAAGAAGATGAAATCAGTGAGGTTAATACTGAATAAGAAGATGTTCAGAAAATTGTCAAAACTGATGATAGCAAGAATATCAAATAATTATAAAAACTTTTTTTTTTGAAGAGCATACTATGGGCACTGCAACTTATTTATTGCCTTCTGCAACATCACACATTGATAGGACTACACATAGGCTAGACATATCAACAGCAAGCTTGACACCAGCTCCAGATACCTTAGTGCTGCCAATTCAAACTTAATGTGCACAATTTATTTATTTTAGGCCATATCTGATGGCTATGCACAGCAAGCAATAGATCCAATTAGTAATAGCACTGGCAGCAGCTGAAATCACAGTTGACAGATAGCATCAGTCTATTGGCAAATAGTACAGCTAGCTAGCAGAAGCATTTGTGACTTAGGATAATGATATTTTCTTGTGGCAAGTAGCTTGATATTTTACTTTGGCACCCTCTCTTGACTTAAGTGGACAGCATTCTTAGAGACTTCTTACTATTTAGTTTAATGCATAGCATTTACTTGTGTTCTTTCTAGTTCATTGCTCCTTGGCAGTGCTTAGTCATTTAGCAATTGTGAATTCATTTTTACTATAAATGGTTATAAAACACAGAACAGAATACCCAGTTCAACAGTATTAAAGACTTTGATATATAACTTTGAGCTATTTCTGATCTTGACAGTGTTTTGAAAGTGTGCAAAGACCAATTAAGCAAACATCTTATAAATTCTATTGCACAATCAACAAAGACTCACCTTAAGAATGTTACAAATGCTCATAAGACTTCTACCATAATTGTCAGGGGACTCCTCATTTTTTCCTTCTTTCACTCCCTATTCCTTCACTCTCCTTTTATTCATTTCCTTATTTCTTCTATCATTCTCTCATTTTGCTATTTCTATTCTCTCAACTATTCCTTCACTCTCCTTTTATTCATTTCCTTATTTCTTCTATCATTCTCTCATTTTGCTATTTCTATTCTCTCAACATTATCTGTTAGTACTATTCTCAGCCTTTGAGGTGCTCTGGTTCTTTAGCTATCATTCAGACAAGTGTAGGCTCTTCAGCACTGCTTCCAGGCTGCTTATATGAGCTGGAGTTTGCCTTTCTGACTCAAAGTCCGGAGTTTTCCTGCCTTATTTGTACAGTTGTTTATTTAGGCAATTTTTGAGTTTTTAAGGTTTTAATGTACTATATAGTTGTTTTCCATGCTTCAGAGGCACAGTTGTTTATTTAGGCAATTTTTGAGTTTTTAAGGTTTTAATGTACTATATAGTTGTTTTCCATGCTTCAGAGGCCCTAGAAGCATCCAACCTGGCATAGAAAATCCCTAGACTTGTTCTCTTTAGATTTTTTTCTGCCAGGTGAGTAGTTATTATGATATTGTCAGTATATACTCTAATATACTTTGGATCTCCTACTGCCAGCTGTGTGACTGAGCCATAGCCTCCAGAGGTCATTCTTACAACTCTAGTACTAGTCAAATCCAATATAGCAGTCTGATTTAGCACTGTGTGATCCACACAAGACAGTTCTAGCTTATAACTAACAGTTACATTTTTTTAAATTTTTTGCTATTGGCTCTAAACTCTAGGCTTGTTGCCGACTAGGCAACTACTCATCAAAACTCTTGACCTCTGTTGCCATCATGTAAAAAATGTGCTTCCATGACTGGTTCTCTTGATCCAGACCATCTATTTCCAGATACAGATGACCCACCTGTGCCTCAGCCTGTGCAGATGCAAGCCGCATCTACTTACCAGCCTCTGCCAAAGTGGGATGAAAAGCTACCTCGCAATGTTAGCATGAGCTTTGAAATGCCAGGTAGACTATTTATATCATGGATGATGTCTATTGTTTGGCCTGGTGGTAAACTAGGAAAGAGATCTGCAGTTTCAGGAGTGCTGCTACCAGCAAGCCAGATGTGTCATGACCCCTCCTATCCAGAACCACCCCAGGACACCCTCAGAGCTCTATCCAGGGCTCCTCTGCCAACCCCACAACATGACTCCTGCCATCAGAACTGCCCCCACCACCATCACACACATCAAGCTGCACATCAAGCCCCGCCATCATGCTGCACTCCCTGACAGCCCTGCCGCACAAACCCTGGAACTATCCACCAGCACGGGCCGATTACTGGATCATGTCAACTACCCTGGCCATCACACATCATGCATCAGGACACCCTTCCATGCCAATTAATCATGTGCCCTGCATGCATGATTTCCGATATACAGTTTCCTCTCCTTCTACTGCCCATTAACTCCTGGAACCGCCTCAGATATCCCAGAACCCCTCAGGAACCCAGAGACCACCACCAGTATTTAAAAGTAGCTACCCACTTGTCGTACTCTAGTCTTGATATTACATTGATTGTTTGTATGCCCTTTGCTTGACTGGTGTGCACTGACTGGCACACTTGGCTGGCACGCTTCAACTGGCATGCTCAATTTGTTTGCGTGCTCTTGAGATTGGTATGCACTTTGAGACTTAAACTTTACTAACCGGGTCTCATCCTAGAACCTCTGGTTCTCAACTTGACTCAAACCCTTAATTCTTTTCAACTTCACCTGATCTCTGGACTAAGTCCCTTACCCTGAGAATCCCCCTGTTCACATCTTGAACCCCAGAGCCCAGTCCAGAGTTCCTGACACCCAAGTACATGTAGATCAAGTCCACCTTGTAAGGGCATTGCTTTTCTAGAAAGCCCCTGACTCAGTGGAACCTGACATAATATCAAGACTCTCTCCTTACACTGTTTTTGATGGCTATATACACTCACACCTATTACCCCATGGGCTACCAGACCGACTCTTACAGACATCTGGTTCCCAACCACTACTCTGCACAGACCCCCCACCCTGTCTACCCACCTTTCCCATACAAACCCCAGCGCCTCCACTGCCACTGGGCCCCTGATCCGTCCCTCTATGACCTGGGGCCCTCAGCCAGCTGGGCCCCTCCACCCAACCTAGCTATGGCCCGACCCATGGAGGCCCCCTCATACCGGAGCATCCCTGGGAGTCTACTGGAGACCCCACCCATCCTCAGTGGACCTCGTCTGATTCCCCCCAGTGAGGGTCCCTTTGCCCCCACCCTCTACTACGGTTACCAATGCCCTGTTCCCCAACCCCATGGACCTCCCAACTACAACTACCTTCCTCAACACTACCCAGCTGCCACCCCACCTGCATGAACCCCTCTGTCACCAATGGAACAGCGACACTTTGTGGAGTACGAATGTTAATGGAACGAGGTGCTCTGCTTGCTCAGGATTTTACTGGAGAACTTCGTGCAGTGGACAAGGGTGTTACTCATGGAATTTGAACATGATGACTTCAAAGGCACTCCAGAGGACTGGGCCCATTGCTTGGTCAAATTTGGGGATTGATTCACATAGAGAGAACTTCTGGAACAGGCTATGATAAAGTGCAGGCACAACACGATCCTCCACAAAGAGCTGCAGCAACTGCTTGACAAAGTCCATGCGTGCCCCTCTCCTCAACCCCTCAACAACCCCACAGACCCCGGTCACTTGATTCACATCCAACAGAAACCTCCAGAACTGGCCCTGGCAGCCCCTGCAGTCCTGACCCTGGAGCAACAACAACGGGAAGAATGGCAGAACACCTCAGCCATACTGCGGTCCCTCAACCCAACAGGTGGGCTATTCAATCAGCCTGCTGCCCACATAGTAGGCTTGTCAACTCACCATAGGGCTAACTCCATTCCTAGCACCTTCAAGACCTGGGGACACCCCCAGAGACCCCTGGAACTGCTTCCACGACTGGACAACACCCAACTCCCACCCCCAGTGACCTCCAGGAGACCCTGAGCTGGCACCCCTAGTACAGACGACATGCTGTGCTACATTGACAAGCTCACTTGAGGCGACAATGAACGATGTCCTGTGCCTGCAACAACCCTGGCACTACTACCCACATCTGCCCCAGCCCCTCCTGAGCCCAACTTCCATCGCAACTTCCCACCCCACTTCAATCTGCAGAATCCCCCACAGCCCCTGATGCAAGCTTGACCCTCCCAAGTTGAACACCCCCTGCACAACCCAGCACCTGACCCAGCACCTGGCTCACCACAAATTGACCCAGCACCACCGAACCCTCTCTGACTGTCTCTGCCACCCCCAGTTGACCACTGAAAACAACTTCTCAGCCCGCCACCTCTGCTGCCTCCTGCATGGAGACCCAGACCTCCATCCAACAGGAACGAACCTCCTTGGGACAATGGGCCTCCAGGCCATGGACCCCCAGGTGAGCCACCTAGAAGAGGCCCTCCAGGAAGGTGGGGCCCCGCTCTTGGTGCCTTTCCTTCCCAGGGTAACCACTATTATTACTACTACAATACAGGACCCCCTCACCATAATGCAGCAGAACCGGACAACACCCGTGATGCCCTTGCCTACAAAGGATGCCTGGATATTCAGAAATCTGACATGTTTATGAGCTGGGACCTCCACAAATGGCATACATTCCACTCACATTCCAGGCTGACAGCTCCAGGGTGGCCTTTGCTGCCTCGTACTGTAAGGGCAACCTCTAGAGACTGTGGCTCAGTCACACAGCTGGCAGAGGGAGATCCAAAGTGTATTAGAGTATATACTGACAATATCATAATACCTACTCACCTGGCAGAAGGAGATTCAAAGAGAATAAGTCTAGGGATTTTCTATGCCAGGTTGGGCACTTCTGGGGCTTCTGAAGTGCAGGAAACAACTTTACAGTACAACAAAACCTTAAAAACTCGAAAATTGACTAACCAAACAACTGTGCAAACAAGGCAGGAAAACTCCGGACTTTAGAAGTCAGAAAGGCAAACTCTGGCTTATATAAGCAGTCTAGAAGCAGTGCTGAAGGGCCCACACTTGTCTGAATGGTAGCTAAAGAACCAGAGCATCTCAAGGGCTGAGAGTAGTACTAACAGATAGTGTTGAAAGGATAGAAACAGTAAAATAAAATAATGTTAGAAGAAGTAAGAGAATGAATGAAGGGAGAGTGAAGAGATAAGGAGTGAGAAAAGGAAGAAATGAGAAGTCCCCTGACAGGTCCTGAAAGATGTGCAGAATCGATGGAGAAGGGAGAGTGCCTGTATACTCTGCAGTGAGAAAGACCACTTCATCTCTGAGTGCCCCCAACGACAGACCATGGGATGTGCCACCTGGACTTTTGAGAGAGAAGACACCACCTATGAGTGCTCGGAAAATGACCTGGCAATTTAGACCCGGAAGATGTACTAAATCGTGGAATTGACCCCAACGTCTTCTCTGCCCTGGTCTCTCACCTATGCTCAACAACACTCATACAGGACACCCTCATGGCTTACCTACCCTCCCACTCCTCACACTCTCTTCTCCTGAAAACCCGCATCATCCCCTCCAGAGACCCCCTCAACACCCTCATCAACAGCGGTGCCACAGATAATTTCATCAACAAGGCCTAGTTCTCCTCTGCCTTGGAGCCTGCCCAACAACTTCTGATCCCTGTCCAACTTTGCCTCTTCGATGGAGATGCCTCTATGGCCAGAGATATCACTCATTTCATGTGTATGCCTGTTACCTTCACCAACAGACAAACTCACTGTAACATATTATATTTTAGTTAATTAATTAATATACAATTATATTAATTAGTTATTACTACTGTACATACATGCTGGCTGCCTTACATAAGGCAGCCAATTTTACTGTCATACTTCGTAGTACTAGAATCGAATTATCGATACATACATGCTGGCTGCCTTACATAAGGCAGCCAATTTTACTGTCATACTTTGTAGTACTAGAATCGAATTATCGATCTGGTTCTGTCAGTGTGACTGTAAGGCTAACCCTACTTGACTTTGTTTCACTTTTTTGAACCTTTCGGGTTCAATTCTGATACTATGAACAAAGACTACGTGTCTAGACCAATAGCCTAGACTGTGATTGCATCAAACAGTGCATCAACTTCTTTGCCACACGCTTCCGGAGTAATATAGACATATCAATGCCTGATTGGATGGAGACCAATCAATCTGCTGAACCAACACGCGATGGTGAGACCATCGACCAGTCGTTGGCGTATCCTCAATCTGCAGTGACTGACCCGGGTCGTCCTGGGTCAGAATATACAGAGGCCGAGCCTTCCCAGCAGCCTCAGGGGATGCCAGGAGGGACGCAATGGAGTGAAGTGCGGCCAACAGCTGCGCCAAGCAGTGCAGCAAGACCAGGGGCAGCTGTGGAAGACCTGGAACAGCGACCCGGCAGGGAACATGAATTTCCCGTGCAGACTGGAAGGTCTGGGTGACAGTTCCAGAGCAGGAGTAGCGCTCAGGGACCAACTGAAGGTCGCAGACCTTCGTCGTACTTCCTGGGGAAGATGCCGAGGCCTGAGGCGGGCAGTTGAAGAGTGCCAACTGAGTCCACCCCACTGACGCAATGTCAGCAGGGAGTTGGAGTGCCGCAGGAAACGACAATTCCTGAGCAAAGAACACCGGCAGTACATTGGGAAGACGAAACTTCCGATGACAAGGAGAGTGGACGGAGTGAGTCCACCCTTCAGGTTCAGTGTGCTATGCTATGGAAAAGATACCCTAGCATTACGAAGAATACCACTTGTGCTCGACTAGGACTGTATGTACTGAAACACATACGGTTGATACAGGCTAGAGGTGATAATGTACCTCAATTAAATACCGTTGAATACATTACATTGTATGTCCAGATTCTTGAGCTGGAAGCCCAAGCATATTTGTACCGCAAGGCTAATCGAGGATCAGCTGCCTCGACCCCAGAGGGGGCAAACTTGATTCCGAGTATACCTGTGGTGGCAAAGCCAGAGTTGTCTCCCCACCTGGAAGAGGCGATGAGCAATATATATGCTCCCCAGCAAGCAGGAGAGTCTGACGAGCAGTTCGCTGCAAGGTTCGCAGCAGCACAGAGACAAAATGTATTCAGAGGTCAACTAAGGAGACCTCTGTCGACGGCTGAATCGGTGTCTACCATACCTGTGGTAGATAGTAACCTACCCGAAATGGGGGGAACAAGGCACCCTCATCCAAAACAGGAATCAGTGGAGAATACTCCACTGACGAATCAAGTGCCGTTGGCTGATAAGTTTGTGGAGAGGGTAGCTTATCAGCGCATGCGAAACCAAGACCTGAAACACCAGGGACACTCCTGGATAGATGACCAGGGGATTTTATTCGATGGGATAACACCCATTGATGAAATGAGAAGGCAATATGTCCAACGGACACGTCAGCCTGACACTAGGAGGGGGGACCCGCCCATGGTGGATCTGAGCTGAGTCCCTGAAAGACAGGTGACAGAAGGGCTAGGGGGACAGGAGAGCCCACTGCATTGGAATGATGCGGGGAAAGTGCACTATACAGGTCACCGACCAGTACGTGCATTCTCTGTAGTACCTCCAGCAGAAGGTAGGAATAAAACGCCTGGGATAACTGAGGCGACAAAGGTGTATACGGAGAATATGCACCAACGCCTCAGTAGCATAATTGACGATGCGGTAGGCGTAGCATTGCGCCTTTCCGAAGGCATCAAGCCGCGTAAGGCGGAATCAAAACACATCCAACCATACAGAGGGGAGTCCAAGTTTAGTGACTTGGAAAACTGGACGATGGATGTGTGTAACCATCTGGCAGCATGCCAGTATGGGGGGGATCGTCTGGATTGAGAATGTGTATTTGTTCTCCCAGAGTTCCTAGACGGACCAGCCAAGGCCTGGTTTCGACATCATGTCTTGCACTATAATTGTGCACGACAGCAATGGACGTTCAAGGATGTAATCCTTGAATTGTATAACCGGTTTGTAAGTGCATCTACCATGCAGGATGCTTGGGAGGCGTTCATTGCAACGTCTTACACCGAACGATTGGGTGTTCAAGGTTTCTATGACACCTTGATAGACCACGCACAGAATATGTCTATTTACCCAGACAACTGGGTAATGATCGATACCTTCCTGCGTGGGATACCCGATGCAATGAGAGAGTCTCTCATTTGTGATGATGGGCTATTGCCTGAAGTGAATACTGTTGAGGAGTTTGTAGTGCATGCGTTGTGCTACGAGCAAGCCCACAAAATTGCACGACACTTTGGGCTACATAGCTCAAAGGTTCGCTCAGCCAACAAGGCCGAGCCTCGGAAGGTAGGCACCTTCTGGGCCCGTTGAAAAGAAATGGTGGGCAATACGAACCCGCGGTTCATGATAAGAGCAGCACCTCGGCAGGAACGACGCTTCCATAGCGACCGGCCTGGGGACCATAGGGATGCACCAGCGCAGGACGTTCAGAAGGGTCTGCGCTGAGAGGGTGCTCGGCCGCACCAGACTACTGGTGAGGCTAAAGTGCTGACACCGACTGGGCCACCAAAGTTTGAAGCAGCTCGCCCTTTCGGGGCGAATAAGTGCTTCAAATGTGGCTAGCCTGGGCATTTTGCAAATGCATGTCCAGTGGGTGGTGGACGGCCTATGGTTAAGCCACGTGCATATGTACGGGCAGCACACACTGCTATCCCAGATGCCGAGGGGATAGACTTGGGAAATGAACCTGATGTGGAAGACGAAGAGGTAGAGAACCTCAGTCCTGGTGCACCAGAGGATGAAAACGCCTCTGTGGTAGAGGAGTTGTCGGATGACGACTACGTTGAGGTTGACGTATACAACAACAGCTATTATGCTCAGGAGTCAGACTCAGAATTCATGGGAGCTCTGACGGACTACCCGGCCAGCGCACTAGACCAATCAGTTGGAGCAGCCAATGTGAAGGTGTATAAAGTACACCTTCGCAAGGCTCCAGAGAAGCTGGTACAGCCGGTGTTGAAGCGCGAAGACAAAGAGTGTCTGGCGTCGTACGTTGAAGTGAATGGCCACAAGGCGTGGACATTGTGGGATTCAGGTAGTACGACTACTGGGGTGACACCTCAGTTTTGCCAAGTGCATGATATTTCTGTGAGTGAATTGAAGGAGCCATTACTCCTTCAATTGGGTACTGTGGGCAGCCAAGCTGCAGTACAGTTTGGTACGCAGGCGAGTATCACCTGTGCTAGATCAAGGTCAAAAGAGTACCTTGACGTGGCGAATTTTGATTGTTACGACATGATTATAGGCACGCTGTATATGAGGAAGCACAAGGTTGTGCTTGACTTCGCAAAGAATGAGATAGTGGTGGATGGCACCACCATTCCTGCAGTGCGAGTGACCATAGATAATGGCGATGGACGTCTTCATCGACACCGCGCCATGGAGAAGAAGGTGCTAGTTAGGCGACATTGACTAGGCGGAGGCAAGAAACTGCCTACGGTGGAGGATGGAGAGGATGAGGAGCAAGCTCGTGCGAGCTTGCCAACGGATAGTCCTGCTGTGTTGATGCTGGAGAGCGAAGCTGCAGAGTACAAACGTACTCTGAAGAGGGGGGAGAGCCCCAGGATAGTCCTGCTGTGTTGATGCTGGAGAGCGAAGCTGTAGAGTACGAACGTACTCTGAAGAGGGGGGAGAGCCCCAAGATGGAGTGTGAAAGGCAGGGTAAGCCTGAGGACAAGTGGCCTCAGCACACGGCAAGCACAGAGTGCCAGCCAACGTCGTCGCGAGTAAAGGTCGAGGACTTAGTAACGGGTGACGAACAAGGACTGATGGAGGACGAGGCATCCTCCACACATACGAATCGGTCAATCTGGGATCGACCGGTCCCTCATCCCACGTTTGAATGGGCATTTGATCCACGAATGCCTGCTGAGTGGAATGAGCTAGTGGCATTGATGTATGCGTGGAATGGACCACGATGGACACCAAAGGAGGAGTCATATCGTCAGGCTAGTGATGACGAGATATCGCCACCCAGTGAGGTATTCTTCGACGGACTGTCTGTGACGTTGCGGAGAAGCAAAAAGGAAGTGCCTGTGCGACTGCACATGCCGGATGACAGTGAGCTGAGGATTACTGCCCTCAGAGAAAAGTATGGCCGCCCAGCCATACAAGCAAAGCTGTCCAGGCATCCACGGAAGGATGTGGACCGGAAGGGCAAAGGTAAAACCAGTGGTTTTACGAAGGAGGACATTCTGGACCTACGCTCGCAGTGGCAGCAGAAATTTGGGGATATTCTGAACGGAACCAAGGAGGAGTTACCTCCTTGGCATGAGGTCAATCATGAAATCAACCTTATTGATGAGAATATATTCTGAACGGAACCAAGGAGGAGTTACCTCCTTGGCATGAGGTCAATCATGAAATCAACCTTATTGATGAGAATAAGGTGTATAAATATCATTTGCCGCAATGTCCAATGGCACTACAGCAGCAGCTCTGAGACAAGACCAATCAGTACCTGAGAGCCCACTGGTGGGAGGCCCAACCGGCCTCCCAAGCTGCTCCGCTATTGTGCATTCCGAAGAAAGATGGTACATGAGAGCCCACTGGTGGGAGGCCCAACCGGCCTCCCAAGCTGCTCCGCTATTGTGCATTCCGAAGAAAGATGGTACATTGAGAACGGCATTGGATGCTCGCCAATGCAACGACAACACCGTAAAGGACGTGATGCCACTTCCAGATCAGGAAGTAATTTGAGAGGATGTGGCAAGAGCAAAGTTCAGGTCAAAAATTGACCTGACGGATGCTTATGAGCAAGTGAGAATTCGCTTGTCTGATATCCCGAAGACAGTGTTCTCGTTGATCACGGGAACATATGTGAGCAACATCATGCAGATAGGAGATTGTAATGCTCCTGCAACGTTTCAGAGGTTGATGACCTCCATCTTCCGGGATGTTATCGGGAGGTTCGTCCATATATATTTGGACGACATATTCATATACTCCGATTCAATCGAAGAACACAAAGAGCATCTTCGTGTTATTTTTGAGCGACTGAGGTCTAATCTGCTGTACCTCAAGTGAAAGAAATGTGAACTATATGCCGAGACAGTAGATTGCCTCAGACACAAGATTGACAGTCAGGGTATTCACCCTGACCAGGACAAAATCGATCGCATACGCGAATGGCGTGTGCCTCGTAACACAAGATTGACAGTCAGGGTATTCACCCTGACCAGGACAAAATCGATCGCATACGCGAATGGCGTGTGCCTCGTAACTATAACGATGTGCAGAGATTTGTGGGACTAGTGAACTATATCGGCAACTGTTTGCCTGATATTACAGCGTATACAGGACCTTTGATGTCCATCACGCAGAACGGAGCTCCATTCATATGGAGATCTATACACCAACGCTGTTTTGAGATGATCAAGAGGATCTGCTCAAAGACACCAGTCATTCGTCCCATAGATCCCAGACGTGATGAGCCGATTTGGCTCATCTGTGATGCCTCAAAGACCGGAGTAGGAGCAATGTATGGCCAGGGAAGTTCCTGGCAGAATTGTCGACCGGCTGGGTTCATGTCGAGGAAGTTCACCTCGGCCCAACAGAATTATGCGGTCCATGAGCTCGAAACGCTGGCGATACTTGAGGCACTCCTCAAGTGGGAAGACAAATTGATGGGATATAAGATCCACATCATTATGGACCATAAAGCACTTGAGTTCTTCAAAACTCAAGCAACGTTGTCCCCCCGGCAATGCCGGTGGATTGATTATATGTCTTGCTACAACTTTGACATCACATATGTCAAAGGCGAACTGAACAAGGTAGCCGACTGTCTCTCGAGATATTTCAAGAGCGATAGAGTTGGTGAACACCATGATATGCATGACTATGTCGATGCGGATATTCGTATTGATCCACAGGGCGATGATCTTCCGTACCATTGCTACAGAGAGGTGAAGGAGCATGTGGTTGAGCTTCGTGCTATGCAAGCAACTGAGTTGCGAAGCAGTCGACAACTGCAGGAGCGGCAAGAAGGGCGAGACATAGAAGCTGAGCAATTAGAGCAGGCTCAGCCAAAGGAGGTGACAATGCCATGCCAGGGCGAGACTGGGAGCAGTCGTGGACCGTATGGCCACGACATTACGCTCGCTGACGCGTTATCGCCTACAGGAGAGTATTGTAACCCTCCTGTTCCTCAAACTGATGAGTTCCTCCGAAAGGTACTGAGGGGCTATAGCCGCGATGCGTTCTATACAGAAATCCGGCAGAACGCAAACTCCCACCCACGCTTCAGCAGGTACTGAGGGGCTATAGCCGCGATGCGTTCTATACAGAAATCCGGCAGAACGCAAACTCCCACCCACGCTTCAGCGTGGATGAGAAAGGACTGATCTGGATAATGAATGTTTGAGGGCACGACGTGGTGTGCTTACCACGCGACCGAACATTAATCACGCAGGTCGTCACTCAAGCGCATGAGGTTGTTGGTCACTTTGGGACCAACAAAACACTGGAATACCTGAGGCAATGGTACTGGTGGCCTCAGATGCAGAAAGAAGTGATGCAGTTCTGCCAGACCTGCGAGGTCTGCCAGTGGTCGAAGACCAGCAATAGGAAGCCAGCAGGGAAGTTGCATTCCTTGCCCATCCCAACGAAGCCGTGGGACTCCATTGGGATGGACTTTGTTGGTCCATTCCCTGAGTCCAAAGGTTATAACTACCTTTGGGTGGTTATTTGCCAAATGACTAGTATGATACTGGTGCACACAACCATTACTGCGTCCGCATTATCCTGGCTTTATTTGAAGGAGATTGTAAGGCTACATGGCCTTCCAAGTTCAATCGTGAGCGATCGAGACGCAAAGTTTACGTCTCATTGGTGGCGAGAACTCCACAAGCTCTTGGGAGCTAAGTTGCTCATGTCTACATCGTTCCATCCACAGACGGATGGACAGACAGAGCGAGCGAATAGAAGTATTGCTCAGATCTTTCGTACGGTGGTCCGACTGGACCAACGCAACTGGGTAGATAGGATACCGCTAACCGAGTTTGCGATCAACGCAAGTGTGTCAGAGACCACAAAATATGCGCCATTCAAGCTCAATGGAGGGTACATGCCCTCCATGCTGCGCAAACTATGGACAGATGGAGTCGTTCACAAGGGGGTGAAGGACTTTGCACGGCAAGCATTGGAGAATCTAGCCAATGCACACGACGCTATCATTGCCGCGCGTGTTATACAGGCACGCCATGCAAATGATAGGCGGAGTGAGGAACCAGAGCTAATGCCTGGGACATTAGTATACCTGTCAACGGAAAACTTGAATCTTCTGAAAGGAAGGGCGAGGAAGTTGTGTCCAAAATTCATTGGACCATACAAAGTCTTGGTCGCAGAACCAAGCACATCGAACTATGTTCTGGAGCTGCCTGCAGCTCTGCAAGCACGTCAGATTGTGCCTAAGTTTCATGTATTGTTACTTAGGCGATATAATGCAAGCGATGATGCTATGTTCCCTAATCGGGTGACGCCCGAGCCATATGACTTTGGTGCCAGTGACGAACAAGAATGGTTTGTCGAGGATATTCTGGGCCATCGGTAGCAGGGAGGAACGCACCTCGAATTCGAGGTACGATGGAGTGTGGGTGATACGACATGGGAGTCGTATCACACTTGTGCCAAGTTGGCAGCGCTGGATCGGTACTTAGAACTGCAGGGTGTGAAGCGCCCAAATCAGCTTGCTAAGCGCTCACGTGCTTAGATTGATGGCAGTGATAAGATGTAGGCCAGATCAGTCGGAGCTCGGATCGACTGAGTGTCTGATCCGGATCGGATCACAGTTGTTCCGGATAGATAAGATGGAGAGTGATCTATCTGATGAGATAATTCGGATCGTGATGCGGAGTTGGCGTTTGGATCAGGTTATGTAACCTGATGATGGGGAATTTAGTGTGTTTTTTCCCACCGGATCGTGATGCGGAGTTGGCGTTTGGATCAGGTTATGTAACCTGATGATGGGGAATTTAGTGTGTTTTTTCCCACCGACACGTCGACATTTTCGTATTACCATGTTGTACCCTTACCAGCGTACGACCAGTGAGCAGCAGCCTCAGAACCCACAGGGTTCTGGAGGAGGGGGAGATCGCCCCCAGCAAAACGTTCAGCAGTTGGTAACAACGCCGACTGTGGCATCGTATCCAGTGGTGTCCCAGTTTGGGCAGAACCCAGCCCAATTTGGACAACCTCCACAGTTTTATCCGCAGTTTTTCCAGATCCCATACTTCCCAGAACCAGCTGGTCCTGGACAGCAGATGGGAGGACAGGTTATGTGGGGAATGCCAATGCCGATGCAGCAGACGCAGACCCAGAGTGCAAGTACACTCCTTTCAGATGAGAAAGCACTAACTGCGCCACAGGTAGCACCCATGGACGTGGACGACAATGCGGGGCATCAACAGCAAGGAAAGAGCGAGGTGGTGCAACCTCGACGACAACGAGAGAGGACACCGCCCCCACGAGAGACATATAGAAGAGACCGGAGGCGATCGCCTCCGAGGAGTACCGGGGCAAACGAGAGAGGACACCGCCCCCACGAGAGACATATAGAAGAGACCGGAGGCGATCGCCTCCGAGGAGTACCGGGGCATGAGTAGGTGGGCCTTGGGATGTAGTAGGGTGCAGACGGGATGAACCGTCAGTGAGAACGCAGACTTGAGGTCAACCCCAACCTCAAACACCGCCCCAACGAGCATCTCCGTCACCTTGTCGTGCACCATCTCCACGGAGAAAGGGAAAGGAAAGGAGATTGGGACGCCGTCGGAGATGTTGGACCCTCAGGCAGAGGCAGTCTGGAGACGCCTCATATCTGCCGGCCAGCGAGTGCCACCAGAGTCCGCGTTTTTAGCGGATCCAGTGGCTCAGGTGGTGATTACGGGTCTGCTGGATGAGATCGTTATGCTGCAGCAGCGTAACGACAATACTATTAAAACTTTCACGAACGCTATGAAGAAGCGTCCGTTGTCATCAGAGGAGCTACCTGAGGCAAAACGCCTCAGAGCGCGTGATGCAGGACCGGAAGTTGGGGTGCGGGAATCTGGAGAACTCACTCCGAGCCCGGCCGAGTTACATGACGAGCTCGTGGAGGTTGACAATAGTTTACGAGGACTGTCCTCGTCAACACATGCGCCTTTCCAGCAGTCAGGGGCGAAGCAGCAGGATGAGGTGGTCCTGTCGGAAGTGGAGTTTGGAGCAGATGTTCCACGAGGAGCAGACAGAGTTGTGATGCGGTTTGGAGCAGTGGTGCAGTTTGAGGCACCACTGAGGGCGTATGCATCCGCGGTCCCCATAAAGGACATGAGGACGGACGCCGAGGTCAAAGGGCGACTCTTAACGTTGGCTGCGCTTGGTCTGAACGAACCGAGCGACGGGAGTGATTATGGGGAGTCATCAGATGAGACCCCCTCCGAAGGAGAAACCCCCGCTAAACGCCGACTGCGTTTAGACAAGAAACACAAAAAAGAGGCTCGGAGGAAGCACGAGGCTGCCCGGCAGGCAAAGGTCAATAAAGACCAGGAGGAGCAGGCCACAGGCCGTATTCCTGATGGCCTCGGGGTGTTTGTCAGTGGGACGTTGGTGGAGCGGTCCAACTGGTTCTACGGCAGGGCACTCGACTGCCATTTCTATTACTCCCAGCTCACCAATACAGTATTTGTAAGCAATGAAGCCTTGGCCGTGAAGACGCATGAGGAAGAAAAGGGAGAGAGGTATTACCATACCTCAAAGGAGTTGAACTGAGTGGTACCGAGGGGATTCCCGATGAATCCCCAGCAGTTGCAAAAGCTTTATGAGCTTTTGCAGAACAAGTTCACGTCAGTGTCTCTACGCACTGAGGCCTATTATCTGTTGCGCGAGTTTCAGCGCATCAGTATTAACTATTATACGTCGGTGAGAGATAGGACGATGGCTCTGGTGTGTTCACCAGAGTACGAGCACATTTCGCCCCCTCTGGATCTATCATCCCATCACATGAACATCGCGGTCATGCCGACCCCAGACGGGTACCTGCAATGGAAGGACTGAGCCGGAAGACCGTTTTTTACGCTTTCCGGGTTTGATTCCAAAGGTGTACATTTCACCTTCAATCTGGACAAGCTGGCGCAGAACATACTTTACTTCTGTCGGCCAGAAATGATGAATTTGGTGTACGGCATTGCAGTGGATCGAGCGTAATCCATTCACTGGCATACTCTCCTGGGCCACGCCTTGACGTGTGGATTGTCCCCTTTGGAAAGAGCTCTTGGACGGTTTGCAAGGCTGTTGGCCTTGATTCTGGCGTGTCCCGGGTTGTATCGTGAGGCGGTTGCTGATTACGATGCCGCCAACCCTAGTACCCCCTTCGAACCCATGAGCTGGACTGACGTCCAGTTCCGACCCCCATATTTCAACGTGGCTAGTGCTGTCAACATCACCGATGCTGACGTGCTTCGTGCCATGATAGCCAACCGCGTACCTCTAGAGTGGGTAGACCACGCCTATACTTTCGGCGTGGTCTACCTTGAAAATCAATTCCTTGTGGCCACAGCCTCCATTGACCAATTCCGCGAGGTCGACAATGAACACCATCATCGACTGGACATCTATGGAGAGCCCCCAGCAATCACATGGTGGAATGATTGGCGACTGCCCACCAACAATGATATGATTCATCTTCACGCCCTACTCGCCTGCGAATCCAATCAAGGTCATGAGTACCTTGAAAGTGGACTATATTATCTGGTGGGGATGAACCCCAACCATCGAGACTTATGGCAACGCCGCTCTTGACACAGGCCATACCCCCCCTCTCCGTCTCACCCATCAACGTCAGTTCAGGCTCCTACAGCCTCAACATCGTCGGGCCCCGTCGCCTCATCATCCTCGGTTAAAACCGACAATGAGATGAGGATCAATACAGTCCGTGAGTTGTCGTGTCCGCCGTCTGCGTAACTCTCGTAGGCAGCTCATCTCTTTTTCAATTCATACTGTCGGTTAACGTCGGCGTTGTATTTTTTGACAGATGACCTGGACATTTTGCAGCTCATCTCTTTTTCAATTCATACTGTCGGTTAACGTCGGCGTTGTATTTTTTGACAGATGACCTGGACATTTTCGAGCCGTGGAGGACCAGAGTGCCTCCACATTGACCTACTTAGTGACACGGACAAATTGTCCCTCTTTACATCAAGACTGATTACCAGTCTCAAAGGGGGGCATGTAACATATTATATTTTAGTTAATTAATTAATATACAATTATATTAATACTGTACATACATGCTGGCTGCCTTACATAAGGCAGCCAATTTTACTGTCATACTTCGTAGTACTAGAATCGAATTATCGATCTGGTTCTGTCAGTGTGACTGTAAGGCTAACCCTACTTGACTTTGTTTCACTCACACTCTTCAGATGCCAGTAACCAAACTCCACTCCTCTGCACCCCTGATCCTGGGGCTCCCCTGGCTCTGGGACACCAACCCCTGCATCAACTGGCGACACCTCACCCTCTGCCTGAGTTAGAAACCAACAATCAAAGACCAGCAACTCCCCTTTGATGTCTCTGAATTCTCAAGCCCCGAACCAACCTCAGAGGACTCCTTGAATAGAGCCACACCATTTTCCAGAATCCAGTCCCATTTGTCGTGATTTTTTGTCATCAATGCCAGGTTGGATGGTGCCCCAGGACCGTTATTGGCCCTTATCGACAGCAGAGCCACTGGGGTCTTCATCAGCGACACCCTCAACCTCCCCCATGATCTCCTCGATCAACCTCTTAACTTGCAGCAACTCAACAGTACCTCCTCCTCCTCCAGCCCCATCAGAAGGTCTTATTTGGGGCAGGTGACTCTGAACAATGGTTTCAAATTCATGTTGGACTTTCTGGTCATGCAGCTTCACAACTTGACCCCACTTGTGCTGGGGCTCCCCTGGCTATGAGACGCAAACTCCAAGATCAACTGGAGGATGCTTACCATGATGTTCTTGGGACCCAAGAACCACTCAACAACCACTGTACACCTCAGGACTCTTGGAGGTGACCCAACAACTAAGACCCTGAGCCCTGGAACCAGTTTCAAGCTTCCAGGACCGACACCCTTAACCGTGCCCCAACACCCACCTGAGTCCACAAGACCCCCAACCAACCTCCCAACATTCCCCAGAACAAGTACAAGGGACCAAACTACCTGACCTGGTCTCAGACATACACTCCTTCCATTCCGACTTGCAGCCTGACACTCCCAATTGACCTGGAGGTGCTCAACATCAAAATCATTGGGACCACCCCCTTCACACATCTCATGCAGGAAGGAACCCCATGTTTCAACTGCACACCTTGCCCTCCCTTCCAGAAGAAACCTACAAGCAGATGCTACTCTCCCAGAAAAAAAGACTGAGGAGCAGATCTTACGAGAAGTAGTTCCCCTGGAGTACTATGAATTTGCTGACGTGTTCTCTGAAAGAGATGCCAAGAAGATCCCCCCTCACCATCCTGACGACCACACAATCAACCTCAAGGAAGGGGCCTCCCCATCCTTTGGCAAAGTATACAACATATCAGAAACCAAACTACATGCCCTCAAGGACTACCTCAACAAAATGCTTGGGAAGGGATTTATCTGCCCCTCAGCCTCTGTAACGAAGTTACAAATTTGAGAGAGCTTAGTGTGCACACAACACTGGATCAGACCAGACCAGTCTATTGACAATGTAGTTTACAACAAAATAAGCTACTTCGTAAGCAGCACATGTAAATTATTTATAGTACAGTAAATAATAATATAATATCGACTACAGTAAGTAAAGCTATGTGGCCAATGCCACATAGCGGACTACGCTACACACCCCCCAATTAGACCAAACTACGGTCTCAAAATACTCCGACGGTCAGGCTGTCGGTAAGTCAGAGATGGGGGCAATTGGAGAGTCCCTGGGCTCTCAGAATAGATCGGCAGTTGCGTCATCTATGTTATAGTCAAGGAGTTCATCCTTGGGTGCAGGCTCATAGGAAGTGCCTGATGGCCCTGCGAGAGGCAGGGAGTCATCATAGTCCCGTAGCAGGGACAGTGTAATTGTGGGGTCAACAGTCGGCCCTGGAGTAGGAGGGTGGAGATCAGGAAGATCCCCCATGTTGGATGAGTACTGGTGCATCCAGATCTCCTGGGCGTGTATGTCCTGCCCAATGAGGAGGTACATCCCCTTGGTGAATACATTGTCAAACGCATGACAACTCTCCTGCTGCTGGAGCATAAGTCGTTGGCGGTCGCCAATGGTGGCCTCATGCCACCCATCCCACTGAGCAAGGGACTGAGGTGTCCCATAGTGATCGAGGCATTGTAGCCTCTCGTCATCGATGGCAGCCGCCTCGTTGTATAGCCGGCTGTCACTGAAGAACATATGGGCCAAGTAGGTGACCCCATAGGTATATGCATGGTCAGCCCAGCTGACCAGGATTTGATTGTGAAGGAGGACACATAAAGCATCCGAAGTGGTAAAGATGGAAGCTGAAGCTTCCAGGATGTCTACTGCCCAAGCCTCAAAGGTCGGGTCCTTGGTGGAGAGGGGCACAAAGGCTTGCCCCATGGCCGCCTCATATTTGGCAATGGCCTGTTTATAGAGGCCCAGCCGTGCAAAGACATAAGCCAGGTGTTTGTACACCGTAGACTTGGAGGGGCGGCTCGTGCTGATAGCGTGTATGAGCGCAAACCCAAAGAGGCTGTGCCAGTAAATACGCATGGCATGGTCCATGGCCAGACCGGTCCACACATTGGGCGTCCCAGGATGCCCATAAAGAAGGGCATAGGAGCCCAGGTAGTCCAAAGCAAAAGGCTGCTTTGGGTCAGGGGGAGTCAGGCCAACAAAGGCCAGTCTCCCACTTTCCTTGCGGCGATAGATCTGCGAAGGGGCAATCATTTGCAGGACTTTCTCCTGCTCCTCCAAACTCGCAAAGGGTACTGCAATAGTCTTGTACAAGATCTCGTCGAGTAGTTGAGACATTGTTTTGTCTCGGGCTGTGGGGTGACAATTCATAGTCACCCATTTGAATTTGTTGAGCAGGAGGTAGCCCAACTGACACTGACAAATCAGCGTAAACTGCAGTGCATGGAGCCTGCAAAGCTCTTGAGGACTGCGGGGAAACCTGTGAGGTGCCACTTGGTACACCTTGCTGTTGTGGGGCATCTGCGTGGCGTTGCCCTCTTTATTGGCCTCGAAGGCCCTGGCTGCGTGGGCTTCTTGCTTGACAAAAATAGTATTGGTCACTGGCGACCAATAGAATTGGGGAGATAACCCTGTGCCAAAGAATGAGTTCTGGCACTCAATAGTGTGATCACAGTAGATCACAACACCAAGCGCATCAGGGATGCGCCCAGTTTTGTCTTCAAGGAGGGCGGCTCCTCGTTTGGCACTATCCTGTGCCTGATAGTCCATCTTGGCCCGTTGATTGCTGTTGCGCTGTTCACGTGCCATATGTTGTGCTGCCATTTCGTGCGACACAGGAAATTCCATGCAAGCCTCTTCAGGCTCCTCATACCATTCATCATTGGAGGGCGGGGATGGCAGCCTCTCTGGCACAGACACATCAGAACGTGGGTCCATGGCCCACACACACTGCAGGAGTCAGGCTGGTGGGCCCTCTACTAGTATTGCGGGTAAAAAGGGGATGTTAGCCCCTGGGGCCCCTTTCGGGGCATCCTCGGGGAAGTGCACGTTGACGTATGCATGCCCTTCCAGTTGCTTACCCCGACGATTCTTTTGGGGTTGCGAGGCCTTAGCCTCAGTAGGGCGTGTGCTGCCACCCCAGGAACTCTGCTACTCAAAGTGTGTGGTGGATACCATGGATAATGGTCATGAAGATGCGACCTCAGATGTGCCACTAGCGAGGCGCTGGATGAGCTGAGGGGCGGCTGAAGCAGGGGCATCTTCATAGGGAAGGATGTCCTGCCCTAGACCGGCCTCCCGGCCGGAGACGACAACGCTCGACTGAGTCGAGCAGGAGGGCACGTCCTCCACTCCTTGCCAATGCGCCCTTTTGCTGGAGTCGGTGTCCCAACTTGGGGGTGTAGTCTGCAGCTTACGAGCAGCCAATAGGGCAAGGAGATCAGTTTTGCGCTGAGCGTGCATATGATCCATGTCGTCTATCATCTGGCTGATGAGGATGACTGCCTCTGCATCATGGAGGAACGACAATTCTGCAGGTACGTCGTACTCATTATCCTCCAAGTGTTGGAGGATGGTAGCCAGGACTAAGTCCTGGTTGAGACTGGGCTCGACAGCCCATGCTTTTCCTTTGTCACATTGGGAGCATTGGGAGCATGACTCTTCTTCCGAGCAGGGCTCAGGTTGGTGCAGCATCTCCAGCTGCTGTAAAAGGGAGAGCCTGGCCAGGCTCTCCATTGGCACATTGGCCGATGAACTGATGCTTAGTTCTGTAATTGAGAGTTTTTGTGCTCCCAATGGCCATGGGGGCCTGCACGAGGGATGCTTGGCATCCCTTTAGATTGTCAACTGGTACTGTGGTCGACAGGGAAGCCAACTTGCCTCTCTTGGCTAGTGCCTCGTACAAGGCGTCATACTGGGGCATTGTGCCCCAAGCCCCCATCCAAGCTGGGGGGTACAGCATCATTACGGGCACGCCACCCATGCCTGGGTAGTGCATCGGGGCAGTAAACTGAGGAAAAGGATGTGTTCCCAGTGGCCCTGTTGCCAGTACAGGGGCAAGCTGCCTCCATCCTAACGTTGCTTGGGGGCTGACAAGCCCCCTGTACTGGTGTTGCTAGGATTGGCCCTTAGCGTGATGTGGCACATAAGCACCCGCTACTGGTTGTTGGGGCTGATAGCTGCTCACAGGTGCGTTTTGGGGCATAATGTTGCCCTGCATGAGTTGGTGTGGCGGATAGCCACTGATCACCGGCTGCTGCGGTGGGTAGTCCGCCGCTGGTTGTTGCTGCTGCTGTGAGAAGCCCACAGCCTGTTGCGATTGTCCCCACTGAGGTGTATTTTGGGTTAGTGGGGGAGCCATCTGCCCCCCCCTCCAGCTGACGGTAAGACCAACGGCGCAAGCTCAAACTGTTGCTGCTGCTGCTCACTCTGGTCCACAGGCATGTTGTCCATGGTTGAGGGAAGAAAGGGAAAAAAGAAATTTCAAATTTCTAGGCATGTCTCAGCCACAGTTGCTGACCAACTCAGCTAAGCCACGATCAGCACTGCTGATCAATTTAAGCACCGGTGTGCTTACCTAACTGATGTGGGTGCTTAACACCCTTTAACTCCAGATAACAGTCAAGTGCTGCTAACTTGGAGCAATGGGAGTATGGCTCCCATGTTGTGTCTCCAAGGGACCACCATACCTCAAACTCGAGCATATTCCGCTCAGTCCACTGGTGCCCTATGATGCACTCAACAAACCACTCATCATCATCTTGTGCCCCAAAGTCATAGGAGCCTGGGGTTGCCCTGTTAGGGAATAGCACGTCATTGGATGCGCTGTATGGTCGCAACAGCGACACGTGGAACTTTGGGATGATGCATCGTTCCTGTAATGTCTGAGGCAGCTCCAACACATAGTTGGAGGTACTTGGCTCTGCGTCTAGCACACGGTATGGGCCTACTCATTTTGGGCAGAGTTTGCTAGCCTGTCCCTTTGGCAGTTTCAGGTTACGCGTTGACAGGTAAACCAACACTCCTACTGCTATTGGCAGTTCTGCTCGCCTACGGTGATTGGCGTTTTTCACCTGAAAGACTCACGCCTCTATGATGGTGTCATGCACCGCTGCAATGTTCTCCAGGGCCTGCCTGGCAAACTCGACAACTCCTCGGTGGGCCACCATATCAGCACGAACTTTGTGCAGCATGGAGGGCAAGTACCCTCCGTTGAGCTCAAAGGGCACATACCCTGTCGTATCTGAGATACTCGTGTTAATCACGAACTCAGTAATTGGACACCAGTCAACCCAGTCCCATTGGTCAGGGCAAACAACTGCCCTTAAAATCTGGTCTATACTGCAGTTGGCCTGCTCAGTTTGCCCATCCGTCTGAGAATGAAATGATGTTGACATGAGGAGTCAAGCTCCTAGCAGTTTGTGGAGTTCCCTCCATTATTGAGATGTGAACTTTGAGTCATGGTCGCTCATGATAGTACTAGGCAGCCCATGCAGCCTAACAATCTCCCTGAGGTAGATCCATGACAGCTCCTTAGCCGTCAGTGTAGTTTGCACTGGTATCAGGTGCACCATGCTCGTCATGCAGCAGATTACCACCCAGAGGTAATCGAACTCTCTAGACTCAGGAAAGGGACCTACAAAGTCCATTCCAATGGAGTCCCAAGGTTTTACCGGCATGGGTAGCTGGTGTAGCTTCCTGGCAGGAGATCTAGGGGGCAACTTTGCCCTCTGACATGCTGCGCTGATGATGCCAACTGTGGTTGGGTGCGCTGGACATATACGCAGTACAACGCCGTCTCCAGCGCCTGGCGTGCAGGTTTATGAGGAGTCCCGGCAGGGTCCCGGTGTGCTCGAGCAGAGGTGATAGGGCAATGCGCTAGATGATAGCGCCTCGGGTGCTACCTAGCAAGTGGTAAGCGTCGTAGTTTAGGAGAAGTTATAGAGAATAAGACGAATAGCGCAGCATAGCGTGCCGCTACCTAGCAAGTGGTAAGCGTCGTAGTTTAGGAGAAGTTATAGAGAATAAGACGAATAGCGCAGCATAGCGTGCCCGTAGGTGGCACCGTAAATGACGAAGACGAGATAGACGAAGCTAGCGCCAAACTTGGTGACAAAGTCAGGCAATGCTAGCGCGATTTGAATGCTAAGTGTAACTGGGTGCTCAAGAGGTTACGATTCGTTGTTATATACATGGCAAGTAGCTAGTTTTTATACTATGCGCTACGGTATTTCCAAAATAAGTCCATTGACAGCGCTACCAATTAGCGCCTCTCTTCGTGACTGTAGCTAACGGCCACCTGTCAACGGCAACCTGCAGCACATGGGTGACGGCGACCAACGGCGACTCTAAAACTACTTAGAAGTGGTACGAGTTTGCTCACTTTTTGATGTAATTTAATTGGCCATGCCATCCCGGGGTATGATCAGGGAATCCTCGACAGATGCCATGAGCGCTAATTCTGGCGCTAAACATTGTACTATCTTTTGATAGATTTAAATGTTGGGTCTGCATGTATCCTGTCTCGTCGTCATTGATTCCTTTAGACTTCTGATTGAGGTGCCTTGGTGATTGACAGCGCCAGTTGCTAACTCCTTTCAGTACTGATCGGGGTTTGGTCAGAGTCACCTCCCGCCGTTGTGCTAGCGCTATGAGTTCTGGGCCTTCTTGGTCTTCAAAGTAACTGAGTGGAGGGCGCTGAGGGGCTGATACTGGTGATTGAGATGAATGGATAAGTCTTGCCATAGAGCGCCTGCGCTAGGGCTGCTCTGTACCCAAGGCTGGTCGCTAGAGTCTCTAATGTGTCAAGTGTTGGTCGGCCTATAATGTCCCTTGATGTGCTCAGTCTGAGTAGAAGCCTATCAGCGCATGAGGCGCAGAACTTAGTCACTTCTTGGGCCATATATGGCCACCAATACCACCTATGGGTGTATCCCAATGTTTGTGTGGCACCAAAGTGCCCCACCAGTGCATAGGCCTGGTCCAGTACTTGCATAACAATGGTTTGCATGCGGAGAAGGCAGACCACTGCCACCCCTTGACGGTTTTCCATCGTGATCAGGCCACCAGGCTCCTGCCTGAACCAAGGATGGTCGTTGGGATTGGCGATTATCTCAGCAAAGAGAGAATCATCACCATATTCCCACACCACTTCTATTTGGAAGTTGTCACTGCCCAGGCTAGGGGGCTGGGATGAAGGCAATTCGCCTTCAAGCATCTCAGCCAGAGTAACGGGTCTGTCGGGGTGCTTGTGTTCCCCAGGTGATGCTGGATTCATGACTTCATGCTCCTTGAGCAGCTGAGCGGCTACGTCCCGCTCTTCACACTGCTCCCTGAGGCAAGTACTTTGCCTCTGCTCATCATCATACATTGCGCATATGTCCAGGACATGCTCTCTGAGTTCCTGGTATTGGTGGAGAGGTAGATCCTCTCTGTCTGGGTCTATGCAGCAGTCTGTCTGCACATACTCATGAGGCTCATGAGCCTCCCTGACTACATCGCTCTCAAAGTAGCGAGACAAGCAGTCTGCCACTTTGTTGAGTTCACCTTTAACATAGGTGATGTCAAACTGGTATCTTGACATGTAGTCAATCCAACGTCGCTGCCACGGCAACAAGTTCACTTGAGTTTTGAAGAACTCAAGTGCCTTGTGATCTGTTATGATGTGGATGGGGTACCCCATCAGCTTGTCCTCCCACTTGAGGAGGGCTTTGAGTATGGCTAGAGTCTCCAGCTTGTGCACAGCATAGTTTTGCTGGGCAGTTGTGAACTTCTTCGACATGAACCCTGCTGGGCGGCAAGTCTGCCAGCTACTCCCCTGACCATACATGGCTCTGATGCATCACAAATGAGCCATATTGGCTCATCCCATCTAGAGTCGATTGGTCAAATTACCGGAGTCTTCATACAGATCTGCTTGACCATCTCGAAGCACTGCTGGTGCAGCAGCCTCCAATTGAACGGTGACCCATTCTGCATCATGGCCATGAGTGGCCCAGTATAGGCAGTGACATTGGGCAAGAAGCTTGATATGTAGTTGACAAGGCCAACAAACCGGTGGATGTCATTGTAGTTTTGTGGCATGCGCCACTCCCGAATATGATTGAGCTTGTCCTGATCAGGGTGTATACCCCGCTCATCAATGACATGCCCTAGACAGTCTATACTTTGAGCGTAAAGCTCACACTTCTTCCACTTCAAGTACAGCTTGTACTTGCACAGTCATTCAAACACGACTCTGAGGTGCTGCTCATGCTCCTCCATGGAATCTGAATAGATGAATATATCATCTAAGTAGATGTGCATAAAACGTCCTATCACGTCTCGAAAAATAGAGGTCATGAGCCTCTGAAAGGTTGCAGGGGCATTACAGTCCCCAATTTGCATTATGTTGCTGGTGAACGTGCCCATGATTGATGCAAATACAGTCTTGGGTACGTCTTTGGTGCAGATGTGCACCTGCTTGTAGGCGTCAGTAAGATCAATCTTTGAGTGATACTTCACCCAAGCCACGTCTTCTCGGATCACCTCCTGATCTGGTAAAGGCGTTAAATTCTTTATAGTATTGTCATTGCGCTGATGTGCATCAAGAGCAGTTCGAAGAGTTCCATCCTTCTTTGAGATGCACAGTAATGGTGCAGCCTGAGCAGTGGTGCATGGTGACCACCACTGAGCATTCAAATAGTGATAAGTTTTATCGTGTAATTGCTCCTGGAGTGCATGTGGGCAGCGCAGCAAGTGATACTTGTATTGCTTGCTCTTGTCTATGAGATTAATCTCATGGTTCACTTCCCACCAAGTTGGGAGCTCCTCTTTGGTCCCATTGACCATATCCACAAATTCCTCTTGCCATTGCTGACGCAACCGAGGTATCTCTTCCTCACAAAGGCTTATCGCCTTCTGTTTCCCCTTCAGATGCACTGGGGGAAGTACCTCCACCGTTTCTGATGGTGGCCGTGGCTGCGGTGCATATTGCTCACAAATTGCAAGCACCCAATTAACACTGTCATCAGGTATATGCAGTCTCAGTGGTGAATCCACTACCACTGCCTTATGAGCCACGAGGCTTGTTCCTTCACATACGAGTAAGTATGCTACGGACACTTCATCTGAAGCTGGCTGGCAATACGCTAGTGTGATGGTCGTCCATTGCTGGTGCGTGTTTCACGCACATGTGGCTGCCACCAGTTCATTCCATTCCTGTGGCATGTGAGGATCGTATGCCTAGTCGTACTCAGGAAGGAGACCTGGTTGCTCCCATAAGGACTGTGTGTCCTTATAGTATGAGGCTTTTGCCTCTTGATTGCTGTCCCTCAAGTCATCTAACTTGACTTGGGAGGACGTAGATGGACATACATCCACCGGGTCCTCAGGCTTCTTCACCTTTTGCTGCTGTCTATCTGGAGGCTTCATGCCTCGAACATTACAAGCAAGTATTCGCTTGTCTCTCGTCTTGGAGGCTTGATATTCCTCCTTGCTCATCATCACCACATTGTGGTCTGAGCTCAGCCCAGGCATAGCCTGTACTTCCTTATCCACCTCCTCCACTGTTGGCACTTTGCGCCGACCGAGTCAAGGAGAGTCCTTGTGCTTCTCCATAGTGTGGTGACGTCGCAGGCGATTATCAGTGTCGTCTGCAGTAGCCCGTTTGGCTGGGATTACTTTCCCATTTACTAGCACCTGACAGTGCTCAAAGTCTAGCATGACTTTGTTACGCCACATGAATGGCGTTCCCAGTATCATATCATAGCGATCAATGTTCGCTACATCCATGTACTTCTGGCTACATGAGCCCGGTGTCTGGACAGTTACATTTGTCCCATACTGCACCATAGCACGGCTTCCTACGGTGCCCAGCTGCAACGCCAATGGCGTATCCAACCCCTGCATGGATATTCTGTACATGTGGGCAAACTGGGGCGTTATACCCAACGTAGTACTCCCAAAGTCCCATAAGGTCCATGCCCTGTGGCCATTTACATCTACATACGAGACCAGGCACTCCTTGTCTGCCCATTTCAGTGTAGGGTGCTGCAAAGTGCCCTCTGCTCAATGAAGGGTCACCTTCTTCATCTGAACCACATTATTTTTTTTGGGATCGTTTGAGGACGGCCAATCCGTCATTGCTGCTAGGCACTCAGAGTCGCTGTTGTGACTGTAGTACTTGTTGTCATAGACGTCATCATATATGTCGACTGTGACATACTCCTCCCCCTCCACAACCACACTCTTGGGCTCGGCACCCGATGCCTCCTCTGGAGGCTCTTGGTCGTTTGTGGGGTGCTCTGCCTCAGATTTGGCGGACACATCTCCATCACTCCCACTTGTGGCTGCGATATGTGCGGCTCGTAGGTGGGCCCAGGGTGTATACCCCTTCCTCAAGGCTCCTGGCTTTGCAGGGCAATTGGTAGCATAGTGGCCTGGCTGGCCGCACGCGAAGCAAGTCCCCGTCTGACCTGGTGGGTTGGCCAGCCTGAACTCCAGCCTTGGTTTAGGGTGTTCTCCATCTGGCGCCTGCTCTGGGCATGAGTGGCTTTGCCCTCAGTTTGCAGCAGGGGTTCTGCATACCACGAACTACGTGTTGCGGTCATGATCCAAATTGGCCTTCTTGGCCAAGAAGGTTCCCACATGCTGACCCTGTGAGGATGTCCCAGCAGGTGGTAGTCGCCTGCTTCCCCTTTTGTGGCCACTCTGATGCTTGTAGTGGTTAGCAGTCTTAAGGGACTGCTCATACCTGATGGCATACACCACAAACTCCTCCACATTGTTGACCTCTGGGGACAGTCCATCCTCACGTATCAGATAGCGGCGCATATCTGCTAGAATGCCATCTAAGAATGTTTCGAGCATTGTATACCCATCTGGGTATATTGCCATATTCTGGGCATGGTCATTAAGGGTATCGTAGAACCCTTGTACTCCCAACTTCTCAGTGTACTTGGCAGACTGGAAGTCCCACCTTGCATCCTATAGTGTGGAAGAGTGCATGAATCAATCATACAGTCCTGTCAGGACTCCTTTGAACGTCCACTCATACTGGACCTGGTTGACGTGCAATACTGCTTGTCAAAACCACCCCATGGCCTCTCCAGTCAAGAACTCGGGCAGAATGAAGATTTGTTCTCGTTCCATATGGTCGCCTCCATACAAGCACATAGCAAGGTGGGTGCATACATCCATCACCCAATCCTTCAAGTCGCTGAACTTGGATGCGCCTGTGTAGGCGCGAATATGCCTACTATCTGCTTTATGCAGCTTCACCCCATCTGGTAACCGTAAGGTTACTCCCAGGGCATTATTGACTACTTGATGCAGGTGACCGTGCATGGCTTCACGATGCATTTGAATGGCCTCCCTCTGGTCCGGGAATCTAGTTGCTAAGTCAGCGGCTTGGGGAAGTGACTTCCCTCATCCACCCTGCGGCGGACGTCCTGAGCCTCCTCGACTATGGGCATAGTTGCCCTCATCTCAAGGAGTCGACCTAGGGCCGTTGTCCCGACCATTTCCAGGGGCATCATGTCTTGTGGCACCATCTCAATCGAGGAAGTCTCCTTGATCATGATCGTTGTGCCGCCCTGGGTCTGGGGAAGCTTGATTCTCGTGGCCCTGCATCATGAATCAACAACGCATCTCATCAATGGGCTTAGTGCCCTTGAATACGATTCCCTGATTGTCAATAAGGGACTGTCCCTTAGTCTGGAGGTCGCCATTGCGCATACATTGATACGCTACTCTGTCACTCAATGTTTCTGCCATGGTCACGCACGGCATCACAGATGCCTCGCTTTCTACCTTGAGCACAGTACTATTGTGTCCATCCGGGCCTGACATATCTGTCCTAAGGGCTCGGTTACGCATGTGTGGGGGCTCCTCATGCCACCCTTGTCGACTCCAATGTCTTGATTATGATGTGCCGAGCATTCCTTGGATGTGTGGCTCCAGGGGGTTGACACCCCAGATTGCATTGTGGCCTTCCGCTGCAAATACATTTGCAGTTCCATAGTGAGCACTCTTACCATCAAATCAGTGTATTTTGTACTGAATACATTGGGCACTTTGTGCCCTTGTCGCCTAAGTGCTACTATATGCGCTGAAGCGTAGCGCTTGAGTTGCGCTTGGGTGGTGTATTTCATCACCTCTGGGTGCAAATCCCAGAACACCTGCAAGCACATGGTGTATGCAGTTTTCAACCACTGCTCCTCTGCTCCAGCGTCATCATTGCTTGATGACTCAATCACCTCCTCCAGATGCTCTGCAACCTCTGGGACTTCCTGCACTGCTGGTGTGCACAGAAATCGGTTTTCCATGTGGGCTACTTCAGGACTTGCAGCCTCCTTCGGTACCTCTTCTATGCGGGCTTCCGCTATCCTGGATGGCATTGAGCCTGCTGCAGCCCACCTGGCCCCACTACTCCAGCTCGGAGGGATAGCTTCCTCAGTCTGTACCGACAACTCGGTGTCTCCTGAGATGCCATAGGCGCCTGTTGACTGTTGGCCTTCCTCAGGAGGCCCTTTTGAGGCTAGTCAGCTAGACCGTCACAGTCCTCCTGGCAGCTGCGTAACTGAGGAAGTTAATCCCCCTGGCATCTTGTCCTGGAGCCATTGCTGACCGTCCTGTTGTGAGCTCTCAGCTCTCTGGGCCTCACTTTCATTCCCGGACAGGTTGGTGCTCCGACCCCGGTCTCGAGCCTTGGGTCTTGACTGACCCGCATTGGACACTGATGCATCCTGGGTGTCTGCTGGGTCTCCCCGTAAGTCGTGGGCATTCCACCCGCCGTCAGTAGCAACTGCAGGTATGGGATTACTCATCGATTCCCTGTTTGAAATTTGCATGGTGTGGCTGTGCAGGAAGCTTGAGAAGCTGATAGAGTTCTGTCAATAAACTCAGCGACTGCCGTCAGATGCTAGGCAATAGATCCTAGCTGGTGGATTCAAAAAAATGTAATGAAGTTACAAATTTGAGAGAGCTTAATGTGCACACAACACTGAATCAGACCAGACCAGTCTATTGACAATGTAGTTTACAACAAAATAAGCTACTTAGTAAGCAGCACATGTAAATTATTTATAGTACAGTAAATAATAATATAATATTGACTACAGTAAGTAAAGCTATGTGGCCAACGCCACATAGTGGACTATGCTACAGCCTCCATTGCTGGAGCTCCAGTTCTATTCGCCAAGAAGAAAGACAGCTCGCTCTGACTTTGTGTCGGCTACTGGAGACTCAATAAAATCACCAAGAAGAATTGCTACCTGCTCCCACTCATTGGCAATCTGGTCGATTGACTCTGCAGCGCCAAGGTTTACACAAAAATTGACCTCTGCTCCAGCTACAATAACGTCCACATTGCTCCAGGACACAAGTGGAAAACTGTGTTCTGCACATGGTATGGTCTGTTTGAGTACCTCATAATGCCTTTTGAAATGACTAACTCCCCTGCCATGTTCCAATACTTCATGAACAACATCTTCCATGACATGAGCAATGTCTTTGTCATCATTTACCTGAACAACATTCTCATCTACTCCGACTCAAAGGAGGACCACCAGAAGCATGTCCAGTAAGTCCTTGAACGCCTCCAGGAACACAACCTCCATGCCAAGCCCAAGAAGTGCTCGTTCCACATGGAAGAGGTTGAGTATTTTGGCGTCATAGTATCACCAAACAGCATTCACATAGACCCCCACAAGGTCAAGGCCATTGTCAACTGGCCACAATCCTGAAATGTCAAGGAAGTACAGTCTTTCTTGTGTTTTGCTAACTTCTACCAGAGGTTTATAGACAACTACTCTGGTATTACAAAACCCCTCGACTGGCTCACATGCAAGGATGTTGCATAGAGCTGGGACAGTAAGTGCCAGGGCATCTTTAACTTGCTCAAGGAGACTTTCACAGTTGCCCCTGTACTCCAACATTACAACCCCACCCTCCCAATCATCCTGGAATGCGATGCCTCCAACTATGCCATTGCTGGGATCCTCTTGCAGATAGGACCTGATGGTGGGGAACCCTGGCCAGTTGCCTTCTACATCCAGTCTATGATCGATGCCAAGCTCAACTACGACATCTATAATAAAGAACTCCTTGCCATTGTTGAAGCCTTCAAACAGTGGTGAGCCTATCTCAAGGGGGCCCAGCACTGGATTCAGGTCTACTCAGATCACAACAACCTGCAATACTTCACCACAACCAAGCAACTCAGTCAATGACAGGCCTGGTAGTCCGAGATCCTCTTGGAATATGACTTCACAATCTAGTACTGCCCAAGGCAACTTAGAGCTAAACCCAATGCCTTCACCTGATGACCTGACATCTACCCCAAGAAGTCATTTGAGGCAGAGTACAATACGTTCAATCATTGCATGGTGATTCCTCTGAACATTTGAATGCAGTATTGATTCTAAATGATAAAGGGACCCTAAGCCAGATCTGCCATGCCCCCTGAGATAAGTACTTTGCCAACCCCGATTCCCACAACCCCCTCGATGGGACCGATCCAGACCCTGCCTTCTTCTTGTCCCCCAACAAAAAACTTCTCCTCTAGAGCGGTCACATCTACATCCCAGATCATGCCTGATTTTGAGACAACGTCCTTCGCCAACATCACAACCACAAGCTCCGGGAATACTCTGGGATACATAAGACCCTCCAGCTTGTCTTCCAGACTTACTTTTGGCCAGGCTTGAAGAAGGATATGACTTGCTACATTCAATCATGCAAACCCTGCCTCCAGGCCAAGGTCCCCCGACACCAACCCTATGGACTCCTAAAACCCTTGCTGGTTGGACAACATCTCTGGTCCTCCATATCCATGGATCACATTGTCGAACTCTCAGAATCTGAAGAGTTCGATGCCATCCTCATTGTTGTGTGTAGGCTGATCAAACAGGGCATCTTTCTACCCTGCCACACCACAGACACTCCCCCGGACTTTGCCAGGCTATTCCTCGAGCACATTTTTGCCAAGCACAGACTCCTGGATGACATCGTCTCCGACCATGGCACGCTCTTTGTGTTCAAGTTCTGGACCTTCTTGTATAAGGCCCTTGAAGTAAAGACTAACCACTCTACTGCCTACCACCCAGAAACTGACAGCCAAACTGAAAGGGTCAACCAATCTCTTGAGCAGTACCTTCAGCTGCATGTCAACTACTTGCAGGACGATTGGTGCACTGAGCTCCCCCTGGCTGAGTTCACCTACAACAACACACTGCACTCTGCCACTGGAGTATCGCCCTTCTTTGCCAACAAAGAGTATCACCCCCAACTAATTCTCTTGCTCTAGGACATCCCATTGCATGCCACCTACAAAGTCACCCAGGATCTTTGGTCCCTTCATGAGTTCCTCCAGGAAGAGATCAACACTGCAAACCAGGCCTATGTAAAACAAGCTGATCAGAAGCAGAAAGACACCCCCGACTGGGCCCCTAGGACAAAGGTATGGTTAGACTGATGCCACCTCTGCACCTGCTGGCCCTTCCTGAAACTCAATCACAAGCACCTCAGTCTGTTCAAGATCTTGAAGAAAGTCTTATCCCACACTTACAAGATTGAACTCCCCCCAGGACTCAAAGGTCTGTACCCAGTCTTTCATGTCTGCCTCCTGAAACAACACCCTCCTGACCCCTTCTCCAAACAATCTCTCCCCTGGTCAAGGTCGAGGACAAATACCACTACAAGGTCAAAGATATCCTCAACTCCCAAAACATCCATGGATGACCCCACTTCCTCATAAGATGGAAGGGATATGGCCTGGAAGATGACACTTGGGAGCCATGAAACCTTAAGGGTGCCCTCAACAAACTCTGGGATTTTCAACAACTGTGCCAAGAAAACAACCTCCCTGGGCACAGAACTCACAGATGGCATTAATGGAGGAGAAACTGGCTGTTGAATGCATTGGCATTATCCCATAAAGATGTTATGTGTAAGTGACCCTATGTCTCATAATATATATCTGATACATCTTTATATCCAGGAGGGGTGCACAAGTACTGACTGTTGTTGGATGGAAGTTCCTTGGCTTGCCCTCATCCCATCAGAGATTATGCAAGGAATCAATCAGTTGGGAGGTCTGTTAGCGGTGCACCAATGCAGGAACACAGTGCTACCGGAAACTTGGATGGAAGTGGCAGCAGACACTGGCCAGCCCATGCCAATGTGGGATGAAATAATTGTGATGGTGATATCGACTTTAGAAGAAGAAATGACGACAGCAGAGGCAGGTGAAGCGGCAGTGATGGCAGCAATGATGGGCTGAGTGGCAGTGACAACAGTGGCAACAGATGAAGCAGCAGCAGCAGCAACAATGACTGTGAGAGAGACAGAGGATGGACAGGAGGTTCAGAGGAGGCCTCTATTGTAATTTCTTGCTTGCAAACCTAAATTTTGTACATTGTATATGTCATACTATATATGGTCAAACTTTGTATATAGTGTACTATAGATGTTAGATGTTGATAATGTACTACAATGGACTATACATCAGGACATTGTGATACTGATAATAGTTCATTGCAGACGTTATAAGTGATCAGATGACTTGGACATGCTAATAATCAATTGTATTCAATGATCATTGTATAGGCCTATGTTATCACAATCAGAAACTTGAATTATTAAACAGTGTAAGAGGAATAACAAATTGTAATACTATGCTACCGGTTAAGGCATTTTGGTAATCCTTTTACCTATTGGCAATAAAGCTCAGTTAGCTGAACATTGACAATCCAGGTTGGCATAAAGACATCATATATAAAAATATGAACAGTTGACTAGTGATTAGTATTAATAATTATTAGCTGCACCAATACCAATGATTAATAAAGGATCTTCTACTATTATTATGAAACCGTTCTACTAAAGACATTTAATCAATAAGAGCTTTACTGACAATAGAGCAAAGACAATGTACCATTCAATGTTCCTCATAAGAATTGCACCTAAGACTCCAATGATGGAGGACACTGAAACTCGCATAAGCCTAGCAGTGTGTGTTTAGCCTTGACATCCAGCTACAGGTATAGAATGGATAGATAGCTATTCTACTAACTACAATAAAAAGAACTAAAAATAGAATGTTTAGTATGAGGTTTTCAATATGTAGAGAATGTGTTAAAACAGACACAACCGTAGCTACATTCTAGCATATGTAGATATCAAATATTAACATAGTAATGCTACAGAACACATGACGTTAAAAAGCAAAGATATTATTCCCACACTGTAGTACTTGGTAGAAGTATTACTTGATAGTTCTGGGGCTTGCTAGTGTAGAATATGACCTTGAATTCACACTGACTTTGATGACGAAAGGGATAATTATTATCTTGACTGCGTTTAATAATCTTGCAAAACGCCGAGGTTTTGAGGAATTATAATATTGAATGAGAATAATAATATTCCCACAAGTTGAGGTTTCTTAACAAACTCCGGCCTAAGCGATTCACTCCCTGGGAATCACCGAGCCTTTGCCTATCAATTGCCTGTCTATTCTCTACTAAACTTGGGCTATTTATACTGTTTTTCTGGTGCACAGACCACTATCTACATATGACTCTTTGTCGGAAACTCTCCCACTTCCAGAACGTATTTGATAGTCCAATTTCCCTTTTGGGAGGCCTGTTTCAGTGCCACCCGTTCCACCATTCTTCCAGATGTTTCTGATTGCCGCTTCTCCATTTGTTTGAGCTCCATTTAGCCTGATCTAATTCATGGATCCTTCTTTCCTCTTTTAGCGCCTCCCTGCATCCCCTACTTCTTTCCTTTTCCCCTCCTTGTTGTCAAATCGAACATTGACTGATTTGACGATGAAATTGAGAATTATAATATTGAATGAATATAATAATTTCCCAATTTCATCCTATTCCGTCCATTGCCGAACATTGACTGATTTGATGATGAAATTGAGAATTATAATATCGAATGAATATAATAATTTCCCAATTTCATCCTGTTCCGTCCATTACCAGCTTCCATGCTTTTCCTCTCCATGACAGTGGTTAGACTATTGTTGAGCTGATAGTTTGAGCCGGTCCCTGCCTGTTGTTCTGTACTTTTCTGTGTATTTGTTGGGATATTTTTGGAGATAGATATTTGTTGAGACTGCTACCAGGAGGCTTACAGTTTTCAGCCTATAATTAAATGTTTATTTTGACTTCTGGTGCATGTTTTGTCCCTGACTGCTGGTACAGCGTCGTATCAACACATACCTAGTCTACTGCTGACTAAGTAACCGTACAGATGAACAGTATATCACATGATGGCAAAAATTGAAGATATTCTTCCCACACATACCTAGTCTACTGCTTACTAAGTAATCATACAGACAAGCGGCACATATCACATGGTGGTAAAAAGTGAAAACACTATTCCCATGCTTACTCAAAGGAAATAATGACAACAAGAACAAACAACATCACATTACAGCAAAAATTGAAGACATTTTTCCCACACATAGTCTGCTGCACAGAAAAACCTCCATCTATTCTAGATCTCGGAAATTATAATCAGAGGTCTGTGATGTCAAATATCAAATAACTATGGAAGCTAAGTATTGGCTTAAATGATTAACTTTTGAGCTGCTGCCGAACGAGGTGTTATTGAGCAGAAGAAGGGAAGCTTATGACTGAAAAAGAAGTTCCTTAAACGTGATGCAAAGGATGAATCAAGATATCATACCTGACTGCTCCACTTGTATATGAATCATCAACATTTATCTCATTTCCTTGCTCATCCCGCTTTTTACCAATGGAGAATGTAGCTAGGATAGATGAGATAAGAAGCCAAACCTAGGAAGATATAAATACGCATTGTGACATTATGTGCAGAAATATACCATAGATCGAGCCATATGGCGGCCTGGACAAATCCTTGGAATACCACCTAGTTAGCTTGAGGTAGCGGTTACTCGAGGAAAGCTATACCGTCTACCGAACCCAAAAGTAATGATGTAGTCGTCATCGTTAAGCTGTCCACTCTCATCGAAAAATCGCTCCGGTTTGAACAAGTCAGGTTCAGGATACTGTGACTCGTCATGTGTCATAGACCTGGTGGGGACATGGTAAATTCATTCACTCTGTCATAGAATATCTTTCTTCAAGATGCACCATATATTTGGCATGACTGTAGTTCCTGTACTCAGGTTATGAGAAAAAAAGTTAATTACATACATCAAGTGATATCACCTTTTGGGATGAAATATCCATTATAAATATCATCTGCAGAGGTAGAGTGGGGAGCTCCAAGAGGAGTAACTGGGTGCCATCTCATGACCTCTCGAAACACGGCCTCGACATAGGGTAGGTTTGGTCGGTCGTTAAAGTCTGGTAATCTATCACGTCCCACGATGTTGTCGATCTCGTCTTGAGCCTTTTTTTGAGCGTCAGGATTAACAAGCATCGCGTAAACGAATGTAGTAGCTGCGGACACAGTCTGCGACGAAAATCAACAACTGCACTGTAGACGTCGTGAATCTACAAACCGTATCTGCACCAGCTGTTCAGAGACAATATTATTGATTCATAGAGAACAAAGGTAACTTTTTCAGGTCATACCTATAAAAGCGGTCGCCGTTACACTTTTGAGATATTCTTCTGGCAATGCTGTCGGACCAAGGAGACTGTTGCGTTTCAGTAATTGCTCTGCCAAGCTGGATACCTCGATTCCGGCGGCCTACATTTAGATCAGCGCATATGTCGGAAATTTCATATGATCACTTACCATGCGATCTTTGACATACTGAAAGGGAACTTCCAGTAGATCAGCGCATATGTCGGAAATTTCATATGATCACTTACCATGCGATCTTTGACATACTGAAAGGGAACTTCCAGCATCTGGTTTGTATATACGCGAGTTTCTGCTGCATAAGTATGGAATCCAGCGGCGGGAAACCATGCTGGAATATGACGCAAGATAGGCAGTGCGTTAACTGCCATGGCACCAGGAAAGAGACATTCTGAGAGCTTCAAGACAGCATGCTCAGAGACGGTGACGAATTTTTCGATGGTAGATTTTGGCATATCTTTATCGTACACCGTAGCCATTACAGTTGCTCCTGCAACGCTATACGGAATATATTGAAACCAGGGTAAAACAAGAATAAATTAATTCCGCACTTTCGAAAATGCAAAACGAAGTCTTCAGGCGCTACAAGAAGTTGGTGAAGAAGTTCATGGACCTTGAGAATCTCAACGGGTTCGTGCATGATTTGGATCTTTTTCTTGCTGAATCCCTCTTGATAGAGACGTCTATGTCGACGCCACTTATCTCCATACCTAATGAGTCCTGAATTAAAATCCCATCCCATTCTATGGTCATGTCATCAACAGCTTTGCGTAGCATATCAAACGGCAAAAAAACCCACAGATCGACCATCGTTAAGTAAGGCCTATCGGAATAAATATGGGATCGCTTCTCAAGCAAAGCGTGTGCGTCCTTCAGGCTATTGAGGACTACTATGTGTTGATTATACGCCCTGAGATGGATGATATTTCCTGGCACGCTTCAGCTAACATGTTCACCCGGTCAGCCTGAGACAATAATACTCACCGTATTTTCTAGCCCACTCTCCATATCTCAACCAAGGCAGAACTGTTGGCAGCTCTCTAGCATTTCCCGAGATGAGACTAGGCTTAGGACCAGGCGGATAAGGGGGATACGAGGAAGAAGATTTCCACTTTTTGAACAAAAATATTACAGAAAGAGACAGGGAGACGCATAGGAGAGATAACGACACCTCCATGATAGATCCAGCTAACTCGGCAGTTTGTAGTTCAGTAGCTTATATTAAAACCAATTATGCGATGGGAAACAAGCAACCGAAGGAGAAAGAAGTGTAATTCAGATAGACAAAGGACCTCAGGTCATGTCATCTGTCAGAACGCACGGATCAAGAAATTAGAGATGATGTTTGTAAATGGTAGAAAAACGTTCAAGGTCAATATCACCAGGTTGAGGTATTGAGTTGGATGGAAATTGAGATGATGTTTGTAAATGGTAGAAAAACGTTCAAGGTCAATATCACCAGGTTGAGGTATTGAGTTGGATGGAAATTTTTGGAAATGGACGATATTGCTTCGTCTCGCGGCTAACAAATGATCAAATGTAAATCGTCTGAATCCGGGGTCGTACCCATGGTTGTTTCAAAGCGGGAAGAAGCACCGGCAGCCAAATGTCATTGAATTATCAGGTGCAAAACCGGATTAGGTCAGATCAGTTGCCGCGCAGGTGGCTGAGATATCCAATCCACCCGGCACCTCAAGCCGTGTTCACACGCCAACTGGTGTGTGACTTTTCCTCTTTCACGTGCAGGTGGCTGACCTAAGCAGGTGGGTATCCAATCCACCCGGCACCACAAGCCGCGTTCGCACGCGTGCAGGTGGCTGATGTAAGCAGGTGGATATCCAATCCACCCGGCACCTCAAGCCGTGTTCACACGCTTGCAACTGGTGCGTGACTTAAGCAGGTAGCACCCGTGTTCATACGCTCGAAACTGCCACTTTTTTTTCTCTTTTGCGTGCAGGTGGCTGACTCACTGCCCGAAATCCAACCCTTCTACGGTTTGGACTATTTCAAGTGTCCGCAACGCAACTTAACATCTGCTCGCAGCTGTGAAATGTAATGCCATCTGCCTCCTTGCTGCTTTGGGTGCTCACACATCCGGAATGCTTCCAAATGTTACTTTTAACCTCTTGGACATAGGTGGTGGATTTGAGGACGCCTGAGTGTAGGTTCAATTGATACGTTACACTTTCGTTCCTAATAATAATTTCGCCTTTAGATTATATAAACGATGGGATTTACAGTGTATATTGTCCTGACTTGTTTGAGACCTCGTCGTCCTGCCCATCCAGCGCGCCACGCGCCCATCAAACACATGCCCGGCAGCGGAAGGAAATGTCGATGGATGGGATTGCGCTCGGTTGCCATGCCGGCAGACTATCCTGACCCCCGACGTCCTTGTATTCCAAGGAACTCTACAACCTCCAGGTGCGCGATAGCAATGACCAGAGGAGACAAGGCTCACGGCATGGAAGAAGAGCCGATGGGGCATACGTTGAAGTCAGGACGTAGAGAGTCCAGTTCCACAATGGGAGAAGGCTCAAGCTCCATCATGGTATCATGACTCCCTGGCTCACTGCAGGCCATCTGCCGTTGGCAACTGGCAAACGCGCTCTCGTACGCCGTCAATCGCATGGGGTGTATTTCCTTTTGGCAAGGGTGCGAATGAAGTTGCGTTTGGTTTTGATGAAGATGTCGTAGTGAGCCATTGCAAAGACGTTTGAGGTCTAAGCTCAGGAACGCAAAGGGCCATTCTCACATGTTCTAAGTCGTCTCTTTGCGTCAGCTTTCTCAAGTCTACGCACACCATTCTCATCCCCAAGCGAAATCAGATGGTTCAATAATTTGCGCGAACTTCGCATTTGCAGTGGGTATTATCGTTGGGCAAAAGATTCATGGCTGGATCGGATTACTTTCACCTGCCTGTTTGCAACTATAATACAATGCAGAAACCTCGCTTTCGATCCGAAAGATACCAATATTTTTGCCTCTGCCTGTCTCGATCGTACCGTCAAGATGTGATCAATAGGTACTTTCCGCGGCAAATTTTACGTTGAGTAATCTTTTTTTTTTCTCTTTCACAAGCAGGCGGCTGACTCCGTCGGTTGCCCTCAGCCAGTTCACGTTCTCATTTCGCGCCGATCGAACACGTGCTCACTGTTCATGTTTCGGTTTCCTTCAACCTGCGCAGCCGCTTGCAGGGCAGTTAACGTTCTGCCTTCAGCCAGTTCTGGTTCTCTGCGCTGGCCCGTCCGCCAGGTGCACGATTTTCACCTGTGCTTCGAACCTCCACTGCTGCCTAGAGGGGATTAGGCTAGCTGACGGGGGATGCGTTGGAATTCGGGATGTACGTTGATATGTCAAGGCTGTGTAGAAGCAATTAGGCTCCCGACGGGGAAGACTCCATGGTATGTTGCCAGATTCCATTAGGAGCACGCGCCAGACTTAGGGATGGGCATCTGTTGCGGCAACTGGCAACGGCGCAGCCACCTCAGCGAGAGTTACTTTGAAAACACGCTCTTGTACGCCCCCGAACGCACGCGGTGTATTCCTCGGACAGGACAAGCTGAAGTTTGAGCCGACGTTTACCTTGTCTGTTGCGGCAACTCGTAACATACTGCATCAAAAACGCATTCCTGCATGCCCTCGAATGCGCGCGGTGTATTGCTCGGACGGGACGAGCTGAACTTAAGGTCACCGAGGGGAGGGTGGGGATGTGAGACTTCCTCATGTATTTTGCATACGCTCGTATAGTGAATGTGACCTTCGTGCATTTCAAGGCTGTGGAAGGTTCGACTCTTTCCAGGCCTGATTTTTGTTACTGTAGGGTTTGTTACTGCAAATGCTCATCTAGTAATAAAATATTTTCAAGTTGCACTGGAAAGCCTGGTGCTTAGTCACGCACTTTCTCACGCTAAAATTTTACCTTTGTTTACTCCACTCTCTCAATTCTTTACCTATTCTAACCAGCCTTTAAAACCATCATGGAACTTGATCTACAAGGCTTGAATCCTCAAAATGAGAAGGCTTTCTTAGAGTTGTCTTGGACTATGAATGTCTATGATGTTGGGCTTCAGCTTTGCTTGGAATCATTAGGCAGTGAGCAACCCTCAGTTATTTTTTGCAATGTGCCAGCAAGATTTAGCTTATCATACTGCCACAGTTTTGAGCAATCTGCAAGGAGCTGCATTTTACTTCTCCTATGTCCTTGATAAAGGAGAGTTTGATTTGCCTGAAAATCCTCAGGCTATGCTGGAATATCTTTGTGAAAGGTATACTTATTTACTTTTATAAAGAGTTTTTATACTTACAATTACTTCTAATACAAGTGGCCCAGCAACTAAGGCCAAGATGAATGTGTGGTTAAAATGGAATACACATAATTTTTGATTACTACAAGAAATTAAAGGGCCTCTTGTTGTTTTACTTTTGGTATCTTCAATTTGCTTTCTATTTTTCAGGACTTTAAAGTCCTATTCTAGTGGACAAGATTTACTTCAAGTAAGAATAATATTGACCTATCTTTGTTTTTAAAAAAATATTTATAAATCTTTTAGTTCTGGAAATCTCTCAGTACATGGGAAAAGCCTTCATGTATCATTGAAGCAGAGATAATTCTTTGGAGCTGTATTTTAGATATTGCAAATGGTGTAAACTTGAGAGCTTGCCTCTCAATTGCTTTGGATGAAATTAGAGAAATCCATTTTCAAGATGGGCAAAATTGGCTCCAAAAAAATCTTAGTTTGTAAACTTACATTTCTATTTTTTATTTGCTAAATTTGAATATAATAGAATTTGCACCAAGTATTGACAGGCTCACTCTGGCAGAGGCTGAATTGAAATATACCACTTCCAATATTATTGATTTGCCCAGTCAAGAATTGTCAATAGTTGATGCTACTCAACTTGGTGACTATAACCATAGTCAGTGCTATGCATTAGATACATTAAAATATTCTAATTATTTGCAGAAGAAGATGCAATTGTCTCACAAAATATTACCAGTAGAATCTAGCAAAATGTGATTGCTGAAAGTTCTATAAGTAAGACTCTTAAAGCAAAAATGTAGACTTTAATTTTATAAATTACAATGCAATAATCAAGCTAGCAATTGTAAGGGCAACTTTTGGAGGCTATGGCTCAGTCACACAGCTAGCAGAAGGAGATCCAAAGTATATTAGAGTATATAGTAACAATATCATAATAACTACTCACCAGGCAGAGGGAGATCCAAAGAGAACAAGTCTAGGGATTTCCTATGCCAGTTTTGGCACTTTTAAGACCTCTGAAGCATGGGAAACAACTGTACAGGACAACAAAACCTTAAAAAACTCAAAAATTGACAGTACCAACAATTGCACAAACAAGGAACAAACTATGGCAAACTATGGCTTATGTAAGCAGCCTGTATGCAGTGGTGAAGGGGCCACACTTGTCTGAATGATAGCTAAAGAACCAGAGCACCTCAAAGGCTGAAATAGATAGTGTTGAAAGAATAGAAGCAGTAAAGTAAAAGAATAACAGAGGAAATAAGGAAATGAATGAAGAGAGAATGAAGGAATAAGAAGTGAAAGAGGGAAGAGATGAGGAGTCCCCTGCCATCACTCCTCCTCTAGAGTGCAGTGTCTTGATGTGCTGGATAGAAGTAGTTCTGAATGGTCTGATCCACTTTGAAAAGAGAATAGAGACCTCTAATTGCCTGAGGAGCATTGGAATGCTGTTGATAGAATTTCTGGACTAAGGCAGGGGAATGGACATTTTCTTGTGGCTCCCAGGAGATGTTTTTAATTCCATAGCTCTTCCACTTGACCTTGAACTGAAGCTTGTTCCTAAAAAGTTGGCTATCTAAGATCTGTTCCACTTTGTACTTTTTCTTGTTGTCTACCAGAACTGGAGATGGTGGTGGCTATGGACCTCAATCTGGAATTGGATCATTTGATGCAGGAAAGAGCTTTACTACATTGAAGACAGTATATAGTTAACTTATTCCACTAAGCAGCTTGAGTCAATAGGCTAGTGGGCCTATCTGCCTTACTATAGAAAAGGATTCTAAATAATAATGAAAGAGCTTCTGAGGAGGTTGGGTAGTAGCAATGTCAGAAGCATCTAGATAAACTTAGTCTCCAGGCTTGTACTTGAGGGCTAGAGGTTGTCCATGATTATAATAGCAGGCCATGTTGTCCTTTGCCTTAGTTAAGACAGCCTTGGCTTCCTTTTAGGCTGCCTTCATCCAATCTATAAACTCATTGACAGCTTTGTTCTCTGAAGGTCATCCACAAGGCTCAAATCCCATCTAAAGGTATCAACCAGTTTCCAGAAGAAAAGGAGACATCTGGGTGGCAGCATGTACATAGTTGTTGTATTGAAACTCTGCTTCTGATAGTAAGTCATCCCAGTCATCCTGTCATTTATTGCAGAAGAGCTGGAGGTACTGTTCTAGCTTTTGGTTGATATACTCAGTCTGGCCATTGGATTGAAGGTGGTAGGCAGTGGAAATGTGGAGTTTGACATGAAGAAGGTGATATAGTTCTCTGGTAAACTTTGCCATAAACTGAGGTCTATGGTCTGAGATGTAGGCATCTGACAACCCATGGAGTTTCCAGACATGCTTCTGGTATAGGTTAGCAGCACCTATAGCAGAGCAGGTGGTGTGTGTCAGAATGAAGTGAGCACACTTGCCACAGAGATCTGCTACCATCATGATAGCATTGTATCTATGAGAGTCTGATAACTCAACAATGAAGTCTATTAAGGCCACACTCCAATGCTCAGCTGGAATAGACAAAGGATAAAGTTGTCTCATAGGAGGCTGATGATGAGGCTTAGTCTGAAGGCAGATGTCATAGATGGAGGTGTAGGAGCCAATATACCATAATATTGTAGTTCTGAGAGACCAGCTCTAGTGTCTTTTATCTGCCAAGATGGCCTGCAATCTGAGAATCATGGTGCTGCTTGACAATCTGCCTCCAGAGGTCTGGTAGGTTGGAAACATAAATGCACCTCTGGAAGGTGAGAAGGCCATTCTCCAAAGACCACTCACTTATCAGTGCAGACTGACTTCACTCCAGCTCTCTTTTAAGCATGTAAGGCCAGGGCAGCCTTGGCTACCAGATCTTTCTGAGCACCCTCCTGGTTACTTCAGCAGATAACTTGAAGGATGCTCACTTCTTCTCCCTGGCCAACCACACCTTCTAGAGCATGGATAGCAAAAGGCTCTGGCTTTAAGAGTACAATATTGTCATTGTTGCTAGCTCCTGAACTGTGGTTAGCTTGCCTAGAAAGCACATCTTGCTTGCCCATGCTTTATCCAGGTTTGTGATGTAGTGAGAAGTTGTTGAGATAGATATCTTGTTATACTCAAAAACCAGATTGTCATTTCTACTGATTGATATTACTTAAACAAGGCATGCCACAACTGTGAGTGTAAGCAAATTATAAGAAAATCTGTCTTCACTGATGGCATGCCGCAAACAGGATCGTGATATCAATTGGCAGAAAAAGGAACTAACTAATTGTCTACCATCCCTCCCTATTTATGTATTATCAAAATAAAGTTTACCTTCTTGATCCCCACTCCCATGTCCTGATCAAGCTCCTATTCTGGTAGTAAGCATACTTTGAGCAGTATGCTTACACTCGCCATCCTTTCAAAAATTTCATTGTCTTCCCAAGGAGATCTTTCTCCTCTCCCAATCGTCCAATGGTGATAGGCTTCTACTCGGACTGAGCACATCAAGGGACATTATAGGCCAACTGACACTTGACATACTGAAGACTCTAGCAACCAGTTTGGGATATAGAGCAGCCTTAGCTCTGACACTCTACTACAGGACTTATCCATTTACCCTAATCGCCAGCTACCAGACCTTCAGCACACTCCATTCACCTATTCCAAGGATGAAGGAGGCTCAGAATGTATAGCACTAACATGATGGCAGAAGGGGACTCTAACCAAACCCTGATCACTTCCAGAAGGAGTCAGCAGCAAGTGCTGCCATTTGATGAGGCACTTCAATCAGAAGTCTAAAAGGATCAATGACAGTGGCACAAGATATACTTAAACCTGATGTCTGGACCTGTCAGAAACTGGTACAATGAGTAGCGCTGACATTAGCGCTCATGGCGTCTGTCAAGGATTTTCTGACCATACCCCAGAACAGCCTGGCCAATTGAAGTTATAGTAAAAGTGAGCAGACTCATATATTTCTAAGTCAATATAGAGTTGCCATTGGTCGCCGTGGGTCATAACACTGTTAGTCGCTGTCATCCATGTGCAAAAGGTCACCGTTGACAGGTCACCGTTAGAGAAAACCACAAGGGGAGGTGCTAGGAGGTAGCGCCGCAGATGGACTTTTTATCTTGGCAAACACGGTAGTGCATAGTATATAAAATAGCTACTTCACATGTATATAACAACAAATCGTAACCTCTTGAGCACCTGGTTACACTTAGCATTCAAATTGCACTAGCTTCCTCTGACTTCGTCACTAAGTTGGGTGCTAGCCTTGTCTATCTCGTCTTCGTCGTTTATGGTGCCACCTACAGGCACAATGCGCTGCACTACTTGCCTTCTCTTCTATATCTTTGTTTAAACTATGACACTTACCGTCTGCCAGGTAGAACCCAAGGTGCTATAATCTAGCACATTGTTCTATCTCCTCCACTTGAGTACACTAGGACTCTGTCAGGACTCCTCACAACTACACATGCCAAGTGCTGGAGACAGCATTGTACTGCGTATACGTCCAGCACACCCAACCACAGTTGGCGTCATCAACGGTACCGTGTCCTCCATCTCACGACCACTTTTTCACTCATCATAATCAGCACCATATCCACGCCACCTAACCAAATACTGCATTCCTTGACCGCATTTACATTTGTCAATGATACTGTCTATGAAGTGTTCTGCTTGCCCATCTTCTGTGACAATCAGTCCTGGCATCTCGAGGCGCCTCGATGGAAACAAGTCATCATCATTTGCAATATAGAGAGAAAAAAGACTGGCATGAAAATGGTTGAGGATGTTCATGCTTTGAGACAAATCTAAAACATATTTGGACAAGTCGGGGTAAGCTTCCAACACAGTGTAGGGACCATTCTGGCGAGGCATAAACTTGGCCACTCTCCCATTCTTCTTTTGCATGTATTCCCTTTGCTAATTGGCAAGGGATGGAGAGGACCCACGGGCTTCTTAGTCAAACTTTTATTCTGTTGACACTCAATGCAGGAAGGAATATAACCTTTAATCAGGTTACAGTGCATGTTCGGCCAGTAGTAAGAGTAACAAAGTGCAGCATAAGTCTTGTCTGCCCCAAAATGTCCTAGCTCATTGTGCGCAATCTTAAACAGGGTTTCTTGCAAGTCCTTGAACTTTGGAATAATCAAGCGGTCACCAACATACAACAAGCCATTCTTCCTCTCAATCCCCAGAGCTCCCATTCATTTTTTCAAGTCATTGATAATTCCTTTTGTATACAGATCTTCCTTGTATCCAGCCTGAATGGCCTTTACAGTCTTGTCGTCCCTCTCCAAAAACATGATTGGCAAAACTATGACATCTGGATCAGTTCCAGGCCATCTGGAGAGCGTATCTGCCACCGCATTGTCCTCCCCCAGAATGTAAGTAATAGAATAGTCATATTGCAAGAGAAACTCCATCCAACAAGCCTGACATTTTGAAAGGTCTTGTTAAGTATCAAAATTCTGAAGTGTCTTATGATCTGTGTAAACTTCAAAACGAGAACCCAAAAGATCCATCCTTCATTTGTACAGGGCTCAGACAATTGCAAGCAGCTCATGTTTATGTGTTGGATAATTTTTCTCTGTTTGAGTCAACTGGCATGAGTCAAAAGCTACTGGGCGCACTGACTCCCAAGTCTTTCCAAACAACAAGACCATGCCTGTTCTCCGATTGCTTGTGTCAGGTTCCGCTGAGTCGGGGGCTTTCCAGGAAAGCAATTTGCCCTTACAATGCGGACTTGACCTGCAGATACTCGGGTGTCTGGAACTCCGGGGCTAGGACTCCGGAGTTCAAGACGTGGACAGGGGTAATCCCGGGAGAGGGAACTTGGTCCGGGGGTTTTGGGTTCTGGGTAGCTGAGGGTAGGGCAGGGGGTCGAGTCGTGAACCGGAGGTTCTAAGATGAGACCAAGTCAGTAAATTAAAGTCGCGAAGTGCGTACCAGTCTTAGAGCATGCGATTATCCAAGCGTGCCAGTCAAGCGTGCCAGTCAATGCATACCAGTCAAAAAGTGCGTACCAGTCTTAGAGCATGCGATTATCCAAGCGTGCCAGTCAAGCGTGCCAGTCAATGCATACCAGTCAAATAGAGGGCACGCAACAATTCAAGTAACCAAGCTAAAGCAGTGTAAACAGTGTAACAGTGTAATATCAAGGCTAACAAATATAACGGGGAACTACGCTATAAGTACTACGGGACCAGGTCTCGGGGTTCCGGGGTGTCTGGGATAGGTTCCGAGAGTCATTGAGTAGTGGGCAGGGACTGTATACCTGGATCGCGTGTATGGGGCACGCGATCAATTGACGTGGAGGGAGCTGTGATGCGTGATGCACGTGATCCGATCGTTGATCGGGGCTGGTGGCAGCTGATGGCGGTCCTTGATGTGTGTGATGGCGGCGTTGGTAGTCGTGATGGCGGGGCGTGTCCTGTGGGGTCGGAGAGAGGGTCCCAGATGGTGTTCCAGGGATGTCCTGGGGTGGGTCTGGAGGGAAGGGGTCGTGACATCACTCCCCCCTCAGCACCGAGACCGTCTGAGGCACGCGTAGCCAGTGGTCCAGACCAGGGTCCAACCATGGGATCCTGCACCTGACCTGCCACACATCAAAAAAAATTTTACCATCAAACTCAACCATGTCGTGTACGCCGCCGCATTCTCCGATGCCCCCGCAAACTAACAAGGTCGTGCCTCTCATGGCCTGGGAAGCCCGGGATGCGCGGTACCAAGCCCGTCTGGACTGGGAGCGCGTGGCGGCGCTCGTGTGACAATGTGAGCGCTTTCCACGCCGCTCGCTTGTCGTTACTAACCTTCCTTTTTCAGAACAACACAATGTTACTGCCCCGGAGGTGGGTCCCAGCTGGCTCCCAGAGCCTGTTCCCGATGTGGGTCCCAGCGTCCCCCTGGAGTCCTGTTCGAGTCATCCTGCGCCCACCTTTGCGCGGATGACTGTCCGCCCTCCCCGCCCTAGGCTGCCTGCCCCCCGTTTCCGTCGCTCTGGGATGGCGGTGGGGACCGTTTCAGAGGTCCCAGAAGATCAACGTGTTGCGTGGGCAGCCGTGATGCAGGAGCTGTTTGGGGAGGTCCTATAGAGGCTCCGGGGTCTGCCTGCCCATGCCTGGTGCATGAGCAACGGACCGGTGAGTGGGCTCCTACCTCTTGGTCTCTCTGCTGACTTTGGTGCAGTGCTTGCACTGCACCCGGCACGTGGTCCCTTGCCTATTCGAGGTTCCGGGCCCCTTGTCCCGCTGCGATACGTCCATCTGCAAGGCCTGTCATCTCAACCATGAGCAGTGCTCTGTGTCGGTGCTGTGGAGGGCGCGATGTGTCTCCCGGGAGCAGGGGTGGCCGCTGGCTGGGGTTACTCGGAGGATGGGAGTCGAGGAGCAGGATTGGGTGGTGTAGCCAGTAGAGGAGGGGGTGGAGCCGGTGGGGGAGGTGTCCGCAGCGCCCAGTGGGGGGTTGGGGGGCCGAGGGGCCGGGGGCGGCCCGTGGTCCTGATCACCCGTCGGGTGACCCAGGCCGGGACCAGCAGTCACGAGGGTTGCGGGGGGCGCCCCGACAAAGGGAAGAGGCGGGCGTTGCCTAGTCCCTCCCCGGGCCCATCCAAGAGGGCGTGCCTGCCCCTGAGGACCCCATCCCCGGTCTCTCCCCCTCGCCTATCTCCCATGGAGTTCTCCCCCTTGTCCAGGGAACTCCTAGCCCACGACGTTGAGGTTCTGCAGGAGCGGGCTGGGTGGGAGCAGAGAGGTCACGAGGAGGGGATGAGGGAGGAGGCGGCGGCCGGGAGGGGTCTGGAGAAGGGTCAGGAGGAGATGATCCGGGGCCTGGAGGAGGCCAGAGTCACCCAGGGGGAAGCGGAGGCCGAGCTAGAGGCTCTGAGGGCGAGGCTTGGGCAGGGAGTGAGGGGTTGGTGGAGGCTCTGCGCCGGGACGTGGTGGTGGCCCGTATGGCCTCATTAAGTGAGTTTCCTTCTCCTCAGACTTGATCTCCCATTGACATTCCCAGGCTGGGCCCGAGAGCACCACTTGCTCTTGGACGGGGTGGCCGCGGCACTCGCGGCGCTGCAGGAAGGGCAGTGCCCTGAGGTGACGACTCCCGGGGTGGAGCGGGGCCTCGACTTGCTGGGGCGGGTGGTGTCGGCACACCAGCGGAGAAACGTGCCCGCCCCCGGCTTCTGGTTCGAAAGAGTCCTGGACGAGGGTGAGTCTCTCCCATCCTGGAAGCAGTTGGCGGAGGAAGTCTTGTGGGAGCACGGTCCGGAGAGAATGGGGGAGGGGTTCCGAGGCTGGCCCAGGGAGGGAGGGAGCGAGGGCCGGTAGTTTTCTTCTGTCCTTGTCTTTGCTTGTCTGTGGATTGTAAAATACTGTATCTATAGCAAAATGTATTGTAACGAAGTTACGAATTTGAGAGAGCTTAGTGTGCACACAACACTGAATCAGACCAGACCGGTCTATTGACAATGTAGTTTACAACACAATAAGCTGCTTTGTAAGCAGCTGAGTAACTAATTATATACAAATGTAAATAATATTATATTATAATAAATATAATATAATATGTACTACTATACAGTAAGTAAAGCTATGTGGCCAACGCCACATAGCGGACTACGCTACACACCCCCCAATCAGACCGAGCTACGGTCTCGAGATAATACGACGGTCATGCCGTTGGTAAGTCTGGGACGGGGGCAATGGGAGAGTCCCCAGGCTCCCGGAATGGATCGGCAGTCGCGTCGTCCATGTCGTAGTCGAGGAGTTCATCCTCGGGTGTGGGCGCGTAAGAAGTGCCCGAAGGCCCTGCTACTGGCAGGGAATCGTCGTAGTCCCGGAGGGGGGACAGTGTGAGAGTGGGGTCGATGGTCGACCCCGAGACGGTTGGTTGGGGATCAGGCAGATCCCCAGTGTCGGACGGGTACTGGCGCGTCCAGATTTCGCGGGCATGAATGTCTTGCCCGATAAAGAGGTACATCCCCTTGGCGAGCACGTCGTCGTATGCACGACGACTGTCCTGCTGCTGGAGCATCAGGCGTTGACGATCGCCGATGGTGCCTTGGCGAGCACGTCGTCGTATGCACGACGACTGTCCTGCTGCTGGAGCATCAGGCGTTGACGATCGCCGATGGTGGCCTCGCGCCACCCATCCCACTGAGGGATGGACTGGGGTGTACCGTAGTGATCGAGGCGTTGTAGCCTCTCGTCGTCGATAGCAGCCGCCTCGTTGTAGAGCCGGCTGTCGCTGAAGAATAGATGGGCCAAGTAGGTGACCCCATAAGTGTATGCGTGGTCAGCCCAGCTGACCGGGATTTGATTGTGAAGAAGGCCACGTAACGCGTCCGAAGTGGAGAACACGGAAGCTGACGCTTCCGGAATGTCCACAGCCCGAACCTCGAAGGTAGGGTCGTCGGCGTGGATGGGCTCAAAGACTCGCCCCGTGGCCGCCTCGTACTCGGCCACGGCCTCTTTATAGAGGCCTGGCCTGGCGAAGACGTAGGCCAGGTACTTGTGTACCGTGGCCTTAGAGGGGCGGCTGGCGCTGAGGGCGCGTACAAGCGCAAACCCAAAGAGGCTGCGCCAATGAATGCGCATGGCTCGGTCCATGGCTAGACCGGTCCACACATTGGACGTCCCAGGACGTCCATAGAGGAGGGCGTATGAGCCCAGGTAGTCCAAAGCAAATGGTTGCTTTGGATCAGGGGGGGTAAGGCCGACGAAGGCAATCTTCCCTTCCTCTTTGCGGCGATAGATCCGCGACGGCACAATCATTCGCGGGAAACTCTCCCGCTCCTCTGGACTCGCGAAGGGTACCGCGATAGTCCTATACTCGACCTCGTCGAGTAAATGAGACATAGCTCTGTCTCTCAGTTGAGCGCCACCCGCTTGAATTCAGCAAGAGGTAGCCCAACTGATGCTGACAAAGCGGCGTAAACTGGTTGTTGACCAGTGCGTGAAGTCTGCGGACTTCTCGAGGGCTGCGGGGAAACCCGGCTGACAAAGCGGCGTAAACTGGTTGTTGACCAGTGCGTGAAGTCTGCGGACTTCTCGAGGGCTGCGGGGAAACCCGCGAGGTGCAACTTGGTACACCTTACTGTTGTGGGGCGTCGCGGCGGCGTTGCCCGGTTTGTCGTCCTCGAAGGACCTGGCTGCGCGGGCTTCTTGCCCGACGAAGATGGTATTGGTCCTTGGCGACCAATAGAATTGGGGAGCCAACCCCGCGCCAAAGAATGAGTTCTGGCGCTCAATAGTGTGATCACGGTAGATCACCACACCGAGCGCATCAGGGATGCGCCCGGTTTCGTCCTCAAGGAGGGCGGCCCCTCGTTTGGCACTGTTCTGCGCCCGACGCTCCATCTTGGCTCGTCGATTGCTGTTGCGCCGTTCGCGCGCCATATGCTGTGCCGCCGTCTCGTGCGGCACTGGGGATTCCATACGAGCCTCTTCAGGCTCCTCATACCAATCGTCGTCGGAGGGAGGGGAAGGCAGCCTCTCCGGCTCCGACTTCTCAGATCGTGGGTCCATTGCCCACACACACTGCGGGAGTCGGGCTGGCAGGCCCTCTACCAGTATAGCGGGTAAAAAGGGGATGTTAGCCCCTGGGGCCCCTTTCGGGGCATCCTCGGGGAAGTGCACGTTGACGTAGGCGCGCACTTCCGGTTGCTTACCCCGACGATCCTTTCGGGGTTGTGAGGCCTTGGCCTCAGTGGGGCGTGTGCTCACACCCCTGGAACTCTGCTCCCCAGAGTACGTGGTGGATACCACGGATACTGGTCGCGAAGACGTGACCTCAGACGCGCCGCTGGCAAGGCGCTGGATAAGCCGGGGGGCGGCTGGAGCAGGAACATCTTCATAAGGGAGGATGTCCCGTCCTAGACCGGCCTCCCGGCCGGGGGCAGCAACACTCAACTTAATCGAGCGGGAGGGCGCGTCCTCCACTCCTTGCCGATGCGCCCTTTTGCTGGAGTCGGTGTCCTGACTCGGGGGTGTAGACTGCCGCTTACGAGCGGCCAAGAGGGCAAGGAGATCAGTTTTGCGCTGAGCGCGCATGTGATCCATGTCGTCCATCATCCGGCAGATGAGGACGACTGCCTCTGCATCGCGGAGGAATGATGACTCTGCGGGTACATCGTACCCGTTATCTCCCAGTCGTTGGAGAAGGGTAGCCAGGACTAAGTCCTGGCTGTGAGTGGGCTCGACAGCCCGTGCTTTTCCTTTGTCGCGTCGAGGACGCGACTCTTCTTCCGAGCTGGGCTCGGATTGGTGCAGCATTTCCAGCCGCTGTAGCAAGGAGAGCTTGGCCAGGCTCTCCGTCGGCGCATCGGACAATGAACCGACGCTCCGTTCTGTATTGAGAGTTTCTGCTCTCTCAATGGCCGTGGTGGCCTGCACGAGGGATGCTTTACGTCCCTCTAGATTGTCAATTGGTGCTGTGGTCGACAGAGAAATCGACCGGCCTCCCTTGGCTTGCGACTCATGCGAGTCGCTGTACTGGGGCATTGCGCCCCAAGCCCCCATCCAAGCCGGGGGGTACGGCATCATTACGGGCACACCACCCATCCCAGGGTAGTGCGCCGGGGCAGTAAACTGAGGAAAAGGATGTGTCCCCAGTTGCCCTGTTGCCGGTACAGGGGCAAGCTGCCTCCATGCCAGCGCTGCTTGGGGGCTGACTAGCCCCCCGTAGGCCTGTTGCTGGAATTGGCCCTCGGTGTGATGTGGCGCATAAGCGCCCGGTGCTGGTTGTTGGGGCTGATAGCCGCCCACAGGTGCGTTCTGGGGCATGAAGTTGCCCTGCATAGTTTGAAGTGGCGGATAGCCACTGATCACCGGCTGCTGCGGCGGGTAGCCCGCCGCTGGTTGTTGCTGCTGCTGTGGGAAGCCCACCGCCTGTTGCAATTGTCCCCACTGGGGCGCATTTTGGGTCAGCGGGGGAGCCATCTGCCCCCCCCCTTCAGCCGACGGTAAGACCGATGGCGTACCCACTGGGGCGCATTTTGGGTCAGCGGGGGAGCCATCTGCCCCCCCCCTTCAGCCGACGGTAAGACCGATGGCGTACTCTCAAATTGCTGCTGCTGTAGCTGCTGCTGCTGCTGGTCACTTACGTCCACGGGCATGCTGTCCATGGTTGGGGAAAAAAGGCGAAAAAGAAATTTCGCCTTTTAAGACGTGTTTCAGCCACAGCTGCTGACCAACTCAGCCAAGCCGCAATCGGCACTGCCGATCAAATTAAGCGCCGGCACGCTTACTTAATTGATGTGGGCGCTTAACGCCCTTCAACTCCAAATAACGGTCAAGTGCCGCTAGCTTGGAGCAATGGGAGTGTGGCTCCCATGTTGTGTCCCCCAGGGACCATCGTACCTCAAACTCGAGCGTGTTACGCTCAGTCCACCGGTGCCCAATTATGCACTCGACGAACCATTTGTCATCGTCTCGAGCCCCAAAATCATAGGGGCCCGGGGTCGCCCTGTTAGGGAACAGCGCATCGTCAGACGCGCTATAAGGTCGCAACAGCGATACATGAAACTTAGGAACGATGCGTCGTTCCTGTAATGCCAGAGGCAGCTCCAACACGTAGTTGGAGGTACTTGGCTCCGCGTCTAGGACGCGGTACGGGCCTACCCATTTCGGGCAGAGTTTACTCGCCCGTCCCTTCGGGAGCCTCAGATTACGCGTTGATAAGTATACCAACGCTCCTACAGCTATTGGCGGGTCTGTTCGCCTACGGTGATTGGCGTTCTTCACCTGAAAGACTCGTGCCTCTATGATGGCGTCATGCGCCGCCGCGATGTTCTCCAGGGCCTGCCTGGCAAACTCGACAACTCCACGGTGAGCTACCGTATCAGCACGAACTTCGTGCAGCATGGAGGGCAAGTACCCTCCGTTGAGTTCAAAGGGCGCATACCCTGTGGTCTCCAAGATACTCGCGTTAATCGCGAACTCAGTGAGTGGACACCAGTCCACCCAGTCCCGTTGGTCAGGGTGAACAACTGCCCTCAACTCGCGTTAATCGCGAACTCAGTGAGTGGACACCAGTCCACCCAGTCCCGTTGGTCAGGGTGAACAACTGCCCTCAAAATCTGACCTATACTGCGGTTAACCCGCTCTGTCTGCCCATCCGTCTGCGGATGGAAGGACGTCGACATGAGGAGTCGCGCTCCTAGCAGTTTGTGGAGTTCTCTCCACCATTGAGACGTGAACTTTGAGTCACAATCGCTCACAATGGTGCTAGGCAGCCCATGCAGCCTAACGATCTCCCTCAGGTAGATCCACGACAGCTCCTTAGCCGTCAGCGTAGTTCACACCGGTATGAGGTGCACCATGCTTGTCATACGACATATGACTACCCAGAGGTAATCGAACCCTCTGGACTCGGGAAAGGGACCTACGAAGTCCATTCCAATTGAGTCCCAGGGTTTCACCGGCACGGGTAGCTGGTGTAGCTTCCCGAGAGGGGATCCAGGGGGCAACTTTGCCCTCTGACACGCTGCGCAGACGCGCAAAACTTAGTCACTTCTGGGCCATACGTGGCCACCAATACCATCGCCGGATGTAGCCCAATGTCCGGGCGGCACCAAAGTGCCCCACCAGGGCTGGGCCATACGTGGCCACCAATACCATCGCCGGATGTAGCCCAATGTCCGGGCGGCACCAAAGTGCCCCACCAGGGCATGGGCCTGGTCCAAGACCCGCGTAACAATGGTACGCGTACGGGGGAGGCATACCACTGCCACCCCTTGACGGTTCTCCGTCGTGATGAGTCCACCAGGCTCATGCCTGAACCGAGGATGGTCGTCAGGATTGGCGATTATCTCGGCGAAGAGAGGATCATTGCCATAGTCCTGCACCACCTCCTGCCGGAAGTCGTCATTGACCAGGCTAGGAGGCTGGGATGAAGGCAATTCGCCTTCAAGCATCTCCGCAAGCGTAACGGGTACATCGTGGCGCTCGTGCTCCCTAGTGGATGCTGGGTCCACGGTTTCATGCTCCTTGAGCAACTGGGCGGCTACGTCCCGTTCTTCACGCTGCTCTCTGAGGCGAGTGCTTCGCCTCCGTTCATCGTCACGCATAGCGCGTACTTCCAGGACATGCTCCCTGAGCTCCTGGTATCGGTGGAGAGGTAAATCCTCTCCATCAGGGTCTATGCGGCAGTCTGCCTGCACATACTCATGAGGCTCGTGAGCCTCCCCGACTACATCACTCTCAAAGTAGCGTGACAAGCAGTCTGCCACTTTGTTGAGTTCACCTTTAACATAGGTGATGTCGAACTGGTATCTCGACATGTAGTCTATCCACCGTCGCTGACGTGGCGACAAGTTCACCTGAGTTTTAAAGAACTCAAGGGCCTTGTGGTCCGTTATGATGTGGATGGGGTATCCCATCAGCTTATCCTCCCACTTGAGGAGAGCCTCGAGTATGGCAAGAGTCTCCAACTCGTGCACCGCATAGTTTTGCTGGGCCGTCGTGAACTTCTTCGACATGAACCCTGCTGGGCGGCACGTCTGCCAGCTGCTTCCCTGGCCGTACATGGCCCCGACGCCTGTCTTAGACGCGTCGCAAATGAGCCATATAGGCTCGTCCCGTCTAGGGTCGATTGGTCGAGTCACCGGAGTCTTCGTACAGATCCGTTTGACCATCTCGAAGCACCACTGGTGCAACGGCCTCCAATTGAACGGTGACCCGTTCTGCGTCATGGCCATAAGTGGCCCAGTATAGGCTGTGACATCGGGCAAGAAGCTCGATATGTAGTTGACAAGGCCAACGAATCGTTGGATGTCATTGTAGTTTCGGGGCGTGCGCCACTCCCGAATACGATCGAGCTTGTCCTGATCAGGGTGGATACCCCGCTTGTCTATGACATGCCCTAGGCAGTCTATACTCTGAGCGTAGAGCTCACATTTTTTCCACTTCAAGTACAACTTGTACTTGCGCAGTCGTTCGAATACGACTCTGAGGTGCTGCTCATGCTCCTCCATGGTATCCAAGTAGATGAATATGTAATCTAAGTAGACGTGCATGAAACGTCCTATTATGTCTCGGAAGATAGAGGTCATTAGCCTCTGGAAAGTTGCTGGAGCATTGCAGTCTCCAATCTGCATTATATTGCTCGTGAATGTACCCATGATCGACGCAAATACGGTCTTGGGTACGTCCTCGGTGCGAATGCGCACCTGCTCGTAAGCGTCAGTAAGGTCAATCTTCGAGCGATACTTCGCCCGAGCCACGTCTTCCCGGATCACCTCTTGATCTGGTAAAGGAGTTACATCCTTTATGGTATTGTCATTGCGCTGACGCGCATCAAGAGCTGTTCGAAGGGTTCCATCCTTCTTCGGGATGCACAATAACGGTGCAGCTTGAGCGGTGGTGCATGGGGACCACCATTGAGCATTCAAATAGCGATTAGTCTTATCGCGTAGTTGCTCCTGGAGGGCGCGTGGACAGCGTGGCAAGTGGTACTTATACTGCTTGTTCTCGTCTATGAGATTAATCTCATGATTCACCTCCCGCCATGGCGGGAGCTCCTCCTTGGTCCCATTGACCATGTCGGCAAATTCTTCTTGCCATTGCTGACGCAACCGAGGGATATCTTCCTCACGAAGGCTTGTCGCCTTCTGCTTCCCCTTCATGCGTACCGGGGGAAGTACTTCCACCGTCTCTGAGGGTGGCCGAGGCGGCGGCGCGTACTGTTCTCGCATTGCGAGCACCCGATTGACACTGTCATCAGGTATATGTAGTCTCAGCGGGGCACCCGCTACCGCTGCCTTACAAGCCACGAGGCTTCTTCCCTCACGTACAAGCGAGTACGCTACGGATACCTCGTCCGGGGCTGGCTGGCGATACACTGGTTTGACGGTCATCCGTCTCTGGTGCGCATTTCGCGCACACGTGGCTGCCACCAGCTCGTTCCACTCTTGCGGCATTCGGGGTTGTATGCCCAGTCGTACTCCGGTAGGGGAGCTGGTCGTTCCCATAGAGACCGTGTGTCCCCCTCTACTGAGGCTTCCCGTATGCCCAGTCGTACTCCGGTAGGGGAGCTGGTCGTTCCCATAGAGACCGTGTGTCCCCCTCTACTGAGGCTTCCGCCTCTCGAATGCTGTCTTTCAAGTCTTCCAACTTGACTCGTGAGGACGTAGGTGGACATACGTCCACTGAGTCCTCCCGTCGTCTCGCCTTGCGATGGCGTTTGTCTGGAGGCCTTGCGCCTCGAATCTCAGGAGCGATTATTCGCTCGTTGCTCCTCTTGGAGGTTTGATACTCCTCCTCGCTCATCATTACCACGTTGTGGTCTGCTCTCAGTCCAGGCATAGCCTGCACTTCCTCCTCCACATCCTCCACGGCCGGCACTCTGCGCCGGCCAAGTCATGGAGAGTCCTTGCGTTTCTCCGTAGTGCGATGACGTCGCAGACGATTATCAGTGTCGTCTGCTGTTGCTCGTTCGGCTGGGATCACTTTCCCATTCACTAGTACCTGACATTGGTCAAAGTCTAGTATGACTTTGTTACGCCGCATGAATGGCGTTCCCAGTATCATGTCGTAGCGATCGAAGTTCGCTACATCCATGTATTCACGGCTATGTGAGCCCGGCGTTTGGACATTCACATTTGTCCCGTACTGCACCATGGCTCGGCTCCCTACGGTGCCCAGCTGTAACGCCAATGGCGTATCCAACTCCTGCACGGATATTCCGTACACATGGGCGAACTGGGGCGTTATGCCCGATGTGGTACTCCCAGAGTCCCATAGGGTCCATGCCTTGTGGCCGTCTACGTCCACATACGAGACCAGGCACTCCTTGTCTGCTCGCTTCAATGTAGGGCGCTGCAAAGTGCCCTCTGCACGACGAAGGGTCACCTTCTTCATCCGAACCACGTTATTCCGTTTGGGGTCATTTGCGGACGGCCAATCCGTCATCGCCGCTAGGCACTCAGAGTCGCTGTCGTGACTGTAATACTCATTGTCGTAGACGTCGTCATATACGTCGACTGTGACATACTCCTCCCCCTCCACGACCACACTCTCGGGCTCGGCGCCCGATGCCTCCTCTGGGGGCTCCTGGTCGTTTGTGGGGTTCTCCGCCTCAGAATCGGCAGATACGTCTCCGTCACTCCCACTCGCGGCTGCAGTATGTGCAGCTCGAGGTGGGCGCGGGGTGTATACCCCTTCCTCGGGGGTCCTGGCTTCGCAGGGCAGTTGGTAGCGTAGTGGCCTGGTTAAGGTGGGCGCGGGGTGTATACCCCTTCCTCGGGGGTCCTGGCTTCGCAGGGCAGTTGGTAGCGTAGTGGCCTGGTTGGCCACACGCGAAACAAGTCCCCGTCTGACCTGGTGGGTTGGCCGGTTTGAAGTCCGGCCTTGATTTAGGACGTTCTCCGTCCGGCGCCCGCTCTGGGCGTGGGCGGCTCCGCCCTCGGTTCGCAACAGGGGTCTTGCATACAACAAACCGCGTGTTGCAGTCACGATCCAAATCGGTCTTCTTGGCCAGGAAGGTCCCCACATGCTGACCCCGTGAGGGCGTCCCACCAGGCGGTAGTCGCCTGGATCCCCCTTTGTGTCCACTCCGATGTTCGTAGTGGTTAGCAGTCTTCAGAGACTGCTCATACCGGATGGCATATGCCACGAATTCTTCCACATCGTTGACTTCTGGGGACAAGCCGTCCTCACGTATCAAATAGCGGTGCATATCCGCTGGAATGCCATCCAAGAACGTTTCGAGCATTGTATACCCGTCCGGGTATACTGCCATGTTCTGGGCATGGTCTTAAGGGTATCATAGAACCCTTGTACTCCCAACTTCTCGGTGTACTTGGCGGACTGGAAGTCCCGCCTTGCATCCTATTAAGGGTATCATAGAACCCTTGTACTCCCAACTTCTCGGTGTACTTGGCGGACTGGAAGTCCCGCCTTGCATCCTGGAGCGTTGAGGGGTGTACGAATCGATCGTACAGTCCTGTAAGGACTCCTTTAAATGTCCAGTCATATTGGACACGATTGACGTGCAGTACTGCCCGTCGAAACCAACCCATGGCCTCTCCGGCCAAGAACTCAGGCAGAACGAAAATTCGTTCTCGTTCCATACGGTCACCTCCGTATAAGCACATGGCAAGATGGGTGCATACATCCATCGCCCAATCTTCCAGGTCGCTGAACTTGGACGCGCCTGTATAGGCGCGAATGTGCCTACTGTCTGCTTTACGCAGCTTCACTCTGTCTGGTAACCGTAAGGTTACGCCCAGGGCATCATCGACTACTCGATGCAGGCGATCGTGCATGGCTTCACGATGCATTCAGATGGCTTCCCGCTGACCCGGGGATCTAGTCGCCAAATCAGCGGCATGGGGAAGTGACTTTCCCCATCCACCTTGCGGGGGACGTCCCGAGCCTCCTCGACTGTGGGCATAATTGCCCTCGTCTCGAGGAATCGACCTAGGGCCGTCATCCCAGCCGTTACCAGGGACATCACGTCTCGTGGCGCCATCTCAATCGAGGAAGTCTCCTCGATCATGATCGTTGCGCCGCCCTGGACCTGGAGAAGCTTGATTCTCCTGACCCTGCGTGACGAATTGACGACGCATCTCGTCAATGGGCTTAGTGCCCTCGAATACGATGCCCTGATCGTCTATAAGGGACTGTCCCTTAGTCCTGAGGTCGCCATTGCGCATACGTTGGTACGCGACTCTGTCGCTCAACGTTTCGGCCATGGGCACGCGCGGCATCACGGATGCCTCGCTTTCCACTTTGAGCACAGTGCTATCGTGCCCATCCGGACCTGACATATCTGTCCTACGGTCATGGTTACGCATGTGCGGGGGCTCCTCATGCCACCCTGGTCCCGCTGGAGTATAAAAAGTACTCACCGGTCGTACTTCGGGCACTTCTTGCGCCCGTGCTAGTGCCTCCACTAGCTCGATTCCGACGTCTTGATTGCGTCGTGCTGAGCATTCCTCGGACGTGTGGCTCCAGGGGGTCGAGACCCCCGATTGCCGTGTGGCCTTACGCTGCACATACATTTGCAGCTCCATAGTGAGCACTCTCACCATTAAATCAGTATATTTCGTACTGAATACATTGGGCACTTCGTGCCCTTGTCGCCTAAGTGCTACTATATGGGCTGACGCGTAGCGCTCGAGTCGCGCTTGGGTGGTGTATTTCATCACCTCTGGGTGCAAGTCCCAGAACACCCGCAAGCGCACGGTGTACGCGGTTTTCAGCTGCTGTTCCTCTGCTCCAACGTCGTCGTCACTTGACGACTCCATCACCTCCTCTGGAAGCTCTACAACCTCCGGAGCTTCCTCCACTGCTGGTGTGCGCGGAAATCAATCTTCCGCACGGTATCCTTCAGGCCTTGCAGCCTCCTCCGGTACCTCTTCTAAGCGGGCTTCCGCTACTTTAGAAGGCATTGGGCCCGCTGTGGACCGCCTGGTCCCACTGCTCCGGCTCGCAGGGAGGGTTCTCCCAGTCCGTACTGACGACTCGGCATCTCCTGGGGCGCCATAGGCGCCGGTTGACTGTCGGCCGTCCTGTGGGGGTCCTTTGGAAGCCAGTCGGCTAGACCGTCGCGGTCCTCCTGGCAGCTGCGTAACTGGGGGCGTTAATCCCCCGGGCATCTTGTCTTGGAGGCGTTGCGGACCGTCCTGCTGTGAGCTTTCAGCTCTCCGGGCCTCGCTCTCATTCCCGGCCAGGTCGGCACTCTGACCTCAGTCTCGAGCCTTGGGTCTTACCTGACCCGCATTGGACGCTGACGCGTCCTGGGTGTCTGCTGGGTCTCCCCGTAGGTCGTGGGCATTTCGCCCACCGTCAGTGGGCGCTGCAGGTATGGGATTACTCATCGATCCCCTGTTTGAAATTTGCACGGTGTGGCTGTGCAAGAAGCTCGAGAAGCTGATAGAGTTCTGTCAACGAACTCAACGACTGACGTCGGATGCTAGGCAATAGATCCTAGCTGGCGGATTCAAAAAAATGTAATGAAGTTACGAATTTGAGAGAGCTTAGTGTGCACACAACACTGAATCAGACCAGACCGGTCTATTGACAATGTAGTTTACAACACAATAAGCTGCTTTGTAAGCAGCTGAGTAACTAATTATATACGAATGTAAATAATATTATATTATAATAAATATAATATATAAGCTGCTTTGTAAGCAGCTGAGTAACTAATTATATACGAATGTAAATAATATTATATTATAATAAATATAATATAATATGTACTACTATACAGTAAGTAAAGCTATGTGGCCAACGCCACATAGCGGACTACGCTACATGTATATATTTGGTCTCCCGAGGTCAAAGGGTGGTGTAAGGGGCGAGAGAAGGCTGGAAAGAGCACCCTGCCCATGTTCCGGGACACTACTAGGAAAAGGTACTAAAAGAGGAGTAAGATCTAGAAAGTGGAAGCAGAAAGTATACATGGGAGTTGAATCCCTACTGAGCCCAGAGGCGGGGGTTACGCCCACTACTGCCGTCTGTGAGTCCTGCACCTGGAAAGGTCATTTCCCGGGTGCCGTTGTTGGAAGTCCCGGAGTTTGTCGAGGGCACCTTCGAGGTTTCGGCATGGTTCCCAAGTGTCATCTTCTGGGCTATATCCCTTCCACCATACAAGGAAGTGGGGTCGTCCACGAATATTCCGGGAGTCGAGGATGTCTTCAACCTCGTAGTGGTACTCGTCCTCGACCTCGACTGGGGGAGGGGGCTCGGGGCATCGTTTGGGGAAGGGATCCGGGGGGTATTGTTCCAGGAGATGGATGTGGAATACCGGGTGCAGACCTTTTAGTCCTGGGGGAAGCTCGATCATGTAGGCGTGGGATGAGACCTTCTTCAATATTTTGAACGGGCCGAGGCGCTTGTGATCGAGTTTTGGGGAGGGCTGGTGGGTGCGGAGGTGGTGTCGATCTAACCATACCTTTGTCCCGGGGGTCCAGTTGGGGGTGTCTTCCCGTTTCCGGTCGGCATGTTTCGCATAGGCCCGGTTCGCGGTGTCGATCTCTTCCCAGAGAAACTCGTGGAGGGATTGGAGATCCCGGGCAACCTCGTGGGCGGCGTGCAACAGGATGTCCCGGAGCGAGAGTGTCAGTCGAGGGTGGTATCCCTTGTTGGCAAAGAAGGGGGATACCCCGGTGGCAGAGTGCGGCGTGTTGTTGTAGGTGAACTTGGCCAGGGGGAGCTCGGCGCGCCAGTCATCCTGCAAGTAGTTGACGTACAGTCGGAGGTACTGCTCGAGAGACTGGTTGACCCTTTCAGCTCGGCGCGCCAGTCATCCTGCAAGTAGTTGACGTACAGTCGGAGGTACTGCTCGAGAGACTGGTTGACCCTTTCGGTTTGGCTGTCGGTTTCGGGGTGGTAGGCGGTAGAGAGGTTAGTCTTTATTTCAAGTGCCTTACACAGGGAAGTCCAAAACTTGGACACGAAGAGGGGGCCACGGTCGGAGACGATGTCGTCCGGGAGTCCATGTTTGGCGAAGACGTGCTCAAGGAACAGTCGGGCGAAGTCTGGGGCGGTATCCGTGGTGTGGCAGGGTAGGAAGATGCCCTGTTTGGTTAGCCTACACACAACAACGAGAATGGCATCGAACCCTTCAGATTCCGGGAGTTCGATGATGTGGTCCAGGGATATGGAGAACCAGGGGCGTCGCCCAACCAGCAGGGGTTTCAGGAGTCCATATGGTCGGTGTCGGGGGACTTTGGCCCGGAGGCAGGGTTCGCATGATCGAATGTAACGGGTCACGTCCTTCTTCAACCCTGGCCAAAAGTAAGTCCGGGAGATAAGCTGGAGGGTCTTACATATTCCAGGGTGTCCCCGGAGCTTGTGGTCGTGGTGTTGATGGAGGACGTCGTAGCGGAGTCGGGCGTGATCCGGGACGTAGATGCGGCTGTCCTGGAGGAGGAGTTTTTTGTCAGAGGACAAGGAGAAGGTGGGGTCCCGGTTGGTTCCGTTGGGGGGGTTGCGGGGGTTGTGGTCAGTGAAGTACTTGTCTCAGGGGGCGCGGCGGATCTGGCTCAGGGTCCCTTTGTCGTTCAAGATCAGTACGGCATTCAGATGTTCAGGAGGGATCACCACGCGATGATTGAACACATTGCGTTCCACCTCGAATGACTTCTTGGAATAGACGTCTGGTCGACGGGTGAGGGCATCGGGTTTAGCTCCAAGTCATCCCAGGCGGTACTGGATCATGAAGTCGTATTTCGAGAGAACCTCGGACCATCGGGCCTGCCGTCGACTAAGTTGCTTGGTCGTGGTGAAATACTGCAGGTTGTTGTGATCCGAGTAGACCTGAATCTGGTGCCAGGCCTGCTCCTTTGAGGTAGGCTCGCCATTGTTTGAAGGCTTCGACGATGGCAAGGAGCTCCTTGTCGTAGATGTCGTAGTTGAGCTCGGCGTCGATCATGGACTGGGTGTAGAAGGCAACTGGCCGGGGCTCCCCACCATCAGATCCCATCTGCGAGAGAATCCCGGCGATGGCGTAGTCGGAGGCGTCGCATTCTAGGATAATTGGAAGGGCCGAGTCGTAGTGCCAGAGGACGGGGGCAGCTGTGACAGCCTCCTTGAGCAGCTTAAAGACGCTCTGGCACTTACTGTCCCAGTTCCAGGCAACGTCCTTGCGTGTGAGCCGGTTGAGGGGTTTCGTGATGCCGGAGTAGTTATTTATGGACCTCTGGTAGAAATTAGCAAAACCCAAGAAGGATTGTACTTCCTTGATGTTCCGGGGCTGCGGCCAGTTGACGATGGCCTTGACCTTGTGGGGGTCCATGCGAACGCCGTTTGGGGATACGATGACGCCAAGATACTCAACCTCTTCTGTGTGGAATGAACACTTCTCGGGCTTGGCATGGAGGTTGTGCTCCCAGAGGCATTTGAGGACTTGCCGGACATGTTTCTGGTGGTCCTCCTGCGAGTTGGAATAGATGAGGATGTCGTCTAGGTAGACGATCACGAAGACGTCGCTCATGTCGTGGAAGATGTCGTTCATGAAGTATTGGAACGTGGCGGGGGAGTTAGTCATTCCGAAAGGCATCACAAGGTACTCAAACAGACCATACCGCGTGCGGAACACGGTTTTCCACTCGTGTCCCGGGGCGATGCGGATGTTGTTGTAACCGGAGCGGAGGTCGATCTTCGTGTAAACCTTGGCACTGCGGAGTCGATCGACCAGATCGCCAATGAGCGGGAGCGGGTAGCGGTTCTTCTTGGTGATCTTATTGAGTCCCTGGTAGTCGACACAGAGTTGGAGCGAGCCGTCCTTCTTCTTGGCGAATAGAACCGGGGCTCCGGCGGCGGAGGCGGAGGGTCGGATGAATCCCTTACCGAGCATTTCGTCGAGGTAGTCCTTGAGGGCCCGGAGTTCGACCTCCGACATGTTGTACACCTTGCTGAAAGGGGGGGCAGCTCCTTCCTCAAGGTTGATGGTATGGTCATAGGGACGGTGAGGGGGAATCTCCTTGGCGTCTCCTTCGGAGAATACGTCAGCGAACTCATGATACTCCGGGGGAACTACTTCTCGGAGGATTTGCTCCTCGGTTTTCCTTTCTGGGGGAATAGCGTCCCCTTGTAGATGTTCTTCTGGGAGAGAAGGCGAGGTGTGCAGCTGAAACGTGGGAGTTCCATCCTTCATGAGGCAGGCGAAGGGGGCGGCCCCAATGATCCTAATGTCGAGTGCGTTCGGGTCAATCGGGGTCGTGGATGCCTCAGCCGAAGCGGGTGTGATGCGTGTCTGAGACCTGCCGGGGTAGTTCGGCCCTTTGTACTTGTTCCGAGGAATGTTTGGGGGTCGATTAGGGGCCTTGTGGTCTTGGACGGGCATGGGTGGTGCATGCGTGTGGGGCATGGCAGTTGTCCCGGGGGTGTCGGGCGTCAGGTCACTTCCTAGGGCCTGGAGGTGCATGGCGGTTGAGGGGTGGTCTTTGGGTCCCAGGAAGGTCATGGTGAGCGTCCTCCAATCGATGTCGGGGTTTGTGTCGCGCAGCCAGGGTAGTCCCAGCACCATCAGGGTCGATTCGTGAAGTCGCGTGACCAGGAAGTCGGAGGTGAACTCGTAGTTGTTGTCCAGGGTCACACGTCCTGAGTGAGACCTCTGGATAGGGCCGGAGGAGGAGGGGGTGCTGTCGAGGCGTTGCAGGCAGAGGGGCTGGTCGAGGGAGTCATGGGGGAGGTCGAGGGCGTCGCTGATGAAAACTCTGGTGGCTCCGCTGTCAATGAGGGCCGATATTGGTCCCGGGGCGCCGTCCAGCCTGGCATTGATGACGAAGGACCGGGATGAGCAGGACTGGAGTCCGGAGGGTGGTGGGGGCCCGTCCTTTGGGGTAGGGTTTGGAGAGTGGGGGATGTCGAAGGGGAGTTGCTGGTCGTTGGGTGTCGGGTCCCGGATCAGGCGAAGGGTAAGATGTCGCCAATCGATGCAGGAGTTGGTATCTCAGAGCCACGGGAGCCCTAGGACCAGGGGTGTGAAAGGGTGGAGTTTGGTTATCAACATCCAGAGGGTGTGAGTCTGTCCGTTGGTGAAAGTAACGGGCATACACATGAAGTGAGTGATGTCCCCCGCTGTAGAGGCGTCTCCGTCGAAGAGGCAGAGCCGTACTGGGACTGGGAGTCGCTGAGCAGGTTCTGGGGCGAAGGTAGACCATGCTTCGTCGATGAAGTTGTTGGTGGCGCCACTGTCAACGAGGGTGTCGAGGGGGGTTCCGGAGGGGGTGAGGTGGGTTTTGAGGAGGAGGGAGTGTGAAGAGTGGGAGGGTAGGTAAGCCGTGAGGGTGTCCTGTATGAGTGTGTGAGGTGGGTTTTGAGGAGGAGGGAGTGTGAAGAGTGGGAGGGTAGGTAAGCCGTGAGGGTGTCCTGTATGAGTGTCGTGGAGCGAAGATGTGAGACCGAGGCGGAGAAGATGTTGGGGTTGATTCCGCGATTTAGGGCGTCTTCCGGGTCTAAATCGCCGGGTCGTTTTCTGAATACTCGTAGGTGGCGTCCTCCCCTTCGAAGGTCCAGGTGGCACGTCCCATGACCTGTCATTGGAGGCACTCGGAGATGAAATGGTCTTTCTCACCACAGAGTATACAGACACCCTCCCTTCTCCATTGTTTCTGCACATCCCTTGGGACCTCAACCCAGAGTCGCCCCTTTTTCGAGAGCCAGTTGGCCTGGAGGGCTTCTTTGTCCTGCTCGTTGGCGAAGTCGGGATCTTCAGAGTCTTCTGGGAGTTCCTCGGGGTCTGGCACGTCGCCCAGGTTGTTGGCGGCCATGGCGGCGTTGAGTTGGGCCTGGGGGCGGGCGCCGCTGCCGGGGTTAGTATTGGGCAGGCCGCGACTCACCAGGGGTCGGCCGCCAGGGAATGCGGGGGGACCGGGGTTTCGGGTTTGGGGGTTGGGGGTTTTGCTGGAGGGCCATGGGGGTCCTCCCCTAGGGTTCCAGGAGGGTTGGGAGTTCGAGTACTCGCTGCGGTCTTCCCAGTAGCATTGGTCAATCTGCATGACGAGGGCCTTGTATCCGTCATAGGAGGGTTGCTTCAGGGCGAGTCGGAGGATGTCCTTGATGCGTTGTGGCAGAGCACGGCGGAGAGCGTATCAGAGGGTGCTGTAGTTTCAACCTGTCTCATAAGCTTCCTTCTCAAAACGTACGATGAAGGTGGTAAAACGCTCTTCAGAGTGCATTCGGAGGTTGAAGAGGTTGTCCTTGGCCTCAGCCACGGTGTCATAGATCCCGAATTTCCCGGAGAACTCGTCGACGAAGACTTGCCAGCGAGAGAGTGCCAGGTTGTTGGGGTCAAACTGTATAAGGGCCGTGTAGTAGTCGAAGGCGATCCCCTGGAGGTATGATGCAGCAAAGGCCACCCAGGAGCTGTCAACCTGAAATGTGAGCGGCTTCGCCTGAAATGTGTTAAGACATTGGGTGAGGAATGTACGCCATTTTCGGGGGTCCCAGCCTGTGAACGCATTGGGTTTCTGAATGTCCAAACGTCCTTCGCGGGCAAGGGCATCGCGAGCATCGTTCGGTCCAGCAGTGTTGCAGGGGGGAGGGCCAGCATTGTAGTAGTAGTAGTAATGATTACCCCCCCCTCCTTGTGGAGGAAAAGCACCGAGGGCAGGACCCCACCCGCCTGGAGGGCCTCCTCCGGGTGGCTCACCTGGGGGTCCACACCCGGGGGGTCCGTTATCCCAGGGGGGTTCATTCCTGCCGGGAGGAGGCCCAGGTCTCCACGCAGGGGGTGGCGGAGGTGGGGGGCCTGGGGGTCATCCTCGAGGTTTGGCTGGGGGTGGCGGAGGTGGTCGGGGAGGGTTCGGCGGTGTCGGGTCGGTCAGAGGGGAGCCGGGTTGCACGGGGGATGTTCAGCCCGGGAGGGTCATGCTTGCATCGGAGGTCGCGGGGGGTTCCGTAGGTCAAAGTGGGGTGGCGGATCGCAACGGAAACTGGGTTCTGGAGGGACCAGGGTGGGCACGGATGTGGGATGTTGTTCATTGTTGCCACGTGTGAGCTCGTCGATGTAGCACAGTGTGTCATCCGTGCTGGGGGTGTCCACCTGGGCTCTACCGGGGTTTGCCGGGGGCGGAGGTTGGGCGTTGTCCATTCACGGAAGCGGTTCCAGGAGTCTCTGGGGCTGTCCCCAGGTCTCGAAGGTACTAGGAACGGAGTTAGCCCTGCGGCGAGTTGACAAGCCTACCGTGCAGGCAGCGGGTTGATCGAAGAGGCCTCCAGTCAGGTTGAGGGACCGCAATATGGCTGAGGCGTTTTGTTGCTCTTCCCGTTGTCGTTGTTCCAGAGTGGGGGCTGCGGGGGCTGCCGGGGCCAGTTCTGGGGGTTCCTGTCGAACATGAATTGAGCGACCTGGGTCCGTGGGGTCGTTGAGGGGTTGAGGGGAGGGGGACGCATGGACTTTGTTGAGCAGCTGCTACAATTCTTCTTGGAGGATTGTATTGCGCCTATACTTTACCATAGTTTGCTCCGGGAGTTCTCCTCGCGTGAGGCAATCCCCGAATTCAACCAAGCAATGAGCCCATTCCTCCGGAGTGCCTTCGAAGTTGTTGTGCCTGAATTCCGTGAGCAGCGCCCTTGCCTGTTGCGCGAAGTCCTCCGGTGAAATCCTGAGTGAGCAGAGTACTTCGTCCCGTTGCCGTTTATACTCCTCGAGGCGTCGTCGTCCCATTGGCAAGGGAGGGGTTCAAGTGGGTGGAGCGGCGGCCGGGTAGTGACGAGGGGGGTAGTCGGGGTAGGGGGGTCCTCAGGGTTCTCGGGGTTGGGGAACGGGGCGCTGGTAGCCGTAGTAGGGGGTGGGTGCAAAGGGGCCCTCGCTGGGGGGAATCGGACAAGGTCCACTGGGTACTGGTGGGGTCTCCGGCAGGCCCCTGGAGATGCTCCGATACGAGGGGACCTCCACGGGTCGTGCCATCCACTGGGTACTGGCGGGGTCTCCGGCAGGCCCCCGGGGATGCTCCGGTACGAGGGGACCTCCACGGGTCGTGCCATGGCTAAGTTGGGCGGAGGGGCCCAGCTGGCTGAGGGCCCCAGATCATAGAAGGATGGGTCGGGGGCCCAGTGGCGGTGGAGATACGGAGGTTCGTACAAGAGGGGTAGATAGACGGGGCAGGGGGTCTGCGGAGTAATGATTGGGTACCGGGTGCCCATAGGGGTCGGTCTGGTAGCCCGTGGGATAGTAGGTATGAGTATACGTAGCCATCAAGAACGGTGTAAGGAGGGAGTCTTGATATTATGTCAGGTTCCGCTGAGTTAGTAGGTATGAGTATACGTAGCCATCAAGAACGGTGTAAGGAGGGAGTCTTGATATTATGTCAGGTTCCGCTGAGTCAGGGGCTTTCTGGAAAAGCAATTCGCCTTTACGATGCGGACTTGACCTGCAGATACTCGGGTGTCTGGAACTCCGGGGCTAGGACTCCGGGGTTCAAGACGTGGACAGGGGTAATCCTGGGAGAGGGAACTTGGTCCAGGGGTTTTGGGTTCCAGGTAGCTGAGGGTAGGGCAGGGAGTCGAGTCGTGAACCGGGAGTTCTAAGACGAGACCAAGTCAGTAAATTAAAGTCACGAAGTGCGTACTAGTCTTAGAGCACGCGATTATCCAAGCGTGCCAGTCAAGCATGCCAGTCAATGTGTACCAGTCAAATAGAGGGCACGCAACAATTCAAGTAACCAAGCTAAAGCAATGTAAACAGTGTAACAGTGTAATATCAAGACTAACAAATACAACGGGGAACTACGCTATAAGTACTATGGGACCGGGTCTTGGGGTTCCAGGGTGTCTGAGATGAGTTCCGGGAGTCATTGAGTAGCGGGCAGGGACTGTATACCTGGATCGTGTGTGTGGGGCGCGCGATCAATTAACGCGGAGGGAGCTGTGATGTGTGATGCGTGTGATCCGATTGTTGATCGGGGCTGGTGGCGGCTGATGGCGGTCCTTGATGCGCGTGATGGCAGCGCCGGTAGTCGTGATGGCGGGGCGTGTCCTGTGGGGTTGGAGGGAGGGTCCTCCTCAACCGCCTCCGCCACCCCCAGCCGAACCTCGAGGACGACCCCCAGGCCCCCCACCTCTGCCACCCTCTGCGTGGAGACCCAGGCCTCCTCCCGGCAGGAATGAACCCCCCTGGGACAACGGACCCCCTGGGCGTGGACCTCCAGGTGAGCCACCCGGAGGAGGCCCTCCAGGCGGGTGGGCAAATGGTGTTCCGGGAGTGTCCCGGGGTGGATCCGGAGGGAAGGGGTCGTGACAGCTTGCATCACAAGTCACAAAAATCTTATTATCACTAGGATTTTTATGGTCAATAGTCGTGAGGCAGTTTCTTCCTACAACTAAAGCTTTGATGCCTTTGAATGCCTGTTGATGTTCCCTGGTCCAAGCTGAAAGCCCTTTATTAAACTCCTTCCATGTCAATGGTGTCAACACTGATGTATGCTCGGCCAATGCTGGGAGAAACACCACCACATAACGAACCAACCCTAAGAATTGACAAACATGTTTTGCTTTATGGGTACAGGCCATGTGAGAATTCTTTTGACCTTAGACAAATCTGCCTCAATGTCTTGCTCAGAAATATGATGACTAAGAAAATCCAGTTCGGTACAAAAAAAATCACTTTTCTTCAATGAACAGAAAAGCTTTAAGTCTTGCAACACCTCTAAAATTTTGATAACGTTCTCATGATGTTCCTCCAGTGATTTTGATCAGATAATGATGTCATCGAGATACACGTGACAAATCTTTCCAATGTACTTCCTCAGTGCAAGCATGATGCATCGTTGTTGAGTGGCAGGAGCATTCTGCAGCCCCATTGGCATGATGACCCACTCCCATAACTCAAAAGGCATCAATGTAGCTGTATAATTCACATCATCCAGGTGAACGAGCATTTGAAAAAAGGCATTCGTGAGATCAATCTTTCTCCAAAAGCAAGTGCCAGGCCAGGTATAGTCAGCCAGTATGTCATCAATCTGTGGGAGGGGAAAATTGTCAGGGATAGTGTTTGCGTTTAGCGTTCGGTAATCATTTATCCAATGGGGCAGAACCGTGGGATCAGACTTCAGAATCACAAAAGAAGGGCTTGCATATTGTGAGGACAAAGGACAGATGCAACCCGCAGCTAGGTGGTGATCAATTAAAGTCTTCCACCCATGTCTAAATTTTTGTGGACATGAATAAGATCTTGCCACTGCGATTTAAGCCAATGGTTTGACCTGGATGCAATGATATACACTTGTCAGGAGCTCATCAGTGTGCAGGAGATCCTGTGAGAACAAATTTGCATAACACTTCTTCATCTTCACATCCATCCCTTTCAGTCTCTTTTTCATTGTCAACTCTTCAATTCTAGCCCTGATCAACCCCAACACCAAAGGTTCACCCATGCCTGCATGATCATCCACAACAGGAAATTTGTGTGTGCTCTTTGCAACCAATGCCTCCAGCTCCAAATGAACTAATTCTCGCTTCTTCCAAACCATCTTTTGCTCCTCAAGAATTGCCTTTTTCTTCAAGCAACGTTTGACATGAGCCTCTACAGAGGGGTTTTTCCTGGATAAGGGATTCAACAAATCAAAATTTTCCCTCATGTCCACTGCAGAATGTAGTACAGGGTCAACAACAATGTGGTTTCTTTCCAAGAATTGTAGGCCTAATATCAATTTGGAGTGTAAATTTGGACAGACAATGAACACTTGAGATCGGAAATGCCATTGCGCACAGGGAGATACAACAACAAGTTTTACATATGTCAATAAGACTTTTGCTTCTTGGTTCTTTCTATCATTTGTGAAGGCCCCTGCTACTTCTAGCGGTTGTGGCAGCATGAGAACAGGCAGTTTCAATTTATGTATGAGGATTGAAGAAATCAGTGCTGGAGGGACACCTATGTCAATCAACACATCGGAGATAAGTGTGGGGGTTATAGATGGAGCCAAGATGAAACAAGAATAAGTCAGATGTCGTGGAAGGATGTACTCAGCACCCACTTCACTGCTATCTTTGTCTTCATCCAAGAACTTGTCAAACATAGCCACAACGGTCACTGTACCCTCTCCCTTTCTTCCATTTGTCCCCTCTTTCCCTTTATCCTTCAAAAACTTTGTGCGGGCAGCAGCTGCAAAAACCTCTGTGAGCTTATGAGTCTCATATTCAGCTAGTGTTAGCAGTTTATCCCCCTCAGGACAGTCACATGCTCAATGATTGACATACAACTGCCAACAACAATAGCATCCATTATGCTGATCCAGGAGCGCCTGCTCATCAGCTGTTAAGGTATAAACGTAAACGCATGACCCCAGGTTGCCTGTCAATGGAACCTCTCCCTTACTTCCCCCACCACTGGCCTCTTCCTCGTTCTCCCTGATCCACGCACATACATCAGATAAGTCAATGTTGGACATGACCTTCTCAACATGTTCTTCCTCCTCAATACCCTTATAACTAAAGAAATGTTTTGCATTGTACTCAAAGGTATCAAGTTGTTGTGGTCCAATCAATCCTTGCAAGGACATTTTGGGGTGGACAAGACTTATGCTGCACTTTGTTACTCTTACTACTGGCCAAACATGCGCCATGACCTGATTAAAGGTTATATTCCTTCCTGCATTGAGTGTCAACAAAATAAAAGTTTGACTAAGTGTCAGGTTCCGCTGAGTCGGGGGCTTTCCGGGAAAGCAATGCCCTTACAATGCGGACTTGACCTACGAATACTCGGGTGTCTGGAACTCCAGGGCTAGGACTCCGGGGTTCAAGACAAGGACAGGGGTAATCCCAGGATAGGGGACTAGAGTCCGGGGGTTTTGGGTTGGAGGTAACTGAGGTTAGAGGGGGTCGAGTTGTGAACCGGAGGTTCTAAGACGAGACCAAGTTAGTAAATCAAGAGTCGCGAAGTGCGTACCTAGAGGGGGTCGAGTTGTGAACCGGAGGTTCTAAGACGAGACCAAGTTAGTAAATCAAGAGTCGCGAAGTGCGTACCAAAACTTAGAGCACGCAAATACTTAGGCGTGCCAGTCGAAGCGTACCAATCAAGGCGTACCAGTCAAGCAAAAGGGCACGCAATAACCAAAGTAATATCAAGACTAGCGAATACAACAGGGAGCTACACTATAAGTACTACGGGACCGGGTCTCGGGATTCCGGGGTGTCTGTGATGGGTTCCGGGGGTCATTGAGTAGCGGGCAGGGACTGTATACCGGGATCGCGCGTGTGGGGCGCGCGATCAATTGACGCAGGGGAAGTCGTGATGCGTGATGTGTGATGGCCGGGAATGAGTCGCGTGATCCGATCGTTGATCGGGGCTGATGGCGGCTGATGGTGGTCCTTGATGCGCATGATGGCGGTGTCGGCGGTCGTGATGGCGGGGCGTGTCCTGTGGGGTCGGAGGGAGGGTCCCAGATGGTGTTCCGGGGGTGTCCCGGGGTGGGCCCGGAGGGGAGGGGTCGTGACATCACCCCCCCCTCAGCGCCGAGACCCTCCGAGGCGCGTGTAGCCGGTAGTTCGGGCCGGGGTTCAACCGTGGGATCCGGCACCTGACTCGCCATGTATCGAAAAAAAATTTTTTTTTACCGTCAAGTTCAAACATGTCGCGCACGCCAACCCATTCCCCGACGCCCCCGCAAACCAACGAGGTCGCGCCCCTCATGGCCTGGGAAGCCCGGGACGCGCGGTATCGAGCCCGCCAAGACCGGGAGCGTGTGGCGGCGCTCGTGCAACAACGTGAGTGGTTCCCGCGCCGCTCGCTTGTCACGACTGACCTTCCTTTTTCAGAACAACACAACATCACTGCTCCGGAGGCGGGTCCCAGCCGGCTCCCGGAGCCTGTTCCCGATGCGGGTCCCAGCGCCCCCCCCGTTCAAGTCGTCCCACGCCCACCTTTGCGCGGATGACTGTCCGCCCTCCCCACCCTAGGCTGCCGGCCCCCCGCTTCCATCGCTCTGGGATGGCGGTGGGGACTGTTGCAGAGGTCCCGGAAGATCAACGCGTTGCGTGGGCGGCCGTGACGCAGGAGCTGTTCGGGGAGGCCCTAGAGAGGCTCCGGGGCCTGCCTGCTCACACCTGGTGTGTGAGCAATGGACCGGTGAGTGGGCTCCTACCTCTTTCCTGGTCGTTCTGCTGACTTTGGTACAGTGCTTGCACTGCGCCCGGCGCGTGGTGCCTTGCCTATTCGAGGCTCTGGGCCCCTCGTCCTGCCGCGATACGTCCATCTGCGAGGCCTGCTGTCTCAACCATGAGCGGTGCTCTGTGTCGGCGCTGTGGAGGGCGCGGTGTGTCTCCCGGGAGCAGGGGTGGCCGCTGGCTGGGGTTACTCGGAGGATGGGAGTTGAGGAGCGGGATTGGGTGGTGGAGCCGGTGGGAGAGGGGGTGGAGCCGGTGGGAGAGGGGGTGGAGCCGGTGGGGGAGGTGCCCACAGCGTCCGCAGAGGCGCCCAGTAGGGGGTCGGGGGGCCGGGGGCGGCCCGTGGTCCTGATCACCCGTCGGGTGACCCGGGCCAGGGCCGGCGGTCACGAGGGTCGCAGGGGGCGCCCCGACAAGGGGAAGAGGCGGGCGTCGCCTAGTCCCTCCCCGGGCCTATCCAAGAGGGCGCGCCTGCCCCTGAGGACCCCATCCCCGATCTTCCTCCCGCGCCTGTCCCCAGCAACATTCTCCCCCCTGTCCGGGGGACTCCAAGCTGGTGAAGTCGGGGCCCTGCAGGCCTCCCGCGCCTGTCCCCAGCAACATTCTCCCCCCTGTCCGGGGGACTCCAAGCTGGTGAAGTCGGGGCCCTGCAGGAGCTGGAGCAGGGGGGTCATGGAGAGGGGGCGAGGAAGGAGACGGCGGCTGGGCGGGATCTGGAGAAGGGTCGGGAGGCGATGATCCGGGACCTGGAGGAGGCCAGGGTCGCCCAGGGGGAAGTGGAGGCTGAGCTAGAGGCTCTGAGGGCGAGGCTCGGGCAGGGAGTGGGGCTTCCGGGGGGTGAGGGGTTGGCAGAGGCCCTGCGTCGGGACGTGGTGGTGGCCGGTATGGCCTCATTGAGTGAGTCTCCCTATCCCCGGATTCGATTCCCCACTGACATTTCCAGGCTGGGCCCGGGAGCACCGCTTGCTCTTGGACGGGGCAGCCGTGGCACTCGCGGCGCTGCAGGAGGGGCAGCGCCCTGAGGTAACGACTCCCGGGGTAGAACGGGGCCTCGACTTGTTGGGGCGGGTGGTGTCGGCACACCGGCGGAGGAACGTGCCCGCCCCCGGTTCCTGGTTCGAGAGAGTTTTGGACGAGGGTGAGTCTCTCCCGTCCTGGGAGCAGTTGGTGGAGGAGGTACTGCGGGAGCACGGCCCGGGGGGGATGGGGGAGGGGTTCCGAGGCTGGCCGGGGGAGGGAGGGAGTGAGGGCCGGTAGTTTTCTTTTTCTTTTTTCTTGTCTTTATTCGCCTGTCGTTTCTTGTTCTGGCCTGATACCGTAAAATATTGTAACTGTAGAAAAAATGTATATACTTGGTCTCCCAGGGTCAATGGGAAGTGTGAGTAAGGGGGGGCAAATGAAACCGGGAAGAACACCTTGCCCAGACTCCAGGACACTACTATGAAAAGGTACTAAAAAAGAGTAAGATCTAGAAAGGGAAAGCAGAAAGTATACATGGGAGTTGAATCCCTACTGAGTCCAGAGGCGGGGGTTACACCCACTACTGCCGTCTGTGAGTCCTGTGCCCGGGAGGGCCGTTTCCCAAGTGCCGTTGTTGGAAGTCACGGAGTTTGTCGAGGGCGCCTTCGAGGTTTCGGCGCGGTTCCCAGATGTCGTCTTCCGGGCCATATCCCTTCCACCGTACGAGGAAGTGGGGTCGCCCACAAATGTTCCGGGAGTCGAGGATGTCTTCAACTTTATAGTGGTACTCGTCCTCGACCTCGACCGGGGGAGGGGGCTCGGGGCGTTGTTCGGGGAAAGGATCCGGGGGGTGTCATTCCAGGAGGCGGACGTGGAATACCAGGTGCAGACCTTTTAGTCCTGGAGGGAGCTCGATCTTGTAGGCGTGGGATGAGACCTTCTTCAATATTTTGAACGGGCCAAGACGCTTGTGATCGAGTTTTGGGGAGGGCCGGCGGGTGCGGAGGTAGCGTCGATCTAACCATACCTTTGTCCCGGGGATCCAGTCGGGGGTGTCTTCCCGTTTCCAGTTGGCATGTTTCACGTAGGCCCAGTTCGCGGTGTCGATCTCTTCCCGGAGAAACTCGTAAAGGGATTGGAGATCCCGGGCAACCTCGTGGGTGGCGTGCGACGGGATGTTCCAGAGCGAGAGTGTCAGTCGAGGGTGGTATCCCTTGTTGGCAAAGAAGGGGGATACCCCGGTGGCAGAGTGCGGCGTGTTGTTGTAGGTGAACTCGGCCAGGGGGAGTTCAGCGCGCCAGTCGTCCTGCAAGTAGTTGACGTACAGTCGGAGGTACTGCTCGAGAGACTGGTTGACCCTTTCAGTTTGGCCGTCGGTTTCGGGGTGGTAGGCGGTAGAGAGGTTAGTCTTTACTTCAAGTGCCTTACACAGGGAAGTCCAAAACTTGGACACGAAGAGGGGGCCACGGTCGGAGATGATGTCGTCCGGGAGTCCATGTTTGGCGAAGACGTGCTCAAGGAACAGTCGGGCGAAGTCCAGGGCGGTATCCGTGGTGTGGCAGGGTAGGAAAATGCCCTGTTTGATTAGCCTACACACAACAACAAGGATGGCATTGAACCCTTCAGACTCTGGGAGTTCGACGATGTGGTCCAGAGATATGGAGAACCAGGGGCGTCGTCTGACCGGCAGGGGTTTCAGGAGTCCATACGGTCGGTGTCGGGGGACCTTGGCCCGGAGGCAGGGCTCGCATGATCGAATGTAACGGGTCACGTCCTTCTTCAACCCTGGCCAAAAGTAAGTCCGGGAGATGAGCTGGAGGGTCTTACGTATTCCAGGATGTCCCCGGAGCTTGTGGTCGTGGTGTTGACGGAGGACGTCGTAGCGAAGTCGGGCGTGATCCGGGACGTAGATGCGGCCGTCCCGGAGGAGGAGTTTTTCGTCGGGGGACAGGGAGAAGGCGGGGTCCCGGTCGGTTCTGTTGGGAGGGTTGCGGGGGTCATGATCGGCAAAATACCTGTCTCGGGGGGCGCGGCGGATCTGGCTCAGGGTTCCTTCGTCGTTTAAGATCAGTACGGCATTCAAATGTTCAGGAGGGATCACCACGCGCGGCGGATCTGGCTCAGGGTTCCTTCGTCGTTTAAGATCAGTACGGCATTCAAATGTTCAGGAGGGATCACCACGCGATGATTGAACGCATTGCGTTCCGCCTCGAACAACTTCTTGGGATAGACGTCCGGACGACGGGTGAGGGCATCGGGTTTAGCTCCGAGTCGTCCCGGGCGGTACTGGATCGTGAAGTCGTATTCTGAGAGGACCTCGGACCATTGGGCCTGCCGTCGACTAAGCTGTTTGGTTGTGGTGAAGTACTGCAGGTTGTTGTGATCCGAGTAGACCTGAATCCGGTGCCAGGCTCCCTCGAGGTAGGCTCACCATTGCTTGAAGGCTTCGACGATGGCGAGGAGCTCCTTGTCGTAGATGTCGTAGTTGAGCTCGGCGTCGATCATGGACCGGGTGTAGAAGGCAACTGGCCGGGGCTCCCCTCCGTCGGGTTCCATCTGCGAGAGGATCCCGGCGATGGCGTAGTCGGAGGCGTTGCATTCCAGGATAATCGGGAGGGTCGGGTCGTAGTGCCGGAGTACGGGGGCGGTCGTGAAAGCCTCCTTGAGCAGGTTAAAGACACTCTGGCACTTACTGTCCCAGTTCCAGGCGACGTCCTTGCGCGTGAGCCGGTTGAGGGGTTGCGTGAGCCGGTTGAGGGGTTTCGTGATACCGGAGTAGTTATCTATGAACCTCCGGTAGAAGTTAGCGAAACCCAGGAAAGATTGTACTTCCTTGACGTTCCGGGGCTGCGGCCAGTTGACGATGGCCTCGATCTTGTGGGGGTCCATGCGAAGAAAGATTGTACTTCCTTGACGTTCCGGGGCTGCGGCCAGTTGACGATGGCCTCGATCTTGTGGGGGTCCATGCGAACGCCGTTTGGGGATACGATGACGCCAAGATACTCAACCTCTTCCGTATGGAATGAACACTTCTCGGGCTTGGCGTGGAGGTTGTGCTCCCGGAGGCGTTCGAGGACTTGCCGGACATGCTTCTGATGATCCTCCGGTGAGTCGGAATAAATGAGGATGTCGTCTAGGTAGACGATCACGAAGACGTCGCTCATGTCGTGGAAGATGTCGTTCATGAAGTATTGGAACGTGGCGGGGGAGTTAGTCATTCCGAAAGGCATCACAAGGTACTCAAACAGACCATACCGCGTGCGGAATGCAGTTTTCCACTCGTGTCCCGGGGCGATGCAGACGTTGTTGTAACCGGAGCGGAGGTCGATCTTCGTGTAGAGCTTGGCGCTGCGGAGTCGATCGACCAGGTCGCCGATGAGCAGGAGCGGGTAGCGGTTCTTCTCGGTGATCTTATTGAGTCCCCGGTAGTCGACACAGAGCCGGAGCGAGCTGTCCTTCTTCTTGGCGAATAGAACTGGGGCTCCGGCGGCGGAGGCGGAGGGTCGGATGAATCCCTTACCGAGCATTTCGTCGAGGTAGTCCTTGAGGGCCCAGAGTTCGACCTCCGGGAGGCGGAGGGTCGGATGAATCCCTTACCGAGCATTTCGTCGAGGTAGTCCTTGAGGGCCCAGAGTTCGACCTCCGACATGTTGTAGACCTTGCCGAAAGGGGGGGTGGCTCCTTCCTTGAGGTCGATGGTGTGATCATAGGGGCGGTGAGGGGGAATCTCCTTGGCGTCTCCTTCGGAGAATACGTCAGCGAACTCGTGATGATGGTGTGATCATAGGGGCGGTGAGGGGGAATCTCCTTGGCGTCTCCTTCGGAGAATACGTCAGCGAACTCGTGATACTCCGGGGGAACTACTTCTCGGAGGATTTGCTCCTCGGTTTTCTGTTCCGGGGGAATAGCGTCCCCTCGTAGGTGTTCTTCCAGGAGAGAAGGCGAGGTGTGCAGCTGAAATGTGGGAGTTCCATCCCTCATGAGGCGGGCGAAGGGGGCGGCCTCAATGATCCTAATGTCGAGTGCGCTCGGGTCGATCGGTGTCACGGAATCATCGGCCGGAGCGGGTGTGACGCGTGTCTGAGACCGGCAGGAGTAGTTCGGCCCCTTGTACTTGTTCCGAGGAATGTTTGGGGGTCGATCGAGGGCCTTGCGGTCTCGGATGGGCGGGGGTGGTGCATGCGTGGGGGGCGCGGCAGTCGTCCCGGGGATGTCGGGCGTCGGGTCGCTTCCTAGAGCCCAGAGGTGCACGGCGGTCGAGGGGTGGTCTTCGGGTCCCGGGAAGGTCATGGTGAGTGTCCTCCAATCGATGTCAGAGTTCGTGTCACGCAGCCAGGGTAGTCCCAGCACCATCGGGGTCGATTCGTGAAGTCGCGTGACCAGGAAGTCGGAAGTGAACTCGTAGTTGTTGTCCAGGGTCACGCGTCCCGAGTGAGACCTTTGGATGGGGCCGGAGGAGGAGGGGGTGCCGTCGAGGCGTTGCAGGCGGAGGGGCTGGTTGAGGGAGTCGTGGGGGAGGTCGAGGGCGTTGCTGATGAAAACCCCGGTGGCTCCGCTGTCGATAAGGGCCGATACCGGTCCCGGGGCGCCGTCCAGCCTGGCATTGATGACGAAGGATCGGGACGAACAAGACTGGAGTCCGGGGGGTGGTGGGGGCTCGTCCAGGGGGTCCTTCGGAGTTGGATTTGAGGAGTGGGGGATGTCGAAGGGGAGTTGCTGGTCGTCGGGGGTTGGGTCCCGGGTCAGGCAAAGGGTGAGGTGTCGCCAATCGATGCGGGGGTTAGTGTCTCGGAGCCACGGGAGCCCTAGGACCACCGGGTCAGGCAAAGGGTGAGGTGTCGCCAATCGATGCGGGGGTTAGTGTCTCGGAGCCACGGGAGCCCTAGGACCAGGGGTGCGGAAGGGTGAAGTTTGGTCACCAACATCCGGAGGGTGTGAGTCTGTCCGTTGGCAAAAGTAACGGGCATACGCATGAAGTGGGTGATGTCCCCTGCCGTATAGGCGTCTCCGTCGAAGAGGCAGAGCCGTACCGGGACCGGGAGTCGCTGGGCGAGTTCCGGGGCGAGGTAGACCATGCTTCATCGATAAAGTTGTCGGTGGCGCCACTGTCGACGAGGGTGTTGAGGAGAGTTCCGGAGGGGGTGAGGCGGGTTTTGAGGAGGAGGGAGTGCAAAGAATGGGAGGGTAGGTAAGCTGTGAGGGTGTCCTGTATGAGTGCCGTAGAGCGAAGATGTGAGACCGGGGCGGAGAAGATGTCGGGGTCGATTCTGCGATTTAGGGCGTCTTCCGGGTCTAAATCGCCGGGTCGTTTTCCGAATACTCGTAGGTGGCGTCCTCCCCTTTGAAGGTCCAGGTGGCACGTCCCATGACCTGTCGTTTGGGGCACTCGGAGATGAAATGGTCTTTCTCACCACAGAGTATGCAGGCACCCTCCCTTCTCCGTCGTTCCTGCACATCCGTCGGGACTTCGATCCAGGGTCGTCCCTCCTTTTGAAGCCGGTTGGCCCGGAGGGCCTCCTCATCCCGTTCATCGTCGAGGTCGAAGTCTTCGGGGTCTTCCGGGGGTTCCTTGGGGCTTGGCGTGTCGCCTGGGTCGGGGGCAGCCACGGCGGCGTTGAGTTGGGCCTGGGGGCGGGCCGCGACTCACCGGGGGTCGGCCGCCAGGGAACGCGGGGGGACTGGGGTTTCGACCTTGGGGGTTGGGGGCTTCGCCGGAGGGCCAAGGGGGTCCTCCTCTAGGGTTCCAGGGGGGTCGGGAATTCGAATACTCGCTGCGGTCTTCCCAGTAGCGTTGGTCGATCTGCATGACGAGGGCCTTGTATCCGTCGTAGGAGGGTTGTTTCGGGGCGAGTCGGAGGACGTCCTTGATGCGTTGTGGCAGGGCGCGGCGGAGGGCGTACCGGAGGGCGCTGTAGTTCCAACCTGTTTCGTAAGCTTCCTTCTCAAAACGTACGATAAAGGTGGTGAAACACTCTTCCAAGCGCATCCGGAGGTTGAAGAGGTTGTCCTCGGCCTCGGCCATGGTGTCGTATATCCCGAATTTCCTGGAGAACTCGTCGACGAAGGCTTGCCAGCGAGCGAGTGCCGGGTTGTTGGGGTCAAACTGGATAAGGGCCGTGTAGTGATCGAAGGCGATCCCCTGGAGGTACGATGCGGCAAAGGCCACCCGGGAGCTGTCAACCTGAAACGTGAGCGGCTTTGCCTGAAATGTATTGAGACACTGAGTGAGGAAGGTACGCCATTTTCGGGGGTCCCGGCCCGTGAAAGCGTCAGGCTTTTGGATGTCCAATCGTCCTTCGCGGGCGAGGGCGTCGCGAGCGTCGTCCAGTCCGCCAGCGTTGCGGGGAGGAGGGCCAGCATTGTAATAGTAGTAGTAGTGATTACCCCCCCCTCCTTGAGGAGGAAAAGCACCAAGGGCGGGACCCCACCCGCCGGGAGGTCCTCCTCCAGGTGGCTCACCTGGGGGTCCACGCCCGGGAGGCCCGTTGTCCCAAGGGGGTTCGTTCCTGCCAGGAGGGGGCCCAGGTCTCCACGCAGGGAGTGGCGGAGGTGGAGGGCCTGGGGGTCGTCCTCAAGGTTTGGCTGGGGGTGGCGGAGGTGGTTGGGGAGGGTTTGGCGGTGTCAGGTCGGGCGGAGGGGGGTCGGGTGCTGGGTCGGGTACTGGGTTGCATGGGGGACGTTCAACCCGGGAGGGTCGTGCTTGTATCGGGGGTCGCGGGGGGTTTTGTAGGTCGAAGTGGGGTGGTGGGTCACGACGGAAGTTGGGTTCCGGAGGGGCCGGGGCGGACGTGGGGGGCGGTGCTGGTGCTGGGGCGGGCGCGGGCGCGGGACATTGTTCGTTGTTGTCGCGTGTGAGCTCGTCGATGTAGCATAGCGTGTTGTCCGTACTAGGGGTGTCCACCCGGGCTCTACCGGGGTTCGCCGGGGGCGGAGGTCAGGTGTTGTCCATTTGCGGGAGGGGTTCCAGGGGTCTCTGGGGCTGCCCCCAGGTCTCGAAGGTACTAGAAACGGAATTAGCCCTGCGACAAGTTGACAAGCCTACCGTGCGAGCAGCAGGTTGGTCGAAAAGGCCTCCAGTCGGGTTGAGGGACCGTAATATGGCTGAGGCATTCTGCCGTTCTTCCCGTTGTCGTTTTGGTCGAAAAGGCCTCCAGTCGGGTTGAGGGACCGTAATATGGCTGAGGCATTCTGCCGTTCTTCCCGTTGTCGTTGCTCCGGAGTGGGAACCGTGGGGGTTGCCAGAACTGCTAGGGCCAGTTCCGGGGGTTCCCGTTGAATGTGAATCGAGCGACCTGGGTCTGCGGGGTCGTTGAGGGGCCGAGGGGAGGGGGACGCGTGGACTTCATCAAGCAGTTGCTGTAATTCTTCCCGGAGGATCGTATTGCGCCTATACTTTACCATGGTTTGCTCCGGGAGTTCTCCTCAAGCAGTTGCTGTAATTCTTCCCGGAGGATCGTATTGCGCCTATACTTTACCATGGTTTGCTCCGGGAGTTCTCCTCGCGTGAGGCAATCTCCAAATTCGACCAGGCAGTGAGCCCATTCCTCCAGAGTGCCTTCGAAGTTGTCGTGTCCGAATTCCACAAGCAGCGTCCTTGTCCGTTGCGCGAAGTCCTCCAGTGAGATCCTGAGGGAGCGGAGTACTGCGTCCTGTTGCCGTTCATATTCCTCGAGGCGTCGTCGTCCCATTGGCGAGGGAGGGGTTCGAGCGGGTGGAGCGGCGGCCGGGTAATGACGAGGGGGGTAGTCGGGGTAGGGGGGTCCTCGGGGTTCTCGGGGTTGGGGGACGGGGCGCTGATAACCGTAGTAGGGGGTGGGTGCAAAGGGGCCCTCGCTGGGAGGAATCGGGTGAGGTCCACTGGGTACAGGTGGGGTCTCTGGCAGGCCCCTGGGGATGCTCCGGTATGAGGGGACCTCCACGGGTCGTGCCATGGCTAAGTTGGGCGGAGGGGCCCAGCTGGCTCCCTGGGGATGCTCCGGTATGAGGGGACCTCCACGGGTCGTGCCATGGCTAAGTTGGGCGGAGGGGCCCAGCTGGCTGAGGGCCCCAGGTCGTAGAGGGACGGGTCGGGGGCCCAGTGGCGGTGGAGATATTGAGGTTCGTACGGGAGAGGTGGATAGACGGGGCGGGGGGTCTGCGCGGAGTAGTGATCGGGTACCGGGCGTCCGTAAGGGTCGGTCTGGTACCCCGTGGGGTAGTAAGTGTGAGTATACGTAGCCATCAAGAACGGTGTAAGGAGGGAGTCTTGATATTATGTCAGGTTCCGCTGAGTCGGGGGCTTTCCGGGAAAGCAACGCCCTTACAATGCGGACTTGACCTACGAATACTCGGGTGTCTGGAACTCCGGGGCTAGGACTCCGGGGTTCAAGACGAGGACAGGGGTAATCCCAGGATAGGGGACTAGAGTCCGGGGGTTTTGGGTTGGAGGTAACTGAGGTTAGAGGGGGTCGAGTCGTGAACTGGAGGTTCTAAGACGAGACCAAGTTAGTAAATCAAGATTGGAGGTAACTGAGGTTAGAGGGGGTCGAGTCGTGAACTGGAGGTTCTAAGACGAGACCAAGTTAGTAAATCAAGAGTCGCGAAGTGCGTACCAAAACTTAGAGCACGTGAATACTTAGGCGTGCCAGTCGAAGCGTACCAATCAAGGCGTACCAGTCAAGCAAAAGGGCACGCAATAACCAAAGTAATATCAAGACTAGCGAATACAACAGGGAGCTATACTATAAGTACTATGGGACCGGGTCTCAGGATTCCGGGGTGTCTGTGATGGGTTCCGGGGGTCATTGAGTAGCGGGCAGGGACTGTATACCGGGATCGCGCGTGTGGATTCCGGGGTGTCTGTGATGGGTTCCGGGGGTCATTGAGTAGCGGGCAGGGACTGTATACCGGGATCGCGCGTGTGGGGCGCGCGATCAATTGACGCGGGGGAAGTCGTGATGCGTGATGTGTGATGGCCGGGAATGAGTCGCGTGATCCGATCGTTGATCAGGGCTGATGGCGGCTGATGGCGGTCCTTGATGCGCATGATGGCGGTGTCGGCGGTTGTGATGGCGGGGCGTGTCCTGTGGGGTCGGAGGGAGGGTCCCAGATGGTGTTCTGGGGGTGTCCCGGGGTGGGCCCGGAGGGGAGGGGTTGTGACACTAAGAAGCCCATGGGTCCTCTCCACCTCTTGCCAATTCCTGAACAGCATTTTTTGTCCGTTACCTTGGATTTCATAGGTCCTCTGCTGTTAGATGACGGTTTTGATATGTTCTGTTCAATGACCTGCCAAGTAGGCACTAATATTCAGATCTTGCCATGTCACTCTAATCAAATAGGAGAAGAGTTTGCACACATTTTCTTTTGGGATTGGTATTGTGAAAATGGGTTGCCTCTTGAGATCATCACAGACTATGACCCTTTGTTCACCTCATTGTTCTGGCGTGCATTGATGAAGCTGACAGAAGTGAAGCATAAGATGTCCACTTCTTTTCATTCCCAAACTGACAGGGCTTCTGAAAGATTGAATAAAACTATTGTCCAATGCATTCATTTCTATGTGGATCAATTACAGTCAGGATAGGTAAAAGCCTTGCCTAGAATTTGTTTTGGAATTATGAATACAGTCAATACGTCTACAGGGTTTTCTCCTTTCCAACTAAAGTCTGCATTTTCCCCACAAGTCGTTCTACCTTTGTTCTCACCACTGCCAATTGATACACCTGCCAAAGATCTTGCATTGAAAGTGCTAAAAGTGATTGAGGGTGATTTCCTGAAAGTGATGGACAACCTTATTGCATCAAAAATTTCTCAAGCTCACTATGCTAACAAAGATAGTCAATCAGAAATTGCATATGCTATTGGTGATAAGGTTATGTTGTCAATGGCTAATAGGTGAAGGGAATACATGCAAAAGAAGGATGGAAGAGTGGCCAAGTTTATGCCTTGCCAGAACAGTCCCTACACTGTGTTGGAAGCTTACTCCGACTTGTCCAAATACGTTTTAGATTTGCCTCAAAGCATGAACATCCTCAACCATTTTCATGCCAGTCTTTTTTCTCTCTATATTGCAAACAACAATGACTTGTTTCCATCAAGGCACCTTGAGATGCCAGGACCAATTGTTACAGAAAATGGGCAAGCAGAACACTTCATAGATGGTATCATTGACGAATGTAAACACAGTCAAGGAATGCAGTATTTGGTTAGGTGGCGTGGACATGGTGCTGATCATGATGAGTGGAAAAGTGGTCGTGAGATGGATGTAGCGTAGTTCGCTATGTGGCATTGGCCACATAGCTTTACTTACTGTAGTAGATATTATATTATAATTATTATAATATAATGTTAATATATTAATTTCTTTACCATATATATATGTACATGTGCTGCTTATTAAGCAGCTTATTTTGTGTTTGTACTACATAGTCAATAGACCAGACTGGTCTGATTCTGTGCAGTGTGAACATTAAGCTCACAAATTCCTGTAACTTCGTTACAATGGAGGACATGGTACCGTTGGATGATTGGGAGAGAAGAAAGATCTCCTTGGAAAGACAATGAAATTTTTGAAAGGACGGTGAGTGTAAGCATATCACTCAAAGTATGCTTACTACCAGAATAGAAGCTCAATCGGGACATGGGAGTGGGGATCAAGAAGGTAAACTTTATTTTGATAATACATAAATAGGGAGGGATGGTAGACAATTAGTTAGTTCCTTTTTCCGTCAATTGATATCACATTCCTGTTTACGGCACACCATTAGTGAAGACAGATTTTCTTATAATCTGCTTACAATTGATCCAAGAACTGCCAAAAAGCCTGGAAAATAAAAAGAGGTGAGAAGGGATAGAAGTGCCATAAAGCAAACTACCTGGTCCTTGCAGAACTCCGCAGCAGAGGAATGGGACACTAGGAATGTGGAGGCACTGTTTCTGATTGTCAACAATTGTAAAAACCCTATTGGCCTTGGTATAAAGATGAGTGGGACAGTGGCAGATGCATAAAAGGCACTTATCAACAATTGTAGTGCAATCTTGACCCTGGCAGCTATAGGTGCTGAGAACCAGCTCTGCACTATAATGTACACTAATGGCACCAACTTCATGATACATATCATGGACCTGCACATCAAATGGCAGGATGTGGTAGAAAAGAATGCAGTTGTTAGTGATGAAATGTTTAGGACTTTCATTATGAATTCCCTTCCCAAATCTTGAAATACCATTGTTGCTAGCCTGTACAACTTGCCAACCTCAGCAAAATTGATTGCAAGCCTCATGGTCTATTGGAAGTGCCTGAGGACACAAAAGATGGCTGCAGGGGTCACTACAACTGCACTGCAGGCTAACACTAAACTGCAGAGGCCAAAACTCATGTGTACCAACACCAATTGTAAGTGCATGGGGCATACCATTGAGGCATGCTACTGGTTGAGCAGCAGATGTAAAGGACAGTTTCTGCAAAGTTTTTGAAACTGTGATGTGGCATTGGCCTCACTGGCTACAGTGAAGACTGCACATGAAGCTCGTATAGCACAGACTCCACCTACAATGGCATTAGCTGACACATCAGCCTCATATGTCTTGTATGCACTCATGGCTCACATTGACCCTATTTTCTGCAACTACAACTCAGACCACACTGGCATGATGTCTGTTGAAGCCCTTGCTGTAAGAATCCTCAGAATCATACCTATTTATGCCAATTTGAGTGCAAGTGATCATTGTTTCATGGAATGTAACTCTTTCTCTGACTACAAGGCACTGAGCACATCCAGAGAGAGTTAGTCTGCCCTGGTAGGAGATTTGTTCAGGATTGTCAGGCAGGGTACAGTCAGGAAGGTTGTCACAACTGCATTGAAACTCATTTTTTGTCATGTGCTGCATGCTTCTGAGCCAGTAGCAAACCTTGTATTGGTGGGGAAATTTGATGAGGCAGGTTTTGTCAGGGGACTCCTCATTTCTTCCTTCCTTCACTCCTTATCTCTTCACTCTCCTTTCATTCATTCTCTTATTTCTTCTGACATTATTTCATTTTACTGTTTCTATTCTTTCAACACTATCTGTTAGTACTATTCTCAGCCCTTGAGATGCTCTGGTTCTTTAGCTACTATTCAGACAAGTGTGGGCCCCTCAGCACCACTTCCAGACCGCTTACATAAGCCAGAGTTTGCCAGAGTTTGCCCCTTATTTGTGCAATTGTTTGTGTAGGCAATTTTTGAGTTTTTAAGGTTTTGTTGTACTGTGCAGTTGTTTCCCATGCTTCAGAGGCCCCAGAAGCATCCAACCTGGCATAGGGAATCCCTAGACTTGTTCTCTTTGGATCTACCTCTGCCAGGTGAGTAGCTATCATGATATTGTTAGTATATATTCTAATACACTTTGGATCTCCCTCTGCCAGCTGTGTGACTGAGCCACAGCCTTAAGAGGTTGCCCTTACAGGTTTTACAGTGGTTTGCCCAGGTGGCAAGGCTATTTTCCACAATGCAGGTGGATGAGAGGTCCTTATAGGATGCCAGGAACAAGAGTGGTTTGCCCAGGTGGCAAGGCTATTTTCCACAATGCAGGTGGATGAGAGGTCCTTATAGGATGCCAGGAACAAGAAATGTATTTGCTTGGTGATTTTGGAGCATCTACTGGAGCTGGAGTCCAGGTCATGGTGGCATCCTCAATCTCAAACCTTGCAGGCATAGACCTGTGGCACCATTGATTTGGCCATGCAAGCATAAAGAGTATCTGTAACCTTGAATCAAAAGTACTGGTCAATGGATGATCATAGGCAACAAGACTGCACAAGGTCTCTGCAAGGACTGCATCTACAGCAAGCATGCTGCATAGCCATGCAATGTGGTTGTCACACCTGAAGTGGCTCCAAACAAATATGTTCATGTTGATCTCTGGGGACCTGCACTAGTTCCATCACTCAGAGGAGCACGCTACATGATGCTTGCTGCCAATGGTGGCACCTCTCACCTCACAGGCTACTTCCTCTCTTGGAAGGACTCAGAATCCACACTGGTTGCTTTTAAGTCTTACTATACTACATGAAATCAGAATGCTGTACAGGTCAGAAACTACAGGTGGTGGAAATTGATGCTGGGTGCAAATGGCTGAACAGTAAATAGGTCACATACTGTGGCACAAACAGCATACACATAAATGGTATAGTACTCTATGCCTATGCCCAAAATGGCCTTGCTAAACATAGCATCTGCTGATGATGCCCAAATTGAGCTGAGGTGCACTATCACTAGTACAGCTACTTAGCCAACATAGCTTTGAGCATGCTAAGTGTGTGAGAGAGTCCTGGACAGGTTCCAGAGAACACATGGTAGGCAAGAGGTTGGTGGCAAGGAAAGTGGATGATTGGAGGCACTTGTGTAAGGCTCCAAAACATGGCAAGAGAGTGCTAAGAGTCACTTAGAAAAAGCGCTAAGAGATATGGGAGAGTTGCTAAAGAAAGACACTAAGAGGTGTAGGAGAGAGTTGCCAAGAGAAGGTGCTAAGAGACACTAAAAAGAGTTGCTAAGAAGCGCTAAGTGTTAGCATCTAGAATGGAATAATAAAAAGACAGGATTGCTTAGCAGATCTAAGCACAAATGCCAAGCTGTAGTTGCAAGGCACTAAGAGATTGCAGAGAGAGAGAGAGAGAGAAAACTAAAGCAGAGTCCTCTTGCCAACACAGTCAACAAAAGGTAGTCTGTTGTGTATAGTGACCAAAATGTTGGGATGTGATCCCTACTGCCAAATTGATGATGTGCTACTAACAAAAAGTAAGTATTTATAGTAAAGGAAGTTAGCCATCACTAAGAGCTAAGCATTGGCAAAGGGCAGTGAACTGGTAAGAATGTAAGTAAATGCTATGAATTAAACTATATGGTAAAAGGTCTATAATTATGCTGTCAGCTATCTGTCATGAAAATACTCCATCATTCCATCCTGTAAGCACTGCCACCAGCTAAGAGCCTTATTCTAGATTGACTGATGCCAGTCTCTGTGTCAATATATAGCCATGGAGTGCAAGTGACAAGGTGTGGCAAGGTGTCAACAGTGGTGCTAAGAATAGGTGATGCCATAAAGTGGTCCTGGAGTAATTGGAGACTGTAGCCCTGAGTTATTAGTATAAAAATATGCAAAAATTAGTGCCAAAAGTGCTAGAACATGCTGCTCTTGGTGGTACCAGTGGACTAATGTGAGGTGCTGGTATTGGTGCTATCTGTGGCCATCTATAATGAGAGCTCATTACTGCACTGTAATGGAGGGCATCAGGTGTTTGCTGGCAGAGAGTGGCCTCCCCAAATCTCTCTGGGCTGAGGCAGCAGCATCACAAATCATCACAAGGAACCTGATCTCATTGTTACACTACCTGAATTATGTCCCTGAAGAATCATGGACTGAGAAGCAACAGAAGGTTGATTTCCTCTGATCTTTTGGCTATGTCATCATCCCTGAGGAACTGGTATGCTCCAAGCTAGATCCATAATCCATCAAGTATATACTAGTGTGGTATTGCAATAATGGTTACCAACTTTACAATTGAAACACATGATCAATTGTCACATTGTGGGATGTAATTTTTGACAAGGGCTCTGGCCACTGCTTGCTCATATCTGGTGGTGATGATGGTGACTACAACTTCACTACTGACAATGTCCTAGTGCCTAACCCTGCTGTACCAGGCATACTTACTGCATAACAGCCCATTGCCTCATGTATCCATGACACTAACCTTCTCTTACACAATTCTAAGCTGACCCATATAGACTCCATGAGCCAGATCCCACCCACGTCTGAAAACTCCATTTTGGATGTTTCCATGCCACCTTCTGCACTGAGCTGCTTTGCCCCCATACCTCTAAGAAGATTGGAACATATTGCTGCATGCATGCAGAAAGAACCTCAGGTATCAGGCTTTTTCATGGTGGAAGATGTGGACATGTTTGCTTTCCTTGCAAATTTGGGTGCACCTGACGATACCAATGATGACTACATCCCTGCACACTATGGTGAGGCAATGTGGTGCCCTGACCTGTGGCTGCTGCCCATAGAGCAGGAACTAGAGGTTCTATATCAGAAGAGTGTGTTTGAGCTTGTCATACAGGATGAAGTGCCAGCAGGAAAGAAGGTCATAGGGTGTCTGTCAGGAGACTCCTCATTTCTTCCTTCTTTCACTCCTTATCTCTTCACTCTCCTTTCATTCATTCTCTTATTTCTTCTGTAATTCTCTCATTTTACTATTTCTATTCTTTCAATACTATCTGTTAGTACTATTCTCAGCCCTTGCTTCAGCACTGCTTCCAGACTGCTTAGATAAGCTGGAGTTTGCCTTTCTGACTTCCAAAGTTCAGAGTTTTCCTGCCTTGTTTGTACAGTTGTTTATTTAGGCAATTTTTGAGTTTTTAAGGTTTTGTTGTACTGTACAGTTGTTTTCCATGCTTCAGAGGCCCCAGAAGCATCCAACCTGGTATAGGGAATCTCTAGACTTGTTCTCTTTGGATCTCCCTCTGCCAGGTGAGTAATTATCCTGATATTGTCAGTATATATTCTAATACACTTTGGATCTCCCTCTGCCAGCTGTGTGACTGAGCCACAGCCTCCAAAGGTCACCCTTACAGTGTTGGTGGGTATATGCCAACAAATAACCACCTCACCAAGGATAGAATCAGTGCCTTCTTCTCCAGCAATTAATGTCACACCAAAGAAGGAGGCAATGATGACAGAGATGGGCACAGTCATGGGAGCCTTATCACATCAGTCATGGATCCTTTTTAATTTAGGTAAATCTGAGTAGTCACTCAAATTGCTCATGCTGATGTGCACTCCAAAGTAGCATGTATTTACAATATGGACATGTTTTTTTTAGTTTAATTATATATCTTGACATCTTGCCATTCTGACTGTTCTGTGCACTGGTGCAACTAAGTCACTGTAAGGACACTTGTGACATGCACATGTCTATACTAGACATTTATGCACTACCTCCTATATAGCTAACCTACTGCAGATACCCAGTGCACATTGGCACCTAATGCTGTTGCACTACTATGCATTTTTGTGACTTTACCTCCCACATTAAACTGAGTATTTGATCTTATTGGGGAGTATATAATGGGTTGTCACACTAGCTGTATGTATCATCAACTCTACTACCAGATAGTAGAGTATTATATAAGACAACTTCTTGTATTCACTCTAGTACTAGTCAAATCTGATACAGCAGTCTGATTTAGCACTGTGTGATCCACATAAGAAGGTTCTAGCTCATAACCACCAGTTACATGCATATTTAGCATATTGTTGGATTCTTGCAAATTGCTTGCCCACTCTCTAAAACCTTCCTCTTCTCTCTGTTTAAGAGTCAGCCCTTATGCCACCTCCTATGCTCAATCTGTTGCCAATACCAAACTCCACAAATGTGCCATGAAAATTAAAAATGTGAGTTTCTTGAGTTTATCCTTGTTTTTCTGTACCTATGCACAAACTTCTGAAAAATTAATCTTTTCTACTCTCTCCTCCTTAATATCTTTGTGACTGAAAAAACATTTTCTGCTGTACTCAAATGCATCAAGTTGTCATGGCCCAATAAATCCTCAACTGATAATTGGTGTATGACTTGCAGAAATTTGAGTAACCTCCACAGTATAACACATGAGTCCTGTCTTTGCCATGAATGAGACCAGGGTGCCTAAGCTTTTGCAGTATGGATGAGACAAGGACAAGTCAGGATTATATGATGGGAACCTGCTACCAGACTTTTTTAGATGACAGGAATACAAACAAGAATGGGAACAAGAATAGGAGCAAGAACAGGAAATGGAGCAAGAAACACACTGAATTTGAGCATGCATTCAAGCTAGAATGTTGTCTACTTGCACTTTACCAGATCTGGATTTGCCAGTAGATCACATACAACTTGTGATTCCACTTCTTTGTACTACTGCAGATCAAGAGTTCTCTAACTAGAACAAAACCAATCAAACTCTTTTTCCTCCCCTCAACAAATTTCTGAACACACTTGACATCACTTCATAGCTCACAACTCCTTCTTCTGCCTTCAATATTCTTGGAAAATGGTAGACCAGTAGAGCAGACCAGAAATATATATCTTTGTAAGAGTTTAAAAACAAAGTATAAGCAGATGTAATATCTAACTTCACTAGGTTGCACAACATAAACTGAAACATGATATGATTCACAGAAAAAACTAGCTAATATTTTCTACCATGTCCTTTATATATCTAATTTGTCTGTCTCTTTTGATAAGGTTCTACTTTCTCTATAATTTCAGCCTCTAATCACAACATTCTATTTCTTAATCACCACCAACACCAACTTGGTCATGTGTAAGCCACAGACAACTTTCCTAAAAGCCTCACAAGCTTGCTGCATAGTTGCAGCATTCACACATTTGTTGTATAGCCCTATGGGGACTTTCTTGGACATCTAATGCTGTTCACTGTGATTGATATGGAGGACATAATAGCAGAACCAGTTTTGTGCTTCTCCATCCATGAATTTGTATAGCACAAATATCCTCTCCTGGTCTATGTCATCACCATTATAGCAGCATACTTCCAAATGGTAGCAAACATTCATGGCCCAGTCTTCCAACTAGGAGAATCTGTGTTACTATGTTACTATTTTGTTATCTACCTTTGCTAAATTAATAGCTAAGGACGAATCTGTAAGGATATGCCTCAATAGATCTAGTAAGTAGTATATGAGAAATGGGCAAGTGGGGTAGCATCAAAACCTATAGGGAAAGCTTGCCACCACTGCAAATGAAATACACAGAGTTGTGCAATGACTACACTAGAAATGAGATGAAATTACAAGTTTTATCCCTCACAGCAAGCCTTTGAACTTGACCCCATATGCATTTGGCTAATTGAATGGCAGTGCCACAAAGAGGTGAAAAGATGAGCCTGTTGCTTGATCTTGGGGGTTGGTTTCTTGCGAGAAATATCTCTTCTCAATTAGTTCTAGAAATAAGAGATGGTATAAGTAATTTTAAATGGTTTGGTGATTGGGGTGGGGTGGGGTGGTGGTTGTTGTTGTTGTTGTTGTTGTTCTTCAACATATGACCTGATATGCTTGCCATCAGATTTGCAGAGGCTCATATCTGCAGGGAACTTGCACCTGACTCTAAGAGAGTCATCCACTAGTCAGGTGAGGTGGTCATGCATATGATCCATATAGATCTGGACTGCCTCATTAATTCTAAGTGTACTTGCATGCAATCATGAGGAGTAGGCATCAAGAATGCCCAAAGACTATGATACTGTAGTCATCACTACTCTGGTTACTACTATCCAGATCTCTGTCTAGTTCAGCAGTTTGGGCAGCAAACTGTTGCTGCATGTCACACTCTTCAAAGACTATTCTCTGGTTGTCAATTAACAACTTGCCATGATTGTGCAAGTCTTGATTATGCATTCTCTGATGATCATTGCATTTATTCCAGTTGTTTACTAGGTGAACTGTCACACTACATGACAAGATCTGACAAGTTCCTCTGGAACTTGAAGTTTGTCCACCTCTTTCTTGATGGTGACCTGCTTCTATAGAGTCTTCACCTCCTGAGCTGCAATTGGCTCATCTACCTTAGCTGGAGTGATTGTCACTGCTTCAACCTCAGATAGTGCCTGACAAGGCACTCTGCTCATACTATGTTGATGATTTGTGGTGTTCAGGTGCTACATAAAGTCTTGGTGAGATTTGTTTGCCTAATATGGCATATTCAATATGTTCATCACATTTGTAATTACTTGCACTCATTGGCACACCATTGTTTCACATTCTACAGAGTTGGACAGCATAGCTGTTGAGATTGCTGATCCTCTCAATTATCTTAAGCTCAACAATGTGTGTAAATAGTTCAATATATTCAGTCAAATTAGCCTGTGTAAGGGCAACCTCTAGAAGCTGTGGCTCAGTCACACAGCTGGCAGAGGGAGATCCAAAGTGTATTAGAATATATACTGACAATATCATGATAGCTACTCACCTGGCAGAGGGAGATCCAAAGAGAACAAGTCTAGGGATTCCCTATGCCAGGTTGGACACTTCTGGGGCCTCTGAAGCATGGGAAACAACTGTACAGTACAACAAAACCTTAAAAACTCAAAAATTGCCTACACAAACAATTGCACAAATAAGGGGCAAACTCTGGCAAACTCTGGCTTATATAAGTGGTCTGGAAGCAGTGCTGAGGGGCCCACACTTGTCTGAATGGTAGCTAAAGAACCAGAGCACCTCAAGGGCTGAGAGTAGTACTAACAGATAGTGTTGAAAGAATAGAAACAGTAAAATGAAATAATGTCAGAAGAAATAAGAGAATGAATGAAGGGAGAGTGAAGAGATAAGGAGTGAGAAAAGGAAGAAATGAGGAGTCCCCTGACAGCCTGAGATACATCATGGCTTCTAGCAGCCAGCAATCATAAATGCTTTACTATATAGATCTGCTGATGCTTTTGCATTGATTCCTTCACAACCAATGGGTATTAGTCCAGCACTAGTTGTAACTGGATAAATAAGGTCAATAACAACTTTTTGCCCTCCTCATTATCTGAGGAGTCCAGTTCTGCTTCTAAATCCAGAACTTTCTTAAGGCCTGCATGTTTCACTTGCAGTTCCTTTGACACAATCCCTGTATCCTAGACACTTGCAGTGCCTGTTCTGTTAAAATGACCTCATCATTTTCACTGATGAATTGTACTGATGGTCCCTGCTAATGCTGTGTTGTCATTGAGGCCAACTGTTCTGGTCCAGAAGTCTTGGATGCTACAGACACCAAGTGTCGCTCAGTGGAAGCAGTCTGGAACAGGGTGCTATGTGTGAAAGTGTTGCAGCTAATAAGGTGCAGCAGGGACAGAGTCACACTTAGATGAGTACGGGCAGGCTAGTGTCGTCGTGCTTCAGGATAAGATGTATTTTGTGTAGTAAACGAATACATACCTAGTGTCGTCGTGCTTCAGGATAAGAAGACGACAGCACTAGGGGACGAAAAATTACTAGCTAGGTCACGTGCGCTGTGGCACACTTCTCATTATGTAGGAACTTCAACACTCCCACCTGACGTAGTGTCCATAGCATCACTGAAGCTCACCCCTGGAGAATTCTCCTACAATGCCCATTTTTCTGCGAAGTTTATTGACCGTATCGCGGGGTAGCGGTTTGGTCAGAAGATCGGCTGCCATATCAGCAGTCGGGATGTAAGCTGGTCTGATCTTGCCATCGTAGACAGCCTGTCGGAGCCAGAACCAGTGGCGGTCGAGGTGTTTGAGTCTTCCCATGTGCTCTGGCTGCTTCGAAACCAGTATGGTGGATTGATTGTCGAGGTTGAGGGTAAGCGGTGTCGACTGAGGAGTACCTATGTCAGCGAGGAAGTTCCGGAGCCAGCAGAGCTCGTGGCCTGTCTCACTTGCTGCTATGAACTCTGCCTCTGTGGTTGAGAGCGCGACAATCGTTTGAAGTTTGGACATCCAGCTGACCACGCCTCCGGCAACCATGAGTATACAGCCCATGGTGGAACGGCCATTGTCGGGGTTCCCGCCATGGTCTGAGTCGGCGTAAGCGATGAACGGGGAAGGGGGTGAAGAGGCTGCCTCGGCAGAGTACTCTATCCTGTAGTCCAGAGTGCCCCTAATATACCTCATCAAGTGCTTGACCACCGCCCAGTGTTTAGGTCCAGGGCAAGCATTAAATCAACATAACACGCTGACGGCATAGGCAATGTCCGGGCGTGTGCACATGGCAAGGTATAGAAGAGCACCTGTGGCTTGGATATATGGGACCATGCGCATTTCCTCAAGTTCCTCAGGTGTCTGCGGTAAATCCGCTTTTGAGAGACGGGCTCCGGAGTCGAGCAGCGTGGTGACTGCCTTACAGTCGAGCATGTTAAAGTGAGAGAGCAGCTCCACGGCATACACTTTTTGATCAATCCAAAGCTTGCAACGGGCACGATCACAAGAGACAATGACTCCAAGGAGGCCTGTGGTCGGACCGAGGTGGCGAAGTTTGAAAAACTGGCGCAATTCGCCAATTACTGCGAGGATTGCTGCTCGCGATTTCGATGCAAGGGTCATGTCATCGACATGAATTGGGATGATGATTTGGATGCCCTCCCTGAGGTACACGTAGACGCAGGAATCGGATGTGATGCGGGTGAAGTTTAGTTTGACGAGAACCTTGTGTAGACGCCTATTCCAAAGATTTGCACCCTGTCGTAGACCGTATATACCCTTTTCAAGCTTAGCGCACGCATCGCCTTCGCCTGGTTTACGCTGCACATTGGGCAGGACTTCCTCTGGAAAACCTTCTGGGAATTTCATGTAGAGATCCGTATTGATTACGCCATGTAGGAATGCCAAGGAAATGTCCACGGACTCGAGGTGCATGTCCTCAACTGCAGCCAAGGCTAGGACTGTGCGCACTGCAGCCCAACGTGCCGTCGGAGCAAACGTTTTGTCAAAGTCGAGTCCTGGCCGCTGGCTAAAGCCCTGGGCCACTAGTTGAGCTTTAAAGCGTTCTATCACACCGTCTGGTAAGTGTTTCACCTTAAATACCCACCTGGACCTGATAGCCTTCCGTCTGACAGGTAGGTACACGACGTGCCAGGTGCCGTTGTTTTTAAGCAAGTTCATTTCTTCCACCATTGCTTTGTGCCATTTGGCGGCGTTATCGCTTGCCATCGCCTCACGGTAGGACCTTGGATTGGTATTGTGTGCTCCAACTTTGAAGACCTGAGCTGCATTAGCATATACCACTCCATACCCACCGAGTTCAGCACCATTTTCAACAAAGGCTCGTCCGGCAAGAAGTAAGGCCTCGTCGGAATCTATATTCAGAGCGAGATCTACCTCCTGCTCACCATGTTCGTCAACGTCGCCAACATTGACCCCCCATGGGAGCTGCTCTGGGGCCTTGTCTGGGTACGGCAAAGGTGGTGGTGGTGGTGGTGGTTCGCGCAGCAATAGAGATTCATGGTTCTTCTGTCGTTCAATTGCGTCGTAGTAACCAGCATTTGGTCCTTGTGTCGGGATGCGCGTGCGCTGGCTGGGTTCCTGTGGAGGCGGTGGAGGGCGTGGTTGACGCGGTGCTCGTGTTGGCTGGGGGTCTGGCTCCGCTCCCACCGTTTCCTCAGGTTTTGCTCCCACTGTTTTTGGGGCGTCTTCATCCTTTTCAACTGACAGCTTGTCGTGGTCACTGGCGGCGTCCTGATCGAGGTCTGTCAGATGGTCGAATAGGTGCAGTAGTGGCTGAGGTGCGCTCATGAGCGCAAGGCCAGGAAAACGTGATTTGTTGAATACGACGTCTCTGGAGATGATTATGCGCTTGGTCTTGGGGATGTACACTTTCCATCCAACATGATTCTCAGGGTATCCGATGAATATACCTGGTAATGAGTGCCCCTCCAGTCCACGTCAATTTTCACGACTGACTAAAACGTAAGCTGTGCAACCAAACACACGCAGATGGCCAATGCATGGTTTCCTTCCTTTGTACGCCTCAAGGGGGGTTTTGCCGTGTGGTAGAGCAGAGGTCAGGCATTGGTTGTGTACATGACGGTACGCGCTGAGGGCATATGTCCAAAAGCTTTGGGGCAAGTTTGCCTCTGCCAGCATGGACATAACACATTCTTCAATTGTCCTATTCATGCGTTCAGCCACCCCGTTTTGTTGAGGCGTTGCTGTGTTTGTATACTCGATTCATATACCCTCAGATTTGCAGTAGTTTATGAACTCACTCGATGTATATTCCCCTCCCTTGTCTATGTAGATGCATTTGATTGCTCTCTCAGCGTGACGTTCTGCCTGTGCCTTGTACACTTTGAATGCCTTCAACGTGTCGCTTTTGCAAAACATATCGTGCACTTCCATCCATCTTGTGCTATTGTCGATGAATGTTATCCACCATCTACAATTCGACATGTGTCCCCCGACCGGCATTGGGCCGTGAACATCGCTGAAGACTCTGCCTAAAATCTCTGATGCCCTATCGGAAACATGGGAAAACGGTGCACGGTGCTGCTTCCCTTGTAGGCATGGCTCACATATGCATGGTAACGGCAGGTCTGATGACATTTTCAGATCGAGTGTGAGATCATCTTTGATCAATCTTTCGAGCCTGTCTGCTCCCAAATGGCACATTCTGCGGTGTAGAAGGGGTCTGTCGATCTTAGCAGAAGATGTTGGCCCAACAAATGATACGTTTGCTGATTGTATGTGAGTGGGCAACGAGACGAGTGTTTCTCCATCTAGGTACGAAGTCAGGGTTTGATCGACCGACGCAGTAAAAACCAGTTCCCCCTTGATAGAGAAAAGCACTTTACGCTCTCGAAACGTCACTTTGAAGCCACGATGGACAGTGAGGGTGGTTATTGAAAGCAGATTGTTTGTCAATTTGGGTACAAACAGGACATCAGTGAAGACAACGTCATTAAGTGAGTCCCCATTCTGATCTTTCCCTCTCGGTCTCAACCTGACTGACCCTTTTCCAGCAGAATATACTGTCGCGTTATTAGCAAGACGAATCGGCACTCTCCAAGATTTAAATGAGTCTGACAAGAACCACTCGCGGTGTGGCATCATAGAACTCATGGCACCCGAGTCTGTATTCCAGAGCGTGTTAGACGGCATGGCTGTTGATAGAGATGATCTACAAACTGCGGCTTCAGCCTTGACAGCAGGTCTGTCACAGCCTTCTTCCACCTTTGGTGCGTCGGTGGCTTTGGCAGTGGTGTTAGCTCCTCGACGGCCACCTCTCTTTTTGGACTTAGGGCTTCCGTCGTCCTTTTTGACGTGCGTCTGTGCTGATTGGAGGACTGGACAGTCGGTAATTTTGTGCTCACGGTCACACAGGTAGCATTTGATCTGACAGGCAGCGGCAGCGGCAGTTTCCTCTGCAGCAGCTGTGCGTTGCACTTCTTCAGTTCTGAATGCCTCTTTGATGGCGTTATTGGTGAGGGAGCTGAGCATGAGTACAGAGGAAATGAATGACGTGTATTCCTCTCATGGGAGTGCACGGAGCATTGCCATGGAACACAATTCATTATCAAGCATCTCTAACGTGTAGCCTGGCCTTGTTGTGCCATCGGAGTCTACTGTTGGCGTCGGGCAAAGTGAACGAATGTGTTGCATGGTGCCTTTTACTCTTGTGCACAGCTGCATGAGAGTCTCATTATCACGTAGCCATATGTTGAATAGGTCGCTCAGTGAATTAAAGCGTGCATTGGGCGCCGACTTTGAGTGTATTTCCTTCAGTTTTGCCCACATGAGTGCCGGCTTAGTGCGGATGTTGTCTACATGTATTTTGTTCCCTTCATCTAACCATTGATAGATTTCGCCGGCTGCCCTATCACTGCGAAGCAAGTAAGAGTTCCAGGCGTTTATAGAAGTAGGGTTGTTTGGCTCAAGGAGCGGTGGGACTTCTTCGCCGGTGACTATTCGTGCTCCTCCGACTAACATCAAATGGCCAAACATAGCTTTTTCCCACTCCGTATACTTGATGATGCCGAGCTTTTCCATTGGCGACCATGCCGTGCTGCTGGGGTCATCCATGATAGGCGGGGCCATGTGATATGATGAACACGGGGGAAGCTGTTTATGGGTACTTCAATAAATGGAGTAAGGAGAATTCAGATAGCGCTGCTATGCTTATTGGCGGAGCGGTATATAATTCTATTCCTGTCTTCAGTGTAAGTCTGTGGGGCCAGGGCCCATAACCTGTTGCAGCTAATAAGGTGCAGCAGAGACAGAGTCACACTTAGACGAGTACAGGCAGGCTAGTGTTGTTGTGCTTCAGGATAAGATGTATTTTGTGTAGTAAAAGAATACATACCTAGTGTCGTCGTGCTTCAGGATAAGAAGACGACAGCACTAGAAGACAAAAAATTACTAGCTAGGTCACGTGCACTGTGGCACACTTCTCATTATGTAGGAACTTCAACAGAAAGTGCTGCCTTGCACCAGTTCTGAATACTGTGTCAGGTCAGGTTGACCTCCTAACTATGTTGACAAGCCTTTGGGCAATACCAGATACATCAATGAGGGCAGCTGGCTTGCTAGCAGTGACACTCCTGAGACTGCAGATTTCTTCCCTGGTCTACCACCAGGCCTCACAATGGACATCATCTGTAATAAACATAGTCCACCCAGCATTCCAAAGCTTGTGCTAGCATCACAAAGTAGCTTGTTGTCCTGCTTTGGCAGGGGCTGATACATAGACATGGCTGGTGTCTGAATAGCATGGGAGACAAGTGGATCACCTGTATCTGAAAACAGTGTACTACGAAGTAAGTCTTAGATCCTCAGTCCGTGGTAAAGGAACTCTGTTAACCTGTAGTACGAAGTAAGTCTTAGATCTACAGGTAGGAGGTAAGTAAAGAAGTCTAATCCGTATAGAAGAAGTGACGACATACCCTCAGTCCGTGGTAAAGGAACTGAGGGATTGGATGTAGTCACACCACACATAAGGACCTGGTGGCTGAGTAACTATACAGGACGATTGGGTATGATCGTCCTGGCGAAGTAAATAGTAAATAAAATGAACTAAACAAGGATAATAAAACTGAGAATAAACAGTTGAGTCACCGGGAAGTAACCAAGAGATGCCACCACCACAGTAAGAAATCTCCCAGGGATGAGTCTACGGTGACAAACAGTAGTGCCAGATCAAGTGAGCCAGTTATGGAAGCATGTTTTTGACATGATGCCAAAGAAGTTGTGAAGTTTGATGAGTTGCTTGAATGGTGAAAGAGCTGAGAGTCTAAAACTGGTAGCAGAAGATTTAAAAAAATGTAACTGGTAGTTATGAGTTAGGACTGTCTTATGTAGTTAATACAATACTAAATCAGACTGCAGTATTGGATTTGACTAGTACTAGAGTGAATACAAGACATTGTCTTATGTAATACTCTACATCTGGGCTAATAGTGTTGGCAACACTTGTAACTAGTGTGACAGTCTGTTACATGCTTGTCTTATGTAATACTCTACATCTGGGCTAATAGTGTTGGCAACACTTGTAACTAGTGTGACAGTCTGTTACATGCTGACTGTTGCTTACTCATTGGTGCTTAGTACATACTAGCCCTATTGGTCAATACATCATAGTCATAGTATATCCAATGTAGTATATAAGTAGGACTAGTGGATGGAACATTCCCAGTCTTAGCAATAGCCATTGCTTCTGGGCCAACATACTAGTGTGACTGTAAGCTCTAGTGATAACCTTGCACTCTGCCTTTGCCTTCTGGCTCTGCCTGCTTGATGCTCACTCCCCTTAGTGGGCTTGAGTGGTTGATGCATCTGCTTGGCTTTCCACATTGGAGTATCTCCTTATAGTTTGGACTACCAGATTGGGACATTTTATACAGTATTGACATCACACCATTGTTTAATTGTCTCTCACAAAATAAATGAGCACAGGCCATTTTATGATGCTGAGACAGGTAGCGGGCTATGCAGCCAGAGGGTGCCCTTAGAATATTATAAGGTTACAAGTCCATTCAGCATATTCTATTCATCATGTGAGCTCATTATTCTCAGCAAAGTGTTTTGCTTGAGAGAAAGCATTGAGGACAACAAGCTCACATAATGGACAGAATAGGCCGATTGGACTTCAAACTTTATTACATTGACTAATAGACAGATATTGTTATAGCTATCACCACCCACCACTGCTTGGTTCACTTTACCTGTTGTTTCACTTATTCAAATACATGACACTCTAGATATGTCAACCTTTATTCATAATGTACCTAAGATCATACTTCATGTTTATATATCGTCATTTGTGGCCTATAGTATAGATCTCAATTTCCAGTAGAATATCGAATAGCTATGGAAAGTTAGTATTGGCTTCAACAATCATTTTCTGAGCCTCTTCTGAACGAGGTGTTATTGAACAGAAGAAGGGAAGCTTATGGCTGAGAAAAAGTGTCTTGAACATGATTCAAAGGATGAATCAAGGTAGCATACCTTATCACTCCATTAGTATATGAGTCATCAATGTCCATCTCATCTCCTTGCTCATCCTGCTTTTTGCCGATGGTGAATGTAGCTAGGATAGATGAGATAAGAAGCCAAATCTAGGAAGATATAAACACGTGTCGTGACATTTATGACACAAATATACCGTAGAATGAGCCATATGACGGCCTGGACAGATCCTTGAGACACTACTTGGTTAGCTTGAGGTAACAGTCACTCGAGAAAACGCACCGTCTACCGAACCCAAAAGTAATTATGTAGTCGTCGTCATTTAGCTGTCCACTCTCGTCAAAAAAGCGCTCCGGTTTGAACATGTCAGGTTCAGGGTACCGTGTTTCATCATGTGTCATAGACCTAGCGGGGCATGATAAATTGATTAAGTCTATCATAGAATATCAAGTTCAAGAGGCACCATATATTTGGCATGACTGTAGTTCCTGTACTCAGGTTATGAGAAAAAAAAATTAATTATAGACATCAAGTGGTATCACCTTTTGGGATGAAATATCCATTATAAACATCATCTGCAGAGGTAGAGTGGGGAGCTCCAAGAGGAGCAACTGGGTGCCATCTCATGACCTCTCGAAACACGGCCTCGACATAGGGTAGGTTTGGTCGGTCGTTGAAGTCTGGTAATCTATCACGTCCCACGATGTTGTCAATCTCGTCTTGAGCCTTTTTTTGAGCGTCAGGATTTACAAGCATTGCGTAAACGAATGTCGTAGCTGCGGACACAGTCTGTGTTGAATTTCAACGACTGCACTGCAGACATTGTGAATCCACAAACCGTATCTGTACCACCTGTTCAGAACAGTCTGTGTTGAATTTCAACGACTGCACTGCAGACATTGTGAATCCACAAACCGTATCTGTACCACCTGTTCAGATATAATGTTATTGATTCACTGAAAACAAAAGGGACTAATCCAGCTCATACCTGCAAAAGCGGTCGCCGTTACACCTTTGAGATCTTCTTCTGGCAATCCCGTCGGACCAAGAAGACTGTTGCGCTTCAGTAATCGTTGTGTCAAGCTGGATACCTCGATGCCGGCAGCCTACATCTGGATCAGCGCATGTCCGGAATTTAATATGGTTACTTACCATGCGATCTTTGACATATTGAAAGGGAACTTCCAGCATCTGGTTTGTATACACCCGAGTTTCTGCTGCTAAAGTATGAAATCCAGCACCGGGAAACCATGCTGGAATGTGACGCAAGATAGGCAATGCGTTAACTGCCGCAGCACCAGGAATGATACATTCCGAGAGCATCAAGGCAGCACGCTCAGAGACGACGGCGAATTTTTTGATGGTAGATTTTGGCATATTCTTGTCGTATACCGTAGCCATTATGATCGCTCCTACAATGCTGAACGGACTATAATTAAACCGAGCAAAGAACAGAAAAATGAATGGATTCCGTACTTTCGAAAATGCGTAATGAAATCTTCAGGCGCCACGAGAAGCTGCTGAAGAAGTTCATGAATCTTGAGAATTACGACGGGTTCATGCATTGCTTGGGTCTCTTTCTTGCTGAATCCTTCTTGATGGAGACGTCTATGTATACGCCACTTATCTCCATACTTAATGAAGACTGAATTAAAATCCCATCCCATTCTATGGTCACCTGTCAACAACAGCTTTGCGTAACATATAAACGGAAAAAACCCACAGATCGACCATCGTTAAGTAAGGCCGATCGGAATAAATGTGGGATCGCTTCTCAAGCAAAGCGCGTGCATCCTCCAGGCTATTGAGGACTACTATGTGTTGATTATACGCCCTGACATGAATGATATTTCCTAGCATGGTTCAACTAACATATTGACCCGGTCAGTCTGAGACAACAATACTCACCGTATTCCCTAGCCCACTCTCCGTATCTCAACCAAGGCAGAACTGTTGGCAGCTCTCTAGCATTTCCCAAGATGAGACCAGGCTTAGGACCAGGCGGATAAGGGGGATACGAGGAAGAAGATTTCCACTTTTCGAACAGGAATATTACAGAAAGAGACAGGGAGACGTATAGGAGAGATAAGGAGCACCCCATGGTGGTAGATTAAGCTACATTAATAGTTAGTAGCCCAGTAGTTTAAATCCAAATCAACTATCCGATGGGAAACAAGTGATCAAATTGAGATAAGGTGAAGGCCTCCGCGCGTCGGCCTACTGATGTCATCCGTCAGAAGGAACAAGAAATTGGAGATGGTGTTGGTAAATGGTAAAAAAAATCAACCTCCAATCTTCAAGATCAATCTGACGAGGTCGAGACGGACACAGGTCGGACGAAGCAGCCCAGTATGTATTGATTTGGATTGAGATTAATTTTTGGAAATGGACGATATTCTACGTCTTGAGGCCAAGAAATGATCAAATGGAGTCGTTGGTCAATGTGACATCAGGAAAGGAGCTCCGGAAACCAAACGTGGTTACACTCGGAAGAATTGTCGCTCATGGGGCACAGAGTATTCCCCAAGTTTGCTTTTCCTACAATGTAAACAGATATCACGAGTTGAAAGAATTGAAAATAATACCGTAAAAGCTGACACATGGTAGCGGTTAGGTTATTGAGCGACAAGGCATCCCACGATATTGCCGGATTATCCAAAGTTTCCAACTGAATGGAAGAAGGACAACAAAGAAAGAAATAGAGTGTGTGAGTAGTACGGTCACTCGTTTTCCGATCATGGGGTTGATCCTCCATAGAGTAGAGCATTTACGCCAACCATCAAGTCTACCAAGACTCAATGGGCGACTCCAGGGTAACAGCACGCCCTGGATCCTTGCATCCGTTGCACTAGTGATTTAAAGAGGGTATGCCCGCTCTTCAAGTCGGCATTTTTACATATTTTCAAGAGTGAATATATGTCCTAAACTTAAAATCAAGCCACTTTTCCAAATGTGGAAATATGACATCACAATGTTCACTCGGTTGCAGACAAGCGGCCACCACACTTGACTCCTGCTTTAGCCATGCAAGGATAGTACTGATTAATTATAAGTATTCGGCTCCAGTAAGCTACCAACTAGTCTTGCAAGTACAATTCATACAACTCACCTTTCCCGTTTCATAGACATTACCACTGTCTCCCACGAACACACTGCTTCCATGTCGCCCATTTTGCATTTTCTGTGTTGCCGTTCACTTTCGTTACCGATGACTATGATTACCACTTACCCCGAGTTTGACAGCAAATACTTTCTGCACCGAGTATGCAAACCTAATGCTATGATTAGACAATTATTGACACGTATAAATCTGTATCGGCATCGGCCATCGGGAGCTGGTGGTGCACGTGGAAAAACGTGCTTTTCAAGTTTGTAAATATCTTAGTAGTGTTTGAAACATCTTTATTCCCTAAATCCATGTCCATGGTGTTTATCATAAGGTTATATAAGCTAGAGCACTTCAGGACCTTTGCCCAGGTAACCTCCAATTTTTTTCGCTTGCGGGTGAGTGTGTCGGAGTTTAAATCCAGCACACCGTTGGGTTGAAGCAATAACAAGAACAATATTTTAGGCACATTTATATCATGTCGTTCTTTAGCAATCCGACTACAACTGCGCCACAGACGGGTGGCGGCCTTTTTGGTGGTTCGAATACCCAGCAACAGCCTGCAAGTGGAGGCCTTTTCGGTGCTCCAGCACAAAACGCGACGACACAGTCAACGAACCCTTTGCTTCCGAGCAATGCACAGCCCGCGTCAGCATTTGGAAACATGGGCGCAGCGAATACGAGCACGACAGGGGGAGGTTTGTTCGGCCAAAGCACGAGCACCAATACCGCGGCGCAGGGAACAACAGGGGGAGGTCTTTTCGGCCAGCAACAACAACAGCAGCCGGCCGCGACAGGAGGGTTGTTCGGTGCTTCAACGCAACAGACACAACCAGCGACAGGTGGCAGCTTGTTTGGGGCTTCTACTCAGCAGCCTGCGATCGGTGGAGGCCTTTTCGGGTCTTCCAATACTACACAGCCTGCTGCGACAGGCGGTGGTCTTTTCGGCGCGTCCAGCACGACGCAGCCCGCTACGACAGGTGGTGGTTTGTTCGGTTCCTCTACTACGACACAACCTGCGTCGACAGGAAGCATATTTGGCGCGTCTACCACGCAACCTCAGCAGCAGACCGGCGGCCTCTTTGGTGGCGGCGGAGGTTTGCTCGGCAGTAAACCTGGTCTGAACATCAACACCAATACCAATCCAACTCCATCCGGAACAACACCTGCTACAGCTAGCACCAACCCTTTCTTCGGTGGCGGAGCGTTCGGTCAACCACAAACAAAACCTTCACTATTTGCTCAATCGACAACAGCCACAGGACCAACGACTACCAACCCACTATTCGGTGGTGGGAATACCAGTACTCTTGGGACGAGCACGCTCGGGGGTACAAGCCAGGCTGGCAGTCTCGGATCCTCAATACTTGCACGAACTACTGTTGGGCCTGCACAGCAGCAGGCGGATGCTCAGGCTCAGCATGCACTACTTCAGCAACGCATTGAGGCAGTATATAACGCATGGAACCCTGCATCACCAGATTGTCGGTTTCAAGTAAGTTTTTTCTGCTTCGCAAGGGTTCAGCAGCCAACTAGGTTGACGATTTTTTTTGATTATTTAGCATGCGTTTTATAACATGGTCGATCCCTCCAAGGTGACATATTACCAGCGACCACCGAATGTTTCAAATGAACTGTGGGAGAAGGCACGCAGAGAAAATCCAAATTCCTCATGGTACGCAGGCTCTATACTTCACTATATACGCCCTTCAACGGTTTTATAGCTTTGTCCCTGTGTTTGCAACCGGCTTCGACGACCTTCGCACCCGTGTAGACGCTCAATCTGTCCAGTCCGAAAAGCTGAAACAACGTCTAACAGTGCGTCTTCTGCCCCTCGTAGTTTTATTTATTTTCATCTTAAAACCATCTTTCTTTCTATCAGGACGTGAAAAAGCGCCTTGACGTGCTATCCGAACGACATGCCCTCTCAAATGTTTCCCGCCTCAAACGCGCTGCAGCGCAGCAAACACAAGTAGCCCAGCGTCTCCTCGCCTTTGCACAACACCTACATCTATTAATTCCTGCCATTCGTTCGTCTGCAATTCGGCCAGAGGAGGAGCAGCTCAGAGGGAAACTTGAGGAAATTGAGGAGGAGGTGCGCCGGGGGCGGCTGTTAGGGAAGCTGAACGAGCTATGGGCGCTCATTGGGGCTGTGGGGGCTTCCGCAGAAAAAGGACGGAATGGAGATGGAAGTGGCGGTGAGTGGGCGGTTGTGGATGAGGAAGGATTAGCGCAGATCACGCAGGTGTGTGTCCATGACTGTATTTCTTCTTTAGACTGTTGTGCTGACAGGGGAATTTTGCAGATATTGGCGGATCAACAGTCGGGCTTGGCGCATCTCACAAAAGTGCTGCAGAGGATACAGAAGGATCTAGCAGTTATATTAGTGGCGCCGGGAGGGACTTCGGAAGATTTGGAATCGTTCGGGTCCTCGAGTACGAGTACCTTACGTGCGAGTGCGCTTCGGTGATGTAGACTGGTGGTTTTCAAACGACATTTGTAGAGGACGGAAGTGAGGGGGTAATGATTATGATACCGTAACTAATATACGAATGACCCGCCGCGCAATCCTTCTTCAACGAACCGGATTTATGCACATCAATCTGACGTCAAGAGTACATGCTCAGGAAGACATGTGTGTTACATTAAGGTTATAGATAGATACATAGGGTTGAAAGAACAACGATGATACAGGATAATGATATGACATACACAAATACAACCGACCAGCGCGTTCTGAAGTCATCAGTTGGTGCAGTTTTGAGGGACTAAAGTGTTGAGGCCTTCTATAGGGTCTATCGAATGTTCCTGAAGCACTTGAAGAATTCTCCTCAAAATTTCTGCAGAATCATCATCAAATTCCTGCTCAGGATTGTTCTCTCCCGCATCGCTGCCGCCTTCTTCCAATCTGCTTGAGGAATGCTCGTTAATTGCATTAACATCATCGAACTCATCCTCGTAGTACCCTGTACGGGGAGAATGCACTTCTTTAAAGGGGTTGGGTACGTATATCTCGGGAAGGTCCTCTTCCGTATCATAGTCCCGGTCCTCCTCGGGTATGGTATATATCTTGCGATATGGGATTGCTAGCGTTGGCCATTCGTCACCGCTATGTTGGTCTTCGTACTCGTCAGAGTTAATGTCGTCGCTATACAGGCTCGGGCTATCCGTCCTCGTGTCGGGTGACTGCTCAGACGGGATTTCCGGTAGTGAGTCAGCAAGCTTCAAGACATAGTCGTCGTGTTGATAATTGTTTGAGGTTGAATCCGGTTGAGAGCTTGACGCAACAGCTTGAGTGCAACCATTCGTTTCCAGCTCCTTATCACATAATATGGATCTGTTTGATGGGAATTCAGACATGAATTAACAAGGCCGATGTTCAACCTTACTGCATTGATTCTAACAATGGCCGGAGATGCTCTATGGAATCCCTGAACGAGGATCGTTAGAACGTTAATCTGGCATTTGCGAGAAATCCCGAATATAATCTTACAATCTAAATAAAGCTGAAGGTTGAGGGTGCTCAGTTTGAGGTTGAAGATGTTCTGTCTTTCCACTTCGTAGACCACACATTCGACGCATTATTCCAGGTTCCAATGCAGCAGTTGGTCCTGTGGATGCCTTGAGAACAATTAGTTACGCCGTTTGTATGTTGAACATGCATGTTATCTCACTGTTCGGATGTCATTACTTGTCGTCCCAACACGTAGACGATCCTGGAAAAGTTGACAGTCAGATGATTCGATGATGAATATTTTCAAGTGACCAATATACATACCAAAGCCAATCTCTCGTCAGAAATAATATCTTGATTGGTGTCAACCAATCCTTCAGTGGCAATTCTGGCTTGACTTTTTGCCTATGAGCGTAGTCGTTAATAACCAGCATGAAGTTAGATCGCGCGTCCATTTAGTCGCAGGTCCTTATACGTACATGGTAAGCGTCTACTATTTCGAGAAAGATGGTCTTGCAATCTTCGATACGGTCGGCAAAATCGTCTCGTCGAATAACGCGCAAATAATACCTAAGCCCCTGTAAATTGTCATGCAGAGAGTTCATCTCCTTCATCCACCTGCAAAAAAGTGAGCAAGAATACGTCGGAGGAAGTATTGACGTACGATTCTAGCTCTCGTGCAGTAACAAGCTTCAGGTCCTGTAACTCTTCAGCGTCATTATTGCGTCTAATAACGTGGATTCTGTGGGCTTCAACAATAAGCTGAAGTTGAGACTTGTAATGTCTCCGGTCTAGAAATGTCCTGAGTCTCATAAGTTTCTGCTTTTCTTGCAAATGGATCAAGAAGAGACTATATACGTTCATGGAGATCCCTTGAGGACCTGCTGAAAACCATGGTGATCCGGTACCGATGAATGGCGTTATTGTAAAACAGAAGTTACATTATTCCTCTAGTCCGGACAAAAAGAATTCCCTAAGGCAATCATAATTGACCATCGACAAGGAGTCATTTGTACTTGGATCACCCAAAGGATAATAGATGTGTGAATCGGCAATTACCGAATGAGTCCTTACACATTACGCAATCACCATTGATTTTGCTCGCCACACTATGTAAGACAGAACATCAGCTGAAAGAAAGAAAAAACAAGGGAATAGAGACGATGCGTATATCGTTCTACTAAATGGTATGCGCGCCTATAAACCTTGCAGTTTCTCAACAGGGATTCACTGTGCGCGTGAACCCAGATTTAACTCTAATATCTTAATCTTCAATTCCGTAATTCCGTAATTTAGTATCCCGCAATTTTGTTTAACAAAAAGACAATTGGTTGTCACAGCGACATTACTATTGTACGTAAATGCATGAACCCCCCCTTGTTCTGTGAAGTCTTGTTCTTGTCCTCGGAGTCAATAGGTCGCCAAACATCATTGATCAAAATTCACAAATACATAATGTGATGTCGAGGTCTTTTACAAACGCCTTAGGAAGCTGCTGATTCTTCCGCTTTACTATGAAAGTTTCACTGTCGGCAGAAAAAGTAGTCGATTTAGAGAAGGCGTATAAAACTGCTTTCTCAAAGTCTCCATGGATATCTCGAGACAGCTATCTGGGGATACTTCCCAAACATGAAGCGTTCTGGGTCGACATCCAGCCGATGCTCTTCCAGCGAGGATATCAGTTGCGACCTCGTTATCGACCTGGCTGGATTCCTTCTTGGCTTAAATCGACCAAAACAATCACGGAAATCTATGATTATGAAGACGCATTCAGTCTCCGGGTACTATCACTCCCTTCTTTATTCTCAGTCACTGGACAGCGTCTCACCACGGTGTGATAGGACTCCAAAACAATTGACGCGACACGGTTTGACGGAACCAAAGTCATAATCAAGGTCGTCGACTCATCGACTGATGAGTATCCCATTGCACGATATCTCAATTCCCCTGAATTGCGATCCGATGGACGCAACCACTGTGTCACAATTCTTGACGCTATGCCTTACCCTAGTGACGATACAAAACTGCTTATGGTTATGCCCCACCTAGTTCACTTTCACAGAGTTCCCTTCAGGCGTGTAGGCGAGGTACACGAAGCGATTTACCAATACGTGCAGGTTCGTGATCCATCCGTGATTTCATGGCTCAGCTCATGTTTATACAGGGTTTGGAATTCATGCATGAACACGATGTCTCACATAGGTACTCAAATTATTGAGTTTTTTCCCTGTAGCTCATGCAGGTCCACAGAGATCCTTGTTGGTTCAATCTAATGATGGATGCTTCCAAAGTCATTCCTCGTGGAACTCACTATGTGAAACCCAGTACACATAATGGATTTTATGGCACCTTTGAGTGGCGTCAAAGGTGGTCCGTGAGACCCGTTCAATACTACTACATCGATTTCGACATATCTTGTCGATATCCTCCTGAATTAAAGAATGTTGATCTTAAGGAGATGACAAGAGCTGGCCAGGATAAATCGGTACCAGAGTTCAAACGACCAGGCCCCTACAATCCATTCAAAGCTGATATCTACCAACTTGGAAATGTCATCCTGAAACTCCTTAGCGTAGGTTTGCTCATTACTAGTTCCTGGAAATGTGCTAACGATTAGTTTGTTTAGAAATATAATCCAGAGGGACTAGAGCCATTCCTTACCCTCGGAAAAGCAATGACGAACAGCGATCCCAGTGACCGACCGACTCTTTCTGAGGTTCTAGCATACTTGGATCAAATGGACGACAGGACGTTCAAGCGTCGCATCTGGAGGCCTCAGGACTCAACCCTAGACAAATTCCAAATAACATATTGCTGGTGCAATCCTCGTTCTGGATCCAATATAAGGAGCGACGACCTCCAGCTTAAAGAGTGAAGAATCTTCTGGTCCACGAAGCGTTGTATTCTCTCGTGTTTCTCTTTGTTTCCTCTCCTTTATTCCTATCGTTTCTCATTCGCATATACCTACGGGCGGCAGCGTCTGACGACTTCATCGTCTCACACTGCTCGCAACACCGCAACACCAATAGATTAGGCACGCACATTACATCACGCGTTGTCGTCGTTTCAGAACCACTCCCGCCATCCCTATTCCGTACATACTCCATTCCACATTATTTTTTACACGCTCGTACTTACTCAGTCCCTCGCGGTGTTGACTTGAGTTTTCGGCCCCCGTCTCTCCGGAGGGGGAACTGGCGCTCGAGAACTCTAGGACTCAAGAAATACATTTCTTCTTGCAACTCTTGGATAACCTCATTAAGTCTTCAACGTTCCATTTTAAACATCTTTACATCAAATCTCTTATCCCTCCCTATTCTACTCGTGCCTTATGACAGCACAGAATTATCTACGTTGCGTGGCGGTCCTGGCACCTGTAATCTCGACACAAGGGTTTTCGCCAAATTGGAGTTGGGCTGATAGATTGCCGCTGGGTGTACGTGATTTGGGCAAGATGTGATGGCGGTTGCCCAGGTTTTATTCGGGCCAGACCAGATCACCGGTATGGAATATAATTTGCGATACGGAACCAATGGAGTTGCCCATCCGTCATCCCTATGTTTGCCTTAGTACTCGTCAGAGTAGATGTCATCGCTATATAGGCTCGGGCTATCCCCCCTTCGTGTCGGGGTGACTCCTCAAGACAGGATTTCCGGTGGTAAGTCGGCGAGCTTCAAGACATAGTCATCGTGAAAAAAAATGTCTGAGACTGAACGCGGAGAGCTTGGTGCAACGGCCTCCGTGGAATGACCCGTCTCCAGCCCATCGGATAATAGAGGTCTGGTTAACTGGTTAATGATGAGTATTGAGACATTGATTCAATAACGAATATGGATAAGTTAAAACATTGGTTTGTCGCGTCAGGAAAGAAATCAAGTTTGCATCCCACAATCTGAAGACGGGCGGGGCGCCTAGGTGGAGAGCGACTAGCTTGACGTACCACCTTCCGCCTTTTGGTTCAATATATTACAATGCAGCATACGTGGTAAAACGGTAGATTTTGGAGGCGCCTTTGAATTGATCAGTAATGATCTTGCCGGCTGTATATTGAATAGGCATGTTCTCTCACTAAAGGTCGCTTCTTGTTAGGTCTTCTCTTGTTATCTCAGCACGCAGACAATCCCGTAGAGATTAACAGTCAGAAAGATAGTTACATTGCTCGAAATCACATTGCCAATGGGATGATACAAACCAGGCCTATATTTCTTCAAGAATAATCGCTTCACTGGTCTAGCAATCCTTCAGCATTGATTCTGATATGAATTCTTACCTGAGAGTAGGCAGTAAAATAATGTCCACAGATCACACCTTCTCGTGCGTATATTGTAATCCACCATGACCTCAAGTAGGAGGTTTCTGCATTTTCCAATACGCTCTGCAAAATCATCTCTTCTAATGACGCACAAAAAATATCTAAGACCGTACCCATCCTTATAAAAAAAAATTCCTCTCTATAATGGGCCTATGATGGGTCAGTATGAGGGCACTGGAGAGGAGATGGCATACCGTTCTAGTTTTGCAGTGGCCAGCTTGAGGTCCTGCAGCTCCACAAGCATCCTAAGTGCGTCTAACGACGTAGATTGCAGGGCCTCTGCCATAAATTGAAGTTGAAATTGTAATGGCTTTGTATTGAGTTTCATGGTTTTGCGGTTTTCTGCGACACAAATTGGCGTACATATAGTTTACAAGGGAGAAAGAACATACCAAAACCATTATACTCTCATGGAAACAGGCGAAATTGTTAAAACACGCACGTTGTCTTGTCGCAGCATATCGCAAGAACGTATAATTGATAATACAATACAATACAATCTGGGAGTCAATAATCGAAGATGATTTTATAAGTACAAGTAAAATAAGAAGTAAACAATAGAGGCTCACCTGGGAGTCAATAATCGAAGATGATTTTGACCCCAGGTGGCGACGTGTTTATAACTAGTCATAGAGGTAAGACATGTGGAGTAGGGTCGAGGGCATTTTGAATTGTATGAGTAAGTCGTATGAAAAATATTTGAAAAAGACATTAACGAAATGAAACATACGAGTTATGACAATAAATGATGACGTTAAGATATGGCGGTACTTAGCCGAAGTTGTTAGTCAATTTCCTCGACACTCCCACTTGACGGCAACGCAGGCAGAAGGACGCCTAATCTGGCACGATGTTTCTCGAAAATTTCTCTAGGCAAAGCCTTCGTAAGAGTATCTGCTATCATGTCACGAGTAGAAATATACTGAAGCTTGATATTTTTTCGTTTGATATGTTCACGTATAAAATGAAATCGAATATCGATGTGCTTGGCGCGCGAGTGACCAACGGGATTTTTAGATAATGCGATGCTTCCTGTATTGTCGGTGTGAATAATCGTGGCTTCCATTTGCTCGAAGTCCAGATCCTTCAAGAGATTACGAAGCCATATAGCCTCACGAGTAGAATTGGCCGAAGCAATGTATTCGGCTTCAACGGTGGAGGTCGCCGTAACAAGTTGTTTTCGAGAGGACCAGGAAATGAGGCTTCCATTGCAATGTATTCGGCTTCAACGGTGGAGGTCGCCGTAACAAGTTGTTTTCGAGAGGACCAGGAAATGAGGCTTCCATTTATGTCGAAGCACCAGCCACTGATGGACCGCCGATCATACTGATCTTGCGCCCAGTTAGCATCGCTCCAACCAACGAGCGTAATACTTCCCCTTTCCAAACCTCCAAGTTTCAAACAGTACGACTTGGTTCCCTTTAAATAGCGCAGAACTCGTTTGCATCCGGCGAGGTGAGGAATGCCCGGATTTCCGGAGAACTGGGCGAGCAGACTGACCGAAAACTGGATGTCCGGACGAGTTTGCGTGGCATAAAGGAGCGAACCAATTATAGATAGATAATGTAATCCGTTAGCGTACTTTTTGTAACTTTCCCGCTCGTCATCGGAATGAGGCGATTGTAATAGAGATAGATTATGATTGGTGGGCAAGGGGGTGGCAACTGGATGACAAGATGACATGCCAAATCGATCAAGAATGGATTCGACGTAAATTGACTGATTCAAATAAATCGTGCGATCAGGTCGATTCCTTTTGATTTGGAGGCCAAGAAGATAATGGATTTCACCTAAATCGGTGATGTCGAATTCTTTGTCCATGTCCTGTTTGAATGAGATGATTTTATACAGGTCTTTACCTGCAATGGCCATGTCATCGACGTAGACCAATACAATCAACACTATCTTCCCGTTCGCGCGTAAAATGTAGAGGCAATCGTCAGCGTGGGAGGGTAGAAAACCAAGGCACATCAGCACATCATGGAGTCTCTCTTTCCATTGGCGGCCAGCTTGTTTGAGCCCGTAGATGGCCTTAAGAAGCCTCCAATACTTTGCCCTTCCAATCCCCGTAGGCGCTTTCATATATATTTCTTCTTCGAGACTTCCCTCTAAATAGGCTCCAACTACGTCGATCTGATGTATTTCTAGATCGAGTGTGGCGGCAAGGGTTAAAAATACTCTTAGCGTCGTAAATTTGGCAACAGAAGAGAACGTATCATTATAGTCTATGCCGGGGATTTGAGAAAATCCTTGAGCTACGATGCGAGCCTTGAACTTTGCGTGGTTTCCTTTTTCATCGAGTTTCTCCTTTAAGACGATCTTGCTTCCCACGGCCCGTTTACCGGGAGGTAATTCTCCCACTTCTTCGAATACTCCCTTTCGTAAAAGTTGACTGTATTCTTTTTCAACGGCGCGTCGCCAACCTTCGGCTTGAGGAGAATTCAAAGCTTCTTCAATACGTGGCCCAGATACAGCAACAAACGCCATGTGAGGCACGGATTCTCCTTCCTCCGAATCTTGCTGATATCTGATTGGTACACGTTTAACACGATTTGAGGGTTCGCGTTTCGGCAAGTCTGACCACTTGGTTTTCTTGCGAGGTGCCGACGGAATAATGGGAGTGGTACTCCGGGACACCGGTGGAGTTGACGACGTAGTAACAGGATACTGCAAGTCTTCAATTGGTGTGTCGTTATCAGAGGTACCTTCTGGAAGATTTTCATTAATTAATTGATTTTCGACTTCAGATTCGGAGGAGGGTTTTGGGATAGATACGTCGATAGGCTGGCTTGATTCAGGATAAACCGCGGTGTCGATGAAATCGTTGATTTCTTCTGCGGAAGAGGAAGTAAGTCCCGAATCTAATTTGGCCAGCTCACTAGGCGTATCGTCCTCATAGAACTCGACATCTCTTGAAGCAATTAATTTACCGTTCTCCAAATCTTCCAATTTATACCCCTTGGTTTCGTTCGACCACCAACCCAACATCCTCACACGTACAGCCCTCGATTCCAGTTTTCCGTGACGCACCTCTTTGGGCACATGTGCCCAACCTAAAGAACCGAAGATCCTTATATGAGACAAATCGGGCCTTCGACTGTACCACTCGGTGTAAGGGATTTTCCCTTGTAGTGCGGAGGTGGGAGTGATGGACCTTATATACACGGCGTATAAGAACGCCTCGCCCCAGTAACGTAGATCCATTTTGGCAGCGTGCAACATGCTTCTCACCATCTCCATTAGTATGGCTATGGTACGTTCAGCAATCCCGTTTTGCTGGGGTCTGTAGGGATTAGTGGTTTGATGCTGAATACCATTCTGTCTGCAGAATTCTCGCATGACGTCGTTCACGAACTCAGTACCATTGTCCGTCCGAATTGCCTTAACGAGTTTTCCGCCCTCGCGCTCATATCGAGCGACATTGTCGCGAACAGCTGCATGTACCTCTTCCTTGCTTTCGAGGAGTGTGCCGGAAGGTAGACGCTTACTCACCTCCACTACTGCAAGTGCGTAACGTTTACCGTCCCAAGTAGGCACGCTCATGGGACCTGTAAGATCCATTACTAGAAGCTCATTAGTGTCGTATTGAGTTGAACTTCGTTCTGGAAGAGGTGGTCTAGTGGCTTTGCCTTCAGCGCAGCCACTACAAAGTCGATCGAATTCGCGAGGTAACTTTAAGTTGACGCCTGTCATGAGCTCCTTATCGACCATCATTTTGATAGTACGAGGACTAAGATGCCCGAGGCGACGATGCCATAATCGCATGGTGGGACGACTTGCAATGTAAGCAACTCTATTGTCATCAATACCAAGAGTCATGGTTGCAATGCGATAGAGCGTCCCTTCAGCACCAATCAAATTTGCGTGAATGAAGTCCTTTCCATTCCAAGCTAGGCTTATACCATAAGGTAAGCCATTGATTGTGGCGCCAGCTCGTTGTAGTGAACCGAGACTAATCAAATTGGCACCAAGGGATGGAATGTGAAGAACGTCGTGCAATTGGACATCCATAATACCATCAGGCAGGCAAGTCCTGAACGAAATAGTACCTTTTCCAGTGACTTTCAAGGTATTCATGCCACCCACGGAAATGTGCTGATCATTGATGAGATTATAGTTCGTGAAATATGATCGATCGGCAATCATATGGCAAGATGCTGCACTATCGAGGAGCAGGCCAGATGGCATTCCCGTATCGGTGGCCATTAATAACTTGCCCACCTCTCGTGAGGAGTCGTCTTGTTTCGAAGGCAATGAAAGCGATAAATTCGCATTTCCGACAGGCTTGGATTTGTCCAATTTCGGACATTTAGGACGCCAGTGACCCTTTTCGCCACAGTTGTGGCAAACATCGTCTGGTTTCGGCTCGCGTTTGGGTTTGGAACTTTTCTTCACATATTTGTGGTCGCTTTTACTCCCACTCGAATTACGTTCCTTTTTCGATACGAAAGCCAAGGTTTTGGTCGTGGCAGAATCTTCGAGCGTAAGCCTATCATAAACGGACAATAACTCTGTTGCGACAATGTCGATAGTCAAAGAAGTGCTCCGAAGTAACAAGCTTTGCTTGACTACATCCCATGTCGGAGTCTTAGGCAGCGAAAGAAGAATAGCATTCAAGATAGTGAAGTCGTCAACTTTATGTCCAGCATCAATGAAGCGGCGACGTATAATCATGTAGAACCCAAGATGATCGGTCAAGGGTGATTTTCCGTCCCATTGCTTCGCATACATCTGCTGATAATAATAGTGGATATTCATCCCACTATGCTGATCGACGTAATTCTTTCGTAACTGGTCCCAAACATTCTTTGAGCTCGTGTAATCGGTGATGGCTTCACGTTGAGTATATTCCATCGCTGCACGGATCAAGCCAATAGCTGAATCATCTCTAGTGACCCAGCGTAGGTACTTTTCCTGTGCGTGCTCCCAGGTTGAGAATTCCTTGGTCTGCATGGCCTTCATCAGGTCGTCCCCCTCCTTATAAGGAGAGTCAGGCTTTTCGTCACTTTTAGGACAAGATGGAGCCAGCAATTCGGAATATTCGGCGGGTGGTTTAGGCGGGCGAGTTTCGCGTCCAGAGACTACTCCCCATAATCCCTTTGCCAGTAGAGCAGACTTCATATTATCTGCCCACATATGGTAATTCGTACCGTTGAACTTCGGAAACTGTAAAGTTTCTGAAGTATTGTCATTCGCGGCAGCGGGGCCCATAACCTGTCGCAGCATATCGCAATAACGTATAATTGATAATACAATACAATACAATCTGGGAGTCAATAATCGAAGATGATTTTATAAGTACAAGTAAAATAAGAAGTAAACAATAGAGGCTCACCTGGGAGTCAATAATCGAAGATGATTTTGACCCCAGGTGGCGACGTGTTTATAACTAGTCATAGAGGTAAGACATGTGGAGTAGGGTCGAGGGCATTTTGAATTGTATGAGTAAGTCGTATGAAAAATATTTGAAAAAGACATTAACGAAATGAAACATACGAGTTATGACAATAAATGATGACGTTAAGATATGGCGGTACTTAGCCGAAGTTGTTAGTCAATTTCCTCGACATGTCTTCCCATATCCTAACAACACTAGCAATGTTACCAAGGCAACCATAACATCGTCTGTAATTGGTTTAAAAGTACAATTGGCATCATCGGATGAAGTGGTGGTTTGTTTACGCAAATTACAATCGTTACGTTATGGTCATAACCGACGGCGTTGGTGACAGGGCCTTCACCGGATCGTGCAGGTTGTGTTACCACTGACTAGTGGATAATCAATAGGTTAAAGAACTCACTCTATCCAGAATAACCAAGTGACTGATAGAATATCCTTGACATTCAATATCGTAATTAGCCCATTTTGTTTGGGACACACTGAACTTGAACGGCTTGTTTACGTCACAGAATGTGTACATGTCGACTGCTTCTATTATTGTTTGTCCTCTCATTGTTCTTTTTGGGTCTTGGCGTCAATTGTATTATAATGTCTTAACAAGCGTTGTATCAACTATTAATCTCAGTTCGCTATGAAGCTCTTCCCACGGACAGCAAAAGTGGTCGATCCAGAAAAGGCGTATCAATATGCCGTCTCGAAATTACCCATATCTCGCTCTAGCTATTTTGGAGAACTGGCTAAACATGAAGCATTCTGGGTGGATCTTCAGCCTATGCTCCTTCAGCGTGGATATCAACTACGACCTCGTTATCAACCTGGTTGGATTCCTTCATGGTTGAAATTATCCAAGCCTAGAGCGAACATTTTCAAACACGAAGATGCGGTCTGTCTCCGAGTAATTTACTCTATTCATAACACTCGGACAGCATTATCTCACCCAAACGCAATAGAATTCCAAAACCATTGACGCGTCGCGGTTGGACGGAACTAAAGTCGTAATCAAAGTTGTTGAATCCTCGACCAGTGAATATCCCATTGCAAAATTTCTCAACTCTCCTGAATTGCGATCTGATAAACGCAACCGCACTGTCCCGATACTTGATGTTATGCCTTATCCTAATGACGACACAAAGCTACTCATGGTCATGCCCTACCTAGATCACTTTCATAGAGTTCCCTTCAGGCGTGTAGGAGAAATATACGAAGCGATATACCAATACGTACAGGTTTGTGCTCCAATGTGGAGCTGCATGACTCTGCTGAAAATTTGACAGGGTTTAGAATTCATGCATGAACATGGTGTATCTCATAGGTAGTGGTCTTATCTACTTTCTTCCATTTGACTCAGACCGTTGACAGAGATCCTTGTTGGTTCAATCTTATGATGGATGCTTCCAATATCATTCCTCGAGGGACTCACTTTGCTGCACCTGACACTCACGATGGGTTTTCCCGAAGCTTCAAGTGGCGCCAACGGTGGTCCGTAAGACCCATTCAATATTACTATATCGATTTCGACATATCACGTCGATATCATCCAGAAGCGAGGAACTTGGATTTGAAGGAGATGTCAAGAGCTGGCCAAGATAGAACAGCGCCGGAATTTAAGAAGTCCGGCCCTTACAATCCATTTAAAGTTGATGTTTACCAACTCGGAAATGCCATCCTGAAGCTTATCGACGTAGGCTCGTTATTTTCTGATTCCCGCAGATGTTTCAACTTTTTTTTTGCTCTAGGAATACAATCCAGAGGGATTGGAACCATTCATCATTCTGGGTAAGGCAATGACGAATATTGACCCCAGAGATCGACCGTCTCTCTCTGAAGTTCTCAAATATTTGGACACGATAGATGAGAGAACGTTTAAACGCCGGATCTGGAGACCTCAAGACTCGTTCGGAGACAAATTTGGAATTAAGTACTGCTGGTGCAATCCCGTCGTTGGATCTATCCTATTGGATGAAGATTATCACAAGTTCGATAGGATGTTTCTTCCCCAACCTTGAGAGTTCATGGACTGTCCTTTTTTTTGTTTCTAGTGCTTCTTTGATTTGTTTAGTTTCTTGAGATAATGATTTTGCTTTTCTTGCTGTTGTTTAGAGATCGATTTTGAGACGTTCATCCAGTTCTTTGAGGTGCACAAATGTTGTGACTCTACAAAAATGCATTGTAGTAACACAGTTAGCCTCACTATCTGTGTTTGCACTGCACATCTATCTGTGTATTCCTGAGATCAGTTCCTCTGCAGTTCAAACAAGATGAGGAGTAACATGGCAACTTGAGACAGCTTGAGTTTGAAGTGATACTCCCATATATCTATTGCTCAACTGAAAACCCTCCCTGCAGAACCTATGCCACCTTAGCAGGGTCCAAGGGGAAGAACTCTGTTCAAAACTCCCTTTCAAACTAATTCCAACTTCCAAAACTCTCCACTTCTCCAAGGCATCAAAAAGCTCATAGCACATATGTTGAAGCTCACTCAGACTTCATGTAGGATAAGGACAACCATATTAGAAATTAGACCAAGACTAAGTAGATTTAAATAGATCAAATATCAGTTTAATCTACTTGGACAGTAAGTAAGTTATGTTTGTTCTAAGTATATGTAAGTACTCACCCTCAGTTTCGTGTAATCAACTGAGGGTGTTGATTGATTGTAGGTTTATATATCTCTATATAATGCGACGACGCCTGGGAAATGATCTGATTAGTCAGTTCTGACTAAGGCTGACAAAGAATTGCCTTTTGTGTTTGTTTTTTGGTAGATGTGTGTATAAAATGCTTAATGAATTCAGATAAAATCACTGAAAAATCAGAACCTTTTGTGTTTGTTTTTTGGTAGATGTGTGTATAAAATGCTTAAAGAATTCAGATAAAATCACTGAAAAATCAGAAAAAATTCAAGGTCTACTGATACACTGATTGTGAATTTTTTGAGGTTTATAAATGCTTTAAGAAATCTGAAAAATTCAAGAAAAATTCATTGCTCTGTTTTTCAGGAGATGTTAGTGGAAAATGCTCAAATAATTCTAGGAAAATCACCAGAAAATCAGGAAAAATTCAAAGGCTACTAATATACTGATTTTTAGTTTTTTAAAGATTTATAAATGCTGAATAAAATCTGAAAAATTCAATTTAGTTTACAATAATGCTTTGAGAGTTGTGGAAAGAGAACTGAGTTGTGAAATGCGGAGGCCTTAACCGAACGAAGTGAGGTTGAGGCCGGGAATGAGCACTGAGTTGTGATATGCGGAGGCCTTAACCGAACGAAGTGAGGTTGAGGCCGGGAATGAGCACTGAGTTGTGATATGCGGAGGCCTTAACCGAACGAAGTGAGGTTGAGGCCGGGAATGAGCACTGAGTTGTGATATGCGGAGGCCTTAACCGAACGAAGTGAGGTTGAGGCCGGGAATGAGCACTGAGTTGTGATATGCGGAGGCCTTAACCGAACGAAGTGAGGTTGAGGCCGGGAATGAGCACTGAGTTGTGATATGCGGAGGCCTTAACCGAACGAAGTGAGGTTGAGGCCGGGAATGAGCACTGAGTTGTGATATGCGGAGGCCTTAACCGAACGAAGTGAGGTTGAGGCCGGGAATGAGCACTGAGTTGTGATATGCGGAGGCCTTAACCGAACGAAGTGAGGTTGAGGCCGGGAATGAGCACTGAGTTGTGATATGCGGAGGCCTTAACCGAACGAAGTGAGGTTGAGGCCGGGAATGAGCACTGAGTTGTGATATGCGGAGGCCTTAACCGAACGAAGTGAGGTTGAGGCCGGGAATGAGCACTGAGTTGTGATATGCGGAGGCCTTAACCGAACGAAGTGAGGTTGAGGCCGGGAATGAGCACTGAGTTGTGATATGCGGAGGCCTTAACCGAACGAAGTGAGGTTGAGGCCAGGAATGAGCACTGAGTTTTCTATACATACTTGGAGCCCTAACCGAACGAAGTGAGGTTAGGGTGGAGGCTTAGTTGGGGGGGGTTTGGGGGCGAAGCCCCCAACGAGCTACGAAATTCGTGCCGAAGGCACGAATCGTAGCTCGTGTGTATGGTGTGACAATGGAAACATATTGTCTTTGTATGAGACAAAGCAGTGGTGGCCAGACAATGGATGTGTGATATTGCATTGAGTGTTTTTTTTTTTTTTTTTTTTTTTTGGAGTAGCGTTTCTAGTGGGAGGACGACACCATAGTCGTCATCTTCCCATCTGCTGCACTGAACACCCGGGATTACAACCAGATTCCATTTACGGTCAGCTATCTAAGTCCACGAGAAAATGCCTTTTACACACACGTGTGGGGCTACAAGCCCAGCCAGGTGGTTAACCCACTCCTGCATCGCTGAACCCACTACCCACTAAAACCCCACACGTGTGGGGCTACAAGCCCAGCCAGGTGGTTAACCCACTCCTGCATCGCTGAACCCACTACCCACTAAAACCCCACTCTGTACACCCTCGAGGATGTGTGAGGGGTCACCCTCAAGCCCAGTTCCTATCCACATCTCTTTAATAATGGCCTCGATCAGCGCTTTTTTCTTGGATTTGAGAACTGCGGCCTTCCTATCAAAAGCTGCCCTATTCTTCATTTGTTTGAGCCATCTGCTGGAGACCTCACTGGGGTCAAAAGGCATGTCATCCTTGCTTATCACCCTTTCACATCTCATTACCCATATCATGTAGGCTGACTCTACCACCAGTATTCTTAGAAGTCTGGATAGACCTGCTGAGCAGATTGAGTCTGTGGATTCTACCTTTCTAATCGTACTTCCAATGATGGTTGCGTGACTTTGGGGCTCAAGGGGTTCCCCTGTTTTCCTCACCCAAAGGTTGCTTGCCAATTCCCACATTATTTCTTGCCCTGGGCTCACGCACTTTGTCAGTATGTAGTCCATTGAGTTGATGCTATTATCATGTGTGCATATTGCACGTGCTTTAAGTTCCTGCTTCATTGTTGGCTGGTCCCAATGGTGGCCCACTTTATATTCATCATGGATCAGCTTCCATAGGAAAATCTTAACTTGCTTCGAAAAGTCTTTGTTTCTGATTCCCTTCCAAATGGTCTTTGCCTCTGGCAGTTTCCCAGTTGACTTCTGAATGAAAGACTTAATATCTTCCAACATCTTCTGAGTTCTAGGTCTTTCCGATTTCTCCATCAGGTCCTTGATTGATTTGTATGCCAGTGCCTGAGTCATATTGGATAGGTGTGCACCAGTCAGGTGGAGTTCCTCTGAGATGGGGGGAAGGGTCATGATATTTACTCCATTTAGAGCGTTGGTGGCAAGGGCCTTGGCTCTGGTTTCTTGATGGGATACCGGCTCATCTTTCACGTTGTAGAGAGTGACTCTGGCTCTGTGCATCCTTAGCCATCCAACTAAAATTTGCAGGAGACAGGCATTCTGTATACCATAGAATCCATCATTTTCCATTTTGGACAGATTCTTTGTAAGCAAGTCAAGGACCATACTAGACCTTATATTAATTCTCAAGGGTGTATTTATGCCACATTTTATTGAGGTGAGTACTATGGCTAGCAGGGATGTGGAGACCTTTGTATTGCGGCCTATGTTTATCTACTTTGCGTCTTTGCCAAGCTCTTTGTTACCCTCAAAAATTACCCCAGCTCCGGCAAGATTTAGTGTGTAGTCCCTGTCTTGGGCATTTCTTTCCAGTTCAGTGTGGTGCTTCCCATAGATTGAGGCCCTCAGCTGGTCTTGCTGGGTAGACATTTGGGTATGTGGGTAAAGTTTATTACATTTTGCCCCAGATGTGAAAATTCTAAAAGCGTCAGCGATGTACTCTTTGGTTGTGAGGTTCGGGTTGAAATCCTTTGGGGCCCCCTCTGGGGTCTCCCCTCCTTCCTCAACATCTGGTTGGTCCTTGTCGATGTTCTTTCTTGGATCCCACTTTTCCGGGAGGATGTCAAGTATTGAGCCAGCCCTTTTGGTGCACAGGTTTGGATGTGCACATCCTGATTCTTCTTCAATCTTGTTGCAGTCCTGGCACTCACACTCTGTTGAATCCTTATGCAAGGGGTTGTTTATGGCCGATGCTAGGAGAAGTGCATCTCTCACTAGTCATATTGAGTGTTTTGTCTTGAGACATTCTGTGATCCTGCCTGAGTTCATCCTTCTGATCTTTTTATTTGCTTTGATATGGTACCACATTGGCATGTTCATGCTTATGTCCTTTTCAACCTCTATGTTTTCCAGTCTCACATTGAAATCTCTAGCTGTCTTGAACAGGCTTGTTATGTCAGGGCATATCTCACCCTTTCTCGATGATTTGGATTTCCATGATTGGAGGAAAGGGCTTAATTTGATTCGCTTGTCAACCTTCATTTCTGATGATGGTGAATTCATTGCCATTAGAGTGTCTGTTACTAGTGCCCATAGTGGTCTAAAGAGACCAAAATTAAGGTATGACTTTAGCCACATAATGTTGATAGCTTTGTTTCTCATTCTAATGTCAACCAGGGCTCTTCCTCCTTCTTCAATCTTCTTGAAGAGGGTCTGCTCATTTATGAGGGGACTTTTTCCTGCCCACATGAAGGAGTTAACATGTTTGGTGAGTAGCTTCTCCACATGTTTTGGCATGCCTTGTACTTGTGTGAGGTATTGTGACATGCCAGCCACTACCATTTGTGTGATTAGCTTTCTCCCTTCCATTGAAGGGTGGCAACTTTTACATGTGTTCAGTGCCTTGTCAATCTTTTCCACTGTATTAGACCAAGGCACACTTATATCGATTTCGTTGCCAAACCAGGCACCAAGTATACGTATTATGTCCCCATCCTCTGTTATGTGGATACTTTCCGGTATTTGCCTGCTATCTGGCCTTAGCCTCCTATTATTTACTAAATCTATTCTGAAGGCCTTTGTCCCTAGTGGTATGATCTCAGTTTTAGATGTATTGAACTTTGCCCGCAAGGCAATACACCAGTCATTCAGTATCTCTTCTAGAGATTCCAGGTCATCTTCTACAGATAGAAAGGTGGTGGTATCATCAGCGAATAAAGTTGCTATTAATTTTTCACTGTGTCCTGGAATTCTAAAGCCCTTTATTTCAGACTCGTGAAGGGATGCTGCAAGTGGTTCTATTGCCAGATCAAACAGCAAACAAGAGAGGGGGTCGCCTTGTCTCACCCCCCTTGTAACCTGCCATGGGGAGCTGAAGAAACCATTAATCATGATTCTGGTCTCTGCTCCTTGATACAAAGTCTTTATAGTATTGATGAGGCTGAGCAGGATGCCAAAGGTTTCTAGCATTCTCTATAGATATTCATGATCAATTTTATCATACGCCTTCTCTTGGTCAAGTGCCACAATCATTTCATTTTGTTCCGTTGCTTCCGCATAATGTATCATCATCCTTATAAGTTTAGTCTGATCAGTGATACTCCTTTCATTTCATTTTGTTCCGTTGCTTCCGCATAATGTATCATCATCCTTATAAGTTTAGTCTGATCAGTGATACTCCTTTCCAGGATAAAGCCTGCTTGGCTTGGATGAACTAGATCAGTTATAATGTCAGCAAGCCTTTCTGCAAGGATTTTTGTGAATAGTTTGTAGTCTGTATTCAGGCAGGTTATAGGTCTGTAATTGGCAATGTCTGTTTTATCGTCCTTCTTATACAACGGGCACATCCACCTTTCTGCAAAGGGAGAGTTTTCTATCAGACCATACTCCTGAATATCAATAAACACTCTATTCAGAAGTTCCAGCACATCAAAAGACGGCCTCTGGAAACCCTCCCTGGCATTCAACCTAGAATCATTCACAAATTGGTCATTCAAAGACTTCCAAAACTCATATGGGATGCCATCTAAACCTGGCACTGAGCTGTTTTTTGATTTCTTTAGGGCCTTGGAGATTTCCACCCTGAATATGGATGCCCCCAGTTTATCTTTTTGTTGCGAGTTGGTTTGTACTTTTATGTTGCTCAGGACTTTAATGATTTTTTCTTCTCTGAGTTTGGCCGATACCTCTTGGAATTGGTTTTGCAACTTGTCGTGATAGTCTCTGACAAGGCTTGCCATCTTTTTTGAACACTTTTCATATTGCACTTCCGAACTCTGTTGCTCCTTGCTGACTTCTTTTCTCAGTGCACAGATCAAGTTTCTCGGTTTTGCTAGTTTTCCAGAGCACGTCCAGTATTTACACATTGTCTCTCCTTTGAGCCTGTTCTTCACGGCAATTTTATCTCTTTTATCTAAGTGATTTCTTTTTGTTAAGGCATGCATTTGGGATAAGATGACTCCTGTTTTTTCTTGCCTTTTTTGATTGCTCATAACCAGGTCATTGTTTATCTTACTTAAATTTGCTTCTAGTTTCTTCATGTCCCTATTGTGTTTTGGAACTATGATCTTGTCCCTCAGTTTAGCCATCTTAAGCACTGAATCTTTCCATGTGAGGTAGATGTTTTGGGGGTTTTGATCCCTAGTCCTGGCCACATTTTTCATTGCTTCTAAGGCTTTACAACCTTCTTTGTTCATAAAGGATCTGAATCTTTTGTCTTTAATTATGTGTTCTTTCATGGACTATTGGCCTTTTCCTAACTGAGGGGCATTTCCATGTGCAATTTTAACTGAGACCATAAAGTGGTCTGTACCTGGTATTCCCGATGGATCTATTTTCCATTCTCTCGCTGTGTCTAAAATTTTAAGGGATACATAAATTCTGTTGAGTCTAGACATTGATACCAAAGCTTCTTGCATGTATGTATAGGATCTACTGTCAGGAAAAGTATCTCTCCAGCCATCTAGAATTCCTAATTGCTTTTTCAGATCATCCAAAGCATTGAGGGCCTCAGTTGGATCTTCTCTCATTGGGAGATGGTCAATAGCATCCTCCACTACATTCATATCCCCTGCCATTAGGTCTACCTTAATATAAGGATTATGTCTGAAGAAACCTTCCAAATCTGTCCAGAATTCCCCATTTATGCTCCCATCACCCTGAGTCACATTCGGGGCATATATTGCCAGGATTCTCAGTTTTTCTTCCTTGTGCCAAATTGTTGAAAGCAGTAGAGCTCTTCCAGGTACAATTTCTTTTATTTTAACTCTGTTAGTGTTTGTTAAGTCATGGTTCAGAACAACCGCTACTCTTCCTTTGCCTGAGGGGTTGATCAGATCCATTGTGTGGAAGATCTTCAATCTTTTCCAAACAGGGTTTCTATATGCTCTTTTCTCTCTTCCATTAAATGGGATTCTTGTATGAGCAGTATAGCAATTTTCTTGTCCCTCATTACTTGGTTAATGTGATGCCACTTTGTCTCTGAGAGTGAGGCTCCTGCTGATCTATATCCTCGGATATTCAATGAAGCAATTCGGATAGCTGCTTTTGTATTCTTTCTTGAGCCATGCTCACTTGAGCTTTGTGCAACACTGTCTTCTCCACTTAATTGTTGTGTTACAATTGGTGACTCTGCAAAAAAGTCCTCAAGGTTCTCCTAGTCAGCTTGATCTGGTGAGCTTATGACTGGAGAAGTTATGTTTTCATATGATCTGTCATCAATCCTACTCAGAGGCCTAGTTCTGGCTGGAATCCTAATTCTGAGTGGGTGCTGTATGGAGCTTACTGCAAGATTGTCAGATCTTGTTCTGTCATCGATCAAGTTGACCCCTTGATTTGAGGGTCCACCTCCATACTCCTGATAGCCAGTTGTTGGGGTAGGAGCGGTGGCTAACCCCCTGGTCATCGGGAAGCTCAAGCCATTGATGTGCATTGAGTGTTTGAGGTGGCCCTTATGACATCCAACAAACAAACCTTTAAAATTGTCTAAACAAACAATTGCACAAACAAGAGGCAAACTCTGGCTTATGTAAGCAGCCTGTATGCAGTGTTGAAGAGGCTACACTTGTCTGAATGATAGCTAAAGAACCAGAGCATCTCAAAGGCTGAAAGTAGTACTACCAAATAATATTGAAAGAGTAGAAGCAGTAAAGTGAAAGAATGACAGAAGAAATAAGACAATGAATAAAAGAAGAATGAAAAATAAGGAGTCTCTTGACAGCCATGTTATTCTTTGCCTTGGCTTCTTCTTGGGCTGCCTTCATCTGATTATAAACTCATTGACAGCTTCATTCTCTGAGAGTCAATTGTGAGGTTCAAATCCTATCTGAGGGTGTGAGGAAGAAAGGAGATATCTGAGTAGCAGCATGTATATGGTTATTGTATTGAAACTTTGCCTCTGATAGTAGGTCATCCTAGTCATCCTGTCTTTCATTGCAGAAGAGTTGGAGGAACTGTTTTAGCTCTTGGTTGACATGCTTAGTCTGACCAATAGACTGAGGATTGTAGGCAGTGGAAGTGTAGAGGCAATACAGTTCTTTGGTAAACTCTGCCACAAACTGAGGTTCATGGCCCAAGATGTAGGTATCTGACAATCCATGGAGTTTCTAGACATGCTTCTAATACAGGTTAGCAGTGCCTATATCAGAGCAGGTGATGTGCATAGAAATAAAAGAAGCATTGATAGGACCCACACAGGCTAGATACATCAATGGCAGGCTCAGCACCAGCTCCGGATACCTTGCTGCACATGCTCCAAACTTAGTGCACACAATTTATCCACTTTAAGCCATATCCAATGGCCATGCATGGCAAGTGATAGATCTAATCAGTAATAGTGCTAGCAGTAGCTGGAATGACAGGTGACAGTTGGCATCATGCTGTCAGCAAGTATTGACAAATGGCATCACTCCATCAGCAAACAGTATAGCTAGCCAGCATCAGTGCTTACAACTTAGAAAGATGACATTTCCCTGTGACAGACAGCCTGGTGTTCCACCTTGGTGCCTGACATTGCTTGGTGCCCTCTCTTGACTTAGGTAGACAGCTGTCAGGTTCCGCTGAATCGGGGGCTTTCCGGGAAAGCGACGCCCTTACGATGCGGACTTGATCTACGGATACTCGGGTGTCTGGAACTCCGGGGCTAGGACTCCGGGGTTCACGACGAGGACAGGGTAATCCCGGGAGAGGGGACTAGAGTCCGGGGGTTTTGGATGAAAGTGGCTGGGAGTTGGAGGGGGTCGAGTCGTGAACCGGAGGTTCTAAGACGAGACCAAGTTAGTAACTTAAGAGTCGCGAAGTGCGTACCAAACTTATAGCACGCGAATGCTAAGGCGTGCCAGTCGAAGCGTACCAAACGAGGCGTACCAGTCAAACAAAGGGCACGCAATATCCAAGTAACAGTTATGCAATATCAAGACTACCGAATACAACAAGGGACTACGCTATAAGTACTACGGGATCGGGTCTCGGGGTTCCGGGATGTCTGGGATGGGTTCCGGGGGTTATTGAGTAGCGGCAGGGGCTGTATACCGGGATCGCGCGTGTGGGGCGCGCGATCAATTGGCGCGGATGGAGCCGTGATGCGTGATGCGTGATGGCCGGCACGAGTCGCGTGATCTGATCGTTGATCGGGGCTGGTGATGGCTGATGGCGGTCCTTGATGCGCGTGATGGCGGTGTCGGCGGTCGTGATGGCGGGGCGTGTCCTGTGGGGTCGGAGGGAGGGTCCCGGAGGGTGTTCCGGGGGTGTCCCGGGGTGGGCCCGGAGGGGAGGGGTCGTGACAACAGCATTCTTGTGGACTTCTTACTATTTAGTTTAATGCACAGCATCTACTTACATTCTTTCTAGTTCACTATTCTTTGGCAATGCTTAGCTACTTAGCACCACTTTACTATAAATACTTACCATTGTCAATAGTTAGAAAACAGAACAGAATACCTGGTTTACACCTCATTTCAGCTTAGTTGACCTCACAGTTTAGATTTCTTTTGTGCTGACTTAGTTCAAAGTTGCCAACTGTCTGAGCACTTCTTGCCTGCTTGCCACAGTTATGTTTATGGAACATATGCACCTTGCATTCATGGCCATGGCAGGCAACATGTAGTTTAGTTGTTGCTAAGCCTTTTGCCTTCTTAGCAGCTTTTCTTACCAATCCTCACCTTTTTCTGACATTCAACTTGTTTCTGACTTGTTCTCTGGGACCTGCCTGGGACTCCCTCACATATTCAGCATGCCCAATGCATATTCCCCAGTTAGTAGCTATAAACATATCTGCTACTGACCAACTTTTGGACATCATCAGCATGCTTGCTACAGAGATCTACTATCACCATTGAATATCTAGCAACTCAACAATAAAGTCTACTGAGGCCATGCTTTAGCATTTAGCAAGAATAGACAAGAAATAAAGCTGTCCAATAGAAAGCTGACAGCAAGGCTTAGTCCAAAGGCAGAGGTCACAAGTAGAGGTGTAGGAACCAACATATCTGTAAAGGTGACCTCTGGAGGCTATGGCTCAGTCACACAGCTAGCAAAAAGAGATCCAAAGTATATTAGAGTATATAGTTGTAGCAATAATGAGTAACTGTTCCTTAGTTCACCGGAAAAGAACTCTGTTTGACCTGTAGCAATAATAAGTAACTGTTTTATAGGCAAGATAAGTAACTATGAGCAACAGCTAGGATAGGAAGTGACACACCCTCAGTTCACCAGAAAAGAACTGAGGGGTTTCCTAATACAGAAGGCATTTTATACAAGGGTTAACCTGATGTGGCTGAGGTGCTGTATAGTTGTAATTGAGAATGGTTGAGCTGAAGAAAAGACAAGAAAGGAAAGAAATAAGTAATAGCTGAGCGCCACCGCCACAGCTGAGAGTCATCTCCTAACACTCCTCCAGACTCAAAGCTGTGGCTTGAGGTGTAGCAATTCGATGAAGTGTTCATGGCAAGGACAAGGCAGCAGCTTGGTGAAAAGGTTAGCTAGATTTTCAGTAGAAGGGATATGTAGCACATCAATGTCACCCTTCTTTACATGTTCACGAATATAGTGGTGTCATATGTCAATGTATTTTACTCAAGCATGTCCCTTGGTATACTGAGCAAGAGACTTGGCAGAGGAGTTGTTGATGTGAATAACTGCCAGTAGGGTCTGGGGTAAATCAATGTCAAGCAGCCAGTTGAACATCCACATGGCCTGTTGTGTGCCTTGGGTCAATGCCATGTACTCAGCCTTGGTAGTGAAGAGGGCAATGGCAGGCTGTCATTTAGAGCTCCAAGACATGGCTCCCCCAGCCATTGTGTATACATAGCCTTCAGTTGATCAGCAAGTATCAAGGTCCCCTCCATAATCTGCATTGACATAACCAATAGGTTTTAAGTCTCCCCCTTTTCAATAGGTTATGCAATAGTCCAAGGTCCCATTCACATACTGCATCACATGGCTCAAAGCCTTCCAGTGAGCAGGTCTGGGATTACTTTGAAATCATGCAAGGAGGCTGACAGCATATGATAGGTGAGGTCGAGTTGCAGCTTGTGTCCACATCAATGACTCCAGGGCTTCATGGTATGGTTTGTCTTTCATGTAATACCTTTCTGACTTGTTTAACGGGGATTGAGACTTGGTAAGAACTAAGCTTGCTGAGAGGGGTGTGTACTTGGGGTTTGCCAACTGGAAGCCAAAACATTCAAGCATGCATTCTAGATATGGGCATTGAGATAAGGATATGTCACCTATATCTGAGTTCCTGTTGAAATGGACTCCCAATATATACTTCAACTCCCCCATATCCTTGATAAAAATATTGTCCTTCCTCTTCCATTTCCAACTTCTCAAAGCTTTCCACCACTCCCTCATCCAAAATCTCACAACACTGTGCAGCATTCATCTTCCTCTAAACACCTCCTGCTTAACAAATTCAAATGGGTGAGCCTCAATTGCCACCCTACCACCAGAGACAAGACAATGTCTCTATTGCTTAAAGACAACCAATATAAGATGACATCAGTTTTTTTTGTGAGCTTGGAGAAGCAGGAGCAAGTCCTGTATATGATTGTGCTTTTGCAGCTGTACTGCTGCAAGGATACCTGGGAGAATTGCCTTTATAGGCATGAACCCCTCCAATCCAAAATAACTATTTGCTTTGGACTTTCTGGGCTTCTATGCCCTCCTGTATAGGCATCCTGGAATGCCCAATGTGTGGACTGGTCTTGCCATGGATTGGGCCACGTACATTTACTAGCACAGCCTATTTGGGTTTGTACTTGTTTGCACACTCTGCATGAGCTGCCCATCTAAGTCCACAGTGCATAGGCATCTGACATACATTTTTGCATGGCCTGGCCTTTATTAAAAGGCCATTGCCAAATATGAGGTAATAACAGAGCAACTATTTGTGCCCCTCCAATCTTGAGACCCAAACTTTGAATCTCAGCCTGTTGACATCCCAGAGGCATTGTCCTACATATTCACCACTTTGGATATGTTATGCATCCTGATTCACAATCAAATTCCAGTTAGCTGAGCTGACTATGCATATATCTATGGGGTCACTTTCTTGGCCCACATATTCTTTGCCAATTATTAGCTGCAGCAGGAGGCCACTATGATCAATGATGAGAAGCTCCAATGCCTCAACTACTATGGGATTCTCCAGTCTATTATTAAATGAGATGGGTGGCATGAAGCCACCCTTAGTGATTGACAGTGCCTGATGCTCCAGCAACAGGATAATTGATGCATCTTCAGCTATGCATTCTGCAATAGAATGTACCTCCTCACTGAGCAGAATCTCCATGCCCAAGATCTCTGGACACACTACTACACATCCAATGCTGGGCTCATCTTGAAACAAATGAGCCCATGATAGGTCAAACAATTGACCCCACACTCACACTGTCTCTACTGTAGGACTATCCAGATTCTCTGCCTCATGCAGAGCCATCAGGCATGACTCATGAGCCTGCAGCTGAGGACAACTTCCTCAACTATGACATGAATGATGTTGTAGCTGATCTATTCTGAAAACCCAGGGACTCTTCTATAGCCCCTGTTCCAGCCTTACTGACAGCCTGACTATTGTGAAAATTTAAGACTGTATTTTGGTCTGATTGTAGAGTGTGTAGTGTTATGTACTCTATGGCCATGGCCACATAGCTTGTAGTCAGTACTAGTAGCAACAATTATATTATATTTATTATAATTTAATTTAATTATAGAATTATATGTACTTATATACTTGCTATTTTCTAAGCAGCTTATTTTTGTTCAACTACATAGTCAATAGGCTGGACTGGTCTGATTCTGTGTAGTATGAACCTTTAAGCTCTCAGAAACTTGTAACTCTGTTATAGCAATATATATAAAGTTCCTCTATCTCAAAAGACACCCTCAGTTTGTTATATATATACAGACTGAGGATGAGCCAAATCATATATCAATGGACTTTAGGCAATATACTTACATATACAGTAGATTGATACTTACTGGTATCTGTGTCATCTAGGTTGGAGTTGGAATTCAACACTTACTGCTTTTATTCTTTCAACTCTATCTATTAGTACTACTTTCAGCCTCTGAGATGCTCTGATTCTCTAGTTATCATTTTGACAAATGTGGCCTCTTCAACACTGCATATAAACAGCTTACATAAGCTAGAGTTTTTCTGCCTTGTTTGTGTAATTTTTTATTTAGGCAATTTCTGAGTTTTTAAGGTTTTGTTGTCCTGTACAGTTGTTTTCCATGCTTCTAGAGCTTCAAAAGCATCAGTCCTGGCATAGAGAATCTTTAAACTTGTTCTCTTTGGATTTCTCTCTGCCAGATGAGTACTTATGATATTGTAAGTATGTACTCTAATATATTTTAGATCTACCTCTGCCAGCTGTGTGACTGAGCCACTATACAACTATCTTATCAAGTTCAAATTTAACACTTGATTCTTTTCATACACTGTCCACCTTCTTAGCTCACAGTATCCAATCTGTCTTCTATCATGTCCTTCAACTCTTAGTCTCCCTCTAACTCCACAACTCATACCTTCACAGCAGCCCTCTCTGCTCACCCTTCTAACTTGGCCTCTAGCATGTCTTCTGTTTCTGGAATGGACCCATCTGCAATGTCTAACTGGACCACTGACTAGTTCTCTCCAATACAGCAGATGCAGCTGACATTTGCCATCCTCAAACACAGACCAACCACCCTGGCTGCTATAAAATGATTTGTTTCCTGCTCTTTGGACTGTAGTAATCTATATGATAAGAAGTGTTAAGCCACAATTGACAAAGCAGCTGCTCAATTTATTGCATATATATATGGTTTCAAAGCTCTCAGGCAGCTCAAACAGAGAATTGTTTGAGGTTGCAGTACTTCTTCTTGATCAAGAGCTTGATCCAGCAGCTTCCATAAAATGAGTTGTTTCCTGCTCATCGGACGATAGAGATCTGCTTGATGAAGAGTGTTCAGATACAGATTGACAAGGCAATTGTTGTACTTACTGCATAACACTGACGGGATATCCTCCAGAGAATTCCTGAATACAAGTAATTAGAACATTAGTTCGTTGCATTGGGAAAGAGATTGAAATTGGATCTTACAATCTAAACACGGCAGAAGGCCTAGGTTGAGCTTGACCGTCTTCTGTCCCAAAGTTATACCTTGTGTAACTCACTTTGCTGTACCCGTTACACACGATGGGATTTCCTGGGCCTTCAAGTGGCGACAACGGTGGTCCGTAAGACCCGTTCAATATTACTACATCGACTCCGACATATCACGTCGATATACTTCAGAGCTGAAGAATGTCGATTTGAAGGAGACGACAAGGCCGGCCAAGGATAACACAGTCCCGGAATTTTGTAGGACAATCCATTCAAAATTTATCAACTCGGAAATGTCCTTCTGAAGCTCGTCGATGTAAGTTTGTCTCTTGCTGACGACCGCAAACGTTTTGAGATTTGGTTTATTCAGGAATACAACACAGAAGAATTAGAGACATTCATCGCTCTCGGAAAAGCGATGACGGACACTGATTTAAACAGTCGGCCACCTTTATATGAAGTTCTCGGATACATGCATGAAATGGATCGGAGAACGTTTAGACGTCGCATCTGGAGGCCCGAGGATTCGTCTGGAGACAAATTTAAGATTAAGTATTGATGGTTGCAATCCTAATGTCGGGATCCAAAACTGACAACGTATTTGTGACAGCCCATGAGTGGCGAACTCTCCTTCTTTTCGTTCATTTGCTGTTAATTCTTGATTATGATTGCGCATTTCTCTTCGTCATGAACAAGGCTCCTAACGTGGCTACATGCTTGATGCGATGCGATGACCTTGTACTGATACATAAGGACCGAAGAAGACTTAGTAATCTTCCATGGAAAGAAGTCATCCGCATCGGATTCTTCTCAGGATACATAGGTCGAGAGGGTTACCTCCCGTACTTTTCCAGAGTATAATAAATTGTAAAGTGTTTTACATATCAGAACGTTCCATGTTCGACTGTGCACTGGTTGAATGATGGAAAGAGCAGGAGCATTTCGTGTGACAAATTGGGTGACATGCGCCTAAATCATCTTTATAGCCCTATTTGCAGTTACCTTCTTTTTGTTTTTGAACCCTATTATATCTTCTATACTCCATTATCCACTTGCTAGTATCATAATACACGTCCAGAGCACCTTCATCGCGTCGTAAAATCTACAGAATGCGTTTCCGAACACTCGAGATTCGATGGCATGACAGCAAGCCAATATCTACTTGCGACTTCCAACCTGTTCCTTTCAAAAAAGCACGTCCGAGCTCAGGACGGGATCAGGCATTTGCAGGTCACTCGTATAGGCTGGCGACGGGTGGAGAGGACAATCACGTTAGGGTAAGCAAAGGTTTCAGGTCGAAGGAAGGAGCTCACGCCTCATTAGATATGGATGGTACACCCCAACATAAGGCCTTTGGCACTCGTTGAGGATGATGACACAGCGAATGTGCCCCGGCCGCCACGCGTTGAGTATCTTGCGACACTCAGCCGTCATTCTGCTGCAGTCAATGTTGTTCGGTTCTCTCCCACCGGTAGGTAGTGCTTGGTGACTCGTAAATCTAGTTTTAACGACAGTACAGGCGAACTGATTGCCTCTGCTGGTGACGGTATGTCTAATGAATACTTAAAATACAATTTATGACTCCTCTTTCCCAGATGGAATGATAATTATTTGGTCGCCATCATCAACGCCTCAGGCTAGCACATATGGCAGTGATCTTACTCCGGAGGAACTACAGCATGAGCGAGAGTACTGGAAACCTAGGACTAGTTTCCGGTGCGTCTGTCTGCTGCCTGTTCCCGTGCCGAGTTTTGACATGTACAACAGATGCACCACCATGCAAGTGTACGATCTGGCTTGGAGTCCGAATGGTGAATACATTATTGCTGGCAGCACAGACAACACTGCACGCGTGTTTTCAGTTGTAGACGGTGAGCCTTGGCTGATATTTTATTACCTAGCCCTGTTCACATACATACCTCCAGGAAAACCTGTCCAAGAAATTGCTGAGCATTCACATTATGTCCAAGGTGTTGCATGGGACCCTCTGAATGAGTATATCGCCACACAGAGCAGTGACCGCTCTATGCACATCTACCGCATTTCTACCAAGAATGGTGTTTTCGAAGCGCACGCGGTGGGCAGAAATACACGAATGCCTCACCGACACAGCCGCACCCCTAGCGTTCATCGCAGTAGCCGCCCTCCGAAGTTCCGTAGCCAATCCATACTCAGTGATACAGAATCAGTGACCAGCGACCATCCTGAGACAAGGGATGTCGCCCCCCTGACACCTATCACTTCCGCCGCGTCTACATCCTCCATGTTTCCTCCGCCCTCCGTCGACAAACCATCCTCTCGGCGTTCATCCTTCAGTTCCAACGCCCCTGGATCTCCGGCGGCGTACAACCGTTATGGACGTTCACCCTCGCCGATGCCGCCCCTCCCTGCTATTCGTGCACAGCCATCACCCAATCTTGCCGCCTGGTCTTCTGTTAAACTGTATGGCGATGAGAGCTTCACTAATTTCTTCCGCCGTCTCACGTTTAGCCCTGATGGCGCCTTGCTCATGACCCCAGCTGGCCAATTTGAGGACCCCTCGGTTATCCCTGCCAAGAGTGGCAATAATAGTAAAGAAGATAACGGCACGCCTGCCCGGGGACGTAAAGGTCGTCCAACAATCAACACAACCGACCTTCCTGCGCATGCGACTACTTCTACTCCTTCATCTACTTCGTCTGTTTACATTTACTCCCGAGCGAACTTCGCCCGTCCACCCGTCGCTCAGTTGCCTGGACACAAGAAGGCCAGCGTTGCGGTGCGCTTCTCTCCGGTGCTCTATGAACTCAGGCCAGGTGTTGAAGGATCGGATGGACTTCCGCCGCACGAGGCCAAATTTGCAGCGCTAGATAAAGGTATCGAAGGGAATGTGGATGTAGATGTCGCTGGACCTGTTGCAGGTGCTGAGGGCGTTGGCTCGTTCGTCGCTTCTCAGCGTACGTCGTCCCAGTCCCAGACGTCAATCGTCGCACCTTCACCAAGGCATGGAAGTGTCATGGCGTCTCCTGCAATGTCTCCTTTGGACCTGAGGCCGCCAACTCCGGCTGCGTCGAAGCCGCCTACGCCAAATCCTGGGCAGACATCGACCAGAACAGCTGCAAACCCAGCACCAACCGCTTCGGTGTTTACCTTGCCGTATCGGATGCTTTTTGCTGTGGTAACAATGGACACCGTCGCCATTTATGATACGCAGCAGGCGGGACCCGTATGCCTCCTTACCAAACTCCACTACGACGAATTCACAGATGTAACATGGTACGTAATTTATCCATTCCGCCAGGTTGCTTCGTTATATCTATCGATCTTAGGTCATCGGACGGCCAGTGCCTGATGGTGTCTTCGCGTGACGGTTACTGCACCCTTATCACGTTCGACGAGATCCTGCCTGCGCATCACATCCAACAGCATACCCTGCAACTTCAGTCTATTGCACATCACCACTCCGTCCCCATCTCCGCTCCTAGTCCCGTGCACCCATCACATGCAAGCCCAAGTTCCACACCGACGAATCCTAGGAAGAGAGCTGAGCCGCCATTGACACCAGCGAGTGTTGATGGTGGAGAACGTGATACGAGCTCGCTTTCGGCGCCGGTGTTGGCGTCGGATCTTGCAGAGGGGGATGATAAGGATAAGGCACAGGAGCCACCGAAGAAGAAGAGGCGGGTGGCTTTGACGCGGGTAGGTGATTTGGATTCGTAGGGCAAGGTTGAGTTTGTCCGGCGTCCAGCATTTCTTCTTTCCATCTTGTCAATGTCGTGTCGACATTCTTATTCATTTTATATGCCATCTTGTGTCAAATTCTGTTCTGGTAATCGTTCTTCTAAATTCTTTATGTGTTCAATTTGCTCGGTACATTACTCGTTGTCTAATTCTACCGAGACTCTAGTCCTTCTTGTCAATGTATGACGTACAATGAAATTGATGTCTGTCGACTAAGAGATGGCGAGAATGAAGACGAAGAGAAAGAAAACCTTTCTGAAATGCTTTGATACGATACGCTACATATCAAACTTGACTCACAAATCAGACATAGAGATTATTTTCATTCATTACCAGTAGGACTGCTGTGTTTACACCACTGGGGAATCGTGTATGCGTGGTTGGTGAGAAAAACAGATGTTTTCAGGTTTTGTGCATTGATGCGCTTCTCTTGCGTTTCCGCTGAACTGTTTTTGTTGCGGATGCATTTCCCTCCTCTTCGTGAATGACTGCATGAGGTTCTGCAACTTCTTGTGGAGCTTGAGTTTGGACTTCCGGCAAATCCAGTAGCCCACTGAAAATCTTGCGCCGGAATGCCAATGGTTTTCCATAGAAAGCGTCGAAACCGGCTGAATCAAGAACCAAAACAGACAACTTCAATACAGCATCTTTTGCAAGCGAGTTCCGACATTCGGCGGCAACCCGATCTGCTGGAATGACAAGGGTGAATGAGATGTTGTAACAGACATCAACCACCTTCTTGTATTCCTGCCGCAGCTTTTTCATTGTTAACTCGCTTTTTCGATTGCATGCAGAGCACATGTGGCAGTGAAGAGTCGGGGTGGTGGAGGAAGACAAAACTGTCAGCGAATGTTGCTGAAGCGCCATTCAGGTATACGGTCGGTGTGCTTTGAGTAGACCACAAGGTAGAGAGAGCGTCGTATGTTTGCACATCGTGTTGGAGAGTCCTGGAATCCCAAGGAGCTTCACTGAGGCGAAATTGCTCGTTTGGGACATCTCCTAGTTCACCAAAAAGATCGGATAGGCGAGTGTCAAACAATTTAGACGTCGAACGTTGTGTGAGTCGATATTGTAGCATGCGAGCATCCTCTTCCTTGATGATTGTCCAATCTAAAGCCTTGCACAAAGGGGTAATATTTGTCGTATCATGTGTTGCAGCTCCGTAGAGAGTCAAAAAGGGGAGAAAGATCGTGTATCTTTATCTTCTCTCCTCTCTCCTGTCTATAATAGTTGCCCAACCATGATCGAGGAGAGAAGAAAGTGGCTCTGCCTTGCCCATGATGTTAAAGGTCTCATACGGCGAGACAGATTCGCCAAGCAGATGCAGGTCAAAGAGTCTTTGGAGGAGTTTAGGGTCTTTCTGAAGTGTGCCGATGTTTTTCATGAAATTGCTACTACAGCTAAGCTTCGCAAGCAGATCAAAGATGTCGCCCCAATTCTGATCTGGCTTTTCAAGTCCAGATCGAATGGCCTCCCGATTGATAGTTGCTCCCAAATCCCATTGTTGAGTATTCACCATGCCACTGAAATTTTGGATGTATAGCAACACAGCCTGGAAATAACGAGTTGGTCCCCGCAAATCATGCAGAAGACGAATCAGGCCCTTCTGAAAATCAGGTTGCTTGACTTGACCGTTTGCCACGTCATTCTTGTCGTTAGCATAGAACATAACTTGTATGATGTTCAGCATTGAACTTATCGAAAGGACAGGTGGTGTGTAGCGCTGGATCTTGGCTCCACCTGTCTGTGCGAGGTTGAGAAGACTTTCCAAAGATAGACCAGACATAATTGGAAAGATCCAAGGCACGTCTTCTCGATAGATGTAGTGCATTTGCTTCACAAGTAGTTCAACGAGGGTTTTGAGAATTCTACTTGGTACTGCTTGTGTTTCGTCCAAGTGAATAACAATGATATTGTCATCTTCCAGACAACGGAGGACACACAGAGCTATGTGGAGAGGGAAACTACATCTGGCAAGCTTGTCTGTCAGGTAATCCGGCTCCTGCCAAATTTGATCTGGGGCAAATCTTCTCGAGTAGGCATCGAGTAAAGCACCGGCTAGGTTCCTTTCTAAGGTCGAACTAGTAAAAAAATTGAACTTGGAATTCATGAGATCCCCTGTGAGCGTGAGTTTCCGACCAGCAGAATTGATTACTTTCTGGCGGAAGCTGGAAAGCCGCGCATCAGTCCAAACATCGGACAAGGGCAAACTCCTGAGTTCTTCTGGTTTAGGCAGATGCCCTTCAGATTCAGCAACAGCCATCTGTATCGCATTCATATTGTTCTGCGCCATGTTGGTTAGCCCGCAATCATCTGCAGTTTCCTTCAAGGTGGTGCTTGTTCGAAGAGAATTGTCTTCGGAAGCCCACACTGCCATTTCAGCAAGAAAGCGTGAACAAATAGCAGTCTTTCCAGTTCCTGAAGCAGCACCGACGATGGGGATGGAAAAACTCTTGAGCCACTGGTCATCCCAGGAAAATTTAAATTTGAAGCTATCCAGCATATGTGCTCTAAGCCTCTGAATGATTGAATGACATTGTTGTAAAGGAAACTTGTCTCCGAGGCTCTGGAGCGTCTCTACTTCCTTTGTAGGGCTGGCTTGTTTACTCTCGCACCACTCACGCAATTCTAGAGCAAGGTTATCGATGAAGACGTTCTCCTCATCTTCACTGAAGATTAGCATTGGTAAGTCTAGCAAGAATGCAATATTAGAGATGATGGTAATGCAATATATCGAGGATTACCTTGGATGGTGTCTGGCAATACCACCAAGAAATTGAGCCTGTCACTCTTGTTTGCGGGAACACTGTTTTTATCCAGCGGCCAGCATTTGTAAATAGGAATAGGATCGTGTTTCTTGAGGAGTGAGCAAGAAAACTTGTCTTTGTGAACATCAAGGTCGTATGGAGGTGAATGCTAGTAACAGAACACCTTGTCAACAGTGTCTGAGGCAATTTGGCCGCAAACAAAATATTACATGTAATCCCTCATAGTTGACTCCACTGTCTCCAAGCTTGTAGAGGATGAACTCGTGGGCATCGAATTCCTCGAGTGTGTTCTTGAATTTCTCCTTGATGCTTTCCTTCAAGGCACTAACTGTCTTCAGCCAATCGATCTACAACTCGATGAGATCATCTTTGCCAGAAAAGTGCCCTTCAAGAGTGATGATCTTGCTCTCTGTCGGCAGTGATGATGGTGCTGCCATGCTGAGCGACTAGCGAGTGCTGAGATAATAGGGATGAGCAACAGGCCCCAATTTGCTTTTCCTTTATAAATATGACACCTGTTTTGTCTCAGTGCGCCTCATTCTATACATACATCCGTCTACAACCAATCGGCGATTCTGATTAAAGTTCCATTATGCCACACACACCACCAATAAAGCTGCAGCAAACATGAAGTAGAAATAAAATCTTAAAGCAGGAAGAGCCTGAGTGCGGACCAGGTGCCTGAAACATTCTCTCTTGCGTAAAACTCCGCCAAAAATGATGCATGGTTGTTTGGTATGTGGTCCGTGCGCGTCAATCGTACAATATAAGCTACGCTTCAAGACCTTAGCACTTCATACTTACCTTGATGGCACAAGCCCCTTCATGTACCCGGGTTTGTGGGCCGTGGAGACTCTCCATAGCACGGCGACCCTGTCCATACAGGGAGTGGCTGCGGCTTGTATGGGCTTCGGCTCATGCACCGTCTTAATATTTTCCTGTCCTGATCCGGCCACTCTGGCTGGGCAGGCGCTTTTTTTTTCGCTTCTGCACCGTCCTAACCCTAACCTTATGGTGCATTTGTTCAGTCTTTTTTTGGTAGTGTGTCTTTGTAATACGAGAAAACAAGCAATATTAATACATCAATTTTACAAGATCCTCGTCTTTTCAATTGCAGGAAGGATGATTCTCTTCCGTTCATAAAGCCTTGGTTTCAACCCTATAGTCCTCATTCTGATGCCTGCTTCGAAAATCTATCGATTTGTCGAAGCAGTGAACACCAGTACATCAATTTCTGTCAGCCACGGCCTCGTAGATTTTATCCATGTACTCCTTTGGACCCTTTCAAAGGTTGAGGCTGTCAGTTATGTGAGACTTTTCCAGCACATAAATTGTCGGTCAACCACGGAAATCTTTTTCTTTGCCCTTGTCAACTTGTCTCAATATCATGAGTAACACAGCGGCACAACAGGTCTACTTCGAAGACATTATATCTGTCCCTGCTGCTGCTGTCCTTGCTGCGCTTTACTTCGTCTTCCTCGCTGGCTTTATTGTTCAATGGGTTAGGTTTACAAGTCGCGTCTATCGTATCTTGTCATTTTTCTGTGCGAGTACGTTGCACTTCATTTAAGCTTATTTCTATAATATGACACTCATGGACCATCCAGTTCGTTTGACATCTTTTATCCTGCGCGGTGTTATAGCAGGATCGGCGACAATGAACGTCGGGTTGTTGATAGGAGAGGAGATACTCACTAGTATCGGCTTCTTTCCGTTGTTGAACGCTGTGAACCAGCTCCTCTTCGACCTGCAAGTGTTCCTCGTTATTAGCGTTTCGGTGGCTGACCCATGTATTAGCGAGACTGTCTACGTTCACAACCTAATAATCAACTCCTTGTATACCCATTTGAACCGGCCGATGTCCAGGATACTGCGTTACCATGCGCTTTATCGTCTTTTGATCCTCACTGCTGTCGTCATAGGCAGTGTCGGTTTGTCTCAAGTGTATACATCTGATGACCCTGACGCCATCTCGGCTGGAAACTCCCTGCACATTGCCAGCGCCATCCTATTCCTTGTCATCATCTTGTACCTCGCATGCCAGACGGTAATACTTTCTAAAACAGGAACACGTAGTATGTCTCAACGTTCAGCTCTTCCTTTACGAATTAATGATATTTTGTGATCTGTTTGATCAGGCGCGGGTCATTCACGGTCTCAGACCAACTTCGGTGCACGATATGGAACCCAGATACTCATGGGAATCTCCATTCTACTTTTCGTACGCGAGGTATATGATGTAGCGACTGCAGGAGACCGTTCTAGAGCGAACAACGAACATCTTTGGTACCCTCTTTTGGCACTCCCTGAGGTCCTCGTTGTCTTGTTATTTGCAATCCCGGGTCTCGTCCCCGCACGCATACAGTGCTCCGAGTTCATCGTTCAGGAGGAGCAGGAGAAATCACCGCTTGAAACCGTACAATCTGCACCCGCTTGCATCGAATCTCAAGTTCGCTTGGGTGGCATATCTGATTCTCCGCCGCAGCTGCCTTCCGACCTTGTGACTTCGAAGAGTGACCCTGGTCTGAGCCTTATGTAGTTCAACGTACCCTTGGTATGTTCTCTAGCTGTCCACATTTGTCTAGCTTTACCTATCTATATCCATCCTTGAAACCCTCATTTTACGAACTCTTCATGTTGCTGGGACGAAGACTGTAACAGCTTTGATCATACGGAACTACGTCAAGCTGACATCCCTCTACTTTTCAATGAAGACAATCGCTGCTCAATGCGAGGCTCTCCTTGATGAAGTATAGCCGATCAATCCACCTTTAGTGCTACGTTAGTTCTTATACAGGACTGGAATTTGATATGACACTGTTCCCAAATCTCTTCATGGTTGAGAATACTCGAATGCCAACTGATATGGAAGAGCGGCCCGAACTGATGGTTGCCTAGACGCGACACAGCCACTTTTCGAACACTCCAGTAACTACATCATATGCAATCATGTCGCGCGCTCGCCGTTCTCTTTCTTCTACAGCGAGCTCATCTCTCTCAGAAGAGTCACGGTCTACCCATACAGTGCCTATAGAAAGCTCTGGGAATACGCAAAAGACGTCGACCGATTTGGAGGACGGGGAGATTGCAGACGAGACTAATCTGAAGGAAGCTGAGGCCGTGAATGGCAGGGGAGAGGCGGCTGACAAACGCGAATCGTATTTTAAAGATGGGAGCAGAGTCGATGAAGTGGGGCACGAACAGGAAGACAACGTGGTGCCGAACTTGAAGCCAAGTACCCCTGGCGTAGAAACCTTGAAGTCACTTGATGGCTCAGAAGAACACCTTCAAACAGACTCCTCTCATCCAACTTCCGCTGCAGCCCCTGATCCAAACCCAGGTGTATCAGTTGCAAACACGCTCTTTGCACGTGCGAACCACGTCTTTTCTCTGGGTTATAGATTCTCATTTGTCTCCAGTCTCTGATGAAGAACTTGAAATCGCGAAAGATGTTGTATTGGACTTGCTGGGGTGGGGAGTACAGCCAGAGTATCTTATCGAATGTGGCATCTCCTCGCATGCGATATATAGGATCTTCACGGATCTTCACCTCCGCCTTCCTACAAACCTCTCATATTTCGGACATGGATGATCAAATAATGGGACACCTATGAACTTTCGCCGTGCTGAGTTATCCACATCCTGAAAAGCTCCGTCTCTCGCGTGACCATTTGATGCTAGATCGCGCGTAATTTTACGCAGTCGACAAGTAATGGAATGTGACCCTGCTCATGATTGTATTCGAATTTTGACTGGGGGTTGGGAATAAATGGTAAACACTACTGATACTATGCTGGAGATTTATGTGGTTGCCGTGCGCACAAGCTGTCCCACAAGCCATATAGATCCAAGATTGGAATGTTGCTTGAGGATTTGGGTTCCTAGATCTTTGACAAATGCCACCGACGAGTAGGTCCAATGTGCGACTCGGACGAGTCAGTACTGAGAATATCGATCAAGTCTGCATGTCCTTAAAACGGGTCGAGATGAAAAACTCACTGTCCGACAAGTGATCTCAATTTACCTCCGCTGGTACAAATTCGCTTTGTCAGGCTCTATCAATGTTCTATGTTAAATGTCTCTATTTTTCCCCCAAGCTCACTTCATTTCACGAATATATGTTGTGAGACTGTATGCTGTAGCAATCATGGATGCTTGTCCCATGGAACGCACAGATATCTGAACAATGACGATATCAAAAAGCTTGAGCGTTATTGTCTTAGCCTGCGGCCACATAAGTACGGCAGCCTCTTTGTCGGAGTCAACCACATCAACCACGTGGATCCTGCTCAACCAGTTATTAGAGGGGTCCAGGGTCCCGCAATTTCATATGCATGATCCGGACACGGGATTATCTCTCTCCTTCCGTGTAGTAGCTTGGAGGTCCTATAAAATTGTTGAAGCTTCTTTGAATAATATGGTAACGCGCGTCCTTCATCGCTGAAAGGCTGTGAAGCAACGCTTATAGCTGGTCCTTTTACAAGAATCTCAGGAGTTGCAGTACTCCGTGTAGACCATCAAGAATAAGAACGAGTCAGAGTCCTATATATAAGTTAGCGGTTGATCGATCAAAATTAGAGTCGAAAGAGAAACTCCGAGAGGCCATGAAGGTTGACTCAACAAAGCGAACCTCCAACAGCACCGTTCGTGGTCGGGGAACCTACGCAGCGCAAGCTTGCAGTGTCTGCAGAGGAAAGTAAGGATACTTACTAATTGTTGCTTATTTTGCTTACTGATGATTGTCAAAATCAAACTTGAAGGAAGACCAAGTGCGATGGAATCAAGCCAATTTGTGGACCTTGTACGACAACTGGACGGCAAGATGAGGTGAAAAATACTCGGAACATACCTATTTGTTCTTGCAAACCACGTTTTACAGTGTTCCTGGGGTAGAGAAACCGGTCGGAAACCACGAACAGAAGCTCATTTTGAGGCGATGCGAAAACGTGCCGACGCACTCGAAGAGTATGTCAATCTTCTCGAGTCTATGCTGGAGAAGTGCAGGCGAGAACACGGTGGTAGTCAAGACAATGGCGAGTCCTATCTGCAGTTCAGACCCAGGGACGCCGAAGGGATAATTCTAGCGGACGAGGTTGATGTTGAAGAGAACGATGATTCCAGAGATGAGGATCGTCTTTTCTCTCAGGAGCTATGTCTGCCCACAAGAAATCTAAAAGTGCATATCCATGTTCATCTTTCATTCAGAAAATCTGATACCCACATTCATAGCTCGACGAGGGCAATCTACTTTTGCATGGGAATACAGCGGTATTCCGCTTTGCCCCCGAATTTCCTATATCTATATCAACGTCTCGTTTTCCGCCTGATCCTAAATCCCCTCGTTTTGCCCTACTTGTGGATGGTCTTGATGATAAAAATTATAATCCCGATTTTGACTGGTCACGATATCTACCTACGTCCGTCCCCCTTGACCGCAAGGAGCATGACAAGTAAGGTCTACATTTGATGTACGACGTCTCTTCTCAATTTAACTTCAGGTTAATCGACCTCGTCTTCAAATTCTTTACATCTTGGTGCCTCCGGATTGTACCAGACCTCTTTTTACGTGACATGCATGAAACACTAAGTACTCCACGATCCCAGACACTTCCTAAAACTGTTCATTACTCTCCGATGCTCCATAATTCCCTTCTTGCTGTTGCTACGGCCTTCTCTGATGATCCTCGAATACGTGACCTGAAGGCCCGTCAAACCTTCGCTACCCTCGCCAAAAGCTATGTCGAGACGGAGTGCCAGCAACCCAACATCAGTGTTGTCCATGCTTTGTCATGTTTGGGAAGTTATCACTCTGGTCTAGGAGAGCAGACACTTGGATACCTTTATTTCGGTATGTCGACATGGTCCGTTCAGCTTGTGACATGCATTTTCTTACACTTGCTTCTAGGGATGAGTGCCAGGATGAGTCAGGCTCGTAAGTTTTTCTACTCTTAGCATACATGGTACATGAGCAAAGTGATTGTTCAGTTGGCCTCAGTATCGATTGTTCTGCCTGGGTCAAGTCCGGACTCTTGACAGAAAATGACACGTTTGACAGGAACTGGGCGTTCTGGACCATTTTTACCCAGGGAGGTAGTTTCAAGTCCCAATCACAATCCTTGCCTAATACCATCCAATTGTAGGATGTTTGTTGGTCGCTGTATGTTGGACGTGACTTCAGTATACCGTTCTCTTCGGCTCAGTTAAAACGCATACCTATACCAATTGTTGATGCCGAATTTGATCTAGTGCCATGGTGCCATCCACCCTCAGGTCTAGCTCCACAGCCAAACTACCTTTCAAAAACGTTTTCTGCTTCTTGTGAGCTTTTGATGATTGCTAGGCGCATCATGGATGTCGTGTAAGTGTTGTGGCATCAAAATGTCGTATATTGATTTTGATTTCTGCAGAAATGGTCTTAACAACGCTAGCGTGAGGCATGAGGTCAACCATGAACTCATAAGCAATATCGAGTATGTCTTTTCTTCTTCCTCTCTGCGATATTTCATGAGCTCGCGTTGACTCGTAGCTTGCAACTGAACACCTGGAAGAGTAATCTCACCCCGGATCTCGACATCACTCTCAAGTCTCGACCAACGGCTACACCCCACCGACTAATGATGCACTGCACATATTGGTGGTTTTTCATACTCCTCCATCGACCCTTCTACAATCGCAAGCACCGTTCAACAGATCGTGAAATAGATCATATCAAGGTATGGTACTGATGTTTCTGACCTTAGCGACCTAATCGCATTCCTTTCTAAGCTATGCAAACGGGCAGCTGAGAATATCGTTGAGCTCCTAGGGACATGGCGTTCCCTGTATACCCTCCGGTACACACCAATTACCCTCGTTCAAACTGCCTTCTCGGCTGGTACGATCTATCTACTGGGTGCTGTTCAGGCGGCCATAGGACTTCGTGTAGCTCAAGAGTCGCTTAAGCATGCTCTCGCGCAAACCCAACTATGTGTGGAATACCTCTTTGAGATCGGCAAGTCGTGGCAATGTGCTATGAACATCGGCGACATCCTCAGGCGCTTACTGCAGGAGCAGCTTAAACCTCTCCTCGAAAAACGTGCGATTCGTGCAGACGTGATGTCGGGTGCTGTCCCACAGAATCAAAGTCAGAATCAGCAGCAAAGCGATGGAGGACCCTCGACTTCGCCTCACTCTTACAGTGGCTCCTTGCGGCATTCCCACCACTCATCGTCACAACGACGGTCGATGTCGAGGGATGAGGGTTTTCGGGGTCGGTCAAGTGTCACAACAATCCAGACAGGTCTCCCAAAGTTAGGTTCGTCAAGCCATTACAACCAGATCCCTCCTGTCAAGTCCCATTCTCAACCTCAATCCCCTTCAATCCCCCTCCCACGCTCAAGTTCAATCCCTAATATGGTGTTCAATCGATCTTCGTCGTCATGGTCGATTGACTATGCCCCTTCAAGCCCTAGAACAGGCAACGATAGGTCTCCTTTGTTCCAGAACTTCAGCGGGATAGGTTCCGATGATATGGTTGACTTGAGCATGGACATAGACTTTGGCACCACTTTGCATAGCGGCGTGTTTGATGCAAGCTCAAGTTTCAGTGCGAATACAGGCAGTAATGTGGATATTCTGACGGGAAATAAAACAATGGCCCAGGTCATAGACCCTTCCAGTTTCCTGACTATGTTAGGCGGGGAGCCGCTCTCGGATGCACCTTTTTTGCCAACCTTTGACTCATATTCGCCACCTGCAGGGGAAGGTTATTCACCCCAAATGCAACAGCCGTCCACGTCACTCTCGACCGCCTTTGAAGGACCTATTCGGGGGAGGCAGATCCGCGATCCGGATCTTACGATCCTCGCACAGTTTATGGGATCATAACTTCGCATGAAACTGTATTTGCAGGTAGCGTGCGATGTGATCTTTCTAAACTGGTTTCTAGAGAGAATCAATAACCAGGTGGCTGTCTGGACGGAGAGTTGTTCTATGGTAGATGATAACAGTATGACAATGTTCATGTTTTTGTGGGTTTTAGCTACTTATCGAATGTCCGAAGGACCAAGGTAAGGACACTTGTTGACCATCACTGTCCCAAACGTTTTACTTGGCAAACTCAAATGGACAAAGTTACCGTATCGCATTGACAAATCGATTTGCACTGTATATGAGAGATCGGGGAAGCCTGGTGTAGATCATCTGCCTCTTTCACCAATAAGCTATTTCCCATCGTTGCTGTATCTTCCAGACGTTTACGCTAATGGTGTTACACTTCACCATATTCCACGTCATACTATTGTCAAGTATAAAGAAACAAGAGGGTTTGAAGGAACGAGTACTTCATTTAGCAGCTTCAGGACCTTCCGAACGTGATGTCATCCTGCAGAGGGTAATTTCCTAGGCGATCTCTGTGGATCTTTTCATTTCCATTTCCAAACTTTTGAGGGTTTCAGACAATTTCATTGTTACTCGATACATGCTGCCCTTTCCTGGGAATGTAACTTTCTACAATATCCTGGACATTTATATTTCAGTACTGGTAGACTCAACATTGTTTGTTACTTGCAGCTTGTGTCCCAAAGACAATCGCTCCGATGACAGGAACTATGAATATCCATTAGATCGATGAACTGTAGGGCACTTGTGAGGGCCGTATTTACCTGTTGTAAGCAGAGTTTCCCAAACACTTGAATCCCCACCCAGCCGTGTCATGTGTGCTACTGAAAGGCTACAAGCATCATTAAAGGATAGTCCCGTTGTATAACTGTTCATGCAGGTACTCACCCGAATGCTACCCCTCCAACGAGCGTGAACAAGATCAACCTAATGTATAGAGAAAACGTAATATCCGTCTGACTGTGTTCGCTCAACCGGCGTGTGGTGCCACTATTTCTGCATAGGACATATGTCATGTAAACTAACGTCCTTCTCAAAATCAGTCGCCCTAATCATCAAGCTTAGAAGACTCACTGTCCAAAGGGACGACAATTACCGCACAGGTAATTACTGAAATGCAGTTGATGGTAGCACTAAACAGATTTTAGCACCATTAACGCCTGAGGTTTATGCATGACTCACGGTAGCGTCGACGTGACAGCACAGTAAAACTGAGTCGCAGAACGCTGTACTATGGAAGGATTGGACATTCCCTTCACATGATTTGGAGTGGACACAGTTTCGAGGACGAAGCGACATGGACGACTTACAAGGGAAGCGACGAAAAGATTTTGAATGCAAAATGCAGCCCAGGGCAAGATGACGAGCTGAGGAACAAGTTCAGATTCCATTTGGTCCAACTCGATTGCTTGCCTACCACATTTTCCGTTCGAGATCTTGTCTTGGTCCTCAGACCACCGAAATCAACGATGGACATCTGTAAACAGAACTTGATTATGGAAAAATTCATCATGTGCTGCAATTTTCTTGAGGTGAAGACCGCCTTACATCTATGGCAAAACAGGTGTATGAGATAGCACAACTTGATGAGAAACATGGGTGAGGTGACTGATTCTATCCATCGTGCAAATACTCACAGGAGCGGAACACTGTACACCAGTGAAGCTTGGAAAAAGCATAAACCGTATGGTGGATGCTGCGTTGGGCGTTGGCGTCCAATGAGGAGCATATAAGTTATTGCATAGAGAATGAATGAAAGAATGAGGCTAGCCCAGGGGACCTTTCTGCATACACCCGAGAAAAGAGTTGGTGCCAGCACAACGAGGTTCAAGAAGAGGCCTAGGCAAGCGAAGGTGTCAAATATGACGATTTCTGTAAACCTGGTGGCCTCCATCTCTGAGGTGTCGCTCAGCAAGACCTGCGTGCTAAGCTTTGGGATCAGGATACGAGGATAGATTGAGGGGTCTGTTGCTGCATACATCTGCCCTTTTATAACTTGCCGCACGGCCTCTACATCATGATTGATATTGCTCGGAATTCTAAGCGATGATGCAGCGTGCGAGCAGATTTTGGCTTGAGCAATCTAGCAGAACCAGGTCCGGGAGGATCTGTGGCTGTCGACAACGGCCATGTAAAACCATACTTGGCCTCACGGGCAACAATAAGAGGATAAGTTTTGACGCCTGCTGCGCAAGCCTGAAACTTGTTGTGTTACTTCATCATCGATATAGATATATAGATCAGATGTACAGTGTAAGTTTTAGTTGCGGATTGATCTGAGAGCAACCTCAGTGCTTCTGAGGCTGAGGTTAATTCCCGCTACTTTAGTAGAGGGTTTATGGTGTGCGACGACATCCGCGGGCTAATCATTGATCACGTGAATTTGTCTTAGTTATTTTTTCGTCTTCTTTTTTTTTTTCATTCACGTGCCTCCGTACATACAAGTAGGGTGCCCTGTGGTCGGCGCTCTTTCTGTATTTTCTCTATCCAGAATTGGACTCGAAAAAATTTAAGACGATATATATTAGACAGAAAAATTGGCCTCCGCATTAGACATCGTTACTTTTGGAGTCAATCTACCTTTACGAACCAGACCCTGTTTATTTTTTTTCGAAACAAATCGAAGTTTTGGTGTTTCCGTGTCGTCATTTTGTCGTAAGCTGCTATTCTTAGTCCCAATGTTGATGCTCTTTTTCACCGTCAGTTGCTTGCCCTAAACCTGCGGTGTTGTTTAAAAAAGTTCCGCTTTTGTGTTCGCTTTCCTTTCTGACCTTCCTTTACCCATTGTTTATTCTCTACGTTTTCTCCTTTCACCGTGTCCGGCTAGCAATGAGTGTCTTGTTGGACTCTTCTAGGGTTTCAGTTGTTTTCGATCCTTCTGTTTGCTCGAGTCTTCTTCCTTCGGCCGTCTTGGATTCTTTGGATTCGTTTTCGTTGGAGTCTCTGCAGCCGGTCATCCTCGTCACCTCTTTTCATCCTCGAACGTCATTCTCTTGCGTTTTGACTTTCACCATTTGCCCTTCTGGTTCTGTCGTGACCCTTGGTCTGGATTGGTTCGCCCAATACCGTGAACATTGTATATCTGTTGGCGAAATTCCTGTCTCTCACCAGAATGTATTGTTCGTCGATCCTCCTTGTTGTGAATCTGCCAATAGTTCGTTTCTTTTTCTTTTTACAGCGTTTGTTTACATGTTTCCAGGTTCAATTCCGTCTGATTTGTCCTCGGTGTCCAGTCATGTTTCAGGAAGCATATCTTCCGAAACAGTTCTTCATCCGATTGAAGTGTTTGTCAATAGAACGATGAATAACATTTTTTCCGCCAAATACGGGAAATTTTTCGCTTTGTCACCATTTTATTTTGATGCGTTGCATGAAGCACTTTGTGCTCATGGTTTATCAAGACAACGGACCATTGTTGATAATCAGAATTTATTAATACATCATTTATTAAATGGACTGTGTGCGGTGTCTTTTGGTTCTGAATGTTCACAGTATTCATCTTCATTAAGTCCACATTGTCTGAGAAAAGCCTTGTTTGAGTCATTACTTACACATGCTCGTCATTCAACGACACCTGTTATTGAGATTCGTTCAATATGTAAGGGTTTGGGCCTTGAACGTCTTCCGCACAGCCGTAATTTGCTTGTAAATTTCTTGTCGGAAGCGTCGCTTTCCAAAAACAGACGTTTGCCTTGTTTTTTAACAACTGCACGGCGTTTTTCTCGATTTGACGCACTTTCGATTGCAGCTGCACATGGCATTTCCATCGCTGGTGAAAGCAAGTATATTCTCAACCTTGTTACAGAACATACTTTTGGAGGTCTTTGTGTATATTCTCAAAAAAATACGGCATGTCTTGAATTGTGTACTGATGCGTCATTGGATTCAAATGTCTCTTTGCCTGGTGACATCCAGATTTATCTTGCTCGTAAATTTGGTCCTTCTTTAACACACCATTCACTGTGTTTATTTTTGTCCATCCTTGGGGTATCCTATAATCCCGTCGATTCTGTTTTCCTACTGCGTAAATGTTTAGAACAACACTTTCCTTTGCAGAAACCCGTTGAAGATGAATCCACAATCTTGGATGTGTCCAGCTCATCTATTGCTCGTGATGAATGGCCTCAAATAGTCTCTCAGTCTCGCAAAGATTTCTTGGTAACTTCTTTTAAAAAAGCGACATCCAGTGAGGCTCTTCGACGCATGACTTGCGCTGCTTGTGCTCGATATGTCCCAATGCATGAAACAGCTGTTGTTCTGTGTGACTCGTTGGACTTATATCCTCTTCGATTTCGTCATTCTTCCTCATCCTTGTCAGTCAATTTGCAACCCAACTGTTCACAGTTGTCTGATTCTCTGCCTTTTGTTGATGAAATGTCCGATGTTGTTCATCGAAATAAACAATCTATTATAAATGATTACAGATATTGTTATTCGTCATTTTCTCTGCCTACACAGGAAGTTTTTAAAGACATTGTGCTACATCCTGAAGGAATCATTGAAGGAAATGATCAAACACTGAGTTTGCGCTTATGTATGACGTGTTTAAAATCAGTTCAGAAAACCCATACACCTAAGTTGGCACTGGCTAATAATTTGTACTTGGGTAAAATTCCTGATGTTTTGAAGGACTTAACTCACATTGAAGAAACAATTATCAGTTTGAACAGAGCAAAAGTATGGATTGTGCAATTACAAGAAAATGATGTGTCCAGTAATGTTCCTGGTAAACAAAGTGGTATTAGAGGTCATTCTATTGTGTTTCCACAAGATCCAGGAATTGTTGCTGCAATTTTGCCACCTACAATTGAAGAGATAATTACTCCAATTTGTGTCATATTTATTGGCCACCAAAAGCCTTCTGTGGAATGGTTGAAAAAACATGCATCCCCTTTGATTGTTAGAGGAGAGAGAATCCGTGCTGCATTGAAATGGTTAAAAGCAAACAATCCCTTGTACAAGTCGATTTCAATTGATGAAAGTCGAATTGACAATTTAAACAATACAGATTTTTTGCCATTTCATGTTGAACACATTGACTCATCGGACAGCCAACAATTTCTCCAATCTCGTTATGACAATGCTGTCCATAATGATGTTTCAGCAGAAACAACATGTTTTGGTGTTCCATTTCATTCTGTTGTTGTTACCAATGTTGATTGCAACGCTTCTAGTAGTGAGCTCCGAGCTGCAGCTATCCAACATATTATGCAAAAACGTGGAGCATTTCTTTTGTATCCACATCATGCCGATCCAGCAAAAGACATCTGCAATCCCCAACTTTTCCCTATGTTATATCCCACCCTTTTCCCTTTTGGAATTGGTGGACTACAAGATCCAGAGAGAGAAATTCCAATTTCTTTCAAAGCTCATGTCAAGTACTTGCTGCAACTTCGCGATAGGCGATTTCAGTTTCATCATTCATTTATGTTCACTGCCTTCAATATCATACAACGCCATGCTGTCTTGTTACAAACTAGTTTGAGAGTAAAAAGGAAAGACTTTGCAGGAGTTGCATCTCAGTTTGCATGCCTGTCTCCTAACACAGTGCATCAAGTGGCAGCTAAAGTTGCAAATGGTGATTTTGTATCTGCACATGATGCAGATGAAAAACGTGTGCTTACTTTGATGAAACAAGTCAATACTGTTACAAATCATGTTCCTAATTCATCAAGTGCTCGTCAGACCATGAGAAGTGAGATCCGTGGGCTAATGATGCATCTTGGTTTGCCTAGTTTTTTTATTACAATTAACCCAGCTGATGTGTACAATCCTGTTGTGAAATTTCTTGCAGGCTCTGACATAAATGTTGATGCTCTTCTCTTTGAAGATATTCCTAACTTTCGTGATCAAAGTTTCCTAGTTGCCCATGATCCTGTTTCTGCAGCACAATTTTTCCATGCTTATATGAAAGCTTTTGTAGATTGTCTCTTGTGTTATGATGGCAATGAATCCAATAGTGAAAGTGGAATCTTTGGCAGAACCTCTGGTTACTATGGTTGTGATGAAGCTCAAGGCCGTGGTTCTATACATTGCCACATGTTACTTTGGCTAGACAAGTCTCTTAATCCCAATGAAATTAAGGAACGTGTTTTACAAGATAATGGTCAGCTTTTAAAACAAAAAATTATTCAATTTTTAGATGATGCAATATCTTCTTCAGTACCAGTTCCCCCTGAACCAAAGCCTGATATTTTATCAAATCATGTTCATCCTTGTAGTATTCGTGGACTAAATGGAATGGCTCAAGAATCTCAGGAAAATTTGAAAATGGATTTACATAATGTTGTTCGTTCATGTCAAATTCACAAACATGGGCCAACTTGTTATAAGTATTGTAAAGCAGCAGATGAGCGGCAATGCAGATTTAATTTGAGTGAAGATAACATTGTGCCTGTCACTACTTTTGACTCTATTACTGGAGAAATTCATTTGCGTCGCCTAGATGGAATGGTCAACAATTACAATGAAACAATTATTAGAGCCATGCGTTGTAATATGGACATTAAATTTATAGGATCTGGACCATCTGCCAAAGCTATTTTGCATTATATTACTGATTACATTACAAAATCTCAACTGAAGTCACATGTTGCATTCTCTGCATTAGAACATGCAGTAAACAAAATAGAAGAATTTAATCCAAATTTGGATGATATTCAATTGCGAGGAAAGAGATTATTACAGAAATGTGCACATGCTTTAATTTCTCACCAAGAATTATCATCTCAACAGGTTTGTAGCTTTCTATTGGGTTTTGATGAGAAAATATCAAGTCATGAATATCGTCGCTTTTACTGGTTGCCTGTTGAAAATTACATTAACTCTATGCGTTCCAGTCCCGAGTGTTATATACTTCAAACTACTTCTGAAAGCCAGACATTCCAGCCAATTATAGACCATTCTAAACAATTTAGTACTTCTGAAAATATAGAGGATGAAATACTTGAATCACACTTTGATGATGAGCTGGATGTTACCAATCATTTGCAAAATGAGGAAGTTTGTCTGGAACCCGATGATGAAAATTTTGTCCGTGTTAAAACCAACATAGTGGATGATTATTGCTGTAGAAGTCAAGGATTGCAATCTCTGTGTTTATGGGATTTTGTGGCTCAAGTTGACAAAATATGCATATATAGGAAACGAACAGTTGTCACTGAAAGTAACAAAAACTACAATGAAGAGAACACAAATGCTTTCCATGCAATGATAATTGAATCTGACAGGTTATTAAAAGAAACTTCTAAAAAAAGACCAGTATTCTGTTTGAAAAATACACATCCCAATTTTAAAACCCACCATCATGTTATTAGACATCCAAATAGACGCTATGTTGTAGTTCCTATTGGACCTGGAATTCCTCGCCGTGATAAAGATTATTGTCAAGCGAAATATCATCGCTTGATGTTGATACTATTTTTACCTTGGCAAACAGTTGATGATTTGGCTAATCCAACAGAAACTTGGTCTGAAGCTTTTGAACGCCACATGTTGAATGGTCATTTTTCTCACAAAAGCAAGTTAGTCATGGATAACATGCAGATATTGCATGAGTGTAAAGACAGTCGTGATAGTCATTGGGCAAATCGGCATCATCCTGCAGTGAAAAAATTGCCATTTCATTCTCCTGATGATAATGATGGAAATGATTTGTATAATCCTGATGTTGATCAAGATGGGGATTTATTAATGCATCTTGATGCCATGCAAAACTCCCATTCTCATCAAACTGAAGCTGCTGCAAAAGAAGTCTTTTCATGTCTGTACAATGCTGAACGTGGAGGCTTGTTTAAAGAATCTGATATTTTTTGTTCTGTTTCTCAAAGTCATAATTTTACTCAACAGCCTGGGGAAGAGCTTGTTGTTGCACCGTTTTCTCAGGAAGGTCTGTGGAGATCAGAATTTGAAATTAGAAAGGAACAATTTAAAAAAATTGCCCAAACAAATTCATGTCTACAAGATAATACAAGTGTTCCTGGTGCAACAGTGAAGTTTAATTTATTGAAAACAATGCCAGTTCATAGATCAAACTTGTCTGCTTGTTTTGACAATGTTTTTCCTACTGAAGATGCACCTCAAGAGGTAGATTTCTCTTCTGTGATCACACGATGGTCTTTAAATGATGAGCAGGAGAGGGCATTTCGCATAGTAGCAGAACATGCCTTGCTCCCAATGACTATCTCATGGTTGCCATTAAGAATGTTTTTAAATGGTGCTGCAGGCACAGGAAAAACTCAAGTTATTCTTGCTCTCAAAGACTTTTTCCAATGTCGTAAACAAGTTCGGCGGTTCCGTGTGTGTTCATATATGGGCATTGCTGCTAGAAATGTTGCAGGAATGACCTTGCATTCTGCATTGTGTATTGGTATGAATGAATCCAAATCAGGAAAATCAACAAGTGAATTAATGAAAATGTGGGATGGTGTTGACACACTTTTTATCGACGAAGTGTCAATGATTAGTTGCCGGTTTTTGTGTTTAATAAGTAGAGCACTTTGTGTTGCAAAAGGTAATGCTTTGCCTTTTGGTAACATTAATGTTATATTTGCAGGAGATTTTGCACAATTGCCTCCAGTGATTGAAAAACGACTCTATGGCTATATAGATACAAGAAGATATGGAAAAACAATTGGTGGCCAAGATGTCATGTTTGGGAAAATTCTTTGGCTATTGGTAAAAAATGTTGTGATCCTGAGAAAACAACATAGGCAGTTTGGTGTCAAAAATGCTCGATTTGTTGAACTGCTTTCACGATTGAGAGAAGGCCGATGCACAAAAACAGATTTTGACCTGTTGAATGAACGAGTAATAAAAAATAATGCACTTCAACACGACTCTGTGTGGTTGTCTGCACCCATTATTGTTTCATCAAACACAACAAAAGATGCTCTAAATGAAAAATTAGCAGCAGAGTTTGCACTAAGAACTGGACAAGTATTACAATGGTATTATGCACAAGATGCTCAACAGCGTCAATCAAAACATAGTTCAGACATGATACAAGGAAATTTACAAGATCGCTTACTTCAATTACACTCTGGTCAGACAAGACAACGGTTGGGTAAAATACCTCTTGTCATTAACATGCCCGTGTTAATTACTCAAAATTTTGATGTCCCTGGAGGCATAGTAAATGGAAGTCGTGGACTTGTGCGTGGAATCCGATATACCCTTGGGACAGACAATCACAGGATCTTACAATCTTGCATTGTCGAAATATCAGATGCCGACCCAACACCAATGTCAAATCTTCCTGCTCTCTATTATCCTATTTTGCCAGATACTGTAAAACTGAAATTCACTGATCAATATACGCACATTACACGAACAATTTACAGGACACAAGTTCCGATTGTACCTGCTTTTGCTATGACAGCACATCGCGCTCAGGGGCAAACAATGAACAATGTCATTGTAGATTTAGAATCATGTCATGGTACGGAAGCACCTTATGTTATGTTATCACGCGCCTCTTCTCTATCTGGTGTTCTGATATTGCGGCCGTTTGCACCTAAAAGAATCATGTGTCCTTTGTCCGAAGATGCTCGTCGCGAAAAGAAACGCCTAGAAATATTGAATTATACAACTTTGCAACATTTTGACAGTAGGCGATCAGAAAATTTTTCACATGGAAACGTCCAGCCTGTTGAGACTATATCTGCATTTAATACTGAAAATGTGCCCGATGTTCTTAACAAAATACAAACATATGTAGCAAATATTTCTGTGGAAGATTGCAGCATAAACAATGAACATGATGACAATCCTATCTCAAACACACGGATTGTAAAGCGTACAAACTCAGACTTATGTTCAGTCTCGAGAAAGAAAAGGAGACTTTGAAACTGTCTCATGCACAGTAATTGTCTGATCGTTTTGACTTTCATATGCTTTAAGAATTATAAGCCGACGACATTAGGGGTATAGGAATTTGTTTTTAAAGAGCGTTTATTAAACCCTATTACACGATTGTCTACTCACCAGTTCGGCCACTTCAAATGTCCATTTCACTGGAACTAGCCCGTGAACGTGTTGATTCAGGTTTATATGCATCCCTTGCAACCGAGATGGTAGATATGGCCGCTGCTGCTCTTGCTACCGCCGAGTATAATAAAGATTTTCATCGAACGACGGATCAATGGTCTGGCAATTATACTTATAAAGATAACGAAGGTGTCGAATTTATGACAAACATATTTGGTGAAATCGCACCTTCTGGTGCGGGGTCAATTATTTCTGCCAAAGGAAATCATTATGCTGGACGGCCAGGAGAAACGGTCAGTTTCTAGTTCATCTACGCGGTTCCTCACTCACAGTAACAGTTTCGACAACTTGACGATGCCTCTAAAGCAAAAGACGTACTTGTCTTGAAACTGCCCACCGATGCACCTGACCTTTTGGAAGGTCTGTTTTATAACCAGATTGGTAGTCTCAATGCTATTCGGGAAATGGATGAAGGCGAAGAAACTACGTGGAATCAGGTCAGTTATATGCAGGGCATCCAAATTCATTCTGACGGACGAAACTATAGAGTGTGTCTATTTGGGACTGGATCAGAAACGTCGGCGGTGACGATGACAGCGTAAAGGATCACATTATCATTCACATGTTGCCTAAATATGGGGTGAGTAATCGACCAATACTTATATTTCGACAACTTATAGTCGCAGAATCCAAACAAAGGTCGCTCGAACAAACGCTTGACTAAGCGCACACTTTCCGACTTTAGTTCTGATGGAGACAACAAATCCGGTACAACGACAACAATATCTGTGCCTCCTTCACGTACGTGCTTTATTTTTATAGCGCTTGCACTAACTCGGCTGCAGTTCCCAAGGTTGAACAAGGAGCTTTCTATGACCCTCGTCTAAACGAAGATTTTGGCGGAGGCTTCTTTAACCTTGTGCAGAATAAGCTCGTGCAGTTAGACGTGTTGGATACTGATGGAAACCTCATTGCCCCATGGCTATTTTTTGACGCGTTAAAACCAGGAACCTTGGTTCTGATTTGCGCGTCTCTGCATTGTTATGTCATGCGTGACAAGGGTGGGATAAGAAAAGTAAGCAAACTTTGACAAAATAATATTCTAAAGTAAATCGCACACAGGTTTATCAAATAAACGCACATCGCGTGCGTGTTCTGGGGCAATCAGATGGCATCCCATTTCCGAGAATCAAACCAAGACGGCCTGAGCATGAAAAACAAAGCGATAACGCAGTGTCGCCAGCGAAATCGGATTCAGCAAACCGCGCGTTCTCCAATTTTTCACTTCGTAAACGACCGAAATTGGCCCACCCGATCAATGGTCTGCCAAAGGCGTCAAGTTCCCAAACTGAACGTGGCAGTGACAGTACGATTGACGACAACAACTATGAAAAATCGTCAGAAACGTTGTCAATGGCCAAAAAAGTGGCAGCGAAAAAATATCTAAAACAAAAGAAGAAAGATATTGAAGAAAAAATGGATGAAGATTAACAACGGACTAAACTTCCCACTTTTGTTACACAGCGGACATAATACCTCTACAGCATTCTCTTCCACAACTTTCTTCTCTATATGAAAACAGTTATTTTTAGTTTCTCGTGTACAATAGACACAATGATTATATACGTACAACATGGAATTTTCGGGAAACCGTCAACTGTGCGAATGAGCACAAGTCTTACGAAACCTCTATTTTGTTTCTCAAAAACGAGCTCTCGATTACGCATCAGGCATACATCCAACTCGACGAACGGAACCAGGAGAATCACAGTTGAAGTAAACAATTGATTGGATGCAATTCGTTATGGATCAGATGAAGCATAATATCATGACAAACTCCACGCGGCCTGGATGCCTGTGTACATTCCTCTTTATGTACTCACTGAAATGGAAGCGGGCAGGCAAACGACGAATACAATGTGTTGTTGATGGATGAGTTCTCGAGTCAATCAGGAAACGTCTTCACAGATCCATTGATGGTTATGCCAGACGACCTGGAACTCTCACTTCTAGTGGAAATACTGCTGGCACGAGAACTGGCCAGACGAGATAACTTGGATTGTTTAGGAGGTGCAGGAGGTGCGGGCTGCTTATGGAACTTAGAACCGTCAAATAAACTTTAGTGAAGAATAATCTCCTTGCGCTGAGCCTTGGACGGTCTAACACTGGCAGAATCTGACGCAGCGATAGATGGTGCTGGCTCAAAGGAAAGTTCATTCAGCGCTGATAGAGGACGAGATACAGGAATAGATTTTGGATCTCCGCTGTAAGGTGTGGAAATGTGATCTAAGAAGTATTCAGAGAAGGATATTTCATACGCTTGTGTCAGATCTCACGGGTCTCATCAACAACCTGACCGTATGATGATTCAGTGAAAGTACTAAACGGTCGAGGAGATCGATGAGGAACAAGCTTATGCCCAGGGGGGAGGTGCCGCGTGATTTCAGTGCGCTCCGTACATTCCGTGATGATACTCAAGGCAGGCCGCATGCCTCGTGGAGTTTCCATTTCTAAGGCCTGCGCGGGTATTTGGTGCAACAAAATCAATGGTCCTCAAGGCGGAGCAAGTCCTTGAATGTTATACTGTTCGGGATGATAATATTCTGCATTACTATGACCCTCGTCGGGTCCTTGAGAAACAAGGAAATCGTTTCCAGTGCCAGGTTCTAACATTATCATGAACGATTAACATCTACAAATCGTAAGTCGCAGGGGGAAAGAACAGACAGAGAAAGTCGAAGCACCTTCTCACACTGATACTCGGCTTAACGCATCGTGCGAGATCGTCGTGCGGTAGCGGTTGAAACGAGACAATAACGATGAAAGGGTTCATGGTACTGGAAGCATACACTTGATAAATTCGCTGACGTTTCGTAGCTATTACTACGCGATGAACTTCGTAACCTTGTCAAAGGTTTCTTTGCCCAGCTGAAAACGAATGGGTTTCCGAAAACCCCGAATTTTCCTGGCTGAAAGCTCTGCGCTGGTGCCCGCGAGAACTACTTGATTTGATTAATTCCAAAACATGCCGAGGTGAGTGTGAATGGATTGGCTTGTTCCTTGCATCGGACTCTGGGACCAATTGAAGGCGCAATCAGGTTCAATGATGCATCGGCATCTCACAATGTGAAAGCCTTATCCGCCGTTTGACAGGCACGGCCTTCCCCGTTCAATGTACCCATGGACGCTGATTGGATAAAGATTTGTCTTGATTTTGAGATACTGGCCCTTATTCTGTAGCCCTTCCGGAAACAAAACAATCATTGCTCATCCTGATTTCTGTTCTATACAACTGTACAAACGCGCTAAATCTGACACATATTGTAAATTAAACCATGTGATATTAAACAACCTATTGTGCACCATTGTCCAATGCTCGGAGTGAATTCCAACTTCCCAGTCCAAATAAGCTCGGAAGTGAATCCCAAACGACCCGGCGGTTTGTACGATGACGTGATCGACTCAAGACACCACATTCCAAACAAAGTAATTGATCCCAAAAAGGTTTCCATTTCGTCAATGCTTCCACACGGATGAGCTTATCGGTACATGGATTTCCGAGGATCGCGCCCCGAATGATGTCTCTGCCGGTTTCACATGCAGAAGGAGTCATACAACTGTCGGGTCGTCTTCGTTCAAGCCAATCCCACGTGAGGCGTTTCTGCATTTCGAACAACGCATTCCTCCCAATCAAACATATCATTTGGTCGCGCAGAGTCAAGCGGGCAATTTCATTCGTTTCGTGCGGAATTCCAGCTTTAATTTGCTTCTGATATCGTGAGCAAACACTCAAAAATTGACGCGGCAATTACCTCGGTATAACGATGACAGATAAGATAGTATATGATAGGGCGGCACAAATGCAAATTACAGGTCGTTATTGTGTCCAGAAGAATCATTTCAAGTCCTTTTTTTCGTTCAACTCCGAGAATGGAATCTGCGAGAGTATAGTATTCGTCCCATTGGCGCAATGACGATGGAAATATCCTGCGAATCCTGTTAACCACATTTCGAAAGACCATTACACATTCATATTTGAAAGACATGTGTAACAATGCATTCAACATGACAGGCGCGATGGGTGCGTAATTAATGCAGTGACTGTTAGAAAGCCATTATCATCAACCATTGTAGAAATCGTGACCTCGACTCACCCTTCGATGTTATAAATTGCACCAAGCAGAGCCTGAATAAATACAAGACTATTCTCGGACAAATCAAGCATAAGCATTCCGTTCATCCTAGCAGGTTGGTTTAAGACTTGTGTAAAGTAGGTCGACGCTCGAGCAAGAACAGTTCTATGAACACAGAAGACAACGGTGTCAGTTGCCTTGATGAAGACGTTTCCATCAGTGAATGAGAATTCCGTCCCAACTTGAAGAGTTTCGGTCTCCATCATCACGTTCGACAATGTAGTGGAAAGAAGTTAAACATCATGTTTCTTTTTTACAAACATGGTTTAAACAGTTTCATTTCTCCTCTTCAGGTCTCACATGTGGTATATGGACAACAACATTGCCATGAGCATCGACCTACAAGTTCAACAGTGCAGTGGTAACCAGTGGAACCTGGACAGTGAGTTGCCAATTTCTTGATAGCTTTGAGTACTAATATACAAATGCAATGGCAACTATAGCTTCGACACGAGCGTCGTACTGTACAATCGGTTCAGACATCCATATTTTAATTTTCCAGCACCTCAATCTTCGTGATCTGGCGACATTACGAAAGACTCACTCAGCAATACGACAAGAAGTTCAACGGCATGTAACTCGTATGATTGCCGTCATGTTCTATTCCATGGGATTTGACGGTTCAAACTTCTTAACCACTTTGGGAGATGGTAAAGGCATCGTATTTGGTTCCGTTGTCTTGTCGCTACTCAATGGCGGTCGAATTAAGCCCCAAAGCCTCGATGTTATTGTGCCGATGAATTGTGCGGACCAATTCATCAACAAGATCATAGACTCCTATTCGATGCAGATGAACACCCATAATCCCTCACCAGCCTTACTTTCGTTGCCCAATGTTCGGAATGTCGCCGTTCTCTCAGGCACACGAACGCCGCTCAACGTCATTATAACGCGTTCGAAAGAGGTCTTGACACCCCTGTTCTCCTCGCATTCATCAGCAGCGATGAATTATCTGACACAAAAAGAGATCTATTGCGCGTATCCAGATTTAACGCTCAATTATCGAAATGTACTTAATTCGACGGCCGTTCAATCGCTGGGATGGAACGCAACCGGATTCGGTTCGGCCCTTGCCAAATATGAAACGTGGGGTTATACTAGTTACGCCACACTTGCGAATTGGACCGAATTCGACGACCATATTTGTGGAGTGGAAAGGAATTGTCCAAGAACCCGACGGTGGTTAAGAGATGGCGATGGTTTCAGGTTCTTGCTGTGCCTCGGACCAAACACGGTGCTCAAGTCTAACAGTGAAACTACAAGGTTCCTTGATTGGCAATTAGATAGCATTAATGGTTAATAATAGGCGGAAAATTTTGTTTATGATAGAATACATTGCAAGTACTTTTCCAATACCAAACAGTAGAGATGGATTGTCCGAAAACGCAACGTTATTGTTTGGCAATTAGAAATCGTTAATAATTAAAAAGTAGCGGGCGTTGCGGCCACAGGGCGCCCTTAGGACATTATCAAGAAGAGACAACTTGTCCCCACACACGTCACGTGAATTTTTCTCGCGATCATAGAACTCAATACACAATGGTACACTTACTTCATCTCTGGCATTTCAGCTTGCTAACATAGGGGGTACACGGTTCATGCTGGGACCGAGAAGCATGGTACACTTACTTCATCTCTGGCATTTCAGCTTGCTAACATAGGGGGTACACGGTTCATGCTGGGACCGAGAAGCAGAGATGACAGGTTGTCCAAAATGGGACCGGAATTGGAACAGAGCTGGGCAGCTTCAGAGCGTCCATCAAGTTACTGTGAACATCAAAATCAATGGCGACAACGATTAATACAGCCCCGCCGAGACTTACATCCATGTGTGTACATAGTAATTGTATATGTATATATAACTGTATTTAAACTCCCAACGTCTGAGGTTTGATTTACAAAATTCACATAGACCCCTTTGAGGGGAGTAGAGGAACTCAAGTTAATGTGTCGAAATTCGCCGCTGAACACGTCAGATGCATCTTCTACGTCTTGGCATCCCAAAAAATTGACCACGAAAGTAAATTGTGGAGAACTCTGAGTTAAGCGCAGCTGTACCTGAGTTAAAGAGACATGAAATTCATTATAGCATGGACACCCCAACACTCCCACTTTAAAGTTTCTCAGTGACCTCAAGCCTGAAATCCTTGAAGTACGCATTCTGATCCTTAGGCGACGCAAAGGCAGGTTTCGAGCCTAACGAGAAAATCAGAGAAAATTAAGCAACAGATTCGAGCCAACGCACTGCCGCCGAAGAAAGTGTGAATCATCGCGCCAGTAATCCGCCCTTTCTCACTTCCCCTCAGTTGCAAACCCGTGACATTAATCTTTGATACGCCATCTTGGAAAATTTCAATCTCTCCGTTCATCTTCCCAACGTCATTAAGCTTGACACGCTCGGAGAGTTCTGTCCATTTTCCTGGCGTGAACTTGTACTTTCCAGTGCCAATGGACGCGCCATACTTGACGTCACATTTACCTTTGCAAACGGCCAATCGTTCATTCGCAGAGGGAAAATATCCGTAGAGTTCTCCTGCGCCATGCTCTCGCCACATCAGGCGAGCAGACCAACAATTATCACTATAATGGGAGGTTAAACAGCAACGGGATATATTGATAGACAAAGTACGCACTCATGGTGTCCACCAGCGCATGTCTTTGCAACGCCAGCATTTGCACCTCCATCTGGAAGATATATCGAATAAACATCGTACGTGTGTACAATCGAAAATCTCACATAAACCAGGTAACTTTCCCGCTAGCTGGAAGTTAAATCCATCTTCAAATTTGACCTTATAAGTAAGCTTCGCTTCTTTGGCACTGGTAATATCTACGCCGGGTCCGCCGGAAGCCTCAAAGATGAAACCAGAGATTCCTGGTCCAGGCGGCTTTGACCCGGCATAAGAGCCTTTAGGATAGTGGCCGATCAACGCCACTTCATTTTCAGGATCCTTTCCGACGTATGATTGTTTAAACCCGCCAGTGATACCGAAGGACGACTTGGCTTTACTGCCAATGGAGTTGGGCCATCCACCGTCTGCTGCCCTCACGCGGACATGGCTCGGAATGGGCGCAGCGAGAGAAGGGGAAACAGAGAAAGATGCAAATAGAAGGACGGCGGAGAACAACATATTGAGTTGTTTATTGAGAAGAAAATATTGCGGATAAATGAGCTATTGGTTGACCTGCAACTTGGAAGGTGGAATTGCCCAGCAATGAAAGGGGGGATTGGGCAAAGAACCCAAGGTAGGATGTCGCGTCGTTTTGTACCAAGACCGTGACTGCCCGTGATCACATACCTAACATGTTGATGGAACGAAATGGAATTAAGCTTCATCACATGGACATAGAGGCAGCAAAGGTACGACACAACGATGACAACATTTCGAAATCAATGTCAAGCTGCAAGGAGGGAAAAGTTAACCCTATGTTTTTGTAAGAGAAGATTTTTGACTCACAAAATCCCTATGTGCATAAATGGAAGAAATAACAGATTACAAGCCGCGTCATTAATCATCTCTCAGCCGTGGAGTAATAAGGTGGCAAAGTGTGTGTACTGAAATGTGATGAAGAATATCAATTTTAGATCCGAAAGTCCTTACTATCATATTCATCATACCGCATCAACGTACAGGTCGCGTATTGGCAGGATGGTATCTTGACGTTCCCGCAGCACTGTACAGCAGCTATTCAGTGTGGCAATCAATCTCGGACAGCGGACGCCCGAGGAACTATCGGTGCACTCCGTATGCCTTCACATATGATATAAGTATTGAGTCATGGGCCCAGGTTCTCATAATTGCATATACGAAGAAGATAGATGGCTGAAGTTGGGCATCTGTCAAATACTCTTCCATTCTGTACATACCACGTGATATTGTTACTAGGACCAAGACTAGCAGCGAAGATGACAAGGTAAATATGGGTATATGAACCGCCTTGAGTGATGTGAATGTCCACGATCTCGATTCGCGTTGCGGCGCTCACACCTGAGGGTTTCGATCATAGTTGACTGGCAAAGGCTTGGTGGGATTCTGATAACCGAGCTAACAGAAGAGGCAGAGGTTTAATTTCAACCAAAACAGAAGACAGTTCAGTGAACTTGTGGAATGCGAAAGAATGTAAACCAGGTCTTCCTTTGGTATCATTGACCCAAGCAACAGTCACCTTCTGGTAGCAGTCGTTCTCATGTGTCCATGTACCAAGCAGAGTAAAGCGCATTTCCCAGCCAAAAGCTTGAAACCAGGACAATTTTCCCAAGGCAATGAAGCCAGATTTTTCGCTTGAAAAAGCAGTGGCTTCCGAGTCAACCCACGACGACCAGTATCACAGTGAGTACAACCCAATCTGGGAAGCGTCGCATTCTGTAGTACGACCATTGGTGGGCCAGAATTGCTAGAGAGATGCGGCGTAGAACCACGAGATACCCAAGAGAGCCAATTTTTAAGCTTCAATTACTATCATGACGTAATACTTCAAATAACAGCAATTTTTTAAAAATCCCAATTAACCTCGTGCAAACACCGCAATTCATTCCCGCCCTGCCTTTGGCTTGACGACGGAGGGCAAAGGTAGGAGGTCGCCATATCCTCCCAGAAACTGCCATGCGTCTATGTCAGTCGTCCTAGTGCAAGCTTTCTGCATCAAATATCAAACCAATCCCGGGTTGACCTTACCAGTTACGGATATTGTAATGGGTAGGGACTGAAACTCAATTTTAGCGTTAATTTGTAAAGGGTACGCTCGGGTTTCTCCCTCGCAATTTTCTCCTGCATTACGCGCCATTACCGATGATTAGAAGTCTCTTTATACCTCTCCCACCTCTTCGTTCTTCATCTTTCCGGGCATGTCACCTCTTTCCCTGGTACATTCTTTTGCCGACTGGATTTTAACAAGATCACTGAGCACCCAAGACACGGACGAGACTGGCCTTCCCAACACACGTTCCTCGTTGCTGCAAGCTGTAAAGTCGCCCCCGACCACTGTCTCCTGCACCTCAGAAGTTACAGTTTTTGTGTTTGCGACAAGCTCATTATTTGTGAGTGATGGCGACCTGGAACGATCCGTTATCCTCCTCTCCCGGGGCACATTTGAATACGAATGCAGCCGCGACGGTGAATATACCTCTATGTCAACGTCTGAATTATCCTACGCGAATACGCTCGAGTTCGTTATACTCTTCATCGGGTACCCGAGCTTGGCTGGAGACATGATTGAGTAATGTCAAGTAGAAAAAGAAATCACGTACACACACGGCTTGGAAGGGAGATGTATGGCAACACGAGGGACGTAGGAATACAAAACGCTATTGGTCTGCGGTTTCAACGACGGAGTCTCGCTTGAAGCCAACTTTAGAAAAAGCAATTATGGTGAGGCCATCTTTGCTTATTCGTTTTAGTTCATGGAGTATTGATTGATTCCATACATGAGGGTTTCCATCATGTCCCACGAATTCATTTTCTTGCGCTTTCTGCATCCAGTCGAAAATAAGTCCTATATCACCATTCCATACATGGCGTGTCCCGTTTGTGTGGCTGGATGAATGGGGAGAACAAGCAGTGAGATCAGTCACATCTGAAATGAATTTCCTTGTGCCATTTGATCCACTGACCATGATAAAGCTATTTATGCGGCTTTTTTTTTCTTAGCAAAAATCAATCAATTACATGGTTCAAAGCGCTCAAGGTTGCCGGCCTGGGAACATCACTGAATAACAGCTTAAAAATGACGTCCATGGGTTAAGCCTCAATTGAGGTCAAGTTACATCGCACTGGGTAGCATGATTCTTACTGCTCGCTCCAAGGAAAGAGTGGGCGCTTACCCCAAGTGGTCACCATATTTACCTCTCCATGTCAGTCCACACCAATGACAGCGGGCCCCTTGGCGCTCAACACAGCATTGCTTGCGATTGGAAACTAGTCCACTGTCATATCAGTCGTGAAGGCTACTTGATTGTGAGATCAGGTTACTCTCCATCATCCATCCACAGCACTTTCCATCAATCTACAATCTTGGTTCACTGCCTTGTGCCCTTGGCTGTGCTCAACCTCGTGTTTACGTCTCGGTTCTTTCCATGATCGTAAAGACTGTCACCTTACATATAAGAACTTCTTCCATTCTCACACCCTTGTCCTTGTTACACACCTCTCACACAATATGACGGAAGCATTGAGCTCAGTGCACTCGAGTCCGAACGATCCATCATTGAGCAATTGGAGGACAGCATTGAGTCCTTCCGGGTACGTTCGGTTATTATCCACTTTGTTAATACACAGTTACTTATGAATATCATTGCAGCGAGGAGACTCTTATAACTCGGTTAGAATCGATTTTTCGAAACGAGGAATTGCGCGAGAAACTTTTCAATTGCGATGCACCGGACGCACAGAAGCTGCTCGACTCTTTTCAAGGAGTACATCTTTCTTTTCTCCTGTGGATTTGGTTGCTTATGTAATCACAAGCTACTTGATTCACATGAATTGAATTCTTTTCTTCGTGTCAGCCTCATTTTGGCGATTCGTGATATCTCAATATCAACCAGTCTTTTCCCCGCTTCTTATGAGCTGAAGGATGTTGTGTTCAATGGCGTGGACTCTATTGGATGGTTTCCCTCGAATTCCGAAATGAAAGACCCGTTCCAGGGAGAAGCCGTTTCCTTACAAAAATGCATATGGGTGAGTTTCATCAGTTCTTTGTTCAATTCTCCAGCCTGTTTTATTTTTCACCAACCTTACAGAATTTAAAAACTCCGGAGGTGGCGATTCTATTGAGACAATTATCACATCCGAATGTCCAAACGATTTACGGTATATTTCGTTCCAGTAATGATATTTTGACAGTTTCTCCAAGGATGGAGAATGGGAACCTTGAAGAGTACTTGAAGCGCAACACAGATGCTCCTCGATTGTTACTCGTCAGTCCCTGTCACTGCATGCCATCTTTGTTATTCCTATGTGACCCATCGTCCAGGCGAATGACATAGCTAATGGCCTTTCGTATCTGCATCAGAACAACGTCGTACATAGGAGCTTGCAAGACGTACGCGATTCATTGTTTAAACATCGCTTTGTGCTGAGAACTATCCTTTAGAGAAATGTCCTCATTGATGGTACCGGCCGAGCACGTCTGGCAGGCTTTAGTGCTGCAGCATTAGGTCATCAAGCTATTAAATGGAGGTCAGAGAAGAAATCTTGGGTTTCAATATCAAGTTTACAACTGAAAGATCTTGAATATATTGATGGAACAAGTGATATGTTAAAGGACGTGCACGGTTATGGACTTCTTTGTTTCACGGTATGCTTCCTTCAGAGTCTTAAGTCGCTATTAACACAGAGAAAGATCTTTTCGGGTAATCTACGAGAATTTCCAAACTTCAGTCTCAGGTCAAGGCTTGTAAGAAGCAAACACCCTGTGCTTCCGGAAGCTTCCAGCCTATCTCTGAACGCATGGGGACTGACCGATGAGATATGGTCATTCATACAAGGCTGCTGTAGCCTTTCTGCCACTGACACACCATCTTCTGCTGAGATTGTCAAATTCTTAGAACCTAGAGTCCCAGACGATACCCGACAACGTCCGGAAACCGATAGGTTGTCGTCTCCTGAATTTCGCCGCGAAATGAGTGGTTCTGTCAAGCTCATTGATGTTAAGGAGCTTGAACGCATTCTGGACACCTCAAATACCCTTGTCGCTATGACCTCGAAAATCAATAGATCTTCGTCTCCAAAATACCCCCCAAGATCGAAATTGAGTGGTCCTTTCAAGCCCATCCACAAGGACATTAATCGCTTTCCAAACATCTCAAAGCCCCCTGTCTCTGTGACCCCGAAAATCGATAGGGATTTGCCTCCAGCATATCACTACAAATCGAGCGGTTCTGTAAAGTCCATTGATCGCATTTTAAACATCTCAAAGGCCCTTGTTTCTATGCCTTCACATCCTTCGTCGGAGTCGGAAAACAAATTTTCATCTTTGGATACCTTAGGTGTCTCTAGTTCTCAGGATCAACTGGTTGAGGGGCAACTTGCGGAGGCTGACAGGGATTTACTTGACATGCCGCCTGCGGAAGCACAAACATCACTTCTCGTGGAGGACAACCCCTGGGAGATTTCTACATCCTATGATACTCCTGACAGTGCCCAGTCACACGCTGAGGGTATTAAATCACATGTTCATCGGACACTTGCAGATGCAGGCTATACAGGGGCTTTTTCTCTTCATTCAGGGTTTGACATGAATACAATTGGTCTTCCAAATCCAGAACAAGAGATATATATTGTCCTGGATAGACAAATCTCGAGTGAATTACGCATCTCATTGGCGGAACTGGCATCTCCTTTTGCAGGAGTTGTGTTGACTCCAGATGATTGGATGCCAAACTCAGAAACAGGTGTTGAAGCAAGTAATGGTGAAGATTTTGGATTGAGTAGCTCACAAGGGGGGGATCAGATGGTTTCTAAGAGCAGCGGAGGATATAGTGCAAGTGAACATGGAAACACAGATGGAAATGAGAGTGACAGTGAATTGGGAGGTCAAGGTGAAAGTGGAGAAAAAGATGGAAACAATGGGAGACCAGATGGAAGCAGTGACAAAAACAATAGAAATGGAGATGAAACTGGAAGTAATAGTGGAAGTGGAGATTCACAAGGTGGAAATGGGGGTGGGGGTGGAGGTGGAGATCCAGAAGGTGGAGGTGGAAATGGAGGTGGAGGTGGAGGTGGAGATCCAGAAGGTGGAGATCCAGAAGGTGGAAATAGTGACAACAAAGGTCCTATTCCAACTCGGAAGATTTTTGAGATCCACTATTCATCTATCATTCAAAGCAGTCTTGGTCAGGAATCTTTTTCTGTATTTTGCAATGTTAATGCATCTGTGAGTATTACAGGGAATTGTTAATGTTTTGGCTTGTAACTGTACTAATGGTCATTTTAGATTAATGTTAATGGCACTTCTCTGTGGACAGGTCCATTGCTTGAAGTCAACATAGCAAAGCTTCATCCCACATCCATATCAACAAATTATACTCTAAGCTCTTGCAGGACCAGAATATATACATCTCCCCCTGCAGCAACTCCTGCTTGGTCACCTGAAAAGTTGCCTAGTTATCAGATCAGCAATGTCCAAGAAGAGCAGTCTAGAGCTGCAGATGCATCAATAACAATTTCCTCCACTCCCAGCTCACATGTTGGTAGACGGTTTGCCTTAAAGAAGACCAAACAAAGAATAGAGCATCCATGGAAAATTGATTCATATCCATATCATTCTACCAGCTTATGCAAAGGTATACAATGGATATATCAGACCAATCCAAATGCAGGCCCTCCAGCACAATTTGAAAAGACACCAAGTATATCATTTGTGCCTAAATCTATTCTAGGTCCTTGGCCAACAGTTACAGTTGAAGTGGCCATTCTTTGGGAACAAGAAAGAAAAAACTTCTTCAATCTTTTGCTTCACAAGACCAACAAAACCAAGTCTGCATTTCTTCCTGCAAATATAAATTTCTTTCATCTTGTTTCAATGAAAGTCAATCTACAGGACTTGGACAGAAACAGGCTTCAGCAGTTTACTCCAATGCTTGTGGATGCAGTTCCAAAAGAATGGAATGCTGAAACACTTAGTTTTGAACCACAAGTATTCTCTCCTCTTCATGCTGCATCTAATTCAGAGTGCAAAGTTGCTTTCAAACATACAGCAGTAGGAATAGTTGAAAACCAATTATCTACAAAGGGTAAGCAGAACTAAAATTTTTTTTTTAAAAAAAACTAATAGTTGGTCATATCCTTAGAAAATTTAGAGTTCTTAACTCTAAATTTATCAAACAAAGCAGATCATCTTCCCACACCTTCACCATCTCCAAGCAATGAAAATTCCAAATCAAATACAGTTGCAGATAACATGTAATGCTTAACTCTGTTGTGTCTTGAATATAGTAATAGCATGGCTAGAGATCTAAGAAAATGTGTCGATAAGTTAGAAATATGTTGTTGTGAAAAGATTGCTGTATTGTATTTTTTGATGATATAACAAATGCATCTATTATTAGATTGAATAAATATTTGTAAAAAAGCACTTTACACTGTCTTTGGTTTTTTTTCAGATTCTAGGTGAAGTTTAAATGGAGTCCATTTGTCAAGATATGTTATTATTTTCATAGTATTTGAGAGTCTATTATGTAGATTGAAGACCACACTTAGAGTATATATACTTAATGTAAAGCTTATTATAAGTTTAACATAATATGCCCTATGCTCATGATAGTTGCTGTTTTAACAATAATAAGAAATACTAATAGATAAACAAATAATAGATAACACACCAACAATCTGTAATCAGTTTATTATGCAAGAGGAATAGATGGAAGGGCATGAGTTGAAGTGGAAACCTGCAAAGATGAGAGAGGACTAGCATGGAGAGTTTCCTGATAGTAAGATGTCAGTAAAGTACAATAATAAAATTTGATCACTCATTAAAACATCATTGATGTCAAAGAAAAAGCTACAAAGTTGTGACAAATAAGATCCTAGTAATAGTTTTTATATAAAAGATTGGTGGCCTGGCCAAATGGAGAAACAGAATTTGGCCAGGGTGGAGTCTTTGCTTGCATTGGCAGAAAGTCACAAGGTAATTCTTTTCTTCTGAGTGCCCCCTCGCCACTGCACATGCTGCAAAGCTTGCTGAGGCCTTAGTTGTGCAAATTTCTCAATCAATTCTACTGTGACATGATTTTCAACACTCAGAAAAAACCTCTCAAAGGCCTTCCACAGAATAACTCAGACATGTTAACTGTACTAGTAGATCATAACAATGAAATTTGTCTCAACTACATGTTAGAAGAGTTTCAAGACATGATAGAAGTGGTAAAGCATGGTAGAAACAACATGATAGATGAGCAAGCTGTGGAGATTTTGTCAAACAAATGGAGTCATGGAGTTGAAAGAAGAAAGATAGCATGGGAAGCAGAAAGAGAAGAAAGGAAAGCAGGAGAAGTAGCAAGGAGAAAGCAAAATGAAGGTGGCTTGATAGAAATGGACCAAAGAGAACAGAGAGGGAGAGAAGGAAGAGGAAGGGGCAGCAACAATGTAGATAATGCAATGCTGGAGACGAGGCACTTAAGAAGGTCCTCCCTGGATATTAAAGAAGATGGCCCCAATTTACTTTCAGGCAAGGCATCCACAATCAATCCAGATCTTGCAGAAGACCTCAAAAGAGGATTCAATTCAGGCATTTTAGCAATATTAAAAATCTTCATCTCAGATAACAACAAATCAGTTGAGTCTCTCAATGACAAGTTCTGGAGGGTTATTGAGACAGAGTTTGCTAAAGGATAATACATGGGCCTTTACTCTCATGACCAAGTGGAAAAGATTATTGGACCATTCCAATTCTCATCAATCCATATTATCCCCAAACCCAACAAGCCAGAAAAATACAGACTCATACAAAATTTATCATTCCTACACAAGAAACAGAGCAAATCCAATCACTCCTCAATCAACTGTGCAATTGATGCAGCACAATTCCTATGCACATGGGGAATCTTTAATGCAGTATATTTGCTCATATCAAGACTTCCACTGAGATCACAAGCAGTGATCTGTGACATCAAAGAAGTCTACAAATCAGTTCCCATCAAACCCTTGCAGTGGCCAGAAATAGTAGTCAAATTATCAGGAAATAACACATTCACACTGGACACAATGGATTGTTTTGGTCTGATATCTGGCTGCAGCATTTATGGCAAAGTGGGGGATGCAGGTGCTCAAATCATTAGAGCTAACAGAATGGGGTCTCTGTCCAAGTAGGTGGACAATTATATATTTTTCAGGATCAGAAAAGAGTATGTCAGAAGTTATAACTCTGCCAGGCAGAACTGGGAAGAGGAGATTCAAAAAGGGGGGGGAAAGAAGCACCTGAGCAGTAGGATTTGATACTAAGAGGTACAGAACTTGGAAGACAAAATTGACAAATATGACAAAGACATGTCAACCAGAATTAAAAACCTGTCTCCCAACTTGGAGCACTCTAAAACTGATGCTCAGTTTACCTATGCAATGCAGGATATTGACGACATCTTATAGAAGCTCAGGATATCCTGAGAGAGAGAAAAAGACATACATTGGCTTTATCTGGGACTTGCAGGAGCAAAAAGTCAGTATTCCAATTTCAAAAAGAGAAAAGTATTTGCAAGCCATTGCAGAATGGGAGAAGAAGAGGTCACACACCTTGGAGGAAGTGCAAAGGCTATATAAAAAACTATTACATGCTTGCCTTGTGGTACTCAGAGAAAGAGCATTTTTCACCAATCTAGAGGCTTTTATGGAGATTTTTTATGACAGTCCTTTTCAGCTGCATCACCTTTCCAAAAGAATTTCCAAAGATCTACAATGATGGAGCAGAATACTATCTCAATCAGTGGAGAGACCAATATCTGAAGCACAACCAGTTGTCAATATTCAAGTATACTCTAACACAAGTACTAGCACCAGAATCAGAGTCACCATTGAAGAGAAATGGAGAGTGTGGCAGTTGGTCCCAGGATGGAAAGAAAATGATTGTGATATCAGATGGGCAGAAGTGGTGGGATTTGCCCTCCTTGTCTCATACATTGGCTCAAAAAACTGCTCCAATGTTTGGCTTTTTTGGAAAGATTCACATGGTGTGCAACAATTACATAAGCAGAAAATTGTAGAAAATCACATGACATACAACTGCATCCACTGGGTGCAGGAAATGATGTTCTTTGGCAAAACACTGTAAAAGCAAGGTAAAAATAATTCAATTGATTTCAGAATTTTATTTGAATATTTCTGTCAAAATTATAGAAAAAATATTTTAACTGAACTCAAAAGAATGAGAGAATAAATTGCCACAGGAGGCTTGCTTTGATTCTTAGGTTCAAAAATGACCAATGTGGTTCTTTCCAATGCATTTGAGAGCATCAGACCAAGTACCATTGCAAGTTTGGTTACAATATTTTTTTCTATGGTTTTGACAGAAATATTCAAATAAAATTTTGAAATCAATTGGATTATTTTTACTGTATTTTTATATTGTTTTGCCAAGTTTTGACAGAAATATTCAAATAAAATTTTGAAATCAATTGGATTATTTTTACTGTATTTTTATATTGTTTTGCCAAGGAACATCATCCCCTGCATCCAGTGATTCTAGCTTTATAAAGATGTATAGATCTGGACAAGAACTCGCTTATTAATAAATCAAACAAAATATTCAATTATTGGAGGCAGTTTTTTTGACCCACTCTAATTTACTTTAATTTTCATATCTAGTACTTGGTGTGGCCTCCATTTGCCTTTATAACTGCTTTGATCCTTTTAGGCATGCTCTCTATAAGGCTTTGACATACCTCTGATGGTATTTCATTCCACTTCTTGACCACTCTCTCCCATAACTCATGCACTCCTTTAGAGGGTACCTCATACTTCAAAAGTTTGTGCTTGATGTAAACCCAGAGGTGTTAAACAGGATTGAGGTCAGGAGATTGGGCAGGCCAGGATATTACAATGATGTTGTTATCACAAAACCAGGTTGTTGCTTGTTTGGAGGTGTGTTTTGGGTCATTGTCCTGCTGAAAATATTGTCCTTCCTCCTCTATTTCCAACTTCTCAAAGCTTTCCACCACTCCCTCATCCAAAATCTCACAATACTGTGCAGCATCCATTTTTCCCTGAACTTCTATGAGCTTCCCTACTCTATTCCAACCCATGCAGCCCCATACCATTGAATTGTTTCCTCCTCCATGCTTGACAGTTGGTGTAGTGATGCGGTCAGATAGTGGTTCTCCTGGAATTTTTCAGACATATACCTTCCCATCTGATTCAATCCAATTAATTTTTGTCTCATCACTCCAAAAAACCCTTTTCCAATTCTCCACTGTTCAGTTTTCATGATACTGAACAAACTTGAGCCAGTTTGCACGATAAGCAGCCTTGAGCATGGGAACTTTCTTCTTTGTTGCTGAGTAAAAACCTGCCTCCTTCAATGCATTTCTAACTGTCTGAGAATTAACAGGACTGGAGATGACAGAATTAATGAACTGTGTGGCTTGAAGAGCATTATCCAGCTTCCCAGCAGTAATTTGACAAATAATAGACTGTTTGTCACATGTTGTAAGCTTAGAAGGATGATCTTCAGGATGATTCTCTTTGTTGCTCTCCAGTTTTTTGCTGATCCTCCCCACAGTGCCCTTTTACAGGCCAGTTTTTGCTTGGATTTTATGCTGAGAATACCCCTTATTGAGGAGAGAAGCAACAGAAGAGCAATTGGCAGCAGAAACAGGTCACATGATGGTGGTAAAGTGTCAAGGTGATTGATTGAAGTTGAACATGTCAAATTAGTACAAACAAGGTCACATGACATTGTTTATACTTCTCACAAGGTGTTTTCATCTTCTACTGCTGAAAAGTATTGAGAAAATATCAAAGAAAGTCAAAAAACTGCCCCAATGATTGAATATTTTGTTTGATTTATTAATAAGCAAGTTCTTGTCTAAATCACATGATCTATGGATTATTATGAAGCCAGGATGCAGTTGTATGTCATGTAATTTTCTATGATTTCTTGCTTAAGTAATTGTTGCACACTATGTGAATCTTTCCAAAAAGGCCAAACATTGGGGCAGTTTTTTGAGCCAGTGTATGTCTGCATTGTGGGAAATGGGGAAAAGCACATCAGGGTCTATGGAGACAACAAAGGAGTGGTTGAAGGGTGGTGAGCTGGAAGGAGCAGAAATCACAAGATCAATGACATCTTTAAGCAAATACAGAAAGAATGCAAATATAGAAAGATCACTGAGTGAGTTTAACCCTGCAGATGGGCCATTGCAAGGTGTCTACCTTCCAAGAGAGTTGCTTCTTCTGTCCACACCAATTTTAACTGACCTCAGAGGTCTCATCACTAACTTTGATAAACTCTGCACCTCCTCAAATTACCCAAGACTGACAGGACAAAGAATACCTGATCACAAAAATGAGCAGCCTGGTACTCAAGTCAGAAGAATGCTGGAAACAGTTGGACATTGACAAACCCAGGAGTAGATGGACCTCCAAGAATTCTGGAGAAATCCTTAAAAGAGTGAGTGGAGATATTGAAAATGACAAGAGAAAGCATTAAAGGCAACCCAAACCATATCCAGTGGAGCTAGAAATAGCCACGTCACAATTATGCCTGCACATCTTTGTACAAGATTGCTTAAGATTGTAGACTCCATTTAAGAAAAAAGAAATGCAATCCAAAGAATCCAGATTGATGGCAAAAGATGTGGAAAGAGTATTCAAAGTGATGAGCACAGCATGGGCAGAGTCAACAAAAGAATCTTATGGCATGAGGCTTCTACTTTTCCATGTGTTTTGTGATCAGAGAAAGATATTGGAAAGTGACAGAGCACCAGTCTCCTACAAGGTACTCAAGGCTTTTGTAGTGGTGGCTGCTAGAGCATACTCAAAGTCAGCTATAGAAAACTTTTTAGCAGGGTTGCAAGTGTGGCACATACTTCATGGAGTATCTTGAAGAGTTGATGGAGATCATATGAAGATACTTCTCAAGGCAGCAGAATAGTTAGTCCCAGTTACATTGAAGAAAGAGAAAAGGAGCCCATGCAAACCAGCCTTTTTTGATAGCCATGCACAATCAGCTAAAGATACTGACCTACTAACATTGCCATGTTTGCCTGTGCAACCATGTGCTTTTACTTCACAGCTCAGTTAGGAGAGTTCACAATTCCAACCCTAAATGCCTTCAATCCAGACATCTATGTAAAGCTATCCAATGTCTCTTTGTTGGTAGACAGAGCTAGACAGCTCATGACAGTGTTCTTCCTGCCAAGGACAAAAATAGCAGTGCACAGTGAGGCTGTAGCATGGAGCAAGCAAAACAATGCCTCAGACCTCAAGAAAGTGCTAGAGAGACATTTGAAGTTAAATAAGCCACCTAGCAAGAGGCCATTGTTTGCTTACAAAAACAACAAAGGAAAACACATGGTGCTCACCAAAAAGATTTTTTTGAAGTGATGTCAAAAGCTGCAAAAGCTTCCCATCTCAAACTCCTACAAGGGCATGAGTTAAGAATCAGAGTAATGCTAGAATACCTGCTACATGGTATTCCATTTGAAGCAATAAAAGCCATTGGAAAATGGTCAAGTGATGTCTTTTATACATACCTCTTCAAGCACAAGCAGATACTGGCTCCCTTCTTACAAGCAGTGCCTTCATTATATGAGTCTGTGTTAAGGTTTACATTAGCAGCAAGAAGACAGTAAGGTGAGAAAATCATGTGTAATGAAGTTACAGAAATTAATAGCTTAGTGTTCACACACACAGAATCTGACCAGTCCAGTCTATTGACACTATGTAGTTTAGAATAAAATAAGCTGCTTAATAAGCAGCATGTAGGTAACTATTTATAATATGTAAATAAAATTATATTATAATAAATATAATATAATATTATCTATTTTTACTAACTAAAAGCTATGTGGCCATTGTCAGAGGACTCCTCATTTCTTCCTTCTTTCACTCCTTATTCCTTCACTCTCCTTTCATATATTTCCTTATTTCTTCTATCATTCTCTCATTTTGCTGTTTCTATTCTCTCAACACTATCTGTTAGTACTATTCTCAAATTTCCTTATTTCTTCTATCATTCTCTCATTTTGCTGTTTCTATTCTCTCAACACTATCTGTTAGTACTATTCTCAACCTTTGAGGTGCTCTGGTTCTTTAGCTATCATTCAGACAAGTGTGGGCCCTTCAGCACCACTTCCAGACTGCTTATATAAGCCAAAGTTTGCCTTTTCCTGCCTTGTTTGCACAGTTGTTTGGTTAGTCAATTTTCGAGTTTTTAAGGTTTTGTTGTACTGTACAGTTGTTTCCCATGCTTCAGAAGCCCCAGAAGTGTCCAACCTGGCACAGAAAATCCCTAGACTTGTTGAACACTCTTTGGATCTCCCTCTGCCAGCTGTGTGACTGAGCCACAGCCTCTAGAGGTTGCTCTTACAGCAGAACAAGTCTCTACATTTCAGTCTGGGAGCCCCCTTCAGCCTGCTTGAGCCCTCTCTTGCCCCTTTAGGTTACTCCCCCACTAGACTACTCTCTGCCCCTCTGTTGCTTCTATGAACCAACCAGCCTCCTCAGACACTCCCCTGGATGCTTCTGCCCCTCAGGATGATGTCTGGGGTTGCTTGCTTATTCTGGAGACTCAGGTGCAGACTGCTCAAGCTTCCCTCACCCTCCACACCACCAAACTTGCTGAATTACATCAGACCACAGACACCATCTCCCATTCCCTTCAGGCCCTCTTTGAGCACCTCTCTCTCACTCCTACCCCTCTCCAGGTGCCTCTAGTTAGGGCTAACATACCTCCAGTCTCTCACTTTGGGGCCTCCTCCCTAGTTCATGCCAATATTCCTTGCCCAGCACTTCCAATGGTGATCAAGTGATAGGCAAGCATTTCCTGCAGTCACGCATCACCTATATTCAGCTCAGTGGTGAGGCTTTCCCCTCTGATGCTCTCAAGATTGCTTGGGTTCTTTCTTACATGAAGTCTGGGCGAGTTTTGACATACGTGCTACAAGTCTTTCAGCGTCCTGGAGGAGTGGAGAGTTTTGGAAGTTGGGATCAGTTTGAGAAGGAGTTTTGGACAGAGTTCTTCCCCTTGGACCCTGCTAAGGTGGCAGCCCTCACTCTCTGAGATCTTCATCGATATAGGCAGGGGAAGTGGACCTTAGGTGAGTACATCGACTCCTTCAGAGCTCTTGCTAAACAGGCCTGCTAAAGGATGGTCTTCAGCTCTGTCTCACCTTCTGAGATGGCCTCCTTCCCTCTCTCATGGATTGGATTGACAGCATGGCTGAGGGACAACCTGACAACACGAGTATTGAGACCTGGTATCAGGTAGCGCATGATCAGTGGCAGCTCATGGAGTTACGACATGAGCTCTCATGGAACTGCTCCTTGCTCCACCTCTCAGGCATCTTTTTCTGCTCATCATTCTATCCAGCCTTCCCTTTCATTTCGTGCTCCACCCCCAGCTCAGGTACCTGCAGCACGTCCCCTTCCTCTTGGAGTACCTATGGATGTTGATGCCTCTTGTCAACGTTCCTCCCTTCCTCTTCTCTGCCATTGCTGTGGGAAGCCTGGTCACTTTGCTCAATATTGCCTCCAGGAGTTGGAGGTGTGCTATCTCTCAGCCTTAGAGCAGGAAGAGCTCCTTCTCCAGCTCCTTGCTGCCCGAGACATTTGAGAAAACCCCTCCTCAGATGTACAGACTGAAACAGAACCTTTGGAGGAGTCCTTGGATCCTGTGGAAGCTGTAGCAGAACCATTGGATGGGTCCTTTGATTCTGCAGGGGAGGATTTTCAATAGAGTAATGGATGAGTTGTACGTCTCCACTGCCTGGTGCTAATTAGTTCACATGTCTATCAGTAGAATCTTCTAATATACTGCTCCCTGTTCATGATTCTCTGACTGAGACTGTAAGTACCCCCTCTGACATACAAAATACCCCCTTGGTCCAAGCCTCAGCTAAGACCTCCTCTCCTCCTCCTCCTGTCCAACAACCATGTGTCCCAGCTTGGGAATGACACCTTCCTCATTGCTATGTTGTTGCCTCCACTCCTTCTCCCAATTCTCTGCATCTGAATGTGGAGATTGAGACAATTGACACTCAGCAGACTCAAAGTGTTGTAGCTCTCTTGGACAGTGGTGCTACTGGACTCTTCCTGGACACTAATTATGTGGAACAACACCAGCTCACTACCCAACCCCTCTCTCATCCTATTTCAGTCTATAACATTGATGGCACACTCAATGAAGCTGGATCCATCTGCTCAGTGGTGAATTTAGTCCTTTGCTATTAGACTCATTCTGAGTGTGCTGTCTTTGCAGTCACCAGCCTAGAAAAGCAGGACATGATACTTGAGTTCTCCTGGCTATATGATCACAATCCTGAGATTGACTGGGCCAAGAGTAAGGTGAGCATGAGCCGCTGTCCTCAACAGTGTTCCACATGTACCAAGGAAATTAGAGAGGAGCATAGAGAGTCAGTCTGTAAGTGTGCTGCTATCCAGGCTTGCTGAGTTGGACACCTTTTCTTTGCAGACCTTGACCTACTGGATCCTCTCCCCTTGGTGTTCCCTTATAGAGAGGCCCTCTATGAGGACATTCAAGGTGTAGTGAGTGAAGCCCAGATGGAAGATGGATGCGAGGGTGAATTTGGGTGTGCTCCTGACCCAGAGTCTCCAGATGAGGCTATCAAGACAGGTGATAGGATTTATGCAACTACTTTATGACCTCCACCAATGGTAGCAGAGATTAGAGCTAGCCAAACTACTTCCCAGCAGCTAGCTCAGGCATTTGCTGCTAACTCTGCTTCTAAGTTGCTCTAAGATGCAGTTCCTCATCACCTGCAAGACTTTGAGGATGTTTTCTCTAAGGCATCATTTGACTCCCTGCCAGAGCATAAGCAGTGGGACCATGCGATTGAGCTTATGCCCAATGCTGAGCCCTCTAGCTGCAAGGTCTATCCTCTCTCTCCCAGAGAACAGGATGAGCTTGATGCCTTTTTGCAAGAGAATTTAGACTCTGGTTGCATCCATCCCTCAAAGTCTCCAATGGCCTCTCCAGTCTTCTTCATTAAGAAGAAGGATGGATCTCTATGTCTGGTTCAGGACTTCCCTCAAAGTCTCCAATGGCCTCTCCAGTCTTCTTCATTAAGAAGAAGGATGGATCTCTATGTCTGGTTCAGGACTACCAAGTCTTGAATGTGATGACTGTGAAGAATCACTACCCCTTACCACTCATTTCAGAGCTTGTCAACAATCTCCGAGGTGCATGCTATTTCACCAAGTTGGATGTCTGCTGGGGCTACAACAATGTGCACATCAAAGAAGGTGATGAGTGGAAGGCAGCATTCCAAACAAATCGTGGACTCTTTGAACCTCTGGTAATGTTCTTTGGCCTCACTAATAGCCCTGCCACCTTCTAGACTATGATGAACAACATTTTCTCTTTGAACCTCTGGTAATGTTCTTTGGCCTCACTAATAGCCCTGCCACCTTCTAGACTATGATGAACAACATTTTCTGAGACCTCATAGTGGAAGGTGTTGTGTGTGTATACCTTGACGATATCCTCATCTATACCAAGACTCTAGAGGAGCATCGTCAGATTACATGCATTGTATTGGAACGTCTTTGCCAACACCAGCTCTATCTTAAGCCAGAGAAGTGCAAGTTTGAGCAGACTAAGGTTGAATATCTTGGACTGATCATCTCTCATAGAATGGCTGAGATGGACCCAGTCAAGGTGGCTGGTGTGGTGGAGTGGCCAGAGCCTTAGAACAAGAAGGAGGTTCAGGCCTTTCTGGGTCTCACTAACTTCTACCGGAGGTTTATTCAGGATTTCTCACACCATGCCTGGCCCCTCTTCAATCTCACCACTAAGGATACTCCTTGGCACTGGGACACAGCACAGCAGACAGCCTTTGATGCCCTCAAACAGGCAGTCACTTCAAAGCCTGTCCTCCTATTCCCAGATAACAACTCTCTCTTCCGTATCAAAGCTGATAGCTCAGATTTTGCTACTGGAGCCATTTTCTCTCAACAGTGAAGGGAGAATGGTAAGTGGCATCCTGTGGCTTTCTACTCCAAGAGTCTCAATGCCATGGAGCAAAATTATGAGATCCATGACAAGGAGATGCTGGCTATCATTTGGTCATTTGAGGAGTGGCGACATTTCCTTGAGAGTGCCAGGCATAAATTCGAGGTGTGGACTGATCACAAGAACTTAGAGTACTTTCGGATGGCCAAGAAACTTAACCGCTGACAGGCTCGATGGTCCTTGTATCTGGCCAACTTTGACTTCTCTCTGCATCACAAATCTGGATGGAGCATAGGCAAGCCAGATGTGCTTTCTAGGTGAGCAGACCATGGTTCAGGAGCTAGCAACAATAAAAATATAGTACTCCTGAAGCCAGAACTATTTGCCATCCATGCTCTAGAAGGTGTGGTTGGCCAGGGAGAAGAAGTGAGCATCCTTTGAGACATCTGATGAGGTAACTGGGAGGGCACTCAAGAAGATCTGGTAGCCAAGGCTGCCATGGCCTTGCATACTCAAGAGAAAACTGGAGTAAAGTCTGTCTGCACTGATGAGTGGTCTTTGGAGAATGGTTTTCTCATCTTCTGGGGACGCATTTATGTTCCCAACCTGCCAGACCTCTGGAGGCGGATTGTGGAGCAGCATTATGACTCTTGAGTTGCAGGACATCCTGGCAGATAGAAGACACTGGAGCTGGTCTTGCGGAATTACTGGTGGCCTCAAATGTTGTGGTATATTGGCTCTTACACCTCCACCTGTGACCTTTGCCTTCGGACTAAGCCTTGTCATCAGCCTCCTATGGGACAGCTTCATCCATTGCCCATTCCAGCTGAGCATTGGAGTGTGGCCTTGGTAGACTTCATTGTTGAGTTACCAGACTCTCATAGATATGACGTGATCATGGTGGTAGTAGATCTCTGTGGCAAGTGTGCTCATTTTATTCCAACACACACTACTTGCTCAGCCATGGGTGCCACTAATCTGTACCAGAAGCATGTCTGGAAACTCCATGGGTTGTCAGATGCTTATGTCTCTGACCATGGACCTCAGTTTGTGGCAGAGTTTACTAGAGAACTGTATTGCCTCCTCCATGTCAAACTCCACACTTCTACAGCCTACCACCCCCAGTCTGATGGCCAGACCAAGCATGTCAACTAAAAGCTAGAACAGTATCTCTAGCTCTTCTGCAATGAATAACAGGATGACTGGGATGACCTATTATCAGAGGCAGAGTTTCAATACAACAACTGTATACATGCTGCCACCCAGATGTCTCTCTTCCTTCTAGATACTGGTCGACACCCCCAGATGGGATTCAAGCCTTGTGGATGACCTTCAGAGAATGAAGCTGTCAACAAGTTCATAGATCTGATGAAGGCAGCTCAGGAGAAAGCCAAGGCTGCTTTAGCTAAGGCAAAGGATGACATGGCCCGCTACTATGATCATGGACGAACTCCAGCCCCCAAGTACAAGCCTGGAGATCAAGTCTATCTGGATGCCTCCAACATTGCTACCACCTGACCTTCTCAGAAGCTCTCTCATTGTTGTCTAGGACCCTTTCCTATAGTAAGGCAGGTAGGACTAGCCTATCGACTCAAGCTGCCTAGTGGAATGAGTTGACTCCATCCAGTCTTCAATGTGGTGAAGCTCTCTCCAGCACCAGAGGATCCAATCCCAGGTCGATGCCCACAGCCACCCCCACCTCCAGTTCTGGTCAACAACCAAGAAGAGTATGAAGTGGAGTGGATCCTAGACAGCTGACTCTTTAGGAACAAGTTTCAGTTCAAAGTCAAGTGGAAGGGCTATGGAATTGAGGACATCTCCTGGGAGCCACAAGAGAATGTCCATGCCTCTGCTTGGTCTGAGAATTCTATCAACAGCATCCCAATGCTCCTCAGACAATTAGAGGCTTTTATTCTCTTTTGAAGGTAGACCAGGCCATCCAGAACTACTTCTATCCAGCATGTCGAGACACTGCACTCTAGAGGGGGGGTGATGTCAGGGGACTCCTCATTTCTTTCTTCTTTCACTCCTTATTCCTTCACTCTCTTTTCATTTATTTCCTTATTTCTTCTATCATTCTCTCATTTTGCTGTTTTTATTCTCTCAACACTATCTGTTAGTACTATTCTCAACCTTTGAGGTGCTCTGGTTCTTTAGCTATCATTCAGACAAGTGTGGGCCCTTCAGCACCACTTCCAGACTGATGATATAAGCTGGAGTTTGCCTTTCTGACTTCTAAAGTCCGGAGTTTTCCTGCCTTGTTTGCACAGTTGTTTGGTTAGGCAATTTTTGAGTTTTTAAGGTTTTGTTGTCATGTACAGTTGTTTCCCATGCTTCAGAGGCCCCAGAAGCATCCAACCTAGCATAGAGAATCACTAGACTTGCTCTCTTTGAATCTTCTTCTGCCAGGTAAGTAGTTATTATGATATAATTAGTATATACTCTAATACACTTTGAATCTCCCTCTGCCAGCTGTGTGACTGAGCCATAGCCTCCAGAGGTCACCCATACACCAGCCTCTGCAGGAGAGATGCCAGGACAAAGTCCTGGTTGTGAGTGGGCTCTTCAGCCCATGCTTTTCCTTTGTTGTGTCAAGCACATGACTCTTCTCCCAAGCTAGTCTTGGGATTTTGTGGCATTTCAAGCCACTGTAACAAGGAGAGCCTAGCCAGGCTCTCTGCTGGTGATTTAGCTAGATACTTGCTTTTTGTTTCTGTACTGAGAGCTTCTGTGCTTTCAGATGCTGTTGTTGCCACATGTGAAGCTGATCTGCCTCCCTTGATTCTTTATTTCTGGAGGCTTTCTGGGCTGCTTGTGCATTAGTGATGGATTTTCTGGCCATCCCTTGACCCTTTTAGACACAAAATTGTCAGGTTTTGCTGAATTGGGGGCTTTCCAGAAAAGCAACGCCCTTACGAGGTGGACTTGATCTATGGATACTCGGGTGCCTAGAACTCTGGACTGAGCTCCAGGGTTCAAGACGCAAACAGGGGGATTCCCAGGGTAAGGGACTTAGTCCAGAGATTGAGTGAAGTCGAAAGAGTTGAGGGGATGAAGTCAAGTTGAGAGCCGGGGGTTCTAGGACAAGACCCGGTCGTAAAGCTTAAGTTGCAAAGTGCGTACCAGTCTTAAGAGCATGCGAACAAGTTGAGCGTGCCAGACAAGTGTGCCAGTCAGTGCGTACCAGTCAATCAAAGGGCACACAAACAATCAAATATAATATCAAGACTAGCAAATACAATGGGGAACTATGCTATAAGTACTATGGGGCCAGGTCTGGGTCTCTGGGATTCTGGGGTGTCTGGGATAAGTTCTGGGAGGCATTGAGTAGTGGGAGGGGGACTGTATACCAGGATTGCGCGATCAATTGGAGTCGTGATGCGTAATGTGTGATGGCCCAGAAGTGGGTAGTGTGATCCAATTGTTGATTGTGATTTGATGGCGGTTGATCCTGGGGTCCATGATGCAGGGTTGCCAGGGGTGCTGGGTGATAGTGGCCTTTGATGTGTGTGATGGCGGTGTCAGTAGTCATGATGGCAGGGCATGTTTGTGGGGTCAGAGAGAGGGTTCCAGGGGTGTCCCGGGGTGGACCCGGAAGGGAGGGGTTGTGACATCACCCCCCCCTCAGTGCCAAGACCCTCTGAGACGTGCGTAGCCGGCGGTCTGGGCCAGGGCCCAAGCATGGGATCCGGCACATGTCCTGACACATATCAAAAAACAAAATTTACCATCAAACTCAACCATGTCACGTACGCCGACACAGTCTCTGACATCCCCACCTACCAATAAAGTCGTACCTCTGGTTATATGGGAAGCCTGAGATGCAAAGTACTAGCGCTGGCTTGATTACAAGCATGTGGCGGCCCTTGTGCAACAACGTGAGTGATCCTGTGCCATCCTGCTTGCCACGCCTAACTTCCCTTTTAGAGCAGCAAACTATTTCTGCTCCAGAGGCTGGTCCCAGCCATCTCCCAGAGCCTGCTCCCAAGGTGGGCCCCAGTGGTCCTTTGGAGTCAGGCCCTAGTTGTTCCACGCCTATCTTTGTGCAGATGACTGTCTACCCCCCCGTCCACATCCCCCTCCTCATCCTAGACTGGCCACCCCCTGTTTCTGTTGCTCTGGGATAGCGGTAGGGACTATTTCAGAGGTCCTAGAAAACTGACGTGTTGTGTGGGCGGACACAATGCAGGAGCTCTTTGGGGAGGCCCTGGAGAGGCCCCGGAGTTTGCCTGCCCATGCCTGGTATGTGAGCAATGGGCCGGTAAGTGATCTCATACCTCTGGTCTCGTCACTGACTTCGATACAGTGTTTGCACTGTGCTTGCTGGGTGGTCCCTTGCTTGTTCGAGGTCCTGGGCCCCTCGTTCCGCCGAGACACATCTATGTGTGAGGCATGCTGCCTCAACTATGAGTGATGTTCTGTATTGGCACTGTGGAGGGCGCGCTGCATCTTGTAGTTACCCGGAGAATGGGGGTTGAGGAGAGAGACTGGGTGGTGGAGCCAGAGAGGGGGCCACAAGTGGTGCCTGCAGGGGGGTCTGGGGAGGAGTTGGGGGGCGGAGGCACTGTTCAGGTGGGGGGCTGGGGCCGGCCCATGGTTTTCATCACGTGCTAGGTGACCTGGGCCAGAAGGAGCAAGGAGAGACATGGGAGGTGCCCTGACAAGAGGAAGCAGCAGACGTCGCTGAGCCCCTTCCCAGGACCTTTAAAGAGGGCATATCTGCCCTCCAAGACCCCGCCCCTGGTTTCTCCACTGCGTTTGTCCCCAGCGGTGTTCTCCCCCTTGTCTAGGAGGCCCCTAGGCATCAACATTGGGGTTCTGCAGGAGCGGGCTGAGCGGAAGCAGAGGGAGTGCAAGGAGGGGATGAGCAAGGAGGCGGCTATCTGGAGGGGCCTGGATGAGGGTTGAGAGGCAGTACTCTGGGACCTGAAGGAGGCCAAGGCTGAGCTGGAGGCTCTGAGGGCAAGGCTGGGGCAGGAAGTGGGGTTCCTAGAGTGGGCCCCCCCGAGTCAGGGGTTGGTAGAGGTTCTGCACTGGGATGTGGTGATTGCCCAAATGGCTTTATTGAGTGAGTGTTTTCTTTTCCTGATTTGGCCTCCTGCTGACATCCCCAGGCTGGGCCTGGGAGCACCGTTTGCTTCTAAACAGGGCAGCTGCAGCACTCGCATCGCTGCAGAAGAAGCAGCACCCAGAAGTGACGACCCCCGGGATGGAGTGGGGCCTCAGCCTGCTGGGGCAGGTGGTGGTGGCACACCTGTAAGGGCGACCTCCGGAGGTTGCGGCACTATCACACAACTGGCAGAGGGAAATCCAAAGTATATTAGAGCCAGTAACGACAGTACAATCAATAACTAATCACCTGGCAGAGGGAAATCCAAAGAGAACAAGTCTAAGGATTCCTCTGCCAGTGTGGCACATCAGTACGGGGGCGGACGGGCGTGGAAACGACTGTACAGTATCCAACGGCTAGCTCCGGGAGGCCGGGAGAACTCCGGGGTGTGGGAAATGCTCCGGAGTTCTCCAGAAACTCCGGAAAAGGAAATTGTGACCAGACAAGAGCGAGGAGTCCCCTGACAACACCAGCAGAAGAATGTGCCCACCCCGGGGTCATGGTTCAAGAGGGTCTTGGATGAGGGCGAGCCTTTCCTGTTCTGAGAGGAGCTGGTGGAGGAAATGTTGTGGGAGCACGATCTGGAGGGGATGGGGGAGGGGTTCTGGGGCTGGCCTGAGGAGGGAGAAGGGGGGAGTGAGGGAGGTCTAGGGCCCCAGCGTTAAGGGTCCTTCATTCTTTCTTGTTGTCTTTTCTTTTTCTTTCTTTCTTCTTGTCATTGTACCTATACTGTAGAATAGTGTAGTTATAGAAAAATGTATATACTTGGTCTCTTGGCCAGAAAAGTAGCGTAAGTAATATAGCAAAAAGCTGGGAATGGGTACTTTGCCCAGACTCCAGGCATTATCATGGGAGGGTGTTTGTTGGTCTTGTTAAAAGTATTAGAAGGGTAAAGTAGAGAGAGGAAGGGGAGAAAATATACATGGGAGTTGAATCTCTATTAAGTCCAGAGGTGGAGGTTATGCCTACTACTGCCATCTGTGAGTCCTGCGCCCAGGAAGGTTGTTCCCCAGGTGCCGTTGTTGGAAGTCTCAGAGTTTGTTGAGGGTGCCCTTGAGGTTTTGGCACGGCTCCCAGGTGTTGTCCTCTGGGCCATATCCCTTCCACTGTATAAGGAAGTGGGGTCGTCTACAAATGTTCCGGGAGTCGAGGATGTCTTCAACCTTGTAGTGATACTTGTCCTCAACCTCAACTGGGGGAGGGAGCTTGGGGCATTGTTTGGGGAAGGGGTCCAGAGGTTGTTGTTTCAGGAAAGACCAGGTGCAGACCTTTAAGTCCTGGGGGGAGCTCAATCTTGTAGGCATGGGATGAGACTTTCTTCAAGATCTTGAACGGGCCAAGACACTTGTGATCGAGTTTCAGGGAGGGCTGGCAGGTGCAGAGGTGGCATTGGTCTAACCATACCTTTGTCCCAGGGGTCCAGTCAGGGGTGTCTTCCTGCTTCCGATTGGCGTGTTTCGCATAGGCCTGGTTTGCAGTGTCAATTTCTTCCCAGAAGAACTCGTGAAGGGACTGGAAATCCTGGGCAATCTTGTGGGCAGCGTGCAACAGGATGTCCTGGAGCAAGAGCATCAGTTGGGGGTGGTACTTCTTGTTGGCAAAGAAAGAGGATACCCCGGTGGCAGAGTGCAATGTGTTGTTGTAGGTAAATTTGGCCAGAGGGAGCTCAGCATGCTAGTCATCCTGCAAGTAGTTGACGTACAGCCAGAGGTACTGTTCAAGAGACTGGTTGACCCTTTTGGTCTGGCTGTCGGTTTCGGGATGGTAGGCAGTAGAGAGGTTAGTTTTTACTTCAAGGGCCTTATACAGGGAGGTCCAGAACTTGGACATGAAGAGTGGGCCACAATCGGAGATGATGTCATCTGGGAGTCCATGCTTGGCAAAGATGTGCTCGAGGAATAGCCAGGCGAAGTCCAGGGCAGTGTCTGTGGTGTGGCAGGGTAGGAAGATGCCCTGTTTGGTCAGCCTACACACAACAACAAAGATGGCATCGAACCCTTCAGATTCCAGGAGTTCGATGATGTGATCCAAGGATATAGAGGACCAGAGGCGTTGTCTGACCAGCAGAGGTTTCAGGAGTCCATAGGGTTGGTGTCAGGGGACTTTGGCCCGGAGGCAGAGTTCACATGATCGAATATAGCAGGTCACATCCTTCTTCAATCCTGGCCAAAAATAAGTCTGGGAGACAAGCTAGAGGGTCTTATGTATCCCAGGGTGTCCCCAGAGCTTGTGGTCATGCTGTTGGCAAAGAACGTTGTATTGAAGTTGGGCGTGATCTGGGATGTAGATGCGGCCATCCTGGAGGAGCAGTTTTTTGTTGGGAGACAGGGAAAAGGTGGGGTCCAGGTCAGTTCCATTGGGAGAGTTGCGGGAATCATGATCAGTAAAGTACTTGTCTCGTGGGGCACAGCGGATCTGGCTTAGGGTCCCTTCATCGTTTAGAATTAGTACAGCATTCAGATGTTCAGGAGGGATCACCACATGATGATTGAGCGCATTGTGCTCTGCCTCAAATGACTTCTTGGGGTAGACGTCTGGTCACCAAGTGAGGGCATTGGATTTAGCTCCGAGTCGTCCTGGGCAGTACTAGATCATGAAGTTGTACTCTGAGAAGATCTTGGACCATTGGGCCTGTTGTTGACTAAGTTGCTTGGTCATGGTGAAGTACTGCAGGTTGTTGTGATCCGAGTAGACCTGGATCTGGTGCTGGGCTCCTTCGAGGTAGGCTCACCACTGTTTGAAGGCTTTGACAATGGCAAGGAGCTCCTTATCATAGATGTCGTAGTTGAGCTTGGCATCAATCATAGACCGGGTATAGAAGGCAACTGGCCAGAGTTCCCCGCTATTGGGTCCCATCTGTGAGAGAATCCTGGTGATGGCGTAGTCAGAGGCGTTGCATTCCAGGATGATTGGGAGGGCAGGGTTGTAATGCCAGAGTACAGGAGTGGCTGTGAAAGCCTTCTTGAGCAAGTTAAAGACGCTCTGGCACTTACTGTCCCAGTTCCATGCAATGTCCTTGCACATGAGCCTGTTGAGTGGTTTCGTGATACCGAAGTAGTTGTCTATAAACCTCCAGTAGAAGTTAGCGAAATCCAGAAGGATTGTACTTCCTTGACGTTCCAGGGTTGCGGTTAGTTGACGATGGCCTCGACCTTGTGGGGGTCCATGCAAACACCGTTTGGGAATACTATGACACCAAGATACTCAACCTCTTCTGTGTGGAATGAACACTTCTCAGGTTTGGCATGGAGGTTGTGTTTCTGGAAGCGTTCAAGGACTTGCCAGACATGCTCCCAGTAATCCTCCTTCAAGTCGGAGTAGATGAGGATGTCATCCAGGTAGACGATCACAAAGACATTGCTCATGTCATGGAAGATGTCGTTTATGAAGTATTGGAATGTGGCAGGGGAGTTAGTCATTCCAAAAGACATTACAAGATATTCAAACAGACTATATTGCGTGTGGAATGCGGTTTTCCACTCATGTCCCAGGACAATGCGGACGTTGTTGTAACCAGAGCAGAGGTCAATTTTTGTGTAAACCTTGGCACTGCGGAGTCAATTGACCAGGTCGCCAATGAGCGGAAGCAGGTAGCGGTTCTTCTTGGTGATCTTATTGAGTCCCTGGTAGTCGATGCAGAGTCAGAGCAAGCTGTCCTTCTTCTTGGCGAATAGAACCGGAGCTTTAGCGGTGGAGGCAAAGGGTCAGATGAATCCCTTTCTGAGCATTTCATCGAGGTAGTCCTTGAGGGCCCGGAGTTTGACTTCTGACATGTTGTATACCTTGCTGAAGGGAGGGGCAGTTCCTTTCTTGAGATCAATCATATAGTCATAGGGGCGGTGAGGAGGAATCTCCTTAGCGTCTCCTTTGGAGAATACATCAGCGAATTTGTGATACTCTGGGGGAACTACTTCTCAAAGGATCTGCTCCTTGGTTTTCTTTTCCAGGGAGATAGCGTCTGCTTGTAGGTGTTCTTCCGAAAGAGATGGCGAGGTATGCAGCTGAAACATGGGGGTTCTGTCCTGCATGAGGCGGGCAAAGGGGGCAGCTCCAATGATCCTAATGTCAAGTGCTTTTGGGTCAATTGGGGTCACAGATTTGACACGTGTCTGAGACTAGTCCAGGTAGTTCGGCCCTTTGTACTTGTTCTGAGGAATGTTTGGGGGTTGATCGGGGGCCTTGCAGGTTTGGACGGGTGTCGAGGGCATGGCTGGGGGCATCTGGATGGAGGGTGGGGGTGTCGGACGTCGGGTCGCTCCCCAGGGCCCAGAGGTGCACGATGGTCATGGGATGGTCCTTGGGTCCCGGGAACATTATGGTGAGTGTTCTCCAGTTGATGTCAGGGTTTGTGTCACGTAGCCAGGGTAGTAGTCGGAGGTGAACTCGAAGCCATTGTCCAGGGCCATGCATCCTGAGTGAGACTTCTGGATGGGGCCGGAGGAGGAGGGGGTGCTGTCAAGCCATTGCAGGCAGAGAGGTTGATCGAGGGGATTGTGAGGAAGGTCGAGAGTGTCGCTGATGAAAACTCCAGTAGCTCCACTGTCAATGAGGGTGGATAGCAGTTCTGGGGCGCTGTCCAACCTGGCATTGATGACAAAGAATCAGGACGAGTGGGACTGGAGTCCAGGGGGCATTGGGGGTCCATCCAGAAGATCTTTTGAGGTTGGGTCAGGACCCAGGGAGTGGGGGATGTCAAAGGGGAGTTGCTGGTCGTTGGGTGTCGGCTCCCAGGTCAGGCAAAGGGTGAGATGTTGCCAGTTGATGCAGGGGTTGGTGTCTTGGAGCCATGGAAGCCCTAAGACTAAGGGTGCAGAGGGGTGGAGTTTGGTTATCAGCATCCAGAGGGCATGAGTCTGTCTGTTGGCAAAGATAATGGGCATACACACAAAATAGGTGATATCCCCCGCTGTAGAGGCGTCTCTGTCAAAGAGGCAGAGCTGTACCGGGACCAGAAGTCGTTGAGTGGGCTCTGGGGCAGAGGAGGACCATGCTTTGTTGATGAAGTTGTCCATGGCGCCACTGTCAATGAGGGTGTTGAGGGGGTCTCCAGAGGGCGTGAGGCAGGTTTTGAGGAGAAGGGAGTGCAAAGAGTGGGAGGGTAGATAAGCTGTGAGGGTGTCCTGTGCAAGTGTTGTGGAGTGAAGGTGGGAGACTAGGGCAGAGAAGACATCAGGATCAATTCTGTGATTTAGTGCATCTTCTGGGTCTAAATTGCTGGGTTGTTTTCTGAATATTCGTAGGTGGTGTCTTCCCCTTTGAAGGTCCAGGTGGTGCGTCTCATAGCCTGCCGTTGGGGACACTCAGAGATGAAATGGTCTTTCTCACCGCAGAGTATGCAGACACCTTCCCTTCTCTGCCGTTCCTGCACATCCTTTGGAACCTCGATCCAAGGTTGTCCTTTCTTCTGAAGCCAATTGGCCCAGAGGGCTTCTTCATCCTGTTCATCAGTGAAATCAGGGTCTTTGGGATCCTCCAGAAGTTCCTTGAGGTTTGGCACGTCGCCTGGGTCGTTGGCGGCCACAGCAGTGCTAAGTTGGGCCTGGGGGCAAGCACCGCTGCTGGGGTTAGCATTGAGTGGGCCACAACTTACTGGAAGGTAGCTGCCAGGGAACGGGGAGGAGCTGGGGTTTCAGTTTTGGGGGTTGGGGGGTTTGCTGGAGGGCCAGGGTGGTCCTTCCTGGGGGTTCCAGGAGGCCTGGAAGTTTGAGTATTCACTGCAGTCCTCTCAGTAGCGCTGGTCAATCTGCATGACAAGGGCCTTGTATTCATTGTAGGAGGGTTGTTTCAGGGCGAGTTGGAGGACGTTCTTGATGCATTGTGGCAGTGCGCAGCAGAGGGCATACCAAAGGGCACTGTAGTTCCAACCTGTTTTGTAAGCTTCCTTCTCGAAACGTACAATAAAGGTGGTGAAGCATTCTTTGGGGCGCATCTGGAGGTTGAATAGGTTGTCCTCAGCCTTGGCCATGGTGTCATAGATACCAAACTTACTCAAGAACTTGTCAATGAAGGTCTGCCAGCAGGAGAGGCCAGATTGTTCAGGTCAAACTGGATCAGGGCCATGTGGTAGTCGAAGGCGATCTCCTGGAGGTAGGAGGTGGTGAAGGCCACCCGGGAGCTGTCAACCTGAAACATGAGCAACTTTGCCTGAAACATGTTAAGATATTGGGTGAGGAAGGTACGCCATTTTTGGGGGTCCTGGCCCATGAATGCATCAGATTTTTGGATGTCCAGACACTCTTTGCAGGCAAGGGCATTGCAAGCATTGTCCGGTCTAGTGATGTTGCGGGGAGGGGGGCTGGTGTTGTAATAATAGTAATAGTGGTTACCCCCCCTCCTTGGAGAGGAAAGGCACCGAGGGCAGGACCCCACCCACCTGAAGGGCCTCCTCTGGGTGGCTCACCTGGGGGTCTGCAGCTGGGAGGCCCATTGTCCCAAGAAAGTTTGTTCCTGTCGGGGAGAGGTCCAGGTCTCCATGCAGGGAGCGGTGGAGGTGGCAGGCTGGGGAGTCATCTTTGGGGGTCAATTGGGGGTGGCAGAGGCAGTCGGGGAGGGTTCAGTGGTGCCGGGTCGATCTGAGGAGGCCAGGTGCTGAGTTGGATGCTGGGTTGCACAGGGGACGTTCAACTCAGGAGGGTCGTGCTTGCATCGGAGGCTGTGGAGGGTTCTGCAGATTAAAGTGGGGCGGGAGGTTGCAACGGAAGTTGGGCTCCAGAGGGGTCGGGGCAGACATGGGAGGCGGTGCCAGAGTTGTCGCAAGCACAGTGATAGGACCCCATACAGGATCAGCGCATCAACGGCAGGCTACGGCAACACGGCACAGGCTCAGGATACCTTAGCGCACGCTAATTATCTAATTTTGGCAATATTTGACGGCTGGGTACGGCAAGAAGCAGATCCAATCAGTGATAGTGCCGACAGCAGACAGAATGACAACTGACAGATGGCATCAGTCACTAACGACAGCGCTTAGGGAGAAGCCTGATGATCTATCAAAAACTGACAGACAGCTTGGTGTTTGACCTTGGCGTCTGACACTGCTTAGCACCTTGATCTGGCGCCTGACATCGCTTAGGTGCTCTGACAGACAGAAGGGTGATGGATTGATGGTTTAGCATCGCGATCTGCCACCTGGCATTGCTAAGGGTCTTGAATGGACAGTAGGGATCTGAAACCGTTGGAGCTACCCCTATAAAATTTTCTAGTTTACCGCACTTCTAAGGGTCTTGAATGGACAGTAGGGATCTGAAACCGTTGGAGCTACCCCTATAAAATTTTCTAGTTTACCGCACTTTGGCGTCATTGGTCACTGGCGTAGGGATCTGAAACCGTTGGAGCTACCCCTATAAAATTTTCTAGTTTACCGCACTTTGGCGTCATTGGTCACTGGCGACGGTGAACTCATTGTAGTATAAAAGTACTTACCGACTTGTACATACATCATTGAATGAGAGAACAGAGTTTCCTGCTCCCCTTACTTCAGTCTCCCTTATGCTCAAGACCTCATTTACGGTTGGCAACGTCGAATTCGTCGGCAGTTGCAGACTTTTGCTAGCCTTTGAACTATTCGCGCCTTGCAGCTATGGCAGGCATTAACAACGCTTAGACCTCGCTAAGCTTACCGTGTTCTTGCCATTGACATTGCCGTGTTCACTTATCGCTTCTTTCTTAGGCGCTTTACCTTAGCGCTTGACACTTGCTGACCCCTTTACCGACTTTATTTTATTTTCATAGGCGCGTTCTCTGGGACCTGCCCAGGACTCCTCACATCACTTTTAGCGTGCCCAACGCAAGCTTTTGGTACGGTAACACTATTGTTATATTTGTTACTGACCAAACTTTGGGTGTCATCAAATTGGAGCCCACCGCGAGGGATTTCTAGGGCAGAATTCCGCCAGAAACCCGTCTCCAGTGCAGGCGCCGTCTGCTAGAGCAGTTGGCAGAAGACATAGCTCCTTCCCACCCATCAACTCCACAACCACCTGGTGCCTTACCAGGTCTCTCTCTTGCACAGGAACTACAGAACACCACTGTAGACGCATTTCCTGATCTCTTCCCGCATTCCCTTGATTATAGCGCCGATGACCCCTTAGCATTGCTGTTTGCTGTACCGCAACCAGTTACCCCCATTACTCCTCTAACACCGCTTTCTCAACTCATTATTTCTCTTACCCCATCGCCATTACCTAGAACTCCTTCCCCACATCTGTTAACTGAACTTGCCACCACAGTCGCCATGGAACAACAAGTCCAGCGCATGCCGCCACGTAACCACTTCTCAGCACCAAAATGGGACAAGTCCAAGCCATGGGAGCTCTCTCAGTATTTCAAGGAATTAGAGTATTTATTCAGGGATTGTGGAATTACTGACCACACACAGATGAAGGAATACGTGGCAAGGTACATGTCATATGACACGGCAGAGATGTGGACAGGTCTCGCCGAGTTTGCCACTTTTGTTCCTGCTGCACCACCAGTTCCAGCCCAAGGCGCTTTGTATGAGGACTGGAAGACGGCAGTAATCCAGTTGTACCCTGGCACAGAGGAGGCTACCCGATACACGGTAAACGAGTTGCAGAAATTACTTCAGAAATCATTTGACAACGGCACTTCCTCGCTTGGCATGTTCTCTATGTATTACCGCGAGTTCCAGAAAATCGCTAGATGGCTTCTGCAGAACGGCAAGCTCTATATTAACGAGGAACGTTGCCTATTCCAACAAGGCATCCCGACTTCATTGTGGACTCGTATTGCTCATCGCCTAGAAATTGTCCAGCAGGCCCATCATCCGGAGGAGCCATATAACGTTGCCGACGTCTTTGAAGCTGGTAAATGGGTTCTTAAGGGAACAGACACTGGCGTTGGCATACAACACGCTAGGACGAGCCCACCCCCTGAGCGAACCAACGGTATTATTCCCATCCCGCCTCCTACTACCGACTTCGTTAAGAAAGAGGAGCTCAATGCTGCCATTACTGCCGCTGTCGCTTCCGCCATGACACGTATTGAAACTATGATCACAACCAACCTTACTGCTAACTGACCCGCTAATGTACCCGCACCTGGCCCTTGCCACTTCTGTGGGGAAATTGGACATACTATGACTAGAGGACGCTGCGCAACTTTAGAGAATTATATTTGGCAAGGAAGAATTCGAAGGGCTATCAATGGCAAGATAGTTCTAACCACTGGCGCCACCATTCCCAACTACCCAGACAAGAAGTCCTTCCAGGAGCAGGTTGATAAATGGCATAGGCGCAACCCAGGACAAATTGTCACCAGCACGCTTTCTGGCAATGCCAACCCCGACCCTGACCAAGCGACTCAACAGCAAATGATTCACGAGGTCTTACACTTCGATAGCGTTGGTGACCGCCCTACTTTCTCGTGGGAAGAGCAAATTGCTAAGCTACAACAGGAATTGGATTCGCTTAAGAATCAGGTTTTTGATGGGGTTGAAGTTAAGCAGCCTAAACAACCTCTCAAAGGATATAAGCCAATGCCTCCCACTAGCAAGTTACCGACTCCTGCTCCTGCCACACCTCCAGCTACAACTCCAGAACTGTCTTCGTCCGCTACCGCTCCTGAACCGCCTTTGCCACCTCTCCATCCCTACTCAGGAATTCCCGACTGATATCACACTCCCACACAATGGAACTTTGCCGCTCCTGAGAAGCGTCCTGAAGGTGGTTACTGACCTACTGCGCCAATATTAGACATAGAAAAATCAAACCACGTCTTCAGCCGCATCATGAAAACTGCCGTCACTTTATCAGTTGAAGAACTTTGTAGTATTGCTTCCGACATCTGCAACCAGGTCAAGATGGCAGTCACTTCCCGACGACCCTTGGCGACAGCCGTTGCAGAGGTTGATGAACTCGACAATGCGCTTCCTGGTTTTTCTGTTACCATCGACTCTCCCAACACCGATGAGCCTCCTGCCGACACCATCGCTAACGCCACCTCTGTGGACCCAGTGGAGACCTATCTTAGGTCAGTAGACCATGGAGAAGACCTGGCAATCCTTACTGTCACCCAAGAATCACATGCTATTTGCTCAGTTGTGCTAACCGTAGACAATAAGCACTAGGTGGAGGCGATTGTGGATAGCGGGTCTCAAATCATTTCTATGGCAGCTGAAGTCGCTAATGATTTGGGTCTCATTTACGACCAAACGGTTATACTAAACATGCAGAGTGCTAACGGCACGGTAGACAGATCCTTAGGCCTCGCCAAGAATGTGCCTTGCACCCTTGGCAACATTACTTTTTACCTCCAGATATACATTTTATGATCTCCAGCATACGACTTACTACTTGGCAGATCCTTCGACATCTTGGCACAATCAGTCGTCAAGACTGTTACCGACAATGAGACAACTCTAACCATTAGCGACCCAAATTCTGGAATCCAACGAACGGTGCCAACGTTCCCTAGGGGACAACAAAAAGGCGCCCTCGCTAAGCCCCCAGAATTTACCAACCAACACGCCAATGAACGACCCCACAGGTGTTTTCACAAACCATCGAGGAGGTGATTGGCAACGATCATGGAGATGTGGCGCTAACGCTGGAATATGACCATCATACTGGTCTTGTAAATGTTGTGTCTACCGCTTTTTTTGATGAAGACGTTTTAACTACTTCATCCACTACCGACGCTGAGCTTTCCCAGAAAAACCCAAACATTACCGACTCCGCTCTAGCATACTTGTACCTTACCGCTTCTGAATCATTTCAAAACATTGCGTCTACTGATACTTATCTCACTACCCTTCCTGGAGCCTCGTCTCCTGCCATTCTTGGACTTGCCGCTCCTCAGGATACAGTTCCCCTTTCCACCTCTATGTATAACCAAGCTAACGCTCCCAAAAGGAAAGGGGTTCAAGTCAAAAAGAAATATAAGCCAGTGGTGCTTAAAACAAAACCCGTCGCTACACACTCTCCTGAGATGTTTAGAATCGAGCGCCAGATCATTGGCGACCCGCTTGCTGACATGCCAACCTTATCACCGAATCCGCCACCCTTTCAGCCCACGGGGCATTTTACCACAGAACGCCAGCAACAATTCGCAAAGGAGCATGACATGGGATTTTTGACCAAAGATGAGTTGAAAGTCCTTACTGATCTTGTCGCTAAGCAAGATAAAGCCTTCGCTTGGGAGGACTCGGAATGTGGCAGTCTACGTACAGATTTCTTCCTGCCTGTCGTAATCCCGACCATTCCTCACGTGCCGTGGACTGAGCACAACCGACCGTTACCGCCTGGAATAGAAGCCGAGGTCTGCCAAATTAGGACCAAGATACAGGCTGGCGTCTACAAACCCTCCAATAGCTCTTACTGCTCCCGGTGGTTTTGCGTCCTCAAAAAGAACGGTAATCTGCGCATAGTCCACAGCCTTGAACCGCTAAATAGGGTTACAATACGACACTCTGGTGTACCATGTTGCTGAATCCTTTGCCGGGCACATTTGTGGCGCCACCCTTGACCTTTACGTTGGCTACGATGAACGCCTGATACACCCGTCTTCCCGAGACCTTACCACTTTTCAAACTCCGTTTGGCGCGTTGCGCCTAGTTACTTTGCCGATGGGTTGGACAAACTCAGTCCCTATATTCCATGATGACATCACTTTCATCCTCCAGCCTGAGATACCACATAATGTCCTAAGCTTCATTGATGACGTTGGCCTCAAAGGCCCCAAAGACTGGCGACTCGTAAATGGCTTACCGGCAACCCATCCCAAAAACTCCAACATTTGCTTAGCGCTATGGGAGTTTTTCCTGCTGCTCAATCGAGTTCTCCAACGTATGAAGTATAGCGGGGGTTACCTTTAGCGGCCATAAGCTCCTCCTTTGTGCGCCAAGGTTCAAAATACTTGGTCACATCTGTACTCCCGACGGACGTGTTCCCGACGAGTCTTGCTTAGCACTCCTGGAGCAATGGGGTCCTTGCCGCAACTTATCTGAAGTCCGCGCCTTTCTTGGTACCGTAGGCGTTCTCAGGATATTCGTCAAGAATTTTACCCATCGCGCACATGCCCTTAACCGACTCACCTGCGCTAATGAGCCCTTTGAGTTTGGACCAGACCAGGTTACTGCACAACAAGACTTAGTAAAAGCCCTACAAGATGCCAAGCCCCTAGTTCCAATCGACTATAGCTCTGCTGACCCTGTTATCTTGGCGGTGGATACCTCGTACATTGCCGTTGGCTACTTCTTGTGCCAGTGCCTTAGCAACAATCGGAAACAGAGACATTACAACTGCTTTGGGTCTATCACGCTAAACAACTGGGAATCTCGCTACAGCCAGCCTAAGCTAGAACTCTATGGGCTCTTCAAAGCCTTCAGGTCGCTAAAGATGTATTTGATTGGCATGCGGAACCTTATTGTAGAGGTCGACGCTAGGTATATCAAAGGCATGCTGCAGAATCCCGATATCCAGCCATCCGCTAGTATGAACCGGTGGGTAGTCGCTATCCTCATGTTTCACTTTGAGTTGGTACACATCAAGAGCTCTTTCCACAGACCAGATGGACTCTCTAGGTGACCACGGCAGCCTGGCGACCCGGCAGTGGATCCACAAGCTGATAGCGATTTCAAGGACTGGATCGACCGATTACATGGTTTTGTGCACCTCATACAACAGCCAATTCCCCTACTACGACGCCAACAGCCTGCCAGTATCCTTCTACATCCCATTGTCCCTTACCGCTCCAAGACCTTTAGCGCACCTCACACATTCTACACGGCAAGCATTTTTGGTCAAAACTCGCCTCCCGTAAAAGTCGTACAAGAACCTCATCTGCTAAGAGAAGACAGTAGAAACCTGACCTACGATGCTGTTCCCCGATCCACCAAGGCAAAGGCAGAAGACAGTCGCCTATTAGTAGTCAAACAATGGATACAAGACCTCAAGCGACCGGCAGGCCTTACCAACAAACAATACGTGACCTTTATCCAATATGCCACCCACTTCTTCTTTACCGACAACCGCCTTTGGCGACGAAACCGAGATGGCGCTCACAAGCTAATCATCAAGCCAGAAAGTCGCTTACAAGTCCTGCATGCCATGCATGACAAACTAGGACATAGAGGTCTGTATGCTACCTGAGCCTCTTTGTTAGAACAATTCTGGTGGCCACACGCTAGTGCCGACATCGCCCAGTACATTAGGACTTGCCACCTCTGCCAAATTCAACAGACACGCCAAGTGCTTATCCCGCCAACCGTTGCAACGCCAGCTCCCCTCTTCAGCAAAATTTACGTCGATACCATGCCCATGCCCAAATCTGGTCGCTACAAGTACATCATTCAAGGTCGTTGCTCGCTAATCCACTGGCCTGAATTTCGAATGCTTCAAAGGGAAAATACGGAGGTGGTCGCCAAGTGGCTATTTGAGGACATCATTTGCCGTTGGAGAGCGCTAAGAGAAATTGTCACGAATAACGGTGCACCAATTATCAAAGCCCTAACATATCTCACCAAGAAATACAACATCCATCACATTCGAGTATCGGGCTACAACAAACATGCCAATGGCCTGGTAGAGAGACCACACTTTGACGTTCGACAAGCGCTCTTCAAGGCAGTCAATGGCGATGAGTCTCGTTGGAGTGAGGCAACATATTCAGTGTTCTGGTCAGAAAGAGTTACCATTTGTAAGCGCATGGGTTGCTCTCCCTATTACGCAGCTACTGGCACCCATCCTTTACTCCCTGCCGACATTATAGAAGCAACCTACCTTCAGCCAGCACCCAACAGTATCTTAGCAACTACCGATCTGATTGCCAGACAAGCTATTGATCTCCAACGAAGGAAAGAAGATTTAGAGCGACTCCATGAGTAGCAACTACCGATCTGATTGCCAGACAAGCTATTGATCTCCAACGAAGGAAAGAAGATTTAGAGCGACTCCATGAGGTAGTCTTTAGCGCCCGTTGCCAAGCAGCCCTATGATTCGAAACCAAGCATAGCGCTACTATCAAAGATTACAACTTCCTGAGAGGAGCGCTAGTGCTTATGCGCAACTCTAAAATTGAAACCTCATACAACAAAAAAATGCGCCCGCGCTATCTAGGACCTTTGGTAGTTATCTCTTGTAACCGAGGAGGTGCTTACGTGCTCTGTGAATTAGATGGTTCAGTACTACATCGACCTGTTGCCACCTTTCGCCTATTACTGTATCTCGCCAGGGAACACATTGACTTGCCGCTTGAAGCGCTAGATATTGACACCGCCAAGCTGAGAGAACTTGAAGAAACAGAATTATTGGACAATGATGATTTGCTGACTCTGGTTGAAGAAGAAGAAAATGATTAGAAAAGAATATATTGATGAGCTCCCTTTTTCTATTACTTATCTTACTTATCTTTCTTGCCGATACTTACTATACTATATCCAACAGACAATTCCTTACATAGTCAAGCCGCAGCGCTGGCATGTCGCCAACGCTTAGCGCCCTGCACAACTCTCACCAAGGGTTTTTTGCTATGATGATTTACTGAGTGTTTCCCTTTTTCCTCAAAATTTAAGGCTTGCCACCTGCTTTCTTTTTTTGCTGTACTTTCTTTCCCCTGTGCTGTTGCGCTAACTCAGACTATGGGACTTATCCTTCCACTCGAAAACAAGGTGGCAAGATAGTAATATATTACGACAGTAACAAAAAGAAAAATATACACGACAGCCTATCTACCCTAAGGTCCGTCAGTCTTCACCATCAGAAAGTGACAGAGAGTCATCGAGGGGCAAAAGGTTGCCAACTTGAACATGGTTGAGAGTTTGCCACTCTAGCGCCTTGTTGCAGTCGGCTTGGTACTCCTGCAGTGCATCCATACTATGGGTCAAATTGGAGTATTGAAGTCGCGAAGCCATAATTTGCTGCTGGACTCATTTGCGCTTGCGACCCAATACTGCACGCATGCTTGCCGCACGTACCACCATCCGCTCTATAACTTGGGGTGGGTACAAGGTGACCACAGGATAGACCAAGTCTTCCCCCAGCCACTCGTATGAGTCGCCAGCAACTCTTGGCTGAGGCTGGGGGGTCCATGATGAAGGCCCACTTGAGCTCACTCAGTGCTGAGTCGTCAACTCATCGCCACTTACCCAGGGGGCGGCAGGCTCCAACATTGGCAGCGCCTGAGATTTGCTGGGGGCCTCCCACAATGTCTCATCCAAGTCGCCCTCGGCATCCTCGCTACCCACGTCTACCTGTTCCTTCTCTGGCGACCCCTGGCCTGTCCCTTCCGACTTCTCGACGTCCTCAGGCGCACCCATCTCGATATCCTCCGCTGCCAACCCTGTTTGAGCGCCAACATTGGACGGGCCAGCAGGCGCGCCATCCGACAAGTCAATTGGGGACAGCAATTGACTGGGACTGGCCTCGCCGCTAGGAGGGGGCAGGCAGCTCGTGGCAAGTGCTTGCTCCAATTCTTTCATCTCCCTGTCCTCAGCACTGTCAGGTTCCGCTGAGTCGGGGGCTTTCCGGGAAAGCAATCGCCCTTACAATGCGGACTTGACCCACGGATACTCGGGTGTCTGGAACTCCGGGGCTAGGACTCCAGGGTTCAAGACGTGGACAGGGGTGATCCTGGGAGGGGGAACTCGGTCCGGGGGTTTTGGTCTAGGAGTAGCGGGGGGATTCGGGAGGGGGTCGAGTCGTGAACCGGAGGTTCTAAGACGAGACCAAGTTAGTAAATCAAAGTCACGAAGTGCGTACCAATCTCAGAGCACGCGAGTATTCAAGCGTGCCAGTCAAAGCGTGCCAGTCAATGCGTACCAGTCAAGCAGAGGGCACGCAACAATCCAAGTAAAGCAATGTAATATCAAGACTGGCGAATACAACAGGGGACTACGCTATAAGTACTACGGGACCGGGTCTCAGGGTTCCGGGGTGTCTGGGGTGGGTTCCGGGAGTCATTGAGTAGTGGGCAGGGACTGTATACCTAGATCGCGTGTGCGGGGCACGCAATCAATTGGTGCGGAGGGGGTTGTGATGCGTGATGCGTGATGGCCAGGAACAAGTCGCGTGATCTGATCGTGATCGGGGCTGGTGGCGGCTGATGGCAGTCCCTGATGCGCATGATGGCGGTGTCGGCGGTTGTGATGGCGGGGCGTGTCCTGTGGGGTCGGAAGGAGGGTCCCGGATGGTGTTCCGGGGGTGTCCCGGGGTGGGTCCAGAGGGGAGGGGTCGTGACAAGCACTTGGAGAGGGGGATGGCGACTCGATGCGGACATGTTTGGCCCTCGCCTTACCTTTACCGGGAGAAGAGACCTTGCGTTTTTCTAGGCGCTTGCCAGCGCCGTACTTGCCAACAGATTTGGAATCCTCTCCTTGACGTGTCGGTAGCGCCAAGGAGGACTTGCTAACACTGGCTGCCCTCCCAGCGGCAGCCTCCTGCCTCTGCCTCTCTACAAACTCCCTCGCACGCTTAACCAAGACTGCACAGGAAAAGGTCCTCTCAACAACAATGTTTGGCGCCCCTCCCCGCTCGCGACTCTTGGCGCCATCAATGGTACAAGCACGCTTGAGAGTGCTGCATCGGTAGCAAGGTTGAGCGCCAGTGGGGAACCAACAACTCTCAGGATCGTTGTCAGCCCAACATTTGTCACACTAAGATCAGTTAAGTGGAAGAAAAGTTATAAAGAATAGTTGCTTACCGCTCCCCGCAAGTCTTTAAACTCTTGGCAAAGCGACTTATCCACTGTGCGCTTATTTTTCATCTCTGGGAGTTCCGCTCCCGCTTCGATCCCCTCATCCAAAGTTACCTCCTCCCGTCGTGGCAAGAGCAATGCCTTCAGTTCCTTGTCATCAAAGGAGGACTAGGTGGGAATCTGTCTCATGGTCAGCAAAGGCACAAGCACAATTAGAAACCACTTACCATGTACTGAGGGGCCTTTCCTTTGCGAGACTAAAAGAATTGATTGGTGCCACCCAACAGCAGTAAGAAAGGATGAGGCTTACTTTCTTTTTCAAAGTCTTGCCCGGCTTGACTAGGGAACTCATTCTGCTTGTTGGCAGTGCTGGGTTCTGGGCACTACCGGCATGGGAACCTTTGCTAGACCCAGCGACTGTGGATTCCTGCCTCTTCATGACAGGTGCCTGCTCCTTGCCGACGACCTCCTCCTCACCAGTAGTTTCGCGTCCCTCCTGCGCCTGGATTCTTTCCTTGGCGTCCTGTGACGCCTCGGCAAGCGCCTCCTCATGAATTGCCGCCATCTCGGCATCAACCTGCATGTTGGCGAGAGGCGCCAATACCTCTTGTTTGCTATGGGGAGACAGATCAGACCACAGCTAAGTTAGAAATCAAAAATCAGAGATACTTACTCAGGCGCGGGAGCGCTTACCGTCATTGGCAAGGCACCGGACAGAATATCCTCCAACTCGTCCTCAATTGTTGGGACGGGAGGAGGTGCCTGGCAACTCAATCAGCTGGCGACATGGCAAGAACTGGAGGTACTTACAAAACGAGCAAAGGGCGCTAGCCACTCCGCGCCACAATGATCCAGGTACCGCGACCGGCACCACTCCCAAACCTCTATTTTGCAATCCCATCCCACGCCAAGAATGCGCACCTCCAGCCACCGCTTGTATAGCTTCATCACAGCAATGACCAAATTTACAGGCACGTCTGCGCCAACACCATTGATCCACTTAAGGAAATTGTTCGCCTTTTCGATATAGGCAGAGGCGGCGTCTTGAGCCTTGCGAGACGGTACTGGGGGCAGAGTTGGAATATGGAAGGACATATTATTCTAATAGAGCACCAGATAAAAATAGGGAGAAGAAACGAAGTCCAAACTCATGTGCCAGGACTATAAACAAAATCTCAAGAACGCATGGACCACTTGTCACAAAAGCGGTAATGGTAGCCTTATTTGGTGACTGAGAACAGTCAATTTTTCAGTTGGGAGGAGATGATAGGACCCCATACAGGATCAGCGCATCAATGGCAGGCTACGGCAACACGGCACAGGCTCAGGATACCTTAGCACATGCTAATTATTCAATTTTGGCAATATTTGACGGCCAGGTATGGCAAGAAGCAGATCCGATCAGTGATAGCGCCAACAGCAGACAGAATGACAACTGACAGATGGCATCAGTCACTAACGACAGCGCTTAGGGAGAAGCCTGATGATCTATCAAAAACTGACAGACAGCTTGGCATTTGACCTTGGCGTCTGACACGACAGCGCTTAGGGAGAAGCCTGATGATCTATCAAAAACTGACAGACAGCTTGGCATTTGACCTTGGCGTCTGACACTGCTTAGCACCTCGATCTGGCGCCTGACATCGCTTAGGTGCTCTGACAGACAGAAGGGTGATGGATTGATGGTTTAGCATCAAGATCTGCTGCCTGGCATCGCTAAGGGTCTTGAATGGACGGTAGGGATCTGAAACCGTTGGAGCTACCCCTATAAAATTTTCTAGTTTACCGCACTTTGGCGTCATTGGTCACTGGCGACGGTGAACTCATTGTAGTATAAAAGTACTTACCGACTTGTACATACATCATTGAATGAGAGAACAGAGTTTCCTGCTCCCCTTACTTCAGTCTCCCTTATGCTCAAGACCTCATTTACGGTCAGCAACATCGAATTCGTCGGCAGTTGCAGACTTTTGCTAGCCTTTGAACTATTCACGCCTCGCAGCTACGGCAGGCATTAACGACGCTTAGACCTCGCTAAGCTTACCGTGTTCTTGCCATTGACATTGCCGTGTTCACTTACCGCTTCTTTCTTAGACGCTTTACCTTAGCGCTTGACACTTGCTGACCCCCTTACCGACTTTACTTTATTTTCATAGGTGTGTTCTCTGGGACCTGCCCAGGACTCCTCACATCACTTTTAGCCCGCCCAACGCAAGCTTTTGGTATGGTAACACTATTGTTATATTTGTTACTGACCAAACTTTGGGCATCATCAACGGGGTGTTGTTTGTTGTTGCCACAAGTAAGCTCATCAATGTAGCACAGCATGTCGTCCATACTAGAGGTGTCTGCCTGGGGTCTCCCAGAGGTCGCTGGGAACAGGGGTCAGGCATTGTCTGTTTGCAGGAGCAGTTCCAGAGGTCTCTGGGGCCGTTCCCAGGTCTTGAAGGTGCTAGGAACAGAGTTAGCCCTATGGTGGGTCGACAAGCCTACCATGTGGGCAGCAGGCTGATTGAATAGCCCTCCTGTCAGATTGAGAGACCGCAGTATGGTTGAGGTGTTCTGTTGCTTTTCCCACTGTCATTGCTTCGGAGTTGGGACTGCAGAGGCAGCCGGGGCCAGTTCCGGAGGTTCCTATCAGATGTGAATCGAGCGACCCAGGTCTGCAGGGTCTGCAGGGTCATTGAGGGGTTGGGGGGAGGGGGACGCATGGACTTTGTCAAGCAGTTGCTGGAGTTCTTCATGGAGGATTGTGTTGCATTTGTACTTTACCATAGCCTGTTCTGGAAGTTCTCCTCATGTGAGGCAATCCAGAATGGTGTAAGGAGAGAGTCTTGATATTATGTCAGGTTCCGCTGAATCAGGGGCTTTCTAGGAAAGCAATGCCCTTATGAGGTGAACTTGATCTACGGATACTCAGGTGCCTGGAACTCCAGACTGAGCTCTGGGGTTCAAGACGCAAACAGGGGGATTCCTGGGGTAAGGGACTTAGTCTGGGAATCAAGTGAAGTCGAAAGAGTTGAGGGGATGAAGTTGAGTTGAGAGCCGGGGGTTCTAGGACAAGACCCAGTCAGTGAAGCTTAAGTCGTGAAGTGTGTACCAGTCTTAAGAGCACATGAACAAGTTGAGCATGCCAGACAAGCGTGCCAGTCAGTGCGTACCAGTCAATCAAAGGGCATGCAAACAATCAAATGTAATATCAAGACTAGCGAATACAATGGAGAACTATGCTATAAGTATTATGGGGCCAGGTCCAGGTCTCTGGGATTCCAGGGTGTCTGGGATAAGTTCTGGGAGGCATTGAGGTGGGAGGGGGACTATATACCAGAATTGCACATGTGGGGCACGCAATTAATTGAAGTCATAATACATGATGCATGATGGCCTGGAAGCAAGTAGCATGATCCAATCATTGATTGTGGTTTGATGGCAGTTGATCCCGGGGTCCATGATGTGGGGTTGCCAGGGGTGCCAGGTGATGGCAGCCTTTGATGCATATGATGGCAGTGTTGGTAGTTGTGATGGCAGGGCGCATTTGTGGGGTCGGAGAGAGGGTCCCAGATGGGGTTCCGGAGGTGTCCTGGGATGGACCCAGAGAGGAGGGGTCGTGACAAAAATGGTTTAGTGTGTCCTCAACGTGGTTATTCACACAAACTGCAGTTTTTTCAGCAGACTGCACCTGGGCCATGATTATGTCTAGGTAGGTCTGTTCTGTGAGACTTGGCCTCCTTTTGCATTGAAGGCTGTGGCATGGGCAGTGCTGGCCTTGGAGTTAATAATATTTTGTGTGTTCTCCATCAGCAAGCAAATGTCAGTTGTCTGGCAGGGTGAGTCAATTGTACTCTTACTAAGAAGAGTTGAGACTGAATTCTGGAGGGCCTCAAATGAGGAATTGTTCAAACTATTTAGAGTGTGATGCATGTGAAGAGTTTGGCAATCATTCCAATGTCGAATGCATGTCTGACAATATTTGTGATGTAGCTAGCAGTGTTAGCATCCCTGAGTCAACATGCCCATAAAGTGGTCACAACACACCATCAGCTATGCCGCTATGCCATCACACTGTTTTTGTCAGGTTCCGCTGAGTCGGGGGCTTTCCGGGAAAGCAATCGCCCTTACAATGCGGACTTGATCCACGGATACTCGGGTGTCTGGAACTCCGGGGCTAGGACTCCGGGGTTCAAGACGTGGACAGGGAAATCCCGGGAGAGGGGACTTAGTCCGGGGGTTTTGGGTGGTGGGTAACTGGGGAGTTCGGGTGGGGGTCGAGTCGTGAACCGGAGGTTCTAAGACGAGACCAAGTTAGTAAATTAGAGTCGCGAAGTGCGTACCAGTCTTAGAGCACGCGAATATCCAAGCGTGCCAGTCAAGCGTGCCAGTCAATGCGTACCAATCAAATAGGGGGCACGCAACAATCCAAGTAAAGCAAAGTAACAGTGTATGTAATATCAAGACTGGCGAATACAACAGGGAACTATGCTATAAGTATTACGGGGCCGGGTCTTGGGGTTCCGGGATGTCTGGGATGGGTTCCGGGGGTTATTGAGTAGCGGCAGGGGCTGCATACCAGGATCGCGTGTGTGGGGTGCGCGATCAATTGGCGCGGATGGAGCCGTGATGCATGATGCGCGATGGCCGGAACGAGTCGCGTGATCCGATTGTTGATCGGGGCTGGTGGCGGCTGATGGCGGTCCTTGATGCGCGTGATGGCGGTGTCGGCGGTCGTGATGGCGGGGCGTGTCCTGTGGGGTCGGAGGGAGGGTCCCGGATGGTGTTCCGGGGGTGTCCCAGGGTGGGCCTGGAGGGGAGGGGTCGTGACATCACCCCCCCCTCAGCGCTGAGACCCTCCGAGGCACGCGTAGCCGGTGGTTCGGACCGGGGTTCAACCGTGGGATCCGGCACCTGACTTGCCACGTATCGAAAAAAAAAAATTTTACCGTCAAGTTCAAACATGTCGCGTACGCCAACCCATTCCCCGACACCCCCGCAAACCAACGAGGTCGCGCCCCTCATGGCCTGGGAAGCCCGGGACGCGCGGTACCGAGCTCGCCTCGACTGGGAGCGTGTGGCGGAGCTCGTCCGGCAACGTGAGTGCTTTTCGCGTCATCTGTCTGTCTCAACTGACCTTCCTATTCCAGAACAACTCAATATTCCGATCCCGGAGGCGGGTCCCAGTCGGCAACCGGAGTCTGCCCCCGATGCGGGTCCTAGCGTCCCCTCGGAGTCCCGTCAGGGTTGTCCCGTGCCTACGTTTGCACGGATGACCGTCCGCCCTCCCCGCTCTCAGCCCCCTCCCCACCCTAGGTTGCCCGCCCCTTGATTCCGCCGCTCTGGGATGGCGGTAGGGGCGGTTACGGTGGTCCCGGACGACCGGCACGTCACGTGGGCGGACGCGTCGCAGGAGGTGTTCAAAGAGGCGCTGGAGAGGCCCCGGGGGTTGTCCGCGCACAACTGGTGCGTGAGCAATGGGCTGGTGAGTGGGTTCTTACCTCGGGTTTCCTGGCTAACTCCGGCATCACAGTGTCTGCATTGTGCCCGCCGGGTGGTACCGTGCGAGTTTGAGGTCCCGGTTCCTTCGTCCCGCTGAGACACGTCGGTATGTGAGGCGTGCCGCTTCAACCACGAGCGGTGCTCCGTTTCGGCGTTGTGGAGGGCGCGCTGCGTCGCGTGGGAGCAGGGGTGGCCGCTGGAGGGGGTCACCTGGAGGATAGGGGTCGAGGAGCGGGACTGGGTGGTGGAGCTGGTGGACGAGGAGGAGGTGCCCGCAGCGCCCGTGCAGCCGTCCAGCGGGGGGTCGGGAGGTCAGGGGGTTGTCTGGGTGGGGGGCCAGGGCCGGCCCGTGGTCCTCATTACCCGTCGGGTGACCCGGGCCGGGACTGGGAGTCACGAGGGTCGAGGGGGGCACCTAGACAAAGGGAAGAGGCGGGTGTCGCCCAGCCCCTTACCGGGTCCGTCTAAGAGGGCGCGCCTGCCCGTGGAGACCCCGTCCCCGGCGCCCCAGTCCCCGCCCCCGGCTTCCCCAGTGCGCCTCTCCCCAGCGGTATTTTCCCCATTGTCGGGACGACTGCTGGACGTCGGAGTGGGGGCTCTGCAGGAGCGCCTCGCCTCTCCCCAGCGGTATTTTCCCCATTGTCGGGACGACTGCTGGACGTCGGAGTGGGGGCTCTGCAGGAGCGCCTCGAGCAGGCCGACCGGGAGCGGGAGGAGCGAGAGGAGGCGGCGAGGGAGGAGGCGGCGATCTGGAGGGGGCTGGAGGAGGACTGTGAGACCGCCCTCTGGGAGCTGGAGGAGCCGAGGGTAGCCCGGGGAGGAGCCGAGGCCCAGCTGAACGCTATGAGGGCCAGGCTGGAGCAGGGGGTGGGGATCCCGGCGCAGGGTCCCTCGAGTCCCGAGTTGGTTGAGGCCCTGTGCCAGGACGTGGTCATCGGGCGCATGGCCTCCCTGAGTGAGTGCCTCCCTCTCGTGGCTGGGTCGTACTAACGTTTCCAGGCTAGGCTCGGGAGCACCGCCTGCTCCTGGACGGGGCCGCCGCGGCATTCGCGTCTCTCCAAGAGGGGCTGCGGTCAGAGGGAGGGAACCCCGGGGTGGAGCGGGGCCTGGATTTGCTGGGGAGGTTGGTGGGTGCTCACCGCTGGAGGAACGTCCCGGCTCCGGGGTCGTGGTTCGAGCGTGTTCTGGACGAGGGCGAGCAGCTCCTGTCCTGGGATCAGCTAGCCGAGGAGGTATGGCGGGAACACGGTCCGGAGAGGGTGGGGGAGGATTTCCGGGGTTGGCCGAGGGGAAGGTCTGGCGAGGGGAGTTCCGGCTAGGGGCGGCGTCTTTTTGCGTTTTTCTTGTCATTTCTTGTTCGTCTCGTCATCCTGGTTGCTACTGTAGAATATGTAAAGTAGAAAAATGTATATACTTGGTTTCCCGGGATAAAGGGTGGTGTAAGGGGCGAAAGAAGACTGAAAAACAGAAGGCACCTTGCCCAGGTTCCGGGACACCACTATGAAATGATACTAAAAGAGAGTAAGATCTAGAAAGGGAAAGTAGAAAGTATACATGGGAGTTGAATCCCTACTGAGCCCAGAGGTGGGGGTTACGCCCACTACTGCCGTCTGTGAGTCCTGCGCCCGGGAGGGTCGTTTCCCGAGTGCCGTTGTTGGAAGTCCCGGAGTTTGTTGAGGGCGCCTTCGAGGTTTCGGCGTAGTTTCCAAGTGTCGTCTTCTGGGCCGTATCCCTTCCACCGTACGAGGAAGTGGGGTCGTCCATGAATGTCCCGGGAGTCGAGGATGTTTTCAACCTCATAGTGGTATTCGTCCTTGACCTCGACTGGGGGAGGGGGCTCGGGGCGTCGTTCGGGGAAAGGATCCGGGGGGTGTCGTTCCAGGAGGCGGACGTGGAATACCGGGTGCAGACCTTTTAGTCCCAGGGGAAGCTCGATCTTGTAAGCGTGGGATGAGACCTTCTTCAATATTTTGAATGGGCTGAGACGCTTGTGATCGAGTTTTGGGGAGGGCCAGCGGGTGCGGAGGTGCCGTCGATCTAACCATACCTTTGTCCCGGGGGTCCAGTCGGGGGTGTCTTCCCATTTCCGGTCGGCGTGTTTCACGTAGGCCCAGTTCACGGTGTCGATCTCTTCCCGGAAAAACTCGTGAAGGGATTGGAGATCCCAGGCGACCTTGTGGGCGGCGTGCGACGGGATGTCCCGGAGCGAGAGTGTCAGTCAAGGGTGGTATCCCTTGTTGGCAAAGAAAGGGGATACCCCGGTGGCAGAGTGCGGCGTGTTGTTGTAGGTGAACTTGGCCAGGGGGAGCTCGGCGCGCCAGTCGTCCTGCAAGTAGTTGACGTACAGTCGGAGGTACTGCTTGAGAGACTGGTTGACCCTTTCGGTTTGGCCGTCGGTTTCGGGGTGGTAGGCGGTAGAGAGGTTAGTCTTTACTTCAAGTGCCTTACACAGGGAAGTCCAAAACTTGGACACGAAGAGAGGGCCATGGTCGGAGACAATGTCGTCCGGGAGTCCATGTTTGACGAAGACGTGCTCAAGGAACAGCCGGGCGAAGTCCGGGGCGGTGTCCGTGGTGTGGCAGGGTAGGAAGATGCCCTGTTTGGTTAGCCTGCACACAACAACGAGAATGGCATCGAACCCTTCAGATTCCGGGAGTTCGACGATGTGGTCCAGGGATATGGAGGACCAGGGGCGTCGTCCAACTGGAAGGGGTTTCAGGAGTCTGTAGGGTCGGTGTCGGGGGACCTTGGCCTGGAGGCAGGGTTCACATGATCGAATGTAGCGGGTCACGTCCTTCTTCAACCCTGGCCAAAAGTAAGTCCGGGAGATCAGCTGGAGAGTCTTACGTATTCTAGGGTGTCCCTGGAGCTTGTGATCGTGGTGTTGACGGAGGACATCGTAGCAGAGTCAGGCGTGATCCGGGACGTAGATGTGGCCGTCCCGGAGGAGGAGTTTTTCGTTGGGGGACAAGGAGAAGGCGGGGTCCCGGTCGGTTCCATCGGGAGGGTTGCGGGGGTCGTGATCGGTGAAGTACTTGTCTCGGGGGGCGCGGCGGATCTGGCTCAGGGTCCCTTCGTTGTTTAAGATCAGTACGGCATTCAAATGTTCGGGAGGGATCACCACGTGATGATTGAACGCATTGCGTTCCCTTCGTTGTTTAAGATCAGTACGGCATTCAAATGTTCGGGAGGGATCACCACGTGATGATTGAACGCATTGCGTTCTGCCTCAAACGACTTCTTGGGATAGACGTCCGGACGATGGGTGAGGGCATCGGGTTTAGCTCCGAGTCGTCCCGGGCGGTACTGGATTGTGAAGTCGTATTCCGAGAGGACCTCGGACCATCGGGCCTGCTGTCGACTAAGCTGCTTGGTCGTGGTGAAGTACTGCAGGTTGTTGTGATCCGAGTAGACCTGAATCCGGTGCCGGGCTCCCTCGAGGTAGGCTCGCCATTGCTTGAAGGCTTCGACGATGGCGAGGAGCTCCTTGTCGTAGATGTCGTAGTTGAGCTCGGCGTCGATCATGGACCGGGTGTAGAAGGCAACTGGCCGGGGCTCCCCTCTGTCAGGTTCCATCTGCGAGAGGATCCCAGCGATGGCGTAGTCGGAGGCGTCACATTCCAGGATAATCGGGAGGGTCGGGTCGTAGTGCCAGAGTACGGGGGCGGTCGTGAAAGCCTCCTTGAGCAGGTTAAAGACACTCTGGCACTTACTGTCCCAGTTCCAGGCGACGTCCTTGCGCGTGAGCCGGTTGAGGGGTTTCGTGATACCGGAGTAGTTATCTATGAACCTCCGGTAGAAGTTAGCGAAACCCAGAAAAGATTGTACTTCCTTGACGTTCCGGGGCTGCGGCCAGTTGACGATGGCCTCGACCTTGTGGGGGTTCATGCGAACGCCGTTCGGGGATACGATGACGCCAAGATACTCAACCTCTTCCGTATGGAATGAACACTTCTCGGGTTTGGCGTGGAGGTTGTGCTCCTGGAGGTGTTCGAGGACTTGCCGGACATGCTTCTGGTGATCCTCCGGTGAGTCGGAATAAATGAGGATGTTGTCCAGGTAGACGATCACGAAGACGTCGCTCATGTCGTGGAAGATGTCGTTCATAAAGTATTGGAACGTGGCGGGGGAGTTAGTCATTCCGAAAGGCATCACAAGGTACTCAAACAGACCATACCGCGTGCGGAACGCAGTTTTCCACTCGTGTCCCGGGGCGATGCGGACGTTGTTGTAACCGGAGCGGAGGTCGATCTTCGTGTAAACCTTGGCACTGCGGAGTCGATCGACCAGATCGCCAATGAGCGGGAGCGGGTAGCGGTTCTTCTTGGTGATCTTATTGAGTCCCCGGTAGTCGACACAGAGTCGGAGCGAGCCGTCCTTCTTCTTGGCGAATAGAACTGGGGCTCCGGCGGTGGAGGCGGAGGGTCGGATGAATCCCTTACCGAGCATTTCGTCGAGGTAGTCCTTGAGGGCCCGGAGTTCGACCTCCGACATGTTGTAGACCTTACCAAAAGGGGGGGTGGCTCCTTCCTCGAGGTCGATGGTGTGATCATAGGGGCGGTGAGGGGGGATCTCCTTGGCGTCTCCAAAGGGGGGGTGGCTCCTTCCTCGAGGTCGATGGTGTGATCATAGGGGCGGTGAGGGGGGATCTCCTTGGCGTCTCCTTCGGAGAATACGTCAGCGAACTCGTGATACTCCGGGGGAACTACTTCTCGGAGGATTTGCTCCTCGGTTTTCTTTTCTGGGGGAATAGTGTCCCCTCATAGATGTTCTTCCGGGAGAGAAGGCGAGGTGTGCAGCTGAAACGTGGGAGTTCCATCCCTCATGAGGCGGGCGAAGGGGGTGGCCCCAATGATTCTAATGTCGAGTGCGCTCGGGTCGATCGGGGTTGCGGAAGCGTCAGCCAGAGCGGGTGTGACATGTGTCTGAGACCAGCAGGGGTAGTTCGGCCCTTTGTACTTGTTCCGAGGAATGTTTGGGGGTCGATCGGGGGCCTTGCGGTCTCGGACGGGCATGGGGGGCACGTCAGTCGTCCCGGGGATGTCGGGCGTCGGGTCGTTCCCTAGGGCCCGGAGGTGCACGGCGGTTGAGGGGTGGTCTTTGGGTCCTGGGAAGGTCATGGTGAGCGTCCTCCAATCGATGTCGGGGTTCGTGTCGCGCAGCCAGGGTAGTCCCAGCACCATCGGGGTCGATTTGTGAAGTCGCGTGACCAGGAAGTCGGAGGTGAACTTGTAGTCGTTGTCCAGAGTCACGCGTCCCGAGTGAGACCTCTGGATGGGGCCGGAGGAGGAGAGGGTGCCGTTGAGGTGTTGCAGGCGGAGGGGCTGGTCGAGGGAGTCGTGGGGGAGGTCGAGAGCGTCGCTGATGAAAACTCTGGTGGCTCCGCTGTCGATGAGGGCTGATACTGGTCCTGGGGCGCCGTCCAACCTGGCATTGATGACGAAGGATTGGGACGAACAAGACTGGAGTCCGGGGGGTGGTGGGGGCCCGTCCTTTGGGGTAAGGTCCGGGGAGGGGAAGATGTCAAAAGGGAGTTGCTGGTCGTCGGGCATCGGGTCCCGAGTCAGGCGAAGGGTAAGATGTCGCCAATCGATGCGGGGATTGGTGTCTCAGAGCCACGGAAGCCCTAGGACCAGGGGTGCGGAAGGGTGGAGTTTGGTTATCAACATCTGGAGGGTGTGAGTCTGTCCGTTGGCGAAGGTAACGGGCATATGCACAAAATGAGTGATGTCCCCCGCCGTAGAGGCGTCTCCGTCGAAGAGGCAGAGCCGTACCGGGACCAGGAGTCGCTGAGCGGGTTCCGGGGCGAGGGTGGACCATGCTTCGTCGATGAAGTTGTTGGTGGCGCCACTGTCAACAAGAGTGTTGAGGGAGGTTCCGGAGGGGGTGAGGCGGGTTTTGAGGAGGAGAGAGTGCGAGGAGTGGGAGGGTAGGTAGGCCGTGAGGGTGTCCTGTATGAGTGTCGTAGAGCAAAGATGTGAGACCGGGGCGGAGAAGACGTCGGGGTCGATTCCGCGATTTAGGGCGTCTTCCGGGTCTAAATCGCCGGGTCGTTTTCCGAATACTCATAGGTGGCGTCCTCCCCTTTGAAGGTCCAGGTGGCACGTCCCATGACCTGTCGTTTGGGGCACTCGGAGATGAAATGGTCTTTCTCACCACAGAGTATGCAGACACCCTCCCTTCTTCGTCGTTCCTGCACATCCGTCGGGACTTCGATCCAGGGTCGTCCCTTCTTTTGAAGCTGGTTGGCCTGGAGGGCCTCGTCGTCCCGTTCGTCGTCGAAGTCGAAGTCTTTGGGGTCTTCCGGGGGTTCCTCGGGACTTGGCACGTCGCCCGGGTCGTGGGCGGCCACGGCGGCGTTAAGCTGGGCCTGGGGGCGGATGCCGCTGCCGGGGTTAGCATTGGGCGGGCCACGACTCACCGGGGGTCGACCACCCGGGAACGCGGGGGGACCGGGGTTTTGACTTTGGGGGTTGGGGTTTTTGCCGGAGGGCCAAGAGGGTCCTCCTCTAGGGTTCCAGGAGGGTCGGGAATTCGAATACTCACTGCGGTCTTTCCAGTAGCGTTGGTCAATCTGCATGACGAGGGCCTTGTATCCGTCGTAGGAGGGTTGTTTCAGGGTGAGTCAGAGGACGTCCTTGATGCGTTGTGGCAGGGCGCGGCGGAGGGCATACTGGAGGGCGCTGTAGTTCCAACCTGTTTCATAAGCTTCCTTCTCAAAACATACGATAAAGGTGGTGAAACGTTCTTCGGAGCGCATCCGGAGGTTGAAGAGGTTGTCCTCGGCCTCGGCCACGGTGTCGTAGATTCCGAACTTCCCGGAGAACTCGTCGACGAAGGCCTGCCAGCGAGCAAGTGCCGGGTTGTTGGGGTCAAACTGGATGAGGGCCGTGTAGTGATCGAAGGCGATCTCCTGGAGGTACGATGCAGCAAAGGCCACCCGGGAGCTGTCAACCTGAAATGTGAGCGGCTTTGCCTGGAATGTATTGAGACACTGAGTGAGGAAGGTACGCCATTTTGGGAGCTGTCAACCTGAAATGTGAGCGGCTTTGCCTGGAATGTATTGAGACACTGAGTGAGGAAGGTACGCCATTTTCAGGGGTCCCGGCCCGTGAAAGCGTCGGGCTTTTGAATGTCCAGTCGTCCTTCGCGGGCGAGGGCGTCGCGAGCGTCGTCCGGTCCGGCAGCGTTGCGGGGAGGGGGGCCAGCATTGTAATAGTAGTAGTAGTGATTACCCCCCCCTCCTTGAGGAGGAAAAGCACCAAGGGCGGGACCCCACCCGCCTGGAGGGCCTCCTCCGGGTGGCTCACCTGGGGGTCCACGCCCGGGGGGTCCGTTATCCCAGGGGGGTTCGTTCCTGCTGGAGGGAGGCCCAGGTCTCCACGCGGGGGGTGGCGGAGGTGGGGGTCCTGGAGGTCGTCCTCGAGGTTCGGCTGGGGGTGGCGGAGGCGGTCGGGGAGGGTTCGGCGGTGTCGGGTCGGGCGGAGGGGGGTCGGGTGCCGGGTTGCGCGGGGGACGTTCAACCCGGGAGGGTCATGCTTGCATCGGGGGTCGTGGGGGGTTTCGTAGGTCGAAGTGGGGTGGCGGATCGTGGCGGAAGTTGCATTCTGAAGGGGCCAGGGCTGACGCAGGGGGCGGTACCGGAACAGGCGCAGGCGCAGGACGTGGTTTGTTGTTGCCACGCATGAGCTCGTCGATGTAGCACAGCATGTCGTCCGTGCTAGGGGTGTCCACGCGGGGTCTACCGGGGTTCGCTGGGGCCGGGGGTCGGGCGTTGTCCCTTCGCGGGAGTGGTTCCAGGGGTCTCTGGGGCTGTCCCCAGGTCTCGAAGGTACTAGGAACAGAGTTAGCCCTGCGGCGAGTTGACAAGCCTACCGTGCGGGCAGCGGGTGTCCCCAGGTCTCGAAGGTACTAGGAACAGAGTTAGCCCTGCGGCGAGTTGACAAGCCTACCGTGCGGGCAGCGGGTTGATTGAAGAGGCCTCCAGTCGGGTTGAGGGACCGCAGTATGGCTGAGGCATTTTGTCGCTCTTCCTGTTGTTGTTGTTCCGGAGTGGGGTCCGCAGGGGCTGTCGGGGCTGCCGGGGCCGGCTCCAGGGGTTCCCGTCGAACGTGAATCGAGCGACCTGGGTCCGCGGGGTCGTTGAGGGGTCGAGGGGAGGGGGGACACGTAGACTTCGTCGAGTAGCTGCTGCAATTCTTCTCGGAGGATCGTATTGCGCCTATACTTTACCATAGTTTGCTCCGGGAGTTTCCCTCTCATGAGGCGCTCCCCGAATTCGACCAAGCAATGGGCCCAGTCCTCCGGTGTGCCTGTGAAGTCGTCGTGTCCGAATTCCATGAGCAGCACCCTTGCCCGTTGCGCAAAGTCCTCTGGCGAGATCCTGAGTGAGCGGAGTACTTCGTCCCATTGCCGTTCATACTCCTCAAGGCGTTGTCATCCCATTGGTGAGGGAGGGGTTCGAGCGGGTGGGGCGGCGGCCAGGTAGTGACGAGGGGGGTAGTCAGGGTAGGGGGGTCCTTGGGGTTCTCGGGGTTGGGGAACGGGGCGCTGGTAGCCGTAGTAGGGGGGGGCGCAAAGGGGCCCTCGCTGGGAGGTACCGGGCGAGGTCCACTGAGGACTGGTGGTGTCTCTGGTAGACCCCCAGGGATGCTCCGGTACGAGAGGACCTCCACGGGTCATGCCATGGCTAAGTTGGGCGGAGGGGCCCAGCTGGCAGAGGGCCCCAGATCATAGAGGGATGGGTCGGAGGCCCAGTGGCGATGGAGGTACTGAGGTTCGTACGGGAGGGGTGGGTAGACGGGGCGGGGGGTTTGTGCAGAGTAGTGATCGGGGACCGGACGTCCGTAGGGGTCGGTCTGATAGCCCGTGGGGTAGTAAGTATGAGTATACGTAGCCATCAAGAACGGTGTAAGGAGGGAGTCTTGATATTATGTCAGGTTCCACTGAGTCGGGGGCTTTCCGGAAAAGCAATCGCCCTTACAATGCGGACTTGATCCACGGATACTTGGGTGTCTGGAACTCCGGGGCGAGGACTCCGGGGTTCAAGACGTGGACAGGGAAATCCCAGGAGAGGGGACTTAGTCCAGGGGCTCTGGGTGGTGGGTAACTGGGGAGTTTGGGTGGGGGTCGAGTCGTGAACCGGAGGTTCTAAGACGAGACCAAGTTAGTAAGTTAAAGTCGCGAAGTGCGTACCAGTCTTAGAGCACGCGAATATCCAAGCGTGCCAGTCAAGCGTGCCAGTCAATGCGTACCAATCAAATAGGGGGCACGCAACAATCCAAGTAAAGCAAAGTAACAGTGTATGTAATATCAAGACTGGCGAATACAACAGGGAACTATGCTATAAGTACTACGGGGCCGGGTCTCGGGGTTCCGGGATGTCTGGGATGGGTTCTGGGGGTTATTGAGTAGCAGCAGGGGCTGCATACCGGGATCACGTGTGTGGGGCACGCAATCAATTGGCGCGGATGGAGCCGTGATGCGTGATGCGCGATGGCCGGAACGAGTTGCGTGATCCGATCGTTGATCGGGGCTGGTGGTGGCTGATGGCGGTCCTTGATGCGCGTGATGGCGGTGTCGGCAGTCGTGATGGCGGGGCGTGTCCTGTGGGGTCGGAGGGAGGGTCCCGGTCCTTGATGCGCGTGATGGCGGTGTCGGCAGTCGTGATGGCGGGGCGTGTCCTGTGGGGTCGGAGGGAGGGTCCCGGAGGGTGTTCTGGGGGTGTCCCGGGGTGGGCCCGGAGGGGAGGGGTCGTGACAGTTTTCTCCTCTGCATTGTCCATTTATTATCATTAACTCCATCACTCTTCCTTTGTGCCTGTCCTCACTAATCACACCATTGTTATGTCTACATATAAATACAGCCAAGTGCAGTAGACACCCTCAGTCAATTATAACATTGAACTGAGGGTGAGTAGATTCTACACATATGACTAAACTTACACACTAACTTGACTGCCATAGAAACTTACTATTGTATCAGGTTAAGGATTCTAACAAGCAGTGGTTGGCAGAAGTTCTGATGAGGAACAGTAGGTGGACAAGGCCTCTTGTAAAAGGGCAATCTGCTTGATGGGGCCCTCTTGCTGGGCACAAGTTTTTAGGACTTTGAAACAAAGGTTCACGCTTTTGTCTGTAACTAGGTCTCAATGCTCAGTGTCTTTCAATGCAGTCTTCAAAAATATGATTGCAAATCAATCATTCATAGACCAGTTTGCATTAGTGTGAGGCTTGATGGAAGTGACAGGGCATGGGATGATGGAGGCAAAGACATGCTATTAAGGATCAGGGCATCCTTTAGTTTCTTGGTCCACTGGATAAAGTTCTCTTCAGCCCTACTGAACTTGGTGCTGTCCCAGCTGTAGTGGATGATGTGCTCTAGCATGGATGGGTTCATAAAGTTGCTAGACAGAATAGCAGAAGGTAAAGTTGGTGACATGGCTGATGCAATAGACTTAGCCAAAGGATAAGAGCTCTAGAGAGATAGAATACACAACATGGTGTGTGAAGAGACAAGACTCGGAGGTCCAAAGATCAGATTTGTGATACTGTTCAGAGAGGAATCATGCAATCAAAAGCCCATAACCTGTTAGAGTTCAGTATCACAAATATCTATACAATACAATTTCAGTTGTGATACTGTAGTGTTATGGTCAGTTAATTGTAGCTAAAGTAAAGTAAATGTTTTGTTCACCCTCAGTCTTGTATGTTGGAATCACCGGCAACCTCACATGCATCAGGGTGGCCAACAATGGCCAGCGTATGATCTTTTTCTTTCATTCCTTGCTTTGACAATATAGAGTATCACACAATCACACCATTGTCCATAGATACATATATATACTATGTACATAGAACAACATCCTCAGTCATTTATACACGACTGAGAGTGAGTAACTCAAACACTACAGATATTACTTACACTTACATTGTACTACAGATTAGATCACTTACTGCTATCTGTATAGGTACGATCATGCAATATAGTCATTTATACATGACTGAGGATTAAATCACTTACTGCTATCTGTATAGGTTCTAACATTGTATAAATGACTGAGGATGTTGTTTCTATCTTGTCTGTATATCTGTATATTTGTACCATTGTTCGAGTGTGATGGGTGGTGGCCAAGTGTGAAATAAAGGTGGTGCCTGGGCCCATCACAAGGTGAAGAGTAGTGCCTGGCCCAGCATAATGTTTGTTGTGGTAACATCATCCTATCTTCCCAGTCTAACATACTGTATACTTAGACTGACTTATGCATTTGATCTTAGGTACAGTATAATGATAGTCAATTATAATGAGACTGAAGACTGACTTATACATCTGATCATAGATCCAATACGGCTTGATTTCTAGCAATATATCAGGTACATAGGCTATAAGTTCTGATATGTCAATTTATGTAGATAATGTATCATGAACTGTTAAAACCCTGTAATATTAGTAAACTACGCAATAATGGATTATGCAAGTCAAGGAAAGACTAGACCTTACAATCTGGTAGACTTGACCAAGTGTCAATCGCATTAAGCCTACTACACTGCACTATCTCGCAGCGCTACAGCTGCAGGGACGCTCATTATTCAAGGATTTGATGTGAACAAAATACAAGGCAAAGCGAGTGGGGCATTGCACAGGGCATTTTGTGATTTGGAACTGCTCGATGAAATAACCAAAGTCAGATATATGAACCAGCTTCCTAAAGGTTTTGTTGATTCACCTAGACGAGCCAATCTAATCTATTCATTTAGACAATGCAAACAAAAAGGTTACATGCCCCCTAACCTTCATACGGCCTTACAGTGGAGTGACAAGGACCCTTACAATGACGCATCATTCCCGGATATCAAATGGCAGTTTGCTAATGAAGATAAACCTATTAAGCTACCGCAGTCCCCTAAAAGCAGATTTATTCCAGCTAAAGAAACTCGCATACTCAACCAATACCCAGCAAAACAAACCAAAACCATGACGATGGTTTGCCCAATTTGAAAATTTTGAAACATATTATAAGCGGTGAACAGGAATTAAATGTGGACAGATGTGGAGGACTGGTTGGAACTAAGTGAAATGCCAACAGTTGCACATACAACGCAGTGATAACTATATTGTACAATATGTGGCAAGAAGACATGTCACTATGGTCGATGAATTTCTGATCATTTGGGACATCAATTATGCGAAGCATAGAGAGCAGATTCTTATCAATGCACAAAAGTAAAATCACACTAGAAGATGCAAGAGAGGATTTGAGAAATTGTATGAACAATCGCAATCCGAGAAATTTTTTATATAGTGAACTAATGAGTGTTCATGCTGTGATTGAAGAGTTGCTTACATACAGGCAAAATGTATACATGTCATACATGCACTGTCCATGTGGTCATGCAGTTAACAGAAGAGCTGTTACATTGAATTCGTGTCAGATTGCCATACTAGATAATTCACAACCATCAATACAACATTTTCTAAGAAGCATGGAGTTTCTTACCGAATCTCGGTGCAGAATGTGCACATCTGAATTAGTTAGAATAATGAGAACAGTATACACAGCAACAATATTGTCTTTTGATGTGGCGTCAATTGACATAGCAATTAATAGATACATCGATGTGCTAGTTTATGGGTCGGGAGACAGATGATATATCCTAAAAGATATCATATATTTTGCAAACAATCATTTTACTTGTCGGTACGTGGATTCGTCCTTGAGGGTGTGGTTCCATGACGGTTTAATTACTAGTAGAAGATTGATTGTTGAAGAAGGCAGTCTAGATACGTTGGATATACGAGTATGTAGAGGTAGTAAAGCAACAATAGTGTTATACATTAGAGTGGTGTGATTGTATATTACTGATGGGGAGTTGTTTAGTTTGAATCAAGTCTGTGTATTTAAGGCTATAGGTCATATTGTTCAAACTTGTATATTACTGATGGGGAGTTGTTTAGTTTGAATCAAGTCTGTGTATTTAAGGCTATAGGTCATATTGTTCAAACGATCCCTTGCAAAATCAGGATAGTTCACGTGAATTTGGACGATGCAAGGTCATATAATATTAAAAAATTATTGGTGGTCGTATATCTGAATGCTGACATAATATGTTAAATGCACCCATAATGAATATTCGTTTATTTTTATCTATGCTGTATTTTCATTAACTATAGCTATCTAAGAATTAAGTAGTCCATAAAGACACTCCTCAGTATACTTATCGAGCGAACAAAGGTGCATGTTATATAAGTATTTGGTGGAACAACCAGTTTACTTAAGTATTTTAGTTATTTATTTATTTATTTTATTTTATTGTTGTTTAACTGGTAAAAGGCTGGTTGGTCGTGCATCCAAATGCTGATATAATATGTATTCGCATGTATTAAAATTGGTTTATTATTTAAGTAATTTATAAATTAATAAACAGCAAACAATAGTAAAATAATTAAATAATTAAATAATTAAATATAAGTGAATCAATCGTCCCATCGAACGCTTATGTATTATATGATTACGTGTAAAATTCAGGTAATGTAGAATGTTCACGTGGAATTGGACATGTGGAATGGTGGAAGGACCATGACATGGTATCATGTGCCCAGACCAATAATTAATAATAATAAGTGAACAGGCCGTCCAACTGAACGCTTACACAACATTTATTATTTATTTTTATTTATTTATTTATTTTATTGTTATTTTAAATAGTCCTTGTTTTAAATACGATGGAGATACATGTATGTTGATAGATGAATACAATGCGTATTTACTACAATAAAATGTAAACATACAATGATTTGATACTACAATAACATATGCGAATTATCTGTGAAATTGATAAGGCTCAGTACGTGTTAAAATTAAACTCACTTACATAGAAAATACAGATCGAATACATACGTTACGCTCATGTGAGCTCTGTAATGTGCCTGCACTAATAAAATTAGACAATGAAATACCGGAAGACAAAATACTTACAATTTCTCTCAAAGCAGTGTTGAGAATGTGATGACGAGTTACGCTAGCCAGAACAATGTGCATTACTGTTATGCTCTGAGCCGTCCAGCTGTACGATTCACCGAAATATGAATAAGTGTATGCTTCGTCTAATTGTGGCTCTTTGTCGCTTGGATATAGGTGAAAAGCTGCAACGAGACGACATTCTTGGTCGAATCTCTTCAACGTGAGATGTCGTGCGTTATGGTCTCTATGAGCATAAAAGCTGTCAGTAATATATAAATTTGACATTAGAAAACTGCCTATACACGCTAAAATGCTCATAAAAACTCACTAGAACACTAGATCGGTAACGTTCGCCCACATCAATATATCGAAGTACCGACTGGATACTGTAGACAAAGCAATGTCTGCTATTTCTCTCATCCGTCTGCCACTCGATAATGTGGCGGAAGTGTGGGGGCGCCAACACTGGATATTGGCGATGGAAAGTGCGGACATGATGTTATGTGAGTAGAACAACAAATGTAAACATATATGAAGATATATTGAGAAGACACATCGACAGCATACATTCGTCGTGTAAATGAGTGAGTTCACACTAACTATATGTTTTAACGATAATTCAACTATTGGTCTGTTTATCACTTTTGTGTATTGTAGGTCATCCCATTGGTATATGAGTAACGTGTCATATTTTCCATAGATGTTCGTGCATAAACGTTTCATTTTAACTCACGTGAATCTATAGATCGAGCAGATGGACGTGCTTTCTGTACTATATTACTTGATATAATTTTACCCATCGGAGTGTTCTAGCCATGAGTGAGTAATAAATAACAATTCGATATACAGTGATGGTATTTGCTTCCATCAGGTGTCCGTTGAGCAAGTCTACGGCAACATAGAATGCGAGTACAAGTACAACCAAGCGGTGGTGATAATGCATTTTCCAGAGCATCTAATAGCATTTTGCAAGAAAAAACTAGATGTATCATAGCAGGTATAAGAAACCACCAAAAGAAAACAACAGACTGAAAAGCATAGAAAGGTGGAGAGCACCTCAGAGAAAGAAGAGTTCAAGGATTATGTACATAGTTTAATATATAAGAAACAAAATAATAATACATAACATCAAATATACACATATAACAAGTCGTTTTAAATTACCGTAAATTTGTACCTTTTTATCTTTCTTTTTTTTTAAAAAAAAAGAAAAGAATAAAAATTTGTTTTTCCTGCTTTTAAAAGTAGAAACCGGTTTTTCTTGTTGGATAGCATTGTACAAAGTGGCATGACAACAAGTAAATGTATAAATGTGTGCTCATTACGTACTCTCTGAACAATCATTCAACCAAACAGTTACATAATACAGAGTCACATTTATGAATTCGTTATTCAATTTTATTATTTAGTCTTTTTATAATTCAACAATTATTAAAAATCATGACACAATAAATAAATAATTGTAATCAAACCAATTGTCCCACCAAACAATTACATAATATACACAAAAACAGATAACGTGGACTGTCGCAAAATTGGTCATGTGAACCTACAGTGGACATCATGTGTCCAAACTTGTGCTTACTGAATAAATAACCTGACGACTTATTACACGTGAGTCTATACATCATCATTTGGTTGGCTGATTGATAGGAAAGTACACGGTAAACCTATAGATTTATCTGGTGGTATGCCATCTCCTAAAGATCTAGACAACAGATTATTAACGGTACAAATATGTAGTATACATTATGTGATGCATGTATATTTGACATTATGTATGAATATTGTGTTGTTTGTCACATAATGAATGTACATAATCCTATCACTTTATTCCGCTCTCTTTATGTTCTTACCATTTTTTCTATGCCTTTCATATGTTGCTCCTCCTGTTGTCTGTTTACTTTCTGTGGGTTTCTTATACCGGACGTCTTGCGCCTAGCTTCCTAATAGGAGATGTTATTGTACATTCTGGAAAATGTGTTATCTTGCTTGAATGGACTGGCTGACATCCTATGATGTCATATACTTTCTCAATGGACAGCTGCCAGAGGCAAACACCGTCTCTGTAGATCTACTTGTTACTTATTGTTCCATCCAGATCGGAATAATACGGTGGGTAAAAGGAAAAAATATATATATAATAATAAAAATAAAATAACCCCCCCTCCCCCCCTCAATCAATACAGTGTGAGGAGATATTCAATCTGTCCAACTTTTGGATTTACGCTGGTTGAAACGAAATTATTTTGTGTGAGCCTCTATGAAAAACGCCTTGTGTTACTCAAACAACGATGCGACAAACTACGATACACTATATGATAAGACAGCCAAGTTATTGAGTTATCAATAAAGTACGTCTTTAATGGTAAATCTCTTGCTCACACGACATCTGCACTATGTAGATCCAAGTTATTGAGTTATCAATAAAGTACGTCTTTAATGGTAAATCTCTTGCTCACACGACATCTGCACTATGTAGATGTTTCCTGTCGTTATTCCTCTGCATACGTGTGCACTTATTATTCTAAACACATAATTCAATGACCGCACTACCATTCGATAGTATTTGGTGCTGGGGCCCATGCATGTCCACCATATCGTTGCATGGCAGTCAGATGAGGGAAATGGCAGATATTGGATTGGCTACAGTTACCGAGCAGTACTTCAACATCCTGACACGTGCTAGCGTAGTTGATCTAGTGTTCTGGTGAGTTTTCATGTATGCTTTAGCGTGTAAAGGCAATTTTATGATGACAAACTTTTATATTTATACCAATTCTTATACTCATAGAGACCGGAACGCTAGACATCTCACAATAAAGGGATTTGATTGGAATAAACGACTAGTCGCTGCTTTTCACGTACATCCAGGCGACGACAAGCAGCAATTAGACAAAGCGTTTACTTATTCAGTTTCGGGTGCTTCATACAGCTGGACGGCTCGCTGTATTACAGTCAATCACATCATTCCTATTCAATTGACTCAGCATCATATGTTCAACGACATGTCGAGAGATTGTGAGTCTTACGTCTAATATTGTATTCATTCATAGACTGATTATATTAGTGTGGGCACATTACAGACCTCACACAAGAGTGACATATCTAGTCTGGTCATATCATGTATGTAAGTCGGCTTCATACGTACCGTTTATCAAGCCTTACATATTGTCCAGGTAACTTGCATAATTTATCATAATTTAATATACTGTATTATATGTCGATGTACGAGAGATTAGTAAAAGTGTAAAAAGTAAGAATAAAATAAAATAAATAATTATAAATAACTTTTAAAACAAAAAAAAAAAAAACACCAAAAATAAGAATATTAAAAAAATGTATTAACAAATTGTCAAGTTTGCGACAAAGTAGATCTCGGACACGCCGTGCTAGCAACTAAGAATATTAAAAAAATGTATTAACAAATTGTCAAGTTTGCGACAAAGTAGATCTCGGACACGCCGTGCTAGCAACAGCCCATACAAGCAAGTAGATAATGTATCATGAACTGTTAAAACCCTGTAATTCATTTACTGCATGGATCTGATACAAGAGTAAGTAAATCCTCAGTTCAATCATCAATTGACTAAGATTCATTTGAACTACCTGATACAAAAGTAAATCTATGGTAGTTATGTTAGCGTGTTTCATCCATTTATGTATATGTAGCTTACTCTCAGTTCAATCGTCAATTGACTGAGGGTGTGTTATTCTACGTTTCGTACTTATAGAACTGTGTAACAATGGATGGCTTTGTGTCAGGAACGCATGGATTAGACAAAGCAGTGGTAAATGAACAATGGGCGCTTTGACATGACAGGAGAATGAGTGAACAGTGTCGCGCGAGGTTGGCAGTGTGATGAGGCCAGTCTGTGGCCATATCGGCATTGAATGCCAACATGAACCTATGCTAACAAGTCTAAAAGATGTATCACAATGCCCACATCTAGTAGGCCTTATGGTCCAACACTTGGCACATGGCTAGTTGTAGAAGTGTCATGCTCAGAAACGCAAGCATAGTGAAGCTCTGTTGTCCCTGGTTCCATGGAACAATCAAATGGCGGTAGATCCTTCTTTGAATTGCGAATATTTAGAGTCATTCTCGCAACCTAGGAGGATCAGGTCAAAAACAACCTTTTCAAAGCACATTAATAGCATACAGAAATGCATGCAACAACACTACACGGTCTGTGTTGGGGATTTTCGAGTCAACCACTGCACGTTTAAAGAAGATTAAATGACATACGCTATTAGAAGAGCGCCTTGAAACCCTTCTCCGAATCGAGCAAGGAAGAGATTGCTTAATAGCATGACTTGAAGAAGGTCATCCGAAGTCCGAATACCGAATGGGACTTATCATACCGAATATGATAGCGAAGTATACAATAGAATCTCGAGCAAGAATGGTCAATCTATGGTGGTATCGAGATGTTGTTACAAAGTTGCAAAAAGAAACAGACAGAGACGCAGCGCACGTTGGGCTCATACCATCAGCTCGTGAAATTTTATAAACAGTGAGGACGATGACAACAGCTGTTGATCCGATTTTCACCCAATTGAGTTCAATGGCTCTCGCTTTTAGGAGAATTCATTACTAACTCTCGAAGATAACGGGAGGTATCCTAGGAGCTTGGTAATCAGTACACCAATATGTAATGTGCACAAGATAAATCACCATGCAGCATAAAAATAGTCCGGGGCCATGAAGAGGCAACCAGTGAAAAGTTCACCTCCAGGACTTGCTAGACGTGTCAAATGATTGAGTCAAGGAGCAGAGAGACAGAATTACTTCAAAAGTCTTACACGAAGTACCATTCATGATCATCACAGAGAGGCTGATCCATGCCCCGAGCGTGCCTGAAATTCTTCATCAACCAGGTGAAAACATTGAATTAATCTCTTGGACACTCTCACATAATAGAAACGTAACAAGGAAGCACATCACTCCCTCGAAGGAACATTGAGATACGAGAAATCTTTTGTTCAGACGTCAAAAACAAAATACCTTGCCTCGTCCGTCTAGAAAATCGACTTATAAACAGGTGTAATTGACTAGTCTTCAGGCCTCTACTCACATATAACCGATACGCGAAGTATGAGTATCACATCAACTGTAGTAATTGACAGTACGGTTGGCCTGTTGAATTGCGTCAAAGATGAAAGTTAATCGGCTGGCAAGTCGAAAAATTACCATGAAGTCCATTTCCCAATAAAATCACAGCTAAATTATGATATGAGGATGGTTTTTTTCTCCAGATTTTCAACGTCAGTCGTGGCGTACATCTGTGTCATTCATGTTAAAACGGGTTGAAAGGAGCAGGGAAGATCACGCGCACGTTTTCTCCCAAATGTATCGAGGGTGCTGGAGCATAGGTCAACTTTAACTTTGCTCAATTAGCATGAAGACGATACTTACTCAACCCATCAAATCTAGGCTCCGATCTTTAGTATTCTGCGAACCAAAGCACGAGAAAGAAGACCAACAGGAGCATAGGAGGAACAAGATATCGGTTGATCAGGAATGAGATCTTTGGAAATTGCCATGGAAGTCTGCGATCGTGGATTTATTTCCCGCACTCGTTGTTTCCAAAAAGTTTATCTTACGTCCAAATAGTTGAGACCTGTAGGAATTGTTACTAGTTTTAGGAGGAGAATGTACGTCCGGAGCATACCTCATCACTGAAGGTGATCATATGGTCATAGAGTAGAAGTGTCTATCAATGAATCCTGAGTACGCGAATTACGTTTGGCACACAGCCATGTTGACGTACCAAAAACGCAACTAACAGAAATTTAGTCATGCTGCTTACGCCACGGTGCCGTCGTAACAGCTCACCATTAGTGTACCGGACCGCTGCATAGTCATTGACATTGGTCAAGATCGCTTCAATCGTTTGTGCATCCATTGTCGTCAAACTAGAGGTCGGGCTAGGCGAAATGTTTTGGTTTGTCCAGCAAAGAAAGAAAGGAGGAAGCTAGAAGAGTCAGAGGAGAAGAAACTAGAAGAGGCAGAGAATATAAGGAGTCTGGTTGAGACATATCCCGATGCCACGGGAGTTTTTATACGACTCGGAGTGAGAATAAGTAATATTATATTTGCCTGGATCTACAAACCCTATTCTAATATGGTTTAGACTGGTTCTGCATAGGATAGGAACATTCCGCACGGATTTTTCGGTGACATCAATTCGTTTGATAGATGGAAATATATCGTCCCGCGCGGGTCGAGACGTGAGGTGCTGTTTCAATAGGATTTCGGAACTGGATGACATCGCGACTACATGAGTATCATGGCTTGAAGCATTCATTCAGGTTACTCTATAATCGTGTCCTTATGTGCAGAGTCATCAGATCTCACGGCCACAGTAATGAGTTTTATTTGAGTAATGCCTCAGCCATCACAATCATGACACGCCGCCTGTCCAGAATTCGCAGAACATCTTGATTCTGCTTGATCTTAACCCATCCCATCTTGATAGCAGATGGATGCCTTACTCTCGTGAGGCAACACTAATACAGCTTTGGAAACGATGAGATGATATAGATATGTGTTTCTGTTCTTCTTTTATTTTCGCAAGGAAAATAGTGCCGGCATTCACGTATCGATATGAGAGCAAAGAGATATACGGCATCCCCTGACTCCACCTTAGATCTACAGCCTTGCATCTCGACATCTTGATTGACCCATTCTGATACCCGTGGCTTCAACGATCATCACGAACCTTGAGAACAATGAGGCAAAATTGGGGACTTGCATCTGCTGAATGTGTGAAGGTCACTTCCTACTTGGTTGTGGGAAGTAAGTGATTCAACCTGGTATCTCCGAGGTGGTCCAAATTCCTTATATGCCTTCTGTTCGAACAGAAAGATTGATATTGTTCTGAAAATATTCGTAGGGGTAAAGTTCCTAAGCTTTAACTCTCTCCCACATGCAAAGCTTAAGGCCCTGAAGGGTTGTAAATCGGATTTTGCCGGATCCATCGTGATTGATTATGCTGTTTGCTTCTCCCATGACGGCTGCTGTCGACCAAGGATGGGATAAAAATATCAATAAACGACACAGTCTTCTCCTTGACGTCCTATGGAAGCAAAAGTTCTTTTGGTCACAGGTGCAACGGGAAAGCAAGGGAAAGCGCTAATATCTGCTATCCAGGCCGACACAAAGCCAAGTCCGTTCCATATCTTAGCATTGACCCGGAATGCGAAGTCTCCTGCGGCAAAACAACTGTCATCACGCGAGAACGTCCAGGTTGTAGAAGGAAACTTGGATGATGCTGACTCCATTCGAAAGATATTTGAAGATGCGAAGAAGAGGGGCGGGATCTGGGGTGTTTTCTGTGTCTTAGCTTTTCCAGGTCTTGGAGCAAATGCGGACGGGGAGGAAAAGCAAGGAAAAGTGAGTCTGCTTCCGCGTCTTTGAGCAAGTGTATATTGAAAAGGCTTAGAGTCTGGCAGACCTGGCTCTAGAATACGGCGTCTCATGCTTTATATACTCCTCTGCCGAACGCGGAGGTGAAAGCTATGACGATCATTCGACATTGGATCGGCTTGCGAAAGTCAGGATTGAACGGCATATTCGCGAACTCGGTAACAAAGGGTTGAGTTGGACGTGAGTCGCTTCACTTATTTTTTCATGACTTTGTCTTCACATCGAGCACAGGATTTTACGCCCTGGATTTTTTATGGAGAACTTTCAAGGAACTATTGGGTCCGTAACGGTGGGTGTCTTGAAGGCCGGCCTCAAGCCTGATACCGCTGTACAGCTTATCGTATGTTTCCAAATCACTGAAGCCAGGTTAATCGATTTGATTCTGATCATCATAGGCTGTGGATGATATCGGTTCCGTTGCTGCAGCCGTTTTCAAGGTAACATCATCGCTGGTGTCTTTCCCCTGATCTGATTGTGATGGCTTACAGACTCCTGAACGATATTCTTCAGAAGTGCTTCTCGTCGTTAGCGACATCTGTACTACAGCTCAGCTGCAGGATGCGTACAAGTCGGCCGTTGGCCGTGAGATACCATCGATCCCGGGTTTCTTAGCTCGTGCTCTCATAAAAATGAACGGCCACACACAAGGACTGTAGGTTTTTGAACCATTGCAACGAATTGGTCACTTCAATCTAGATATCATCCCAGAATTCAGGATATTGAGCGTGTGCATCTAACACGTATCGATCCCAACAATGAGGAAAACAGGATTCAGATGGCCACTGTGCGCGAGGTATATCCGGAAATGACAAGCTTTGCAACTTGGGCGGCACAGCGGCATGGAGCAATAACGAAGAGGGAGAAGGGATGGAATCAGGTTACCTTGGGACGCCTTCTTACTGGTCGGCAGTGACTGGCTCAGCGTAATGTTAATTTTGGATTAATAATGTTATTTTGTTGAAGCGTGGGAAACGGACAGAGGCCGAGTGTGCCCGACTAAAATCTGTAAAACCGTCATCACCACCATGTTTGCCCGCCAGATTCTCGCCCGCGCCTCGCAGGCCGCTGCGCCCAGTGGCGCACGCAACATGGCCACACTTCGCGAGATTGAGCTCCGTCTCAAGTCTGTGCGCAACATCCAGAAAATTACTCAAGTACGGCCGTATTAGGACAAAGTCGCGTACACGGGTCTGACTGACGTTCTTGCAGTCCATGAAGGTCGTCGCGTCTACAAAACTTGCAAAAGCACAGCGCGCAATGCAGGCTGGCAAGCAATACGGCATTGCTAATGCTGGTGAGTAGTGGTTAAACTATTTATGGTCCTCCGAATTGATCATTCTTCAGAGGTCTTCGCTCACTCACCATCTGACGCCCCCGCAACCAACAGGCTTTTCATCGTCATTTCCTCTGACAAGGGTCTTTGCGGTGGTATACATTCTGCTGTCTCCAAGGCCACTCGTAGGGCTCTTTCCAACGACGAGGACTCGCCCCTTCCCGGTCAGCAAGTCGACCCCGAAAGCCCCGTCATGATCATCGGTGACAAGTCCAAGGGCCAGCTCATGCGCCCTGTTGGCCAGAATATTCGTCTCACGTTCAACCAAATTGGCAGGGACATTCCGACTTTTGCTGATGCGGCGGGTGTTGCGGATCTCATTGTGAAGAGTGGTGTCAAATACGACTCTGTTGTGCTGATCTACAACAAGTTCGTTTCGGCGATCTCATACGAGCCGGCTGCGATGGAGATTAAGGGCGAGCTGGCACTCAAGGAGAGCAGTGCGTGTTCTTCCTCGTCTCACCCTCCTACCTTTTACTCACGAGCGAATCTACTCAGACGCGTTCAAGACCTATGAAAACGAGGATGACGCCACCAAGGACCTTGCCGAGTTCTCTCTTGCCAACGCCATCTTTGCTGCCCTCACGGAGAGCCACGCCTGCGAGCAAAGCTCTCGGTACGTCCTCCCTCCTGTCTTCTTCGTGACACTCCCTCGGTTTGACTTTGCGTTCTGCATCTTCTTATTTTCTTACTTTTTTGAGCTCTCTCTCGATTTCTTTGCAATATTTAACTTCTTTTTCTCTCCATTTCTTTATCTCCCCCTCGTTTCATTCTATGTACCTCCATTGTTGAAAAGTTTCTCTTCCCTATATTATCTTGCCTCGTTTCCGTTTCCAAAGCCAAACCTTCACTGACGCATGCTCTCATCTAGCCGCAATGCCATGGACAACGCATCTAAGAACGCCGGAGAGATGATCGGAGCCCTCACAATGCAGTACAATCGTGGTCGCCAGGCCGCTATCACTAACGAACTTGTGGATATTATCACTGGTGCGTCGTTACTCTTTTCTACTATTCTGAGTGGTTCAGTTGATGTTTTTCTTCTAAAGGTGCAAGTGCGCTGTAGAGCGGCAGGGAAATGTATGATACAAAAGTTTAATAGATATTTGGTGTCTTCACTCCCTATGACATCGGTGTGAGCACGACACTGGGATCTTATTTCTTCTTCGCGGACACGCAACGAAACTTCACACCTCAGACTTAGGATCCGTTCTTCCCATAATGGAGTGAACGCAGAGCTCTATCGACCTGATTTGAAGGCATGCGCAATATAGGTTGTGTTCCTTGAGGCCATGGAAAGCAATATGAACCTCGTGTGGGTGTCTTGCCAGGATTTCGTAGTTTTACAACCCTTATCTGTCAACAATCGATATCCAATGCGGAACAACAAATTATCACTGACACTTGACTTCGCAAGTTCTCGGGCGCTAGTCTGCAACGCTTTAGGCAGTATCCAGGATTATACCTTCTAGAAAATCATCTGTCTGCCACCTCATTTCTCCTTCGAGTCGTTGGCGGGTACCTTGCGGTGGACGGACATAAAGAAAGAGTGCCTTTGAGTGCCTCAACGCCATCAGCATATTGACAGATAATCTAGACATGAAGTTGCTCCATCAGGCCATTCACTCAGGTCTCTAGGCCGGTCATCGAATTCTAACTTATGAGGCATCTCACTTGTTCTCAAGTCCTATATCATTTGTCTTTTTCTGATAAATCAGTAGTAATTCTTCTGTTGCGATCCCCTGCCTTCGGTACGCGCACACGTGCACAACACTCGCGTGATCCAATCAGACGCGTGGACAAACTCGAGGAGAGCAGACGGATATCGAAATTCTCATACTATCTGTCGACTTCGAAATAGATATGGTCCTGAAGTTTGCCGCAAACCCAAATGCTGTTCCCCTCTGACAGAAGCGGCCATTTTTGAAGCTGTTTCATCTAGAACGTGCCAATACGGCCATCTGTCATGAAATTGGCTTGCTACATCAATGAGCTCTCATGAACAGCTCAAGCTACGCGTACTCGGCAGATAAAACTAGTTCAACCCTTTCTCCGAGAAACCCAGGGTAGGGTTCCTTTGAGGAGCCTAGCAGCTTTCTGGGTTTGTATCTGTTATGTTGAGCTGTCGGGACAAACAACGCTGTCGTTCGTCGAAGTGCTTATATCCCTCATAGTCACCGCGAAAGTCTCTTGTAGCTTATGAGTCAATCCTTCTACCCTTCCCTCTCCAGGCTCACTGGTTTCCCCAAGTTCTTACCCAGATATCCAGATCTATAAACAAATTTCACAGCTCAATATAAGCGAGAGGACCTGACCCTTTTTGGATTTTTTTTACACAAGGACCATTTCAGTTGCTTTCACTTACTATGGAGTACATTCAATCTCCCGGTTCTTGGATCTTTGCAACTCCAGCACCCACACCTCGCATGCTCAGAGCAAATCTTCCACATCCAAAAAATCCCTCATATCTGATTCCTTGAATGATAGTGGTTGCAAACTCGCTATGATGATGGATGGGTTAATATCGTGCTGCACGGACTATATTTGGTTTGTACTTTGACACTGTTGTATTTCAATGGCGTTTCTTGCACTTCCCCAAAGGGTATTCTACTGACATGAGAATTGGACAAGCCGAGGGACGCTAGATAGGGGCGCCAGATCGAGACCCTCTTACATACATGCATGATACTACATAATGTGACTGCCGGCAGGGCATAACGCCAACATTGCACCTGAACGGCTCTCGGCAGGGTTGAGCTACGTGTGCCGACGGTTAACGAAAAGTTTTGGGTGCCACGTGATTGAACCCACTTCGACCAGGACCCAGCCAAGCCCGAACACTAGTGCCACTGCTTAGTCGCATGTGATGATATACAGTTTCATCAATTAGTCTAACAAGCACTACACTTTACTTTAAGTGATTTCGGACTCCACTACACGCGTAGAACATGGTCATCTTGCCAATTGTTCATTCAAGTTGAAGTACAAGCCGAGTGCAAAGCGGTGTCAACCCGTCCAATTTTGCGCCACATACCATTGAAGGTCACAGCCCTTGGCATCCATTTTGTCTATAGAGCTTTGTTTGTACTCATACATATCCATCGAAAAACTCGACGAAAGCGATCTGAAAAACTTGTAATGGCATCTCAAGGTTCAACCAGTCAGGGGAAAATCTGTCGACGTCGTTTGCATTGCCGTGCTCATATCACGATTTTGTCTCATGCGTCTACACGGACCTCAACCCTGCCGAATAATTTTGGTATGTCATAATCATCACGGGTAACTTCAATCTTTTACTTCATTCCCCGTGATTCGGAGAGTTGTTTCCAAATGTGCACAACGTTATCATGCCGCAGCCGCCGGCCCGCATGGAATGACATATCAGGCCAACCAATATGGGATCGTTATCCCCTTCTGCCTTGACCACATGCACCATCAATGTAAGGTTGTTGGTCCATTGTTGCTGGCACAGGATCTTATTGCAATAGATGACCCCCTATAAACGTCAAATGAGATTTGCACATGCCTCGCCTGGCAGAAGTTAAATATTTTACTTGGATCTTTGTTTCCCAGGCCCTCACACTGGACCTGAAACTTAAACTCCTCTGTATCGCGCAATAGCAAGCGCTCCTACAGTGAAGGTGTGTAGTTATCTATGCTCTGTTGCTCTGTCAATCGTATGCAGCTCGAGGTTTCTAATGTCCATATACTTGCAAGTAGACCTTCCGTCCAGAAGCTCTCAGACTCGATGTTTCCGCCGAGCGCACAGTCAAACTTCGATCTCGAGAATGATGATAAGAATACGGAGAAATGGCACTCCACTGCTTCCGCTGAAGCAGAAAATGGAAACCTTCAGGAGGTGGAATCAGTGAGGGTAGAGTATCCTGAAGGCGGTCTTCGCGCATGGTCGGTACTTTTGGGAGCGTGAGTCGTCAATGAGATTGTTTGTGCCCTTGGCACTCATGATTGCATCAGGTGGATCGCACAATTCTGTACATTTGGGTACGTGCGGTATCAGCGCTGTACAAAGTTATTTCGGTTTTCTTATCTGTTATTCGGGTGCTGGATTGTCAGGTATACGAATGCCTATGGGGTTTACAACGGTAAGGTTAAAATATTGCTACACTTGCGAGTCAATAGGGTCATACCGCCGGAATAGATTTCTACGTCCGGACATACCTGAGCCCAAAATATACTTCTTCGCAAATAAGGTATGTTGCCTTGAACGCGAAGCCACAGAGTCACTGATGTTTTTTTAGTTGGATAGGCAGCACACAGCTTTTGCTTGTTCTCTCCATTGGTTTGTTCACAGGCCGTGCGTTTGACACAGGTTACTTGTCCGTTAACTTGCTGTCTTTATTCCTTAAATCCTCGCTAAACATCTCCGTAGCTATCACCTTATGATCGGTGGATCCCTGTTACTTGTCTTCTGTATATTCATGGTTTCACTATCACAACAAGCGCAGTATTACCAGGTCAGTTTAAAGAAGACCTAGGTTTGGCGTAATGCTGCCGTTAACGTCATCTGCTTGTCAAGATATTCCTGGCACAAGGGTTAGGTGTGGGCATGGCCGTTGGGATAACGTACGTTCCTTGTGTCAGCATCCTGTCTCATTATTTCCACCGCCGCCGTGCCCTCGCAATGGGGATTGCCGTCTCGGTCCGTGTTTATCGCTCTGAATTCCGATTTCCCTGCCAAATCTCAAGAACGATTTTTTTCTGCAGGGGTCTGGCGTTGGTGGCGCAGTTCATTCTATCATGCTAAATCGCTTATTCTCTGGGAATGTCGGATTTCATAACGGTGTAAGAGCAAGCGCAGGAATGGTAGCAGGCCTCCTCGTAATCGCCATTTTACTGATGAAACCACGGTTACCCCCGACTTCACGGAAGCATGGTAGTACGTTGCGTGATCTCAGTGTCTTTCTCAGGGACCCGCCGTACGTCATCATGGTAACTGGGTAAGTGCCCGTGTCTTCCGCATGCACACCATTTTCAGCCCATTGAGTCATGCGCCAAATTAGAACGGTTCTGGTGTATGCAGGACTCTATTTCCCAATCTTTTTCCTTCAGCTAAACGCGATCAAAAATGGAATTACACCCAGCGTTGCGTTCTACACCGTGCGTCCTGATTTGTTGTACTTTATATCTTTTGCCCATGAAGTTTCTATCAGCTTCTGATTCTTAATGGAGCAAGCTCTATAGGCCGAATTTTGCCGAGTATTCTTGTTGCACACATAGGGGTATTCAACGTCGTGGTTCCTTGTGCCCTTGTCAGTGGCATACTCGCCTTCTGCACCGCCGCGCTGAGGGATATCGTCGGCACAATTGTTTTTGCAGTCTTGTATGGTTTCTTCTCCGGTGCATGTAAGTGATTCCAATGATCGTGTCACCATGTTAACCGGCGACTTAGATGTCAGTCTTCTTAGTCCAATGGTAGCATCTCTTGCTGGGAAGGATTCTGAGATTGGGGCGAGACTGGGTATCTGTTTCACATTTACCGGTGCGTTTGCCTGCGATAACTTCGTTGTTGCGATACTTCTATGTGCGCTCACACTTATGACTACATAGGCTTCGGTGGACTTTTTGGTTAGTTGTATCTTTACACTCCTTCGATTTACGCCGTTAATCGTGCTCGACACTTTCCAGGGACGCCGATCGCAGGGGCTCTGCTATCGAAGGACTTCATTTGGTGGCGGCCGAGCTTGTTTTCTGGACTCTGTATCATAGCAGGCAGTCTATGCTTTTCCTTGACGAGGATGTTAGTCGCCAGGAGAAGGCGTACTTCTTGGCTGTAACATGAAAATCGGCACATGGAAACACCGCTAGGAGCTACAAAAATCGAGACCGTGTAACTGCATCTTATATACGTCTTTGCCTAATTAACCCAAGCGGGCACTGGCAACGCAAAATAAGACCTGGGGTCGAATTGACAAATGACAATTAATGTCCAGTACATTATGTAATTCAGGTAATTACCTCGCTGGGACATGAGAAGAGATTTAAAGTAAAGAGAAAGAAAATGTTATAAATTACTAATTGTTGAGATATGATTCCTACATCCCTCTCGTTACCAAAGTCCCGATCACTTTCCTTATTTATAATTTTCTTACTAATAATACAATTTTCGTCGCAACGCACCTCAGTCGCTTACCATTACTTGGTCGCTTCTGAGGTGCGTATAGTTATATTAAAATCACTACTCAGTTACTGATTATATCTACCTAGTTATTTCTAACTTCTATTATTAACAGGTAGATATCCGAATATAGTCGCTTACCATTACTTGGTCGCTTCTGAGTTATTTCTAACTTCTATTATTAACAGGTTATGGGCCCCGTCCCTTCCAATTAATAGAAGATTTGCGATCATCAAAGACCCCTGCGACTCAATAGAATATTTTCCCATTATCAAGCATGAGCTCAATGCTTTTACCGTTTTCCTTATCAGAGGATCAAAAATGCAAAGGCCACGAAAACTATGCGAGCTGGAAAATCAATATGATTGCCCACGGAAAACCTCGTGGGTTACTAAATTACTGGGAAGACAAAATTGTTGTACCAGTATCTCTACGACCCAAAAAGGATGAACCTCCTACCGAATCGTCGCCGTCACCGCTGCCCATTTTGACCGAAGTTTCCCCCTCTGCATCAACTCAGCCAACCCCCGTACACTCGCGTAACCCGAACGAGCTTGAATACGAGCTCCGCGAAAGCGTTGCTTTGTCGTCAATCTTGATCAATTTGTCTGACATTGCTGGATCAGGCATCAACCCTGATGGGACCTCGCATGAGGCCTGGGCGTTCCTAAATAAGCAATACGGTGTTGGAAGTCAGAGGTTAAGAAACATGAGGGAAAGGGAATTGGCGGAGTGCAAATATGTCGACGGAAATAAAGTAGCCGGAGAAGGGGGTCATATCGAAAAAATGAGAACGATGCGCAAAGCAGCAAACGATGCGGGTGCTGACATCACAGACGAGCGATTCATCGTCAAGTTATTGGATTCATTCCCTGAGTCTTGGGACCCAATTGTATCCACGCTGTATGGGGAAATCGACCTGGTTAAGGTTATCCAGACCCTGACTACACATGGCGAACGCATCACAAACAGATCGAACAGATCTGGCATGTCCACGGCGGCTGCCGATACCGTAAAAGCTCTTGAAGCTACGATCCAGGCACTACAAGCCCAGGTTAATGGCTTGTCGAAAAAGGCAAATAACAATTCTGACAAAAAGTGCTCGAACTGTAAAAGAAATGGCCACGTTCAATCTGATTGCTTCCAAGAGGGTGGCGGTAAACAAGGTCAATACCCAACGTGGTGGAAGGGCAAGCGGACTGTATCTCCTCCATCGGCGACGTTCACTTCCGCAACTACTGATGGTGCAGTGGTACTCGGTGGCCACTTTGCACTATCGGCATCAGTTGCTGACATTCCTGATACAATATATCACGATAACGCACCTTCACTAAAACGTGTTGCACTTGCGACTGGCAACGTAGCCCCTAATCCGTCATGCTCGTTTGCAGACTCTGGGTGTACGACACACTTCTTTAAGAATCGCGAAGTGTTTGTCGACTATAAACCAGTCGCCAAACTGGTTGGTCAATCCTCGAAAGAGGGTGCGAACTTCACGATCCTAGGAATAGGAAATGTTGTCATCAGGGTGATCAACGGCGGAAAAGAGCATACATTGATGTTTAGGGATGCGCTTCACGCCCCTGACGTAACGGCAAACCTAATTTCCATCAGTAAATTGGATCTCGCTGGTTGGCACTCAGTCTTTGGTGATCGAAAGGTTCGATTCTTCCACAATAAGGTTGAAGTCTTCACCGGCGAGTTGAAAAACGGAATGTATCTGATCTCGGGATCGTTTACTGTACCTGTCCCAGCAGCATTAACAGCTCGATCACTCCAAAAAAAAACGGAATGTATCTGATCTCGGGATCGTTTACTGTACCTGTCCCAGCAGCATTAACAGCTCGATCACTCCAAAATCCAGTAGACATAACCACATGGCATCAACGCTTCTCCCATTTCGGCATCTCGCGTATCATTGAAGCATCAAAGCTCGTCGATGGTCTCATCATCAAACAGGAGACTATTACAGGCCAGTGTGAGGACTGTATTGTTGCGAATATGAAACGACGACCGTTTGATGGGAGTCCCATGCCCGAGACTATAGTCCTGCGGTCGACGAATATAGACCTGTGGGGTCCAGCTCAGGTAAAATCCGTTGGCGGCGCTGTGTATGCCATGAAATTCCACGATCGGGGTTCCTCACATCGACGTACCTTTTTCCTCCAAAATCGACTCGCTGAAACTGTTCTCCAAGCATTCAAAACCTATAAGGCTGAATCAGAAAGGGTCACTGGCCATATAATGGTCTTTGTCCGTACTGATAATGCACCGGAATTCCATAGTACTTTATGGAAAAACTATTTCCGTGAGGAGGGCCTCATCTTTGACCCGACTGTCCCATACTCATCTGCATCGAACGGCACTGCCGAAAGATCGATTGGCGTCACGACTGGTGCTGTCAGGGCCATGTTGATGGATGCAAGGCTGCCTGCGAGATGGTGGGCTGAAGCTTGGGACTTCGCAGACTACGTCGAAAACCGTCTACCATCCAGCCGCCATCCTGGATCAATACCTGAAGAAAAATGGTCTGGTCAACGACAGGATGTCGGACACATACGTGTATGGGGCTCAATTGCATATGTTCATGTGCCGAAGGAACGAAGCGGAGGCAAATTGTCTGAGCGGGCTATCAAGGGCCGATTGATTGGAATCGAAGGTCGAGGTACTTATTGGGTACTGATACCCGAGACTGGAGAAGTCGTCCGATCACGGGATGTTCGCTTTGAGGAAGGATCTGGTCACCGTTCCCTCACAGCTGAGGGGGAGTATAATGGAATCAAAATAACCAATGAAAAAACCGACTATGATTTCCTAAATAATCCAGCTCCTTCGAAAACGGATGACCAAGTCAACGAGATCATCACTGATGCACCCGGACCAGCCCCAATGCTACCTGAGCCACCGAAAACTCCAACAAACGAGACCACACCTCTAATTGAGCCATCTCCTGCTCCGAAAAAGTCAAGACCTCGCATCGTATATCCTGCAGCATCGAGAAAGTCAGCACGACTAATTGAGAAATCTCTAGCTGGCACTGGACTAGATGGAAATCTCTCCGACGTCACGACCCTGAGTGATGACGAAAATCATAGCCATTACACCGATGCCCCTGAGACTCCAGCCGCTCTATCAGTAGGATTACCTCCTGAACCCCAAAATCGTTTTGTTCCAATAAACTTTGCCGAGGCGGACGATGTAACCAGGCGTCACCTCTGGAGACCTGCGATGGAAGCGGAAATAGCCCGATGGGATGAGCGAGGAGTTGTCACGCCAATTCCGCGCCCTGCTGGAATCAATACCATAAAGACAAAATGGGTATTCGATCTCAAGGTTGACGGAAACGGATTTCTCATTAGACGACGAGCGCGAAGCGTAGTGAAAGGATTCACTCAAAAGTTAGGAGAACACTATGAAGAATCCTTTGCGGCTGTCGTCAGGTACGAATCCGTCAGAATCCTACTGGCTATCATTGCTTCTCGTGGACTAAAACTTGGCCTAATCGACTTCGTCGGCGCTTATCTCAACGCAAAACCCCAGGGTGAAAATTATCTCGAGATACCTGAAGGTTTTGAAGAACATTACAAAATCCATAATGTCGATACTGTCTTAAAAATGAACTATACCATATATGGAACAATGGACGGTGGAAACAACTGGTTTCACGAGCTCAACAAAACGTTTATCAAACAGGGTCATCGCCAATCTCGAGCAGACGTCTGTATCCGGATCAAATGGACGCAAAATGGCGAATATATCCTATCATCGACATACACCGACGATGTTCTAATGGGCGCTACCTCTGATGGAGTTCTCGACACAACTAAAAAGGAACTTGGTGGGGTATACGAGATAACCGACTTGGGAAAGCCGAACAAAGTACTTGGGATTTCTATAATCGTCAACGATGACACCGGAGACATTACAATCCATCAAAAGCAATTAATTGAAAAGGCTATCTCGATTTTTGGAATGGAAAACGCTAAGCCAAAATACACACCGCTCCCTGCTAATGTTAACTTATCGGATTCCCAACCTAAGCCAATTCCTGAAAAGGACGCCTATTTCATGAAGGATAAACTGTACCGCAAAGTTCTAGGAATGTTAAATCATATTGCCAACGGGACTCGCCCCGACATTGCATTTGCGGTAATGGTGTTGATGCGTTACGCCGAGGATCCGCGTCCAGTCCACTGGCGTCTTGCCCAACATGTCCTTAGGTACTTGAAAACTACGAAAAATCTCGCTATAACGTACCGAAAGAACGGCGACATCAAACCACATGGCTTCTCTGATTCTTCGTATGCCGACGACCCAGATACCCGAAAGTCATCAGCCGGATACGTATTTAATATGGCTGGGGGACCGGTGAGCTGGAAGGCTAAAACGCAGGACCGTGTAAGCACGTCAACTGGTCAGGCTGAATATATTGGCGTATTCGAAGCGGGCAAACAAGCTATGTGGATGTTTTCTTGGCTTGCGGAGGTGGACATACGAGTGGATCGGCCCTTAACTGTTCGGTGCGACAACAACACGGCCGTGGCTCTTACGAAAAATACTAGTGGTCACAGTAAGGTCAAGCACATCGACGTTAGGGTTCATTGGATTCGCGAAGCAGTCAGACATAAGGATATATTTGTCGACCCAATTCCCTCCGAAGAAAACGTCGCTGACATTTTTACGAAAGCGTTACCGCGTCCTCGACTTGAAAAATTGATAGTTGATATGGGTATGTCCTATTCAACTTAATCAACTCCGGGCTGTGAATCCAGGGGGAGTGTTGAGATATGATTCCTACATCCCTCTCGTTACCAAAGTCCCGATCACTTTCCTTATTTATAATTTTCTTACTAATAATACAATTTTCGTCGCAACGCACCTCAGTCGCTTACCATTACTTGGTCGCTTCTGAGGTGCGTATAGTTATATTAAAATCACTACTCAGTTACTGATTATATCTACCTAGTTATTTCTAACTTCTATTATTAACAGGTAGATATCCGAATATAGTCGCTTACCATTACTTGGTCGCTTCTGAGTTATTTCTAACTTCTATTATTAACATTATGTAATTCAGGTAATTACCTCGCTGGGACATGAGAAGAGATTTAAAGTAAAGAGAAAGAAAATGTTATAAAGTGAGGACTTTTCGAACAATGTCAGGCATATCGTAGTGTAACTAACTACGTAAGCAATTCTACCAGGTAATCTCCAAAAAAGGTAACACCGAAGATTATCACAATCAACGTCGAGCAGACTTTTTGCTTTTACGACTATCCAAAGAATCTGTGAATGAGAGACACGCAAGGCGTATCCAGCCTCGCGGTGCATACTCAAGACCCATAGAGGTAAGTGGCAAGCATCTGCTGAATACGAAACGCCAGGTACGCATGTCAACCCGCGAATGTCAAAACCTCGTTGGAGGCGCTAGTAGTCACGTTGCAGCCGGCGGTTAGACTGAGTGGTAAGACTTGAATAAGCATGTCTTTGGGGGTAAAGAAGACAAAAACTATAGGCGACGCGTGTCTACAACTGCAACAAAAAATACTCCCACGCTGACACTGCGAGAGCGCACCCTCAGGCCTCAATTCTTGACAACGCATACCTCTTATTAACATCTACTGAATACGAAACACCAGGTCAATTGTCTCAGTCTAAACTAGTTCGGACACAAGTCTATTTCCTCTCGCGCGTGATCAGCTGCGACATTGTTTTCTTTCGTTCTCCATGTGCAGCCACCTGATGGTTCCAAAGTCTGCGTGAATCATGGGGCGGTATGTGGGAACAAACAGGCGTTTCGGTCTCCATGAGCAAGCTGAGTAAGGTCGTATCATCCCAGAGAGACGGCTCCTCATGCCATTGGGAGATCTATTTTTAATCCAACGCTCACTGTCACACATCGACTGTTATCCGAGAACCATCTGCTGCTAATATCTGCGACTACTGGTAAATATTCGCATATCCTACACTAGATCAAATCTATGGCCATTGAACATTGGACATCATATGATGCTCGGACCGAGAAAGCCTGGTATAAATGCTTATTCTGTGGCAACAAGCTTCCTCCCCAGCTTGCGGCTGATCAACAGCATGGGCGAACTCTCCGAGCTTGTTCTACACTTCTCTAGGGGGCTAATACCAAGAAAGGCTTCTGAACAGGCGTGTTTTCTCCTCTTCAGCTTTACCTTATCTAACTTTAAGGTTCTCATAGGGCGGGATCATTTCAGGTGATAACCCTGTGACTTATAACGCTTCAGATCCCTTTCGTCTATGGGTTGTTCAGCTCGGTGTGTTTGTCCTTCATATAACATTATTCTTGAGCTTATTAGCGACAGTGATCATTCTTGCAATGACCCAGGCGTTAGTTCTGCTGTTTGGTCGAATTCGTCAACCTCGTGTCATCTCAGAGGTCATCGCGGGCATATTTCTGGGTCCTTCAGTCATGGGTCGCATCCCTCATTTCCAAAGTCGCATCTTTCCTGACGCAGGTGTCCCTGGACTGACACTCACTAGCACCATTGGCCTAGTCATTTTCTTATTTCTGGTTGGCCTCGAACTCGACACCAAGGCTATTAAACGCAATTTCGTCGCGGCGTCCTCGATCTCCGCCGCCGGTCTCGTGGTGCCTCTCGGCTTGGGCGCAGCGCTTGGGGTGATAATCTACAAGGAATTCATCAATCCTGATGTCAATCACGGGGACTTTCTGCTATTCACGGCGGTTGCCGTCGGCATTACAGCGTTCCCCGTTCTTTGTCGTATCCTGACTGAACTCAAGCTCTTGGAAACCACAGTTGGAAGTGTCACACTCGCTGCTGGAGTCGGCAACGATGTCGTGGGCTGGATTCTATTGGCTTTGACAGTTGCACTCGTCAATGCTGCCTCGGGCTTAACCGCTCTTTATGTTCTCCTCGCAGCAGCAGGGTATATCATTTTCCTTCTCTGCCCGGTTCGCTGGGCATACCGTTGGCTTGCGAGGCGGACTGGGAGTCTGGAGCGAGGCGCGCCGACTACGGGAATGATGACATTGACGCTCATACTCGTGCTTGCATCTGCTTTCTTCACGGACATCATTGGCATTCATGCTATTTTCGGTGAGATAAATATCGAACATCTGATCATCCTATGCAATTGAACTGAAAACAGGCGGCTTTGCGGCCGGCCTCATCATTCCGCATGAGAATGGCTATGCTATCTCCTTAGTCGAGAAACTCGAAGACTTGGTTTCTCTAATCTTCCTCCCTTTAGTATGTCTAATGTAAGTTTAAGAATGACATGTCCTCAATAATACGTCTATAGTACTTCGCCTTGACTGGGTTGAGAACTGATCTGGGCCTCATGAATACTGGAAAGATTTGGGGATACACCATCCTGATTTGTACCGTGGCTTTCTTTGCCAAATTCCTGCCTTGCTTTGGGGTTGCTATGGTTGCAGGATTCAATTGGCGCGAGTCGGGGGCTGTTGGGTCCCTGATGAGTTGCAAAGGGTGAAGCCTTTTATCAGTGTGATTACAGGCAGTTGACTGATATGTATGCATAGTCTCGTAGAGCTGATAGTGCTGAACATTGGTTTACAGGCAAACATCCTGGACACCCGAAGCTTCTCCATGTTTGTTGTCCACGCGATCATCTTGACCTTTCTTACAACTCCCTTAACCCTCTTGTTTTATCCTGAAAAATATCGGACGCGTGATAGGCTTAAACCAGATCATTCTCTAGAAGGTGGGGCCATAACTCGCTCGTCTTCGACGGAAGAACACAAAACGAGGTTCGCGCTGGTCTTAAACAAGATTGAGCAACTGCCAGCGGCTATGACAATTGCACACCTTCTTCAACAAGGGGAGACGTCTTTGCCTAAGGTTCGGACTTCCTCTGATGGATCTGAGCAATCCTTGGAGAAATCTGGTTCCTACCAAATTTCCATTAATGCTCTTCGCCTCATTGAATTGACCAGTCGTGGCTCTGCGGTGCTCAAGTCACAGGTAGCCGAGTCGTTGGCCTTCACAGATCCTATCCTTTCTGTTTTCCGTACTTTTGGATACCTTAATAACCTTCTGGTATCTGCCGCACTCTCAGTTGTTAACCAAGATGAATTTCCTGCTCAAGTTCACAAGCATGCTTCAGAGACCGATTCGCAAATGATCATTGTGCCGTGGTCCAGAGGGTCAACAGACGTTGACGACGAGTCTGACAGCCATGCTCATAATCCCTTCGATGGAATTTTCCACAGAAACACTACTCATACTAGTACTCGGGACCCCACAAGCTCGGTCGTATATTCGGAGTTCATTCGTAGTGTATTTTCTACCTCCTCGAGCAATGTGGCATTATTCGTTGATCGCGGTATATCGACACCCCACCACAGGTCTGGTACTCAACGCCTCTTTTTACCTTTCATCGGCGGACCGGATGATCGCTTGGCACTCTCGTTCATCGTTCAACTGGCTCGCAACCCTTCAATCCAAGCTACCGTCGTAAGGATCATCAAGGCTGAAGGTCTATCTCGCAACGTTACAGATATGGACAGGAGAGATGTCATAAGTGCACCCTCGTCCATTCCCATTGTCCTTCAGGTAAGCATACGTAGTTGTAACTCAATCAGCGGATGAATTCATTAGGCCCTACTCAATCCAGACTCACGTTGCCGGGGACACCGTCTATGCTCAACACGACGCTCATACTCGCCTTGCTTCCGAAACCTTCGATAATCTTACCTGGAACCGTTACACCGCTGCCTCCGTATCACACGATGTAGAAACAGCTACCGCTCTCTCTCGTATTTCGTTCAGAACGCTCGAGACTTCGAAGCCTCTGCGCACCATCATAGAATACACCAGAGAGATACCGCAAACGGACTCTGCCAGAGATTTGATTGTGGTCACTGGTAGGTCGAGGAGGATGGCGGTGGAAGCGCATGCGGCTGAGCTAAAGACGGTGATCACGGAGGCTGGTGCATCTATCAGTTCATCGGTACCCAGGACACTTGGAGATGTGGGTACGGCGCTTGTCGCAAGCAATACCCGCGCGAGCCTTTTGATTCTCCAAGCCACGCCTTAGCTTCTGGGTTAATGATGCGAGTTTGCGGTTGAGTACTATGCTGAATGGACGAGTAAGACCTGTAAGTTGTTTATGCAAGTTGTTCTCATCATGTATCAGTGTTTCCAGACCAAATGTTGGGGTGTATGTATGAGCTTTCAAAGCTGAGATGAACATACTGGGTCAATGATTTACCAACTGTTTCAGTGACCACTAGGGTCTGAGAGAGCGAAGACAACGAGTGTTACTGCTCTTCCATCTTTCATTGGCTCCTGGTGCAGATTCAGCACTGTCATTGCAGGGTACGGAATAGGAGAAGGCCAGGGCGTGTCTATTTCGTCCTTGTTGGTTCAATGTATTCAGTCTGCAAAAGATTGTTTAATGCTTTCGGCCGATCTCGATATAGGCCATTAACCATCTTCATTTTCCTTGATAACATATTGAACTCAACGACTCTACCACGCATTGCCTTCCTCAATACTGCACTCTACCGTCTTACCATGTCTATCCAACAACTCGAACTTCTTACTGGCAGGGATGAACAAGATGTATCATCAAATGATATTATCCGGATTTTGAATGTTAAAAGTTATCAGAACTGCCTGGCCTCAATCTTCAAGCGCAATACATGGGGTTCCAGTATTGCTGTTGACCATGAAAACTTCGATTGAACCTTCACTTGGGGCTTGATATGGCAGCATGACTCGTCCTCTTTCCCATTCGGGACATGATTTTGTACCTTCAAAAATTCGACAATTTGTGATCATATTGGCCAGACGCATTTGAATCTAGGCCCAAGTTTACCAAGTCGGAATATCAATCACTCAAAGTTGTGCAACAGCAATCTGAAGGAGCAATCGTAATCTTAGAAAAGGTCTTCTTTAGATTAACCATTGGTGTGTAAGTCTCCACCAACTCCTCAGTCCGCTTATACATGACAAGGTCCCTCGACTTTGGTCGCATAGTATTCCAGTCGATGGGACTGGTTAAAATAAAGATGAACGGTTGTAAGTTTCGCTCCTAGGTATGAATGTAAAGTACATTGATACTTCCGGTACCAGCTGCCAGTCGAGAACCAAGTGTAAAGATTCTAAAAGGGTTTCGTGCTTCGCGCTCCATTTGTAGAAGTATGATGAAACAAACCTTTCATGACATCCATTCGCGGAGGGTCACCCTCAAACAATGAGACAGGTGTGGTAGGTTTGGGAGGGCTTGCGGTAAGCAGAAAGACGAAGACTGCAGGTCAGAGCTGCGTCTCCGCCCACTAATGACTAGATTTTTAAGCGAAAAACCTAATACAACCACGGCATGAGACAACGCTAGCTCGGATACTTGTCCACTGATCACCAAATAGGTCGCGGTCATAGCCAAGTTTGGAGCAAACTTTGCCAGCCAGTGAGGATATGAAAAAGCAGGGCAGACGCCAGCACTATTAAGCGTCGCTGGATTTGTGCAACGGCCAGGCCGAATCCGGAGAGCCTGTGCTATAACATGATAGGAAGTGCGACAGAAAAAATGAATGTGCGTCGCACGAAGGTCAAAGAATCAAGTTATGGTGGTGGTAACAAGTACGCCTTGGAACAAGAAAGGCGTGGTAATCTGGCACCATCGGGAAGAGATGAGGTAACGCTATGAATAGGACTTGGAGCCGCAGCAATCGAGAGGCGACGTCACATACTTTCGCCAACTTCATATGCTGACTTTTAAGGATATAAGATCGTTGATACCACGAGACGTCGAGCCTGTCTGGATACTGAAATATGAAACATACAGGTGATACATAAAGCTTGCATTGCTCGCAGTGGATACTTAGGGGATCGACAAAACGCGCATCAAAATGTTTTCTCCATCACTTGTCGGCCAAGACTGATCGAAAGATTCAGAGTCAATGCTTGGGTGCTGCCAGTGTCGGTGTGAAACCGTCGACCTGGAGACCATCGTATTCTAAGAAATACTGGTGAACACTGTACGTTATTTACCGTGAGCTGATGTCTTGTGTGGCAGCTAAACGTCAAGGAATCAATGGAATGGAACCACGATTTTCCCTTGTCAGCCGGCGGCCGTCAATATGATAGCCGATGCATTCCGTTCACACGCGGTCCATGACCACTCGGGGTTTGCTTGTCCTTGACGACTTCTTAATATTAAGCATCAACCGCTGATAAAAATGTTTGCAAGGCATCAGAATTTGATTTACTATCCCTTTAAAGGTCAACTGTCGGTGATTCAAGTTCGACCTTCCAGCTGTGCCGTACCATGGGGGAACTCTCCGAGCTTGTTCTACACTTCTCTCGGGGGCTAGTACCAAGAAAGGCTGCTGAACAGGTGTGTTGTTTCCTCTTCAGCTTTACTCTATCCTAACTCTGAGGTTCTCATAGGGCGGGGTCATTTCAGGTGATAACCCAGTGACTTATAACGCTTCAGATCCCTTTCGTCTATGGGTTGTTCAGCTCGGTGTGTTTGTCTTTCATACAGTATTCATTCTTCTTGAGCTTATTGCCAACAGTCATTATACTTGCAATGACCCAGGCGTTAGCTCTGCTGTTTAATCGAATTCGTCAACCTCGTGTCATCTCAGAGGTCATCGCGGGCATATTTCTGGGTCCTTCAGTCATGGGTCGCATCCCTCATTTCAAAGATCGCATTTTCCCAGATGCGGGCAACGCAGGGCTTACGCTTACTAGCACCATTGGCCTAGTCATTTTCTTATTTTTGGTTGGCCTAGAAATTGATACCAAGGCTGTGAAACGCCATTTCGTCGCGGCGTCCTCAATCTCCATCGCCGGCCTCGTGGTGCCTCTCGGCTTGGGTGCTGCACTTGGTGTGGGAGTCTACAAGGAGTTCATTAATCCTAATGTCAACTATGGTTATTTTTTACTCTTCACCGCGGTCGCTGTCGGCATTACCGCATTTCCCGTTCTTTGCCGGATACTGACGGAACTCAAATTACTGGAAACCACAGTAGGAAGTGTCACACTCGCTGCTGGAGTCGGCAACGATGTCGTGGGCTGGATTCTATTGGCTTTGACAGTTGCACTCGTCAATGCTGCCTCGGGCTTAACCGCTCTTTATGTTCTCCTCGCATCAGCGGGATATATCATTTTCCTTTTCTATCCGGTTCGCTGGGCATACAAGTGGCTTGCGAGGCGGACTGGGAGTCTGGAGCGAGGCGCGCCGACGACGGGAATGATGGCATTGACGCTTATACTCGTGCTTGCATCTGCTTTTTTCACAGACATTATTGGAATCCACGCCATTTTTGGTAACACAACGACCAATAATCTCATCACTTTACTCACATGAATTAAAACGCAGGTGGCTTCGTGGCCGGTCTTATCATTCCTCATGAAAACGGCTATGCGATTTCCTTGGTAGAGAAGCTTGAAGATTTGGTCACAATAGTCTTCCTTCCACTGGTACGTATGTAAGTGTATTTGGGAATGTCATGATCTTGATTACGTTGATAGTACTTTACCTTGTCCGGACTGAAGACCAACCTTGGTCTTATGAATACTGGCAAGACTTGGGGTTACACTATTTTGATCTGCGTGGTTGCCTTTTTTGCTAAATTCGTCCCATGCTTTGGAGCTGCTATGGCGACAGGGTTCAACTGGCGTGAGTCGGGAGCTGTTGGGTCTTTGATGAGTTGCAAAGGGTGACGTCTTACATCGTTGTGATTGCAGGCAGTTAACTGATGTGTATATGGAACATAGTCTTGTAGAACTAATCGTGCTGAACATTGGTTTACAAGCAAACATCCTGGACACCCGCAGTTTCTCCATGTTTGTCGTCCACGCGGTCATCTTGACCTTTCTTACAACTCCCTTAACCCTCTTGTTCTATCCTGAAAAATATCGGACGCGTGATAGGCCTAAACCAGATCATTCTTTAGAAGGTGGGGCCAATTCTCGCTCGTCTTCGAGGGATGATCACAAAACGAGGTTCGCGCTGGTCTTGGACAAGATAGAGCAACTGCCAGCGGCTATGACAATTGCGCATCTTCTTCAACCAGGCGAGATGCCTTTGTCTAATGTTCGCAATTCCTCTGATGGATCCGAGATATCCTTTGAGAAATCTGCCGTCGCGCGTGGCTCCTATCAAATTTCAATCAATGCTCTTCGCCTCATTGAATTGACCAGTCGTGGCTCCGCGGTGCTCAAGTCACAGGCCGCCGAGTCGTTGGCATCCACCGATCCTATCCTTTCTGTTTTCCGTACTTTTGGGTACCTTAATAACCTTCTGGTATCTGCCGCACTCTCAGTTGTTAACCAAGATGAATTTCCTGCTCAAGTTCATAAGCATGCTTCAGAGACCGATTCGCAAATGATCATTGTGCCGTGGTCCAGAGGGTCGACAGACGTTGACGACGAGTCTGACAGCCATGCTCATAATCCCTTCGATGGAATTTTCCACAGAAATGCTACTCATACTAGTACTCAAGACCCCACAAGCTCGGTCGTATACTCGGAGTTCATTCGCAGTGTATTTTCTACCTCCTCGAGCAATGTGGCACTCTTCGTTGATCGCGGTATTTCGACACCCCACCACAGGTCCGGTACTCAACACCTCTTTTTACCTTTCATCGGCGGACCGGATGATCGCTTGGCGCTCTCTTTTATCGTTCAAATGGCTCGTAACCCTTCAATACAAGCTACTGTCGTAAGGATCATCAAGACTGAAGGTCTATCTCGTAACAGTACAGATATGGACAAGAAAGATGTCATAGATGCATCCTCGTCCATTCCCATTGTCCTTCAGGTAAGCATTCGTAGTTGTAACTCAATCAGCGGGTGAATTCATTAGACCCTACTCAATCCAGACTCTCGCTGCCGGGGACACCGTCTATGCTCAACACGATACTCATACTCGCCTTGCTTCCGAAACCGCCGATAATCTTACCTGGGACCGTTACGCCGCTGCATCCGTACCTCATGATGTGGAAACAGCTACCGCTCTCTCTCGTATTTCGTTCAGAACGCTTGAGACTGCGAAGCCTCTGCACACCATCATAGAATACACCAGAGAGATACCACAAACGGACTCTGCCAGAGATTTGATTGTGGTCACTGGTAGGTCGAGGAGAATGGCGGTGGAAGCGCATGCGGCTGAGCTAAAGACGGTGATCACGGAGGCTGGTGCATCTATCAGCTCGTCGGTACCCAGGACACTCGGAGATGTGGGTACTGCGTTTGTCGCAAGCAATACCCGCGCGAGCCTCTTGATTCTCCAGGCTACGGTCGATGCGCCCTAGTGGGGTGTACGACCTGTAATGTATCTATTTGTTGGGTTACCCCAACACCCAAGACAATACCAGTATGATATCTAAGTTATTTCTCATGGTGTATCTGTAATAGGGTTTATCTTCTGCCGTTCTTTTTCCTTGACTCCTCCACACTAACGGCGGCATTGTGCGTTCAAGCTTTTAAGTTCATCCCAAAGGTATCTTCCGAACATTTGCAAAAGTGGTTCCTATGTCAGGATTATCGTTCACGTGAATTAAGGTCCAGCCGTAATAGCTCAATCATGCGAAATTTGTTTCCATGAGAATAACAGAAGTCAGGACTCATGACAAAAACGAAGGAGACCGTGGGATCACCAGCCTTGCATTGACTCTAGCATTGTTCATTGTATGGAGATGACCCAGATTCCACTGCCAAAGAACATTAGTACATAATGCCGAAATAGTTTGCAATCAAGCATAATCCTATATAGAGCGGCACTAAGGATGAGCGGGAGACAAAATAGCAGATCTGCAGCGGCGGACCGCAAGAGCTCGGAAAATGCCGAAAGCTGTATTTAGTATTATCAGCGCGTTTGTTCGCATCGCCCACGACCACGACCAGCCTTGTTCTCGCTGTTGTTCGTAGTCTCGTCGCCGTTGCCTACGATGATGCTCCTCCGTCAAATTCCGACGAGCTCAATGTCCATCTCGTCCATCTCCCTCTCTTCCCTCGCCCATTCCCTCCCATCAAACTCTTCCGTCCTTCTTTCGCTGCTGGCCTCTCTTGTCCTGCTTTCCTTTGTCCGGGTAGTTTTTGTTTGCCTCAGCAAATACAACGGAGCATCGCCGCAGAAACAAGCCCATGTGCAGGTCGAGGAGAAAGCGGCTGACTCGTCAGACGGATCACGGCAACACCGTTCGCTGTGGCGATGGAGACAGTTCACATGGGATAGTCTCCCTTCACTACCTGTATCGTTAGCTGTGCCAGGGAACGAGAGTCATGGAAAAGGTGTCGGCATGCAAGAGAAGCGCTCTTCACCACCGTGGCAGACTGTGCGAGGCAGGAGAGGTGGTCCCACGTTCGAAACACCTTGTTCGTTAAAAACTTTCCTTATGTTTTCTCCGTCTTTGAACCTTTTTTTTCTCAGTACCGGCTATATACCAGTCAAAAGAGCCACTATCGATGGCGAAAATGATCATGTCGAGACATGTATGTGGTCCAGTACTTCTGCGAATTTTAATTCCAATTGTTTTGTCCACAGACGTATAGACGACCATCGAGCCGCCCACCAGCTCGACCAATGACTTCTTCGACCCGCACATATGTGCCATCACCTTCCTCTCCGTCGTCGTCATCGTCACCATCATCGTCACCATCACTACCATCACCTGCCCCATCAATATTCTGATGGTTTTGTTATTTTTATTGCTTTTCGACAATAACGACTGAACGAATCAATGTCTTTTACCCTACCTGTTGCATCCGACATTGTGCTACCCGCCTACAACCATGACCTGCCATGCTCGAATAAACTTCCATTTTGCTGCCGTCCAGCTTAATGTCCGTGCTCCACCTTACGACGCCTTGGACGCATCAATTCCGAAGCTTTGAGAGGCTCTACTTCGGAGACACCTTTTGAGGCTTCGTCAGTTACCCCGTCCCACCTTTCCTCGGAGTTTTCTTCGGGACCGTTGTTTATATATATCCTGGGACATTAAATTACCTTTTCTTCTTTTTTATTCCTCTTTTTCTTTTTTATTCATTTTTACCTCCATTACTTTTTTTTATATTCTTCTTATCTTTCGTTCTGGATTCGTTTGTATTATTTATTTTTACTTCCTCTTTTTGTTTCGCGGATTTATGTGTGGGGTATCCCTCACTGTCTAGATAGATCAGGCGCTGCGATGATACACATTGCTGGTTTACCAATAAGGTCCAGACATTACTGAAATTGGCATCGCAATATCAGTCCTACCGGTAATAACGTATTCATTCTTGGAGCTCGGACCGAGAAATTTTCTTATCAATGTTTTACCTTTCAGTATACGTACGGAATTAAGCACTGGATATCTGGTTTGAATCATTGTCCATTTTTCCTCCGACTCGATCATTTGTGTAGGATGACGACTCTGCAGGCGTCGCTCTAATATCGGCTTTACGCACTTTCTTCGCAATCTGGTTTCCAATCAATTGCTGAGGACTAGAGCTCGCTTCAAATTGGTCTATTGGAATGACTTGGCAATTTTTTGCTGATAGTAAAAAGTGTATATGAACAACTAGACTGGGCGAGATGGCCGCGGACCAGTCTGAGTGAGGGGTCCTGAGGCAAACTCCTGAAGTCTGCTGCTTAAGGCCTAAGGCCTAAGGCCCTAGCAAGTCCTCGCAAATCGTTCGACCGTTTAACCGATCATGATGCAGTAAATCGCCCTCACGAAATGCACTAGATGCCTCGCGCGGACATTCTGAAGTCGCTGGACGAACATGAACATCTCTATAGTCGACTGTACGGAGTCTGTGTTGAAGTCCTTCTTACACCATAGGTTTTTTTTCGAATTCTAATCATTGTTACCTGTGAATGCTGTGAATGTTTCAAAAGCATCAACATTGTAATATCTGTACTAGTGATAATGAATCCCTCCTAAAGCCTAGACTTCGTGCCTGATGGGTTTACAAGGATTTTAACTGTCAAAAGTGTTAATGAATCGAGAGCTTCAACCTGGTAAAAGACTGACTATGTGCATCCCTGTCGTGTATTAAAGCATTGAATCCTTTCTCAACAAGGTCCTCAAGTGCAATCCTACGAGTAATTAAATCCTCGATTCCAGGTATTTTCCCTGATCCCACAGCTGCCAAAAGCTCTGGGTGCACGCGATCATAAGCTGCTGACCCTGGAAAGGACGCCTCAGGATACTTCATTAAGGAAAAGCATAATGTCACCTAACCTGTCACCGAGATCTCTTTCACCCAAAGTAAATTGGCATTTATAGTTGGATTTTTCTCCCAGAGTGCGATGTTTACAAACGTTCCACGGGATCTAACACTGAGAAGACCAGCATCCAGACCAGCTTGTGTGCCTGCAGCATCGAAAACGATGTCTACTCCGATACCACCTGTTGCTTTCAGGACCTCTTGAGGTACATCGACACTCAGAGGGTTAAGCGAAATCGACGCGCCATGTTTGCTAGCCTGTTCACGGCGCAAAGTTGCTGGCTCTGACGAGATGATGATAGCGGAAGGATCGAAAGATCTAGTATGGTATGGTCAGCCGGCTCCATGAATTCCTCAAACATTAATAAATGCTCATACCGGAGGACCTTGATTAAAAATAGACCGATCTAGACCATGCGCTCGTTTCAATACCGAATTGTCAATTGTGGTGTATGACGTACTGGTCCTGCTCCAAGAACTAGAACGCTTTTGCCAGGGCTGAATCCTGACCTCTTGATCGCATACCAGGCGACTGCAAGAGGCTCGATACATGCACCAATATCCACTGGATTTCTCAAATGAGAATGATCCAAAACAAGCAAAACATGCGATTACTTACTAGGCACGCCTTGTGGAAGGACGTGCAAGTATTTAGTATCGATTGTGATGAACTCTGAGAGGCCTCCTCCCCAGCCACCGATCCCCTGTTAATTGTCAATACATTCCAACCAAAACAGCGATCTACTCGGAAACGTACGATAAAATTACACCGAGGGCATAAGTTCCGGCTTCCTGACGCACAAGCTTGACAAGTATCAATTTTCATGCACGAGATGACCGGCTCACTGTGGACACGCGGTGAGGTCAAGTGACAGATCCGTGCCTAGATGGAAGCATATGTCCTCACATCACGACATTCGTCCCTAGACTCCATTTACTCTTGTCTACGCCCGGTCCGAGCTCTACGATAGTGCCGGAAAACCTGAAAAAAAACCATGAGAGGCAGAAAATGTATAGAAGATAACAAGGTGAGCTCACTCATGGCCAAGAGTTATTGGGGCGGTTTCTCCAGTAACTTCATCAGGAACTGAATTCGCGTACTTGGGGATTGGACCAAGGTATGCATGCAGATCGCTGCCACAAACTAGGGGAAGAGATAATCATGTCACCGAGGCCATATCGATGAAAAAATCGAGAGCAACATACTTCCGGCCCTAGGAGAGTCTTAAGGGACATAGGTTAGCAATCTACTGAGGCCAGGGGCTCACCAGGCGACCTGCGTTTATTTCGATCTTAAGTTGGTAGACGATCACAAACATCGATTGAACTCGAACAGACCTTGACTTTCACTTGACCCGTGCTCGCCGCGGGTTCTGCTATATCCTCCACGCGAATGTCGCCTGGACCATAATACCTCGCTGCTTTCATAGTTGAGCGGATTGAGTAGTGCTTCGAAAAGGTAATCTTCGTTTAGTAGAACTTCGATGATCGTGACTTATAGAGGAAAATCAGGAGCAAGTCGTAAGCCCCCTCGTGAAGAAGCAGAGTAATAAAGCCTATTGAGCGGAGTCGAATTATATAGGTCAGGTGGAGATAAACCACGGTGACTCTTTGAAGAAGGTCATGTCAGACGTACGTCTGTCCGAGAAGCACCGTGACTTCATGCCAAGATGACATAGAATGTTCCATAGATAGACCGAGGTTTAAATCGGATATCTGAACACGCAATATGTGTTAGACAATAAAGTAAGTATTAACTCAGAAGCGGCCACAGATAATGGTAAGCGACTGTATTGATATCTACCTGTTAAACAATAAAGTAAGTATTAACTAGGTAGATAGAATCAGTAAGTAAGTTGGGAGTTATAATGTAAGTATACACACCTCAGAAGCGACCACAGATAATGGTAAGCGACTGAGGTGTGTTACGGAGAAAATTGTAACATTAGTAAGTAAAATTATAAATAAGGAAATAGTGATCGAAACTTAGAATAACGAGGGATGCAGGATCTATCTCAACAATATGTATTGAGAAACTGTCCAAGATATCTGATGCTTCAAGACGTGACTGATTTTGATTACGGCTCAATCACGAATTTTTTCTTTGCTCCGATATCTCCCCTACATCAGAATGAGTAACTATAGCTGATTTTGATTACGGCTCAATCACGAATTTTTTCTTTGCTCCGATATCTCCCCTACATCAGAATGAGTAACTATAGGACATTGAGACTTTGTACGTACATTGAACCAAACCTTGATCTTCGAAAGTGAAGGGCTATTCATACTTTTGATCTTGTATAGCAATGACCGAATTTTCTGATCGGTCTCCAACATTATCCGACTGTATTCAGGGTAAACACTCCCTTGCTCGTGCAATCGTGCAGCAGTCATTTTCCGTGCTTCAAGCAACCCGTTCAGGCTGTAGTAGAGACTGCGGCCGGCCTCGGTCTCTGCAAGAATTTTGTTCAGGTCGATCAACTCCCTCTGAATCTGGACAGCATCAAGAGGTTTGTGCATGAGGACCTGGTCGATTATACTCCGAGCAGAGTCCTGTGTGCCTTCGTACCGAAGCATGACAGAACCATTTTCCAGCATGTCCTTCCAATGATCATCCTTCAATAATTTCTCACGTTTTTCACCGACCTTCTCGGGAATGTCGCTCCATTTAGTTGTAGCAAGTACAACATTTTTGATGGAACTGGGACCACACAGTTTGTTGAACGTGTCGAAATTCCTTCGCGCAGGGAGGATATTGTTCTGGGATATTTCGTGGAGATAGATGATCCCAGCAAGTTTCATCTCTGCATGGTATCTAGGAAGAAAATAATTATATGAGTGCAAGGAGAGTGCATCATGTACGAGCGAATCTTACGATCTGGCCAGCCATACGGCAATACGTCTCAAGATCTCTCTGTCATCCACAGTGGTATGGTCGAAGCCTGGTGTATCAATGACAATCACGCGATTTCCTTGTTGATAAGGGTGTGGATATATGACATGTTGGATTTGATCCGTCTGAGAAGAGAGGTCATGACCTACACAGGCGACATTGTCTTGCCCGAGCAGATTATTGATGAACTACCTCCGGGTCATTATGCTGTCAAACAAATTAATAATAAGTAAATAAATACACTGCTTTTACCAGCTCCCGTTATACCGATGATACTTCATAAGGCAACATCGGTCGTAAATGAGCTAGCTAAAGAGACAAACAACTCACGGGATGATGACATCAGTGTCTTTTGGATCATCCATGAAAAGGTCTTCAGGCCTGCCATCGTTCAGGAGGCAACGTTCAGCGTGTTTTTTCTTCGCCTTCTGCGACCTTTTATTCTCCATTTTGAATACATTGATCTTTCTTTACCGGAGCTCAACGTGGATAGAACTCACGGAACGATCACGAACGCTTCATCAAGTTCTATCATCGCAGGATCATGCAGGCTTAAATCGTCGACCTGTGGAGCGACACTGTCCATGGGTGCGAGGAAGGTCGATGTGTAGTCAGCCAGGGCAGAAACGCGAAAAGGTTGGGTGTAAAGTCAGAAGTAAGACCTTGTTCTCGCCCGACATATGTAGAGCCAGACATATGAGGAGTAAATAACATGGGAACCTTTTGCCTCAAGAAGGAATATGGACCAGCGATCGACCATGAGGTGAACCCGTGTTTTGCATAACTTGGCGATCGTATTCTTTGCGTATTTCACAGCATGCGCATGCCATACTTATGAATAATGACACGTAGTCGTGCATAATGCGTATGCGTAAATGTCTCGAGAAAGCTGAGATGCTGAACAACAACCGATGGAAAAACAAAGTTGAAAGTTGCATAAAGAGGACCCTACTAATGAGAGCGGGCAGCAGTAAATCCGAATCCCGATATCTATTGTGCCGATGCTTGACATCCATGGTTGATAGCAAACAACACTCTAGTCCCCCTAGGCAAGGGTGAATGCAGCAGAATCTTATGACAAGTTATCTAACATAACGCGCTGAAGTTGCATACCAGTACTGCTGGATTTGAATATAGTTCGAAATTCGAGCTATGTCGTTCGAACAATTGTTTGCATCGTCTACACTGGCTGTCGTGGTACCCGATACTTCTGTTGAATATCCACCTCAGGGACCTGCAGACGAATGGCTAGAGAAATTGTATTCGACATCAGCCGAGCGAAGACAAGCTTTTTTTGGTGATTCATTCGTTCTTACACCAAGTTTTCCGACTGACTATTTGAGATTGAATAGACGAGCACCTTCAGTCCTTCTTGACAATTCGTCTTGAACACCCAAGTCTTCATAGTAGTCCCCCAGACCCGGCGAATCCACCTGAAACCCTCCTTGCATTCTTGGCACACACACAAATTTCTCTTGAAGCGACATACATCGCTTCTGTTCCTCTGCCAAATCCAGAACTACCTCGTACCTCGAGGTTATCGGCTCCTCCTCAAACGGCACCATTTTCCTCAAAGCCTAATACACGTCTTCAAGAACTGGCACATCATCCCTCAATATACCCTCCTGCAACTCCAAATCCCACACCTTCATCTGCTGACAACGATCGTAGATATGTTACTTCAGAAGGCACACTGTTAGTTGCCAGTATATGGGGTCAGAATACCTCCGAAGAGTCAAAAGAGGCCTTTGTCCTCCTCTGGTCTGAGGTTGGGCAGGCTTGGGTAGCTGTTTATCGTCTTTCGTTCATCGTGTGTAAGTAACAATAGTTTCTGTCGAAACTTACACAGCCAATTCACTGTTCACTGGTTTCAAGCGTTCCTACGTCTCAGCTTTGAAGATCCGCTTCTTTGTTTGACAGTTTCAGCAACATTACGGGACAAACCTGTTGCGCTAGGCCAACATAATCATCCATTGGCTCTTTTTTTCGCCTCCATTGGCAGCCAACTATTGTTACCGCCTGAATCACCTTTGAGCCCCAATGGAACACCCATGGAAGAAGAAGAAAACTTGTATGATCGTCTTGAAGAAGTCAATCTTCTTGAAGGACTTATGGCTGGCAAGTGATCCTTACACAAATTATCACTGTATTAATGTAGCCAAGGCAGGTCCAACCATTCACAACATTAAATCAGTGAAACTTCCATCAACCAGACTAGGAACAGTCTCTCGGCAAAAGCTCTTCGCGTTGCCTCCCGTGTCCCTCCCAACACTTGCTACCCCTTCACCTTCCCCTATGACTGTCATGCGCACTGCGCACCCGACGCTACGTAAATCCTTCCGGAAGACGATTCAAACCGTCTCAGGATTTCGTGTCCGGATGCGAACAGTATTTGTGCCATCTGTGCTCCTCCCGGACGAAGAATTGCATCCAGACCTCGACGATGAGCAGGAGGAGCGTGAAAGGCGGGAAGCAGGAAACGAAGAACGGACGGTGGTTCTTTGCGTTGAAATCGAAAATTCCGGAGAGTCGGGTGCTAGTGTTGGGTTCATGATTGAAAAGGTTGAGGTCTCGATTGGTGGCGAAGGTGCCAAAGCTACGCTTATTGGATGGGGCGATGGTTGCGTCAGTGGTGACGTGGAAGCCAAGACGTTCCCTCTCCATGTTGGGGCGCTGGCGCAGTACAACTTACTGTACGCAGTGTCGTTCCTCCGTGCTCCGGATGAAGTAGAAGGTTTCTTCCTGCCAAAGGATACGGCAAAATCATCCCAGGGAACGGGCCACTCGGAAATCCAGAGAGCAGTTGCGATCAACATATTCGGAAAACCATACATTGGTTCACAGCCGCCCTCGAACGAGAATGATGCCGCATTCCCAACAACCACATTCTCTTCAAGATGGAATTGCGTTCTTGATCTTTCCACTCGCCAGGCTCAAGCTATTGATGCAGATGAGGATTTCAAGGGACTTCAGGTACTTCCAGAGCCTGCCTCACCATTCCCTATCTCCAAGACTCCTCGCACTGCCAACTTCACGTCTCCAAGAGGAGGTATACATTCGCCAGGTTCAGTGACTCCATCCGCTGTGACCGCTGGCACAAAGCGCCATACGATCGCAGCTGGCCAACAGCTGAAAGTTCCCGGCAGTCCCGATCCCTCCCAACCCGGTGGACCGCCTGCCAGAGATCGAGCCCAATCATCGCTCCCCGGTACCCAGAAGAACTCGTATCTACCACCCTCCGTATCGGCACAGATACCTCGGTCACCCACGACGTATAGTGCCCCACCACCTCCACCACAGCTAGCAGTTGACACCAGCGAAAAACGCAGGTCAGGGGCCCCAGAACGGATAGCGTCTCCGCCAGTGACACCCGCATACCCCCCTTTATCCGCCGTTCCGCCCAGCCCCTTCTCGCAGAGCCCAATCGCATCGCACGCTACCAGCAATATTGGCCCCAGTGTCGAAATCCGCCGCGAGCGTGGGACAGGTATGGGTAGTGTCCCGGTGCCCCAGACACCTGGCCCATGGGTTCCGGGAGGATTTGGCGTGCATAAGTCAATTGCACGGATGCAGATGGCGGAGCGTACTGGGGAGTCTATCGTCGTTTCCGTCGGGTTGCTTCCTCTAGAAGAGACTGCGAGGAGACGCAAGTCCACGGGGGCCGAAATGTTGGGGCTTGGCAAGATATATCCTCTCGATTACTTCACGTTGGACATCTTCGTGTATAATCAATCGGAGTGGACACGCAGGTTCGAAATTACGTGCCCTGCTCGACGGAGACGGAGGGAAGAGGTCAATCGACCGAATGGCTCAAGGAAGGTGAAGAAAATTGTGTTCCCCGGGATATTGCCCTTGGATGCGCGAGTCCGTATAGGGTATGTTTCCGGTTTTATCTCTTCTCTCTTTAGCGGGGCGTGACATTTACTACAGGCCGCTTCGTCCATCAGCGTGCCAGTCTGTACGCATGGAATTCCTTGCGGTGACGCCCGGTGTCCATTCTATCGAGGCCCTGACGCTCACAGATGTTGAATCGGGCTACTCCATGAATCTTAGATCAGTAATGGATATTGTCGTACACGATCTCAGTGATGACGACCTCGCTCATATGCCTTTATCTTCATAGAGCATTACTCAGCACCATATAGATGGCCTTGACACAGTGTCATGCAGTCAATGATTATCAAAGTCGGAAGTAAACAATTCCCATATTGCTTCAGAACAAGTAGGGAAGTTTACCTGATAAAAACCAAGTTTATTAGGTATGTCAGATCCGCTGTGGGGGCCACAACCTGGTCTGCGCAAAAGGTTTAAAGAAACCCATCGTATTTTTCGCGGCCAGCTTTAATTTGTTTAAAAGACTTTATACATCAGAAATTGGCCATTAGAAATCACATAACATGTTACTGTATTTTCCAAGGAACCGCAGTCTGATTAGACCCAGTCGGACAGGACAACGGGACTGCTCGTAAGAGGCAAACGAGGCAACGAAGGCAATTTCTGGCCTCTTACAATATCCAAGCTGATCTCATATCATAAGCACCGTGCGAAGGCTGTAGAAAGTGATGTACAACAATCACAGGGCTGATATGTGATATGTAACCAGATTCCTTTCACAGCGTTGCTTTTTCCCCCTCACTCCCTCATCCATAACAGACTCTGCTTAGTTTTGTGCTAACCTTGCCATGTTTTCTCATCGCTACCAGAGACCAGCTCCTCCAGCATATAGAAATACTGATGCCAACAACGGTATGACTATCTTGTATCTGCTTGGACCAAAATGAATTTTGATATAATTACAGGTACTCGCATCTATGACTTTACAGAAAAATATAAAGCAGATAAACCAGGAGAAGAAATTGAGGAGAATGCACGAGTATGGAACGTATACCTTGACGAAGCAGAAAGCTACGATGCAGATATCATCCAAGGGTTCCGAAATATCATCGATAGTCTTCTGGTTTTTGTGAGTAATAAAGTGATTTTGGACCCCTCTTCTGAATTTCTTGCCAGGCTGCCCTTTTCTCAGCTGTTGTCACAGCTTTTGCTATTCAAACATCTCAAGCTCTTCAACCTGACAATACACAAATGATGGTTGCTCTACTTCTTGAGAACAATCAGTTACTAAGAGCTGCAGGCAACATTACCACTGTGCATGCTGTTTCTGCTGCTTCCCTTAAACCAGGCAGTAATAGCCCCTCATTGACTGATCTTTGGGTGAATGGGTTTTTCTTTGCCAGCCTTGCACTGTCTATGTCAACTGCCCTGTTTAGTGTTTTGGCTAAACAATGGATTCAGGTCAGTGGCTTAACTTGTGTTTCAAAGCCTATTGACAAAAATCATAGGCTTACACTGCGATTGTTCTGGGTGATGCTAAAACCCGTGCTCTGGTCCGTCAATTCCGTTTTCAAGGTCTTTTGAAATGGAAGCTTGGTGTTTTTATTGAGAGTCTTCCCTTGATCCTCCATGGTTCAGTTGCTCTCTTTCTCATTGGATTAGCTCTATATGTATTCCAATTATCCTCCCTTATATGTGGGGTTGTTGCTGCCATCACTTCTATAACTTTTCTTTTCTATCTTGGATTTTCAATGCTTCCAGCTATTTTTCTTGACTGTCCATATCGTATTCCCTTCTTCTTCTTATTAGGTCAATTTTCACTATATCTCTTTCAAGTGGTCCAATCCGCCTGCAACTTCTTGTACCAGTGGCTAAACTCTGGATTTGGTCAAGTGCCACATATTGAGTGGCCAAATTTATCCATGACATCTTTCAAAACTGCAGAGAATCACGCTGTTTTCTACAACAACTCTGATAATTGTGAATCTCCTACATTTCTGAACACTTGTCAGTTCACATGTGACACTTTGTATTGGATTTTAGACTATTCATCTAATCAGTCTGCTAAACAAGTTGTTTTTGAGGGTGTTTCTGGATTACTCAGGAAATGGAGATCATGGAGGCTTCACACATCTCAATCATCTGAATCATTTTTGATGTCAAACAGTGACTTATTTTGCACTGCAGTCTTATTCACCTTAGACAAATTAGCAGATAAAGCATCACCTTCTACTGAAGAGGATCCTATGGTCTTCAACTCATGGTTTAGTTTAATTGATGACATCTGCATGTTATTCTATTGGCAGCCTGAACCTAAAAATTTGTTGAATAGTTCTATTGGTCATGAAGAATGGCAGAAACACATCCAGAAATCAATGGAAAAAGCTCTTCAATCAGCTATCTTCAAAAAGGATCATATTCTGTTCAAAGCCCTTCTTAAATGGGGTCATCCTGAAATTTTAGAGTTCAAGCCTGGCCCCTGGAAGGAAATGCCTTTATTACATGTACTTGCATGGGGAGGAACTAAAGAAGATATTTCCTACATGTTGGATCAAGATCTTGTTGACATCAATCAATGTGATGACAATGGTGAAACTGCTTTGCATTGGGCAGCTAGGACAAATCAATTAGATATTATAATTGCCCTTGTTGAAAAAGAAAAATCTCTAATCAATATTCAAAGCAACTCTCCTCAGTCTCAGACAGCACTGGATATTGCAATTTCACATGGTAGCTCTGATGTAGTAGCATATCTATCAAGCCAAGGTGCTTCAAGGCCTTTTGATGCACTTCATCTTGCAGCTGCAATGAGCTGGAGATCCAAAGATGTTATAAAGACTCTGCTAGACTTAGGATGGGATCGATCAGCTATAGATGCAGAGGGAAGAACACCTATTGATGTTGCTTATAGTAATGACTTTGATGAAGCAGTTGAATATCTAAAAAACTATCAGACTGCTAGTATCCAGCCATACATTACAATTACAGCACTAGTCAACCAAGTTGAAAAAGCCTAGTAATAACTTTTCACTAAATGTTGTTCACTTGCAGCCCAGGAGTCTGCATTAACAAGCTGAGGTACTATAGTAGTCTGAAACAGAAGCTATTTAAAAGAAAGACTCTTGAGCTAATGGGCTGTTAGATAGAAGATGAGTGGTTATGCCTACTGAGTGTATACTTTTGAACAAGTCAAATTTTCTGGATATTCCCCATCTTTCCAATATCTGCCAGGAATCAGTCAGAATCAATGGAATTACTATTGAATGGCAAACAAGAAGAATCAGTGATGGGCAAATGGTACAAGAATATAATGTACAGTCATTTAAAGATGCTGAATGCTGAACTTGTTCCAGGTGTTTGTATATTTTAGTAATTTGTCAGGGCTCCAGATTCAAAAGTTACTTCTCAAACTATTAGAATTTGTACAATGTTTGAGGTAATGATAACACCAGACTGTAGACTCAACTCTACTGCTCCCAATAGCATTTTGAAGCCTTCTATTAAGTCAAGGCCTTTTGTGGTAAAGGACATTTGATATGCATTTTCACTTGGCACAATTATTAGTATTCTACCTGAATCATTGGATAGTGAATAGATTAAGGAGCTCCAAGAAAAAATGAGATATATTGAGTTGAATTTTTTAAACAGCTATTTTGGTAATCTAATTACCTTGAATAAGCTTCATGATAACTATCATAAAATTGCAAATCAACTCATCTTTTATTTGGCTCAAGTATCATTTACATTGTGTGAAATTAGAGCATAGAGTGAATGAGTGGATGTGTGAAGCCTATGAAGACAACAAGCATGGCAGTGAAAAATGACATCAAGAGTGAGCTCTGATCTTGCTGTGGTCTGTTAGCTAACTTCCATGGTAGCTCAGTAATCAATCATATATGAGTTTCACAGCTATCTGTAAGATGCTGTGGTCCTCACTGAGACCCAGACCACCAATCAACAAGACCTTGCTATGTATTTTGACAAGCAAGTGACACAGTATGTGTACACAGATGTAAGGTAGAGGTAAGCAGATGAGAGAGAGAAAAAGAATCCCCTTCCAGCAAGAACCATCTGCTACTTATATGTGGTGGATATAAATGACAACATAGCAGATGTAAAGCTTACTAAATATAGCTATTGTCTAATAGGAGTCATAATCATAGCATTACACCCCTCCCCATCCCAAAAAAATCATTGTGTCCAAAAATGAATCAAGAGGGAAAAATGTTAGTAAGTAAAAAAAACTGCTCACATGGGTGTGTCAAAAACCCCAAAGGGAAAAGCTACCAGTGGCAGAAACATGCCAAAAGCAAACAAATTAAGCTGTGCCTTGACTATCTCCTGCCAACCATATATCAAGGGCTTTGTTATTTGCAAAATCTTTGCTGGACCTCCACTTGTCATGTTCAGGCCTGTATCTCTAGAAACACACCAAATATTGCCATCCCTTCCAGTCTGTCTGGGTGCATTTCTGTAAGTGTCTTTCTTCCTCTACTGACTTATTTCTGGGCTGACACTTCCACACTCTGTCTTAGAGTAGTCCTTCATGTCCAGGTATGCCCCAGCACACCTCTGCACATAAAATTCCTATTTTTCAGACCCCTCCATAAATACAAAATTCTAGTCTGTAGTCTACACAATACACTTCTTGCTGCTCCTCCTATTATTCAAAGTCCTGAGCCAGAGGACTCAAAGCCCAGATGTTGCTCATGACATATACTCAATATGTCAACACCATGAGAACATGTGCTCAAGCTAGCAATGTGACCACATGCTTGTCATGTTGACTAGTCTCTGGTGCCCCTTCATCCTCAAACTCTTGTAGGTTGTTTGTAATAGCAGCAATAGCTCTTACACCATGCCACCACATGCTTTTCTGCCTTTTTTCTCAATTATATTACCACCAGAACCCAAGGAAGCTTGAGTTAGTCTTTCTGCTCCTCATTCAGGTGTATATCCTGGAGGTAGAGGTCCTCCTCTACATGCCCTTCATGTTTCTCTTCCCTTAGTTCTTGTAATTTAGAAGAGGTAATATCAATCCACTCTTCAATATTACATATTTTAGTGGCTCAACTTTATTGAGTACTTCTAGAGCATGGTCAAAAAACATCTTCACACTTGCTGTTATTATACATTTGCAACATTGCAGGAGAATATGCCAAAGGCACTGGCATCAGTATCTGTTTCAATAATCAGAAAGTGGGAAAATAGGGTAATGAGGTGGATTGAGGCATATTGAAGAGGTCTGGCAACAATAGAAGCTCAGATCTAGGCTCAGAAATTCAGTTTTAAGCACTACAAGTTCTATAGAAGGATTCCAGAGATTATTGTGACAGCTCTGGATGCCTAAATTGCCATATATAGTAGGAACAGCAGAATTGGGCCTGACAAAAAAGTCTATTTCACTCAGTTTTGAGAGTTTTGAAAATTGATCTTCAAGCCACAATTTGAGATATAGGTGTATGGAAATCTTGTCGACAAATTACATCAAGAGAATGTCTAAGACCATTACACTATACTGACCTCAGCATGGCAACTGCCAGACCCTGGCACTATGTTGAAGTCAGCTCACAATCAAGAAGGTGAAGATCATAGATGAGAGCAGAAAGACTTTCTAGCATGCAGAGGCCTGCAAAGATGCTCATCATCTTTGGTACTTGCCTTTATGCCACCTGTGTGGCCCATTTAGCCCCTCTAATTAGAGGCATAGGAGGGGAGTCACCTACCCCTCTAATTAGAGTTAATTTTGTTAGTTCACTATAATACATACAACTAATACCTGGTTAAAATGCATGAAAACTCTGAGAAATTTCAGAGTGAATTCCAGGAGAAACTGACAGTTGCCATCAACGTTGATATATCATCTGTCAATATTGTTTGGTGCTGTTGTCAGGCTATCAACATTGTTCCTGACCATCAGACAGCATCAATGACCTTCTGCTCATTGTCAGTGATGACAAGCTCAAAAAATATAGAAAAAATTGGAGATCATTGTCACATCAGCTACTCATCTTTGGTCCTTTCCATCAGAACAATTTCCAGGCTAAGGCTGCACCCAATCACCCAATCAGTCATTGTCATTATCAGAATTGAAGCTGACAGATTCAATGCTCTTGGGCATAAGTGGGATCACTGCTATGTCCAAGCTCCTAGATGGGAAACATCAATATAGACTAGACACTCAAGTACAACATGCACAAGAGGCAGTTGACAATGCACTGAATAATGTCTATGGACTTGAGTTACAACTAGAGATTACAGAGCAGTGGATGCCATATTGTGAGCAATGAAAGGCAGCAGCAGTGATGGCTTGGCAGCAACAATATCAACAATGCTTGGATGAGTTAGAGGTTAAACTCACAAAAATGAATGTCACAAACTGGTCAGTAGCCTTCTTGTTTGACTGTTTCTACTTGTACAGGATATCAAACTTTGTAAATACATAGGCCAAGTGCTCAAGGCTTGATCACAAGTGATCTCAATTATTACAATGCTGTGGCTGCCCTAATGTCTCTGCTCTCCCCTCACTCACCTGGGATCAAGTAGTTGAATATGCTTTTCTGGCTGACTTTGACCTTCTTCAAAACTGCTGGCAAGATGTTTGAGAACAGGCTTTGCTGAGGCTAGCCACTAGACTGGCCATGTTTTGCTGTTTCAAGATGGAGCACCTCTTGCAGGGTTCAGAAACATCAATGAAAGTTTATAGACCACCAACGACATCAAATTCAGACAATGGTGATGATAGTGATGAAAGAAAAGATTTAGAGGATGGAGAGAAGCAGGTTTCAGAAGCCTTAGAAGTACTTCCAATATAGCAGAATATTCAATTTTATTTCTTCTGATTTTTCTCCATTTCTTTTCCAATTTCCTCATATTGATATATTTGAGATCATCGTCACCGATGATGAGCAGAAGGTCGTCGGTGCTGTCTGATGATTGGGGACAATGTTGACAGCGCCAACAACAGCAACAAACAATGTTGATATGTCAATGTTGATGGCAACCGTCGGCTTCTCCAATTCACCCCAAAATTTCTCAGAGTTTTCATGCATTTTAACCAGGAATTATTTGTACCATAGTGAACTAACTCTAATCAAAGGGGATGGGCTGCTGCAATGCACAGTGAGACCGAGGTCTACATGGCTGGGTGTTATGGGAGGTGCGATGTGGCAGTGCCAGTGTGACAGTGCTAGCGTGATGTGCCAGTGCGGCAATACAGTGCAGGCTAGCTCACAACATAGGGAGAAATTGAGACCATATTTGTGTCAATATCGAAATATAGAGTGTACGTATTGCTTTCTGTAAGCATAAATCAAAAAAAATGGTCCGTAAATGTATACAAAAAACGTAGAAATTTGAAATTTGTAATGTTCATTTATCTTTGTCATCCCTGTATGCGTAGAATGTGTTGACGTCGACACGACCACCGTACAAGAACAAGTACATCCCTGTGCGATGCGGTTTCAAGTTCCTGGCCTGTAAAGAGGTTCTATACAACAAAACACGCTAAAAACAGGCAACAAACCTGATTGTGACTGTTGAATAGCTTAACCCTCTCCATAATCTCCTTGCAGCACATGAATGCTCAAATAACGAGCATGCGTGCTGATCTAGACGTATGTTAGTCATATAGAGCCAAAAAAAAGGCACAAAGATATGTACTTCATACCCTGAACCACACCAGTCCCTTTGCCTTCACTTTTTTCAAATTTATTCAACAATTCGCCGTCAACAGATTGGGAAACAGCATGGGAGGATTCATTGGAAGTCGACAAGTGATTCATGGACGGTGTTAGGGCAAAAATAACGTTTAATGTGTAGAGTTCAGGTTGAGCAAGGTTGAGCAATGTCTGGCACAATGTGATGGTCTGCGTCATGTGTGACAACATTTCTACGCATCAGCGTTGCTTGCCTTGGCTCTTGAACAGCCAACGTTGGCCTCCCTTGTCATCCTTGGAGCGTCCGCATGTGAGGTGAAGAGGTTCTTCATGACCTAAAATCGAAATTGTGAGTTCAATGTCTGGCATGCCATGACGGTCCAAATCACATGTGACAGCCACTAATACGCATCAGTGTTGCTTGCATTGGCTTTTAAACAGCCTACGTTTGGCCCCCTCGTTGTCCTTGAAGCATCCGTACACGAGTTGCATATGTTATTAATATCCTAGAATCAAAATCATGAGTTCAGGGTGCAAATAAAAGTCCTATGTAACAGTTGACAATAAAACCCTGCCTGGGCATCCGTGTTGCTCCCGTTAGCTTGTCATTAGTCCCCGCGTTGTTTTTGGAGCATATGCACGTGGGCTTGGGCTTTAATGCATGTACTGTAGTCAAAATAATGAGTTTGGGTGCCATTAACAAGTCCGACGCAGCCTTTCATCATAAATATCCGCCCATGCATCAGTAGTGTAAAGGTTCTTGTTGTTCAGGCAGCAGGTGGCAAACGGGAGAGGGTAGGTTTGTTGTCCATGATAGATATATTTTGAGTGTCCTGTAAATTCCGAGGAGTGCATGATAATAGCATTTGAATTGTTGTGCTTCAAACTCGTGTACATAGAGGGTATTGTGATATCTTTCTTGTCATGGTCAAGGGTCAGGAGGTTGTTGTTTCCAGGTTGTTGTTTCCAAGAGCGTGTACAGAGGTTGGTACAAGAATTGAGCCTTCTGAGAGAATATAATGTAGTAAGATGAGTTGTCACCAGTGCCAGTCTGGACGCCGAAGGTATGGCTGGGATGATGCGAAGCAGTGAATTCTACAGGCTCTAGCACAGATTTAGCACCAAGAGGATGGTCCTGGCCATACCCAAGGGTTATGCGCGGTTCTACAGCTCTAGCACAGATTTAACACCCAGAGGATGGTTTTGGCCATACCTACGCTTTTTACCGTCATAATTTGCCAATGTTAAATAGAAACTAACTTGTGTAAATGGTTTTCTTCTCTACTGCATTCTGGAACAGAGATGGAGAGTAGAATATTGAGGGCAAGAAATAGAAATGGTGACTCCGATCCCTCGACATCTAGTAGGATAATTAAGAATATACATATGTTAGTTATTAAAGAAATGGAAGAGACAACCTCATACCTCTGTCAACATCGAATTGGAGCTTTTCATTTTTCATCTGAATCGGGTCTGATGAGACCCTGTTGAGTTTCTACTTATAATTCAACGGATAAAACGGTACCGTGGTTAGATAAGCTGTGTCGCCTGCTTTGCTGTGGTGCAGGTAGAATACAAATGCATTTGTAGGAGGAAGGGGAAGTGAGTAAGTTTTTATTTTTCTTATATGGGTGAGACGTAGAATATTCAATCACCAGCTTCAAAGCTTACATTCAGCTGTAATCCAATGATGTCAATGCTATCAAACATGGAAAGAATCAATAAAAACAAACTGTACCGTAGTACTGGAGACACGTAGAGCTCTTCATCTATATGCTGGCTTTACCCACATTTGGGATTGGCTGCATATGACCTGCCAGTGGGACTATATGAATTTCTTAGAACACATAATTGTGCGGGTGGAGGAGACATACCTAGCACTTTAAATGCCAACAACGCATGCTTGAGACTCCATGGCTGACAAACGAAACTGCTTGTAGTTACACAGAGATTGCCACAGAGCTGTCATGTCACGTTATCTAAAATCTTCCACTCCATTCTAGAATAATCCGCTGGTTCCAGAAATATGTTCCATCAGAAAGTGCCAATTATGGGCGGTCGTAGCTCCAGCAGCGGATGACAAATGAATGTGTATGTTTATCATTGTTGTATAATTTGTGTTTAATTGTTCAAATCCGTTCTTGTTCTTCAATTGTCACCATAGACGGTACAATGTTGTCATCTCACCATCCTTGCCTCGACAACTTCAAGTTTTATAATCACTCATGGTATTCAGACGTTATTCCTAACACTCATGACCTGTCTTCTCACTTTGACAGCACATCTGTGGCGGCAAGTTACTTAGATATTCTTTATGCATGCTCTGCTGACCTATTTAAGGTGCTTGCACGTGTGTTGTCTGAGGCAGAAAAAAATATTTCTCTTGCTAGCCATTCAGACGTATTCTCCATATTTTGAGATACTATAAATGATGTCCCTGTTTATTGTGTACCAAAAGATAAGACACTCAAAGCCTTTTTCAAAGTTATTATATCATATCATGTACTCAACATATACATGCTTGTATGTGAGGATGAGATGCGCCCTCCACGAACTTTGGGGCTGATGATGGAGAATAGCCATTCAGTAGGTTCATCTCTATTATTTATTTCATTGTTTGAGTTTGTGTTTTAGCCAGTAAACCCTTTAAACTCACTCCCAAATCTTATCGGAAAATTCCATAAAAACCTCGTACAACATCTGAAAAAGATAAATGCTGAATCTAGAGGAGAACAACCGAGAAACCTGTCATCTGCCTTGAATACCTTAACTGATCAAATCAACAAAGCAGCTCCTGCTTGGATTGAAATTGTATCTGTCTCTTCACCTTCTAAGAAGCGCCTGCTTGATGCTTCGTGTGTTCCTTTGATTGCTGCATTGACCACTTCAATGAGCAACAAAGCCGAACAAAATGATGATGCAAGCCTGTTGTTTGGACCCACTCCGTTCCCTGTTGGATTGGTTGACTTACCAGGACTCCTTATTCGCTCGGCAAGCCCGTCAGGTCATGTAAATATTCCTCATCCAACTGTTGGTGACAAGCCTCATGGTAATGAGCAGTCTTCACCTATGTGACCTGAAAATTTGGACAACTCAACCGGTTCTCCAAATAGCATTATTGATTTAGGGGACCTTATGGACGTGTCACCTGATATCTCCAATAACGATGCTGAGGATCTCCATCTTGACCCGTCCTCTTGTACAGACGCACTCAACCATGCATTGGAAGACCCCACGGGATCCAAAAACTATAACCAGTTAACCGATGTCCCTTCCTCTCCAAATACCGTCCATGCCTCAAATAATGCTATGGACGTGTCATCCATTATTTTGAATCGTGAAGTTGAGGATTCCTCTGAACCGGACCCCATGGACGTGGCATCCGACGTTTCAAATCGTGACATTGAGGATTCCCCTGCAGGTGCCTGTGAGGTTGATCATACTAATTCCAATACGGCACCTGCTACTGGGGCATTTATTCTCAGTACAGAAGTACCGGATGGAGAACAGGTGACACCCGTAGTTACCGGTATTGGTTCACTAACTTTAGACAACGCCTCCAAGACAGCAGTTAACAACAATTTGCCTACTTCTGACCCGGCAGTGACTGTCGGCTCCGCTAAGACTTTGAAAGGAAAGTGGAGAAAGTCAGCGCGTATTGTGGCCAAAAACAAGCGATGTAATACGGCACCCTTGACACCTAGGAAGAGGAAACGAAACTACACAAGTAAGGCTCATGTAGTCTCTGATAGCGCTAGCGAGCCTTCCATGATGGACTCAGATAACGATAGCGATTCCTTCAACGACTCTGCTGAGGGAACGGCGGTTGCTTCACCCCTTGAAAATGTTGAGACGGATCGGGGTTACATTGACCTGATCCTTGAGTCTACGGTGAGTTACTGTCTATGCATTGATCAACTGGCTGTGATTCTGGGTTTAGGATGATGAGGATAGCCATACCATCAAAGCTCTGAATCGTCTTGATCTTTCAGAATCATAGATTCTCCATGAAGGGGACACCATACATATACCATTGTCTGGTGGCGATGGGATGTTTGAATACACACCAAGATTTCATGTGCGTATATATTCTATTCTGTTCTAGTAGCCTTCCGTTCACTGCTCTGTAGCTCGACAGGGACCTTGTTTGGTTTTGCACATTGTATGCTGCATCTGTTGCCCATCGGGATCGACCCTCATCTGTGAAGGTGATGACTCAAACCGAGTATCACTCTTCCTCTCCACTTGCTCTTTCCAAAACATTAACGTCGCATTCTTGTATTCTTGTCATTGGAGACCAGCATATTGACCCAGGCTTCAATGCACGCTCCTTATCAGACGTATGCATCTTGGACAATGTTATCCAGGTGCATGGTACGCTCAAGCTCCTTTGTATCATTTTTATTATCTTTAATTTTAATTCTTCTTGGACAATGTTATCCAGGTGCATGGTACGCTCAAGCTCCTTTGTATCATTTTTATTATCTTTAATTTTAATTCTTTTTCCCACAGATTTCACCATATCTGGTACCAAGCAAGCTCCTTTGTATCATTTTTATTATCTTTAATTTTAATTCTTTTTCCCACAGATTTCACCATATCTGGTACCAAGCGTTTAAAGCATGCGACACCTTGGGATCTTCTAAGGACACTAGAATCTTTGTACCCAAGATCATTAAGTGCTTTGGATATCCCTGCCTCCCTAGAAACTTTCCCATGCCTCCCATTCTCGAGCGACTCGGCTGTCTGGGAAAAAGTTCAAGGTCATGGGTACTGTAAAGTGGACAATTTTTATTCAATTTCCGATATGCGATGGAATCTTGCTTCCACCAGTGGCACCCACCATTACTGGCACATCAACGCCAATGGTTTTGCTATGTTCGTCTCATTGAGACTGGTGCAAAGTTGTGGTTTGTGGCGGTGCCCAAATCTGGAAATTACGATGACTTTGGAGCATGGGACTTCTACATTAACGATTTCTACACCAAAAAGCCAAACGATGAAAAGTGGGACATCAAGCTCCTTGTTCTGCAGCTGGGTTCCATGCTGTTTGTCAACTGATTATTTCTTTTCCTTGTATTATTTACTGATAACGTATTATTACAGCATCATGTGCCTGTGCTTACCTCATGCCATAGTTACTCCAATACCTACAATATGCCGTGGGGGTCATTTCTACAATACATCGACTCTCGCTGCTTCAATAATCGGCTTGTATCACCATTACATTGCTTCGACATCAATATCCAACACAGACCATGGTCCCGCATCAGACACGGTGCTGATGCACCTCCTCACATATTTTGTCCTTGTTCTCATCGATTTGGTGACCAATCACAGTACGTGAAGTCATTGTCACATCTGTTTATACCATTCACATATGTGCAGATTACGACAATGGTCATGTTCCAAACACAAACTCATGGGATGGTGTGCTGATACTTCTTCATTTATGCAACTATTTTGAATTGCATGATGCACTTGTGCCTTTGAACCATGCTTGGAACGGCGATCTTTGATCCTTTGAGGTGTCTGTAAAAAATCGGGTCCATGCACGAAGGCTGATGTACTGGTTCTTCTCCAATCACGAACTCAAAAGCGAGTCCAATGGCAGTATCATAACAGATCTGCCTGCACTTGAACACATATCGTCTCAGTTCCTAGCTATCCATGCTTGTGTACTTATGCACTACAAAAAAATTGCATGGCTAAATCATATACACGGTTCCGATGCAGATACATCCCCTTCAACAACTTGTATCAACATCCAATCCGTCCTCTGTGACAGACCTGCCTGGAAGGTGTACACCCTTGTCTGTCCGTGTCTTGGTGCTTCCAATGTCAATCCTGCTGAATTAACGTTTGCCTGGAGGGGCAGCTGATACATTATTCGCAAAGTTCCAACAGTTGACTTCTGTGAGTGTTTTCCGCATATAAGTTCTGACATTTTTCATACTTCCTCAGCTTATCCATACATCGATGGTTATGTTTGGCGGGATTCCACAATTGCACGCCAACTTGGTGTCACACTCACAAATTTCAATCTCCGATGTGAAGAAGACACTGACTTGTCTTGCTGGGTCAAATTTTCTATTGATGAATTAAAAACTTACAATGCCTGCCCCGAGGCTGGTTATATCAGTGACACCCCCCCTGAATCTCCCGTTCTCGCTCCTACAGATACGCCCTATAGTCCCAGCCAAGCAAGTGATACATCGAGTAGCTCAAGCAGTGAAGACAAATCATCAGACAGGCCTGATAAGTTGCTCAGTACAGATGTCAATATTGTACTCATTCGCTTAATCTAGCTGCTAAGCAAATCTGACGGTCGTAGCATTTGTTGTTTGTTATAGTTTATGTCACCACCTTTTTTTAGTCCGTTCATCCAATTATCATGTATACCATCAAACAAGACGGTACAATATCCAGTGTCTGAAACAAATAAGATTGGTAAATTGTTTACTGTGCAGAAAATGGTAAAAACGCTCAATCCAATATTTATGTCACACTAGAGTAACTTGCTGTTTTAAGCTGCTCCAGCAGCGGTTTATGTAAGCTGACACTGCAGCAACAGTTTATGTAAGCTGGTGCTCCAGCAGTTGTTTACATAATCTACCACTTCCATTGACATAATCAATCTCTCCTGATGTATACAGCCAACGTGGCTGTCCTGGAATTGCACTTTGACATATCAATCAAGCTCATAGATTCACTTTCCTTTATCATTTTATATCCAGTTGTCAATCTGTCATGATGCCAAGATTTGTTAGATGAAGATACGTAGCGGCTTGAAAAATGAGAGTTGCCAAAATATATAACTCCTTTTAATGTGTACTTACTTACTCTTGAAGAATCAACGGTCATGATTTCAAGCCTCTTATCCACATCAACTGATACACTTGATATATTGAAATAGATAATTGGAGGGGCCATCAGGAACTGAGAAACCTTGATTAGTCATCTCACACATGAATCACACCTTGTGCTTGTATAGCACCAAAAGTCATCAAACATGCTCATGAATGGATGGTCTTCCTGGCGTCAGTATGATCATTACTGATTTTGATTTCACTCTCCGATGGGCCGTGGCATGGTGAGCTGGACAGACCATAAACAAATCAAGCACATCTGACGTGTTGACAGATAGTTCATTAATTAAAGAGTGTACAGACGTGTATTCACCAAATGGGAACTCTCTGTGATTCCTCTGAGACAGCTTAGTCTGAAGCCATTCCCTGGTCTCCTCAAGGGCCTCATGATCTTCCAGGGCGATACTATGGAAATCCTTCACTAGATGTTTGTTTAGATGCGGGCTCAATGCACTAAGCTTTCGAGATCATTCTAGAGGACCTTCTTGCCATAAATTGTATATAATAGACAATACAGAATTGTATGTGCAACTGTTCAGCTTCCATGAACAGGCAAAGGGGGGACAAGTACCTTGCAAAATAGACAGACTATCTGCGTGACTCAACCGTCGGCGTTTGCTTGGACCATGCTCAATGTCTTCCTGCATCTTCTGTTTTCCTGTGCTGCATGGATCCTTGTATACCTTGGCCCCTCTGGCAGGGATGAAAGTGTTTTTGGGCAATGGCCTTTCTTGTAGTGGCCTCTCTCTTGATATCATATGCCAATTGATATCTATGTACCCTGAATCATCAAATTGATCATTTTTACCCCATTTCAGGGACGGATGCAAATGAGGAGGAACGTATGTGTCACTTTTGCATTGTCTAAATGATGCTATCAAATCGGACCATTTTGGAGCGTCATGGAAACCCTTTGGCAGCTTCCCTACATACCTCAGCCTCGTTATCTCATCCAGCAACTCCAAATCCCAGAACTCCTGACGTAGTGCACCAGTTGCTTTTCCTTGAATGACGGTTCTGTCAAATCCACATATTATAATAGTGCCGGCTGCAGTAGCGCTTTGGGACAGTGCTGTATAGTAAGCCTGATGGGATTGACATTTGAACAAGTCAACAGGATTAAAAGGCCTAGTCTTTCCTTGGCTAGCGTAATCGGTTATAGCATCGTTGACGAGTATTTTAATTTGTGATTGCAAAATTGTAATTTTTTGGTCATTAGGTAGACTGCATTCAGTCGAAACAGTGCTTCTAGTTATTGGTACTATATTTTCAGGAAGACCTTCTATTTGTACGTAATGCGGTGGATTCTTCAGTTTTACAAACAGCGTGTCTATCATACGTTGACCAACAGAACCCGTACATGACTTCCATCCATATACGTAACCTTCTTGACCATTTGTGATACAGAGCTCGGTGGCAATGTTAGTCTTAATGATAATAGGTAAGTCGACGCATAGCAACAGTTTGCCTGCAACTTGACCAGATGTGGATGACGGAGGCTGCTCCCATAGAATATTCTGAATAGAGGAGTGTAGAGGAACTCTGTTTCTACCTGATGCTCCTCGACCTTTACCTTTGCATGTGCTCTCATCACCCTTGTCAAGTACAGTATCTTTGCTAAAGAAATCTGTCAGCTCGAGTCCACTCTCCAGGGCAAATCTGCTACTTCCAACCACATTGACAGCATCTTTATCTATGTTGTGTGCTGTTATGATAGACACATTATGGAAGTCATCATTGAGAAGCGAGGAGTCTGAAAGATTGGAGACTCGCCGAGACTCCAGGAACTGGATATCGTCTTTGGTGCATGCTCGATACCTCATGTTAGCAAGGGCTGTTCTAAAGGATTTGTCATCTGGACTTTGCATTGTCTGTCTCATATTCTGTCTCAATATGACTACTGTAGTAATCTGGTGCCAAACTGCTTTACCCAATGCAGCCTTTTGTTTGTTTAGATCTATAGATCACATACCCACACTGTGACTGTACAGCGCTGCATTCTCATGGCCAGTTACTGGCAGCAGCTGAGCAAAATTGCCAGCAAACACCATGTTCATACCACCAAAAGAGAGGTGCAACAAACCTGTAATCTGAGCAAGGCGCGCTGATATCTTGTACATATCTCTGCAAGACAACATGGATACTTTGTCAAAAAATACATATTGCACCCCAATAAGGCGTGACTTTACTTGAGCCAGTTGTGCCGGAGAGTCACGTACTATATCATTAATTCCAAACAGATAATGGTAAGTCGATCCACCTAACAGTGATGCTGCAGTGCCGGTAGGAGCAACCACTGCAAACCTATGAGATTCTCCACGGGCTGCAAAGTATTGGGACAGCGCTTTAAGCACCTGTGTTTTCCCGGTGCCCCCCATACCCCCCATATACATTCTCAACTGTTCGGGGTTAGAAGTGGCAGCGTGGTTAGCCACTATTCTAAATGCTCTGGTTTGTTCCTCATTGAGATTGAAACTGGTAGTAATTTTGGATATAGTGGGTTCCCATTTGATATTCAAATATTTTTTCTCTAGGAAACTACGATCACATACTTCCACAATGCCTGGCTTGTTTTGTTCGTCCGATCTTCCAACGTGCTGTTCACGAACAGACAACATGTCTTTTTGCCTATCTTTTAGTATGGACACACAAGTTTCACTGACCTTATGTTTCCAGTAAGTACCGGGCATGTCTGACACAGAAGGTGAATGCTTCATTGTAACAGGGGAGGTTTGGCCCATTACAGGCTTATCCCAATTCAGGCTCGTCATGGTGGAAGTCATAATAGCCATATCTCTCCAACGTTTTAGTTCAGTTTTGCCAAGCTCATTACTACAGTCAAGGTCTATCTCGTAGTCCTCAGGTTGTCCATTATCTTTGTTGTCCATATGATCCTTTTGTTCGATATCTCTGACATTGGAAACTGAATTGTTCATTCCTGGGAATGCCACACCGCCTCGCTTCAACTATGCATAGAAATCGTCACGGGCATCCAAACACTCATACTTAATATTCATATTAACTATAAGACACAGTTGCCTTTCGGTAAAATGATGGTTGTCAAATGCTGTGCTCTATAAATCAGACTTGTTTTTTAAATCAGCACCTGAACACCAAGGCTTGAATAAGGTAAGCATTGTGACGCAGTATTGGTCTCTATTCCCTTTATCACACCTTGGAAGAGTAGGACCAATGAAATTGGGCACGTGCTTCTGCCCTGGCAGATATACAAGGGTAGCATGAGAGTCCGACAAGGAATGATCATCTGTAAAGTTGACGGTTAGTGTGTTGGCCAATTTAGACTTGCAACTTTTGTTCTCTCTACGAGTTGATTTTACTCATTCACATCTAGAAGCCCATTTGTACAATGTCATGTTGTGCAATTCTATGCCACGGTATATGTAGTCAAACACAGGAGATAGTCTCACCACTCGGCCTTTCTTTCTGATGATCGCTATTTTGTCAGATCCGTATGAACTGTCAGTTGGCTGATCGTTGGGCCAAGCACTCGGCCTTTCTTTCTGATGATCGCTATTTTGTCAGATCCGTATGAACTGTCAGTTGGCTGATCGTTGGGCCAAGCACGTTTGACTTCGTGGACAAAGCTGGGCCAATGAAGATTGGTGAATTTATAGTCGGTGTAATGATCGGGGTTACCAAGAAGGTACATACATATCATCGGGGAACTCATTTCTGACTTTGCACTCATTACATTAGCCATTTTTGTCATGAGAGACCTTGCTTTTTCTTGCTATGGGAGAGGTCCGTTAACAATATCTTGGTATTTTGTGAGCACTGTGCCAACGGCCTCAAATGCTGTGTACGTTTTAAGCAATGATTTAGTTATATATTTAGTGACATATAAAAGGACACCCCTGACCACCGTTCCCGAACGAAGACTAGTTACATCAGTATTGCATTTAAACAAATAACTCGAAGATGCGGTGAATGTGTTCAGCCATGGTTCCACTTTACGCATATTGAGCGCACCTGTTAGAGGGTTGACTTCAGTCTGTTGGAAGAGTTCTTTGGGAAACCGAGCCTTACATCTGCCATATTGAGCGCACCTGTTAGAGGGTTGACTTCAGTCTGTTGGAAGAGTTCTTTGGGAAACCGAGCCTTACATCTGCCCCATTTGTTGTCTAGACACCCTTTATTCTCTTTGCCTAATTTTTTACTTCCGTCCTTCTTATATGATATATGGCAGATATGCACATTTGACCTAAATACAATGTTATCTACAGTGTTACGGAATTGAGTCCACCAATTAGATGTCTCCTTGCATCCGACACACTCCTGGGGCAGTGCCTGAGGGTCAGATTGACCAGCATCGGATATATTGTCTGTAGAAGCATCACAGGCTGTTGGTACTGAGAGTTTGTTGATTGAAGTTTCTTGTTTACTCCGACATAAATGATCAGGAGGAGGGGGCTGGGGCATCGTCCGTATGGGATCAATATATTATGGCATCTTTTTGGATTTTTCAATGTTATCTATTACTTCATCCATTGTCCCTGTAAGGAAGTCGCCGGTGAAGGCAGATTCCAGATATTCCACTAGGGCCCTCTGAAAATCAGATGAGGGGTCCATGATTTTCTGATGAGCTTCCTCAGATGATAGACTTCCATGAAGCCAAAGGAGCATATGTAGATGCAAGGTAAGTCTACCTTGCTGCTCGACTGTTCCGTAGTATGCAGACATGTGACCATACAAGCCTTCATGTTCAGTATCAACACCCAATACGTGCTTTATGAAAGCAGACACCATAAAATGAAAGAATCTGGCCCCTGCAACAGGATTATGTGCAATAAGTTGATATGCAGTGTCAGAAGGTAATAATATATCAGGTTCAAACTTTATATTATCACCGGCATAGTACAGACATATAGGGTGTCTGATATCCACAGGCAACAACATTATAAATCAAGAAGGCGTGTCTTTGTCAATCACTAATGACCATATCTCGTTTCTCATATGCTTTTTTGTTATTGGAGACCCGTCAATCCGGCCCGACACAGCATCAACGTCTTCAATAACTTTGAAACATTTCTGTTCCTCCTGGTTTGTGGGCTTGATAATCTCGCCTTTGGCCATACGATCAGCCATACTTCTGAGTAATTCCACGTCGAGACTTGCTATGCATTCAGCAATATGAGCAAAGTCGTTTCTTTCAATTGCCAGAAACCCCCCTGTAGTTGCGGCTCTGATCTGCTTGTGACTGAATGCTGCAAAGGGAAAGCCAGTATCTCTCTGGAATCACTTATCATGATACATGAGGAGATTGCCTTTGTGAACCTTAACAAAGATACAGCCTTTTATACAGCCTGGACCTCCAAAGCCATATGAAAACAACCAGGGAAACATTTGAGGATAAACAGTTGCGTCCTTCATCCAATTAACTGGACGGGATGAATGTCCAACTAGCAGTGCTTTGCCATTGGAGTGCCAGTGCTTTAAAGCAATACCTTTAAGCTCATCTTTTGTTTTTGCTGATAGGCTCTTGCCCGTCAGTCCATGCATGACAAAAGAACAATCCCTGGCTGATACCCCATTATCTCCATCAACTTTGTAAATGGCAGGATCAACTGTTCTGTTTTCCTCCAGAGACTCTTTGTAAACAATCTTTACTGGTGGTGTATCTTCTGGATAGTCGTGAAGATTGCTATTGCATATTTCAATATCCGTATAAGCAAAATGATTAAGCTTGAGCCATTCCAATGCCTGCTTCACAGCATTTCAGCAGACAAGCAAAGGCAATCGTTTGAGATCTTCCTCAGTAGGCTAACAAGGCCCTGTAAATAGAATAGCTAAAACATCATCCATGTCAGCCCTCGGAGGAGGCAGTACATGGTAAACCTTTTCAACAGGAGATTCAAAAGCAATCAAATGTGCATTCATTTTGCTGAGACCCGAGGACAACACATGTGTGAAACAGAGAGACCTGCGTACTTTGGCGACAAGGAGCTGTTCAACCCAATTTAAACGGGATAAAACAACTGGAACAGCACCAATCCAAAAACCGTTTGCAAGTGCATACTTAGGAACTTTGCCCTTCAACAATGGGATCCTGCACTGTGAACAGACAGAATTGCATCTATGATCCAACACCGGGCCTCTTATTTCTCTCACAGATTCCGTTCCTGAACACCTCTCTACTCTGGTAACTCCTTTGGCAGATAACTGTCAGGTTCCGCTGAGTCAGGGGCTTTCTGGGAAAGCAACGCCCTTACGAGGCAGACTTGATCTACAGATACTCGTGTGTCTGGAACTCTGGGGCTAGGACTCCAGAGTTCAAGACAGGGACAAGGGGTGGTCCTGGAGAAGGGAACTTGATCCAGGGGTTTTGGGTTTTAGGTGGTTGGGGGTTGGGTGGGGGTCGAGTCGTGAACCAGGGTTCTAAGATGAGACCAGGTTAACAAATTATAAGTTGCAAAGTGCGTACCAAACTTAGAGCATGCGGTTGTTCAAGCGTGCCAGTCAAAGCATGCCAGTCAGTGCATATCAATCAAGCAGAGGGCACGCAACAATTCAAGTTAATATCAAGACTAGCGAGTACAACGGGGAACTACACTATAAGTACTACAGGACCGGGTCTCAGGGTTCCAGGGTGTCTGGGATAAGTCCCAGGAGGCATTGAGTAGCGGACGGGGACTATATACCTGGATTGTGTGTGTGGGGCACACGATCAATTGGCATGGAGAGAGTTGTGATGCGTGATGTGTGATCGCTGGAAGCGAGCAGCGTAATCCAATTGTTGATGGCAGTTGATTCTGGGGTCCGTGATGCGGGGTTGCTAGAGATGCTGGTTGATGGTGGTCTTTGATGTGTGTGATGGCAGCGTCAGCAGCCGTGGGGACGGGGCACGTCGTGGGGTTGATGAGAGAGGCTTCTGGATGGGGCTCTGGGGGTGTGCTGGAGAGGTTCCAGAGGGGAGGGGTCGTGACATCACCCTTCCCTCAGCGCCAAGACTCTCCGAGGCACGTGTGGCCAGTGGTCTGGACCGGGGCCCAAGCATGGGATCCGGCACATGCTCTGACACGTATTAAAAAAAAATTTTCACCATCAAACCCAACCATGTCGCGCACACCAACGCATTCCCCAACGCCTCCACATATGAATGAAGTCGTGCCCCTCATGGCATGGGAAGCCTGGGACATGCGGTACTGAGCTCACCTTGACTGGAAGCGCATGGCGGCGCTTGCCCAACAACGTGAATGCTTTCTGCATTGTCTGATTATCGCAACTGACCTTCCTTTTCCAGAACAGCACAATATTACTGCCCTGGAGGCGGGTCCCAGTCAACTCCCAGCACCTGCTTCCAATGCAGGCCCTGGTGGTCCGTCAGGGCCAGGTCCCAGCCGTCCTGTGCCCATCTTTGCGTGGATGACCGTGCACCTCCCTGTCCCCCCGTGGCCTCGACTGCCCGCCCCCTGATTCCATCGCTCCAGGATGGCAGTAGGGGCAATTACAGTGGTCCCAGATGACCAGCGCATCGCATGGGCAGACGCATTGCAGGAGGTTTTTGAGGAGGCCCTGGAGAGGCCCTGGGGGTTGCCTCCCCATAACTGGTGTGTGAGTAATGGGCCGGTAAGTGGGTCTTTACCTTGGGTCCCCTAGCTGACCTTGTTGCTGCAGTGTCTGCACTGTGCTCGCCGGCTGGTGTCTTGCCTGTTCGAGGCCCTGGATCCCTTGTCCCACCAGGACACATCCATGTGCAAGGCGTGCCACCTCAACCACGAGCACTGTTCTGTGTTGGCACTATGGAGGGCATGCTGCATTGCATGGAAGCAGGAGTGGCCGCTGGGGGGATCACCCGGAGGATGGAGGTCGAGGAGCAGGACTAGGTGGTGGAGCTGGTGGAGGAGGCACCCGTGGTGGATTCTGGGGGGGAGTCGGAGAGCGGGCGTGCCCTTTGGGTGGGGGGCCGGGGCTGGCCTGTAGTCCTCATCACATGCTGGGTGACCTGGGCTGGGAGAAGCTAGGAGGGGCATGGGGGGCGCCCTGATAAGGGGAAACGGCGGGCGTCACTGAGCCCTTTTCCAGGGCCTTCAAAGAGGGTGCGTCTGCCCTCTGAGACTCTGCCCCCGGTTTCCCCGCCACGCCTTTCCCTGGCGGTATTCTCCTCCTTGTCCGGGGAACCCCTAAATATCGACGTCGGGGTCCTGCAGGAGCGGGCTGGGCAGGAGCAGGGAGACCACGAGGGGCAGGAAGTGGTGGTCCAGAGGAGTCTGGAGGGGGGTCAGGAGGCGATGCTCCGGGACCTGGAGAGGGCCAGGGTCGCCTGGGAGGAAGCAGAGAGCGAGGCTGGAGCAGGGAGTGGGGTTCCCGGAGGGGCTGGTGTCGCTGAGCCCTTCTCCAGGGCCTTCAAAGAGGGCACGTCTGCCCTCTGAGACCCTGCCCCCGGTTTCCCCGCCACGCCTTTCTCTGGTGGTATTCTCCTCCTTGTTCAGGGAACTCCTGGATATCGACGTCGGGGTCCTGCAGGAGCGGGCTGGGTGGGAGCAGGAAGACCATGAGGGGGAGGAGGCGGCAGTCCAGAGGGGTCTGGAGGGGGGTCAGGAGGCGATGCTCCAGGACCTGGAGGGGGCCAGGGTCACCTGGGAGGAAGCAGAGGGCAAGGCTGGGGCAGGGAGTGGGGTTCCTGGAGGGGCTGGTGAAGGCTTTACATCGGGACGTGGTGGTTGCCCGCATGGCTTCGCTGAGTGAGTACCCTCCTCTCCAGACTTGGCCTCTCACTGACACCCCCAGGCTGGGCCTGGGAGCACCGTTTGCTCTTGGACAGGGTGGCCGCGGCACTCGCATCGCTGCAAAAGAGGCAGCGCCCGGAGGTGACGACCCCCGGGGTGGATCAGGGCCTCGGCTTGCTGAGGTGGGTGGTGTCGGCACACTGGCGGAGGAACGTGCCTGTTCCCAGTTCCTGGTTCGAGAGGGTCCTGGACGAGAGCGAGCCTCTCCTGTCCTGGGAGCAGTTGGTGGAGGAGACACTGTGGGAGCATGGTCCAGAGGGGATGGGGGAGGGGTTCCGAGGTTGGCCCAGGGAGGGAGGGAGTGAGGGTTGGTAATTTTGTCTTGTTTTTGTTCATTTGTTGCTTCTTGTTCCAGTCTGGTACTGTAGAATAGTGTAGCTATAGAAAAAATGTATATAATTGGTCTTTTAGTCAGAAAAGTAGTGTAAGTAATGTAGCAAAAAGCTGGGAATGGGTACCTTGCCCAGATTCCAGGCGCTCTCATGGGACGTAATTGTTGGTCTTGTTAAAGGTATTAGAAGAGTAAAGTAGGGAAAGGCAGAGCAGAAAATATACGTGGGAGTTGAATCTCTAATGAGCCCAGAGGCGGGGGTTACGCCCATTACTGCTGTCTGTGAGTCCTACGCCTTGGAGGACCATTTCCCAGGTGCTGTTGCTGGAAGTCCCAGAGTTTGTCGAGGGCACCATCAAGGTTTCAGCGCAGTTCACAAGTGTTGTCCTCCAGGCCATATCCCTTCCATCGTACGAGGAAGTGGGGTCATTCACGAATGTTCCGGGCGTCAAGGATGTTTTCAACCTCGTAGTGATACTCGTCCTCAACCTTGACCAGGGGAGGGGGTTCAGGGCGTCGTTCAGAGAAGAGATCTGGGGGGTGTCGTTCCAGGAAGTGGACGTGGAATACCGGGTGCAGACCTTTAAGTCCCAGGGGAAGCTTGATCTTGTAGGTGTGGGATGAGACTTTCTTCAAGATCTTGAACGGGCCGAGGCGCTTGTGATTGAGCTTTGGGGAGGGCTGGCGAGTGCAGAGGTGGCATTGGTCTAATCATACCTTTGTCTTGGGGGTCCAGTCAGGGGTGTCTTTCCGTTTCCAGTCAGCGTGTTTTGCATAGGCCTGGTTCGCAGTGTTGATCTCTTCTCAGAAGAACTCATGAAGGGATTGAAGATCCTGGGCAACCTTGTGGGTGGCATGTGACAGGATATCCTGGAGCGAGAGGGTCAGTTGTGGGTGGTATCCCTTGTTGACGAAGAAGGGCGATACCCTGGTGGCAGAGTGCGGCGTATTGTTGTAGGTGAGCTCGGCCAGGGAGAGCTCGGTGTGCCAGTTGTCCTGCAAGTAGTTGATGTACAGCCAGAGGTACTGCTCAAGAGACTGATTGACCCTTTTGGTCTGACCGTCAGTTTCGGGGTGGTAGGCAGTAGAGAGGTTAGTCTTTACTTCAAGGGCCTTACACAGAGAGGTCCAGAACTTGGACACGAAGAGTGGGCCACAGTTGAAGACGATGTCATCTGGAAGTCCGTGTTTAGCAAAGACGTGCTTGAAAAACAGCCAGGTGAAGTCTGGGGTGGTGTCTGTGGTGTGGCAGAGTAGGAAGATGCCCTGTTTGGTTAGCCTACACACAACAACAAGAATAGCATTGAACCCTTCAGATTCTGGGAGTTTGACAATGTGATCCAGAGATATGGAAGACCAGGGGTGTCGTCCGACCAGCAAGGGTTTCAGGAGTCCATAGGGTTGGTGCTGGAGGACCTTAGCCCAGAGGCAGGGTTTGCATGATCGAATGTAGTGGGTCACGTCCTTCTTCAATCCTGGCCAAAAATAAGTCCAGGAGACAGGTTGGAGGGTCTTATATATCTCAGGGTGTTCCCAGAGCTTGTGGTTATGGTGTTGGCAGAGAACATCGTAGCAAAGTTGTGCGTGATCTGGGACATAGATGCGGCCATCCCGGAGGAAGAGTTTCTCGTTGGGGGACAAGGAGAAGGCAGGGTCCTGGTCAGTTCCATCGGAGGGGTTGCGGGGGTTATGGTCGATGAAGTACTTGTCTTGGGGGGTGCGGCGGATCTGACTCAGGGTCCCTTTATCGTTTAGAATCAGTACGGCATTCAGATGTTTAGGAGGGATCACCACGTGATGATTGAACGCATTGTGTTCCGCCTCAAAGGACTTCTTGGAGTAGACGTCTGGTCGTTGGGTGAGGGCATTGGGTTTAGCCCCAAGTCGTCCCAGGCGATACTGTCAGAGGACTCCTCATTTCTTTCTTTTCTCACTCCTTATCTCTTCACTCTCCTTCCATTCATTCTCTTATTTCTTCTGACATTATTTCATTTTACTGTTTCTATTCTTTCAACACTATCTGTCAGTACTACTCTCAGCCCTTGAGATGCTCTGGTTCTTTAGCCACCATTCAGACAAGTGTGGGCCCACTCAGCACCACTTCCAGACCACTTATATAAGCCAGAGTTTGCCAGAGTTTGCCCCTTATTTGTACAAGTATTTGTGTAGGCAATTTTCGAGTTTTTAAGGTTTTGTTGTACTGTACAGTTGTTTCCCATGCTTCAGAGGCCCCAGAAGCATCCAACCTGGCATAGAGAATCCCTAGACTTGTTCTCTTTGGATCTCCCTCTGCCAGGTGAGTAGCTACCTTGATATTGTCAGTATATATTCTAATATACTTTGGATCTCCCTCTGCCAGCTGTGTGACTGAGCCACAGCCTCTAGAGGTCACCCTTACAGATACTTGATTGTGAAGTCGTACTCCGAGAGGATCTTGGACTATTGGGCCTGCCGTTGACTGAGTTGCTTGGTCGTAGTGAAGTACTGCAGGTTGTTGTGATCCGAGTAGACCTGGATCCGGTGCTGGGCTCCCTCAAGGTAGGCTCGCCATTGTTTGAAGGCTTCAACGATGGCGAGGAGCTCCTTGTCGTAGATGTCGTAGTTGAGCTCGGCATCGATCATAGACCAGGTGTAGAAGGTGACTGGCCAGAGTTCCCCACCGTCAGATCCCATCTGCAAGAGAATCCCAGCGGTGGCGTAGTCGGAGGCATCACATTCTAGGATGATTGGGAGGGCAGGGTCGTAGTGCCGGAGTATGGGGGAGCCGGTTGAGGGGTTTTGTGATACCGGAGTAGTTGTCTATAAACCTCTGGTAGAAATTAGTGAAATCCAAGAAGGATTGTACTTCCTTGACGTTCCGGGGTTGCGGCCAGTTGACCATGGCCTCGACCTTGTGGAGATCCATGCGAACGCCATTTGGAGATATGATGACGCCGAGATACTCAACCTTTTCTGTGTGGAATGCACACTTCTCAGATTTGGCGTGGAGGTTGTGCTCTCAAAGGCGTTCAAGGACTTGCCAGACGTGCTTCTGGTAGTCCTCCCTTGAGTTGGAGTAAATGAGGATGTCGTCCAGGTAGACAATCATGAAGACGTCACTCATGTCATGGAAGATGTCATTCATGAAGTATTGGAATGTGGCGGGGGAGTTAGTCATTCTGAAGGGCATTACAAGGTATTCAAACAGACCATACCGCTGATAGGACCCTATACAGGTTAGGCGCATCAACGGCAGGCTCGGCACCGGCTCCGGAAACCTTGCCGCACTCGTTCCGAACTTAGCGCACGCGTTCTACCCATTTTAAGCCATTCCCGACGGCCGCGCACGGCAAGAAGCAGATCCAATCAATGATAGCGCCGACGGCAGCAGGAATGACAACTGACAGATGGCATCAGTCACTGATGACAGCGCTTAGCGAGAAGTTTGATGATCTATCAAAAACTGACGGACAGCTTGGCGTTTGACCTTGGCGTCTGACACCGCTTACCGTCTCGATTTGGCGCCAAACGTCGCTTAGGTGCTCTGACAGACAGAAGGGTGATGGATTGATGGTTTAGCACCGCGATCTGCCGCCTGGTGGCGCCAAGGGTCCTCCAAGGACGGTAGGGATCAGAAACCGTTGGAGCTACCCCTATGAAATTTTCCAGTTTACCGCACTTTGGCGATGGTTGGTCACTGGCGACGGCGAACTCTTTGTAGTATAAAAGTACTTACCGACTTGTACAATGGACCAGCAGACGAATAGACCAGAGTTTCCCCCACTTACTTCAGTCTCACTTACACTCAAGAGCTCATTTACGCTACAGTCGGCAACGTCGAACTCATCGGTAGTTACAGACGCTCGCCAACACTCGACACACTCGCGCCTTGCAACTACGGCAGGCATTATCGACGCTTAGACTTCGCTAAGCTTACCGTGCTCTTGCCGCTTACCTTTGCCGTGTTCGCTTACCGCTCTTTCCTAGGCGCTTTACCTTAGCGCTTTACACTTGCCGACCCCGTTACCGACTTTTACCCTTTTTCACAGACGCGTTCTCTGGGACCTGCCCGGGACTCCTCAAATCACTTATAGCGCGCCCAACGCACACTCTTGGTACGGTAACACTCCAGTTACATTTGTTACTGACCAAAACTTTGGGCGTCATCAAATTGGAGCCCACCGCGAGGGATCTCTAGGGCAGAATTCCGCCAGAAACCCGTCTTCAGCGTAGGCGCCGCCTGCTAGAGCAGTCGGCAGAAGGCATTGCTCCTTCCCACCCATCAACCCCACAACCACCTGGTGCCTTACCGGGTCTCTCTCTCGCCCAGGAACTACAGAACGCCACTGTAGACGCTTTTCCTGATCTCTTCCCGCATTCCCTCGATTATAGTACCGACGACCCCTTAGCGTCGCCCTTTACCTTACCGCAATCAGTTACCCCTATCACTCCGTTAACACCGCTTTCACAACTCGTCATTTCGCTCACCCCGTCGCCAACCTCTAGAACTCCTTCCCCACAACCGCTAACCGAACTCGCCAACCCAGTCGCTATGGAACAACAAGTCCAGCGCATGCCGCCACGCAACCACTTCTCGGCACCGAAATGGGACGAGACCAAACCACGGGAGCTATCCCAGTATTTCAAGGAATTGGAGTATCTATTCAGAGACTGTAACATTACCGACCACACGCAGATGAAGGAGTACGCGGCAAGATACGTATCGTATGACACGGCAGAGACGTGGACAGGTTTGACTGAGTTTGCCGCCTTTGTTCCCGCCACACCGACAGCTCCCGCCCGGGGCGCTTCTTACGAGGACTGGAAGACGGCAGTAATCCAGCTGTACCCTGGCGCTGAGGAGGCTACCCGCTACACGGTAAACGAGTTGCAGAAATTAGTCCAGGAATCTTTCGATAACGGCACATCTTCGCTTGGCGCGTTCTCCACGTATTACCGCGGAGCGTCGCCTATTTCAGCAGGGCATCCCGACTTCACTGTGGACTCGTATTGCCCGTCGCCTAGAGATAGTTCATCAGGCCCATCACCCTGACGAGCCCTATAACGTTGCCGACGTCTTTGAAGCCGGTAAATGGGTTCTCAAGGGAACAGACACTGGCGTTGGCATACCACGCGCTAGGACGAGCCCACCCCCTGAGCGAACTAACGGTATTATTCCCATCCCGCCTCCCGCTGCCGACTTCGTTAAGAAGGAGGAGCTAAATGCTGCCATTACCGCTGCCGTCGCATCCGCTATGACACGTATCGAAACTATGATCACGACAAATCTCACCGCTAACCGACCCGCTAACGTTCCCGCACCTGGCCCTTGCCACTTCTGTGGGGAAATTGGCCACACCATGACTAGAGGACGCTGCGCTACCCTCGAGAATTACGTTCGCCAAGGTAGAATTCGACGAGCTATCGACGGCAAGATAGTCCTCACCACTGGCGCCACCATCCCCAACTACCCAGACAAGAAGTCCTTCCAGGAGCGAGTTGATGAATGGCATAGGCGCAACCCAGGACAAATCGTTACCGGCACGTTATCTGGCAACGCCAACCCCGACCCAGACCAGGCGACTCAACAGCAGATGATCCACGAGGTCCTACATTTCGACAGCGTTGGCGACCGCCCTACCTTCTCGCGGGAAGAGCGAATCGCTAAGCTGCAACAGGAGTTGGATTCGCTTAAGAATCAGGTTTTTGATGGTGTTGAAGTTAAGCAGCCCAAACAACCTCTCAAAGGATATAAGCCGATGCCTCCCGCTAGCAAGTTACCGACACCTTCTCCTGCCGCACCGCCTGCTACTGCTCCTGCTCCTGCTCCAGAACCCTCGTCGTCCGCTACCGCTCCCGAACCGCCTTTGCCGCCTCTCCATCCCTACTCAGGGATTCCCGACCGTTACCATGCTCCCGCACAACGAAACTTTGCCGCTCCCGAGAAGCGTCCTGAGGGTGGCTACCGACCTACCGCGCCAATTTTCGACATAGAAAAATCGAACCACGTCTTTAACCGCATCATGAAAACCGCCGTTACCTTGTCAGTAGAAGAGCTTTGCAGTATTGCTCCCGACGTCCGCAACCAGGTCAAAACGGCAGTCACTCCTCGACGACCCTTGGCGACAGCCGTTGCCGAGGTTGATGAACTCGACGACGCGCTTCCTGGTTTCTCTGTTACCATTGACGCTCCCGACACTGAAGATACATCTGCCGACTCCATCGCTAACGCCACCTCTGTGGACCCAGTGGAGACCTACCTTAGGTCGGTGGACCATGGAGAGGACCCCGCTATCCTTACCGTCGCTCAAGAATCACACGCTATCCGCTCAGTCGCGCTAACGGTAGACAACAAGCACGAGGTAGAGGCGATCGTGGATAGCGGTTCCCAGATCATTTCTATGGCAGCAGAAGTCGCTAACGATTTAGGCCTCATTTATGACCCTACCGTTATATTAAACATGCAGAGCGCTAACGGTACAGTGGACAGATCTTTAGGCCTCGCCAAGAACGTGCCATGCACCCTTGGCGACATTACATTTTACCTTCAGATACACATCTTACGCTCCCCAGCATACGACTTATTACTCGGCAGACCCTTCGACGTCTTGGCGCGATCAGTCGTCAAGACTGTTACCGACGACGAGACGACATTAACCATTAGCGACCCTAATTCCGGAATCCGACGAACGGTGCCAACGTTCCCTAGGGGACAACGAAAAGGCGCCCTCGCTAAGCCACCGGAGTTTACCGACCAGCACGCCAACGAACGACCCCACCGGTGTTTTCACAGACCATCGAGGAGGTGATTGGCGATGATCACGGAGATGTGGCGCTAACGCTGGAATTTGACCATTCAACTGGTCTTGTAACTGTTTTGTCTACTGCTTTTCTTGACGAAGACGTTTTAACTACTTTACCCACTACCGACGCAGAGCCTTCCCAGAAAAATCAAAATATTACCGACTCCTCTCTTGCCTACTTATATCTTACCGCCTCAGAATCGTTTCAAAGTTTTGCGTCTACCGATACCTATCTTACCACTCTTCCCGGAGCCTCGTCTCCTGCCGTTCTTGGACTTGCCGCTCCTCAGGCTACAGTTCCCCTTTCCACTTCTGTATATAACCAAGCTAACGCTCCCAAAAGGAAAGGGGTACAAGTCAAAAAGAAATATAAGCCAGTTGCGCTTAAAACAAAGCCCATCGCTGCGCACTCTCCCGAGACGTTTAGGATCGAGCGCCAGATTATTGGCGACCCTCTTGCCGACATACCTATTTTATCGCCGAACCCGCCACCCTTTCAGCCCACGGGACGTTTTACCGCGGAACGCCAACAGCAGTTCGCCAAGGAGCACGACACAGGATTTTTGACCAAAGATGAGTTGAATGTCCTTACCGATCTCGTCGCTAAGCAGGATAAAGCCTTCGCCTGGGAGGACTCAGAACGCGGCAGCCTACGTACGGACTTCTTCCCGCCAGTCGTCATCCCGACCATTCCTCACGTGCCGTGGACTGAGCACAACCGACCGTTACCGCCTGGGATTGAAGCCGAGGTCTGCCAGATTATTAGGACCAAGATACAGGCTGGCGTCTACGAACCCTCTAACAGCTCTTACCGCTCCCGTTGGTTTTGTGTCCTCAAAAAGAACGGCAATCTACGCATAGTCCATAGTCTCGAGCCGCTAAATAGAGTCACCATACGACACTCTGGCGTACCGCCTTTCCCTGACCACGTTGCCGAGTCCTTTGCCGGGCGTATTTGTGGCGCCACCCTTGACCTCTACGTTGGCTACGACGAGCGCTTGATTCACCCTTCTTCCCGCGACCTCACTACGTTTCAAACTCCGTTTGGCGCACTGCGCCTAGTCACCTTGCCGATGGGCTGGACCAACTCAGTCCCTATATTCCACGACGACATCACTTTCATCCTCCAACCCGAGATACCGCATAACGTCCTTAGCTTCATCGACGACGTTGGCGTCAAAGGCCCCAAAGACTGGCGACTCGTGAACGGCTTACCGGCGACCCATCCCGACAACTCCAACATTCGCTTAGCGCTATGGGAGTTTTTCTTGCTGCTCAATCGAGTTCTCCAACGCATGAAGTATAGCGGTGGAACCTTTAGCGGCCATAAGCTTCTCCTATGCGCGCCAAGGTTCAAGATACTTGGTCACATCTGCACTCCCGACGGACGCATTCCCGACGAGTCTCGCTTAGCACTCTTGGAGCGCTGGGGTCCTTGCCGCGACTTATCAGAAGTTCGCGCCTTTCTTGGTACCGTTGGCGTTCTTAGAATATTCGTCAAAAACTTTGCTCATCGCGCACACGCCCTTAACCGACTCACCCGCGCTAACGAGCTCTTCGAATTTGGGCCAGACCAGGTCACTGCCCAACGCGACTTAGTAAAAGCCTTACAAGACGCCAAGCCCCTAGTCCCCATCGATTATACATCTGCCGACCCTGTTATCTTGGCGGTGGATACCTCGTACATTGCCGTTGGTTACTTCTTGTGCCAGTGCCTTAGCAACAATCGGAAACAGCGACGTTACAACCGCTTTGGGTCCATCACGCTAAACGACAGAGAGTCTCGCTACAGTCAGCCTAAGCTAGAGCTCTATGGACTCTTCAAAGCCTTCCGGTCGCTAAAGATGTACTTGATTGGCGTGCGGAATCTGATTGTTGAAGTCGACGCTAGGTACATCAAGGGCATGCTGCAGAATCCTGATATCCAGCCGTCCGCTAGCATGAATCGGTGGGTAGTCGCCATCCTCATGTTCCATTTTGAGCTGGTACACGTCAAGAGCTCTTTCCACGGCCCAGATGGACTCTCTAGGCGACCACGGCAGCCTGGCGACCCGGTAGTGGACCCTCAGGCTGATAGCGATTTCGAGGACTGGATCGACCGCTTACATGGTTTCGTGCACCTCATACAACAGCCAATTCCCTTACTACGACGGCAACAGCCTGCCAGCATCCTTCTACATCCCATTGTCCCTTACCGCCCCGAGACCTTTAGCGCACCCCTCACATTCTACACGGCAAGCATTTTCAGTCAAAATTCGCCTCCAGTAAAAGTCGTACAAGAGCCCCATCCGCTAAGGGAAGACAGCAGAAACTTGACCTACGATGCCGTCCCCCGATCCGCCAAAGCAAAGGCAGAAGACAGCCGCTTGTTAATCGTTGAACAGTGGCTACAAGACCTTAAGCGACCCGCAGGCCTTACCGACGAACAATACGCGACCTTTATCCGCTACGCTACCCGTTTCTTCTTTACCGACAACAGACTTTGGCGACGAAATCGAGATGGAGCCCACAAGCTGATCATCAAGCCAGAAGGTCGCTTACGAGTCTTGCGCGCTATGCATGACGAGCTAGGTCATAGAGGTCTGTACGCTACTCGAGCTTCTCTGTTAGAACGCTTCTGGTGGCCACACGCTAGTGCCGACATCGCCTGGTACATCAGGACCTGCCACCTCTGCCAAATCCAACAGACACGCCAAGTGCTCATACCGCCAACCGTTGCAACGCCAGCTCCCCTCTTCAGCAAAATCTACGTCGATACCATGCACATGCCCAAATCTGGTCGCTATAAGTACATCATTCAAGGTCGTTGCTCGCTAATCCACTGGCCTGAGTTTCGCATGCTTCAAAGAGAAAATACCGAGGCGGTCGCCAAGTGGCTATTTGAGGACGTCATTTGCCGTTGGGGAGCGCTAAGAGAAATCGTCACGGATAACGGTGCGCCCATCATCAAAGCGCTAACCTACCTCGCCAAGAAATACAACATTCACCACATTCGAGTGTCTGGCTACAACAAGCGCGCCAATGGCCTGGTAGAGAGACCCCACTTTGACGTTCGGCAAGCGCTCTTCAAGGCAGTCGATGGTGACGAGTCTCGTTGGAGCGAAGCGACCTATTCAGTATTTTGGTCGGAAAGAGTTACCATTCGTAAGCGCATGGGTTGTTCTCCCTATTACGCGGCTACTGGCACCCATCCGTTACTCCCTGCCGACATTATAGAAGCAACCTATCTTCAGCCAGCACCCAACAGTATCTTAGCGACTACCGACCTTGTCGCCAGACGAGCTATTGATCTCCAAAGAAGGAAAGAAGATTTAGAGCGACTCCACGAGGTAGTCTTCAGCGCCCGTCGCCAAGCAGCCCTACGATTCGAAACCGAGCATAGCGCCACCATCAAAGATTACAACTTCCCGAGAGGAGCGCTAGTGCTCATGCGCAACTCCAAAATCGAGACCTCTTACAACAAGAAAATGCGCCCGCGCTATCTTGGACCTTTGGTAGTTATCTCCCGTAACCGTGGAGGCGCTTACGTGCTCTGTGAACTAGATGGTTCAGTACTGCATCGACCTGTTGCCGCTTTTCGCCTACTACCGTATCTCGCCAGGGAACGACTCGACTTGCCGCTTGAAGCGCTAGATATCGACACCGCCAAGTTACGAGAACTTGAAGAAACAGAATTATTGGACGATGATGACTTGCCGACTTTAGTTGAAGAAGAAGAAAATGATTAGAAAAGAATATATTGATGAGCTCTCTTTTTCTATTACCTATCTTACTTATCTCTCTTGCCGATACTTACTGTACTATATCCAACAGACAATTCTTTACATAGTCAAGTCGCAGCGCTAGCGTGTCGCCAACGCTTAGCGCATTGCGCAAATCTCGCCAAGGGTTTTTCGCCATGATGATTTACTGAGCGTTTCCCTTTTCTCAAAAATTTGTCTAAGTCCCACATCTACTACTCCTCTTACTTTCGAATACTTACCGCTTGCTTTCTCTTTGCCTTACTTTCTTGGCTCTCGGCTGTTGCGCTAACTCAGGTTTCTGGGACTTATCTTTTCACTCAAAAAAAAAAAAAAAAAAAAAAAAAAAAAAAAAAAAAAAAAAAAAAAAAACGAGGCGGCAAGACAAATATATATGAGACGGTAACAAAAAGAAAAATATACAAAAACGGCCTATCTACGCTAAGGTCCGTTTACTCGCTATCGTCCTCTAATGACAGGGAATCGTCAGATACCGGCAAGGAAGAGTCGCGAAGGGGGAGAAGGTCGCCAGGAAGAATGTTATTGGCAGCTTGCCAATCCATGGCTGCTTGGCAATCCCCCTGGTAATCGCGAAGCACGCGAAGGCTACGACCCAGGTTGGAATAGCGCAGTCGCAGCGCCATCAGTTGACCGCGCACTCGCTCCCGTTCCCGACTCATAGTCGCCTCCATCGTTGCCGCTCTCCGGGAATAGCGCTCCAACATGTCGCGAGGATTGAGCGCTATAACCGGGTAAACGAGGTCCTGGCCCAGCCACTGGAAAGCGTCGCCAGTCACTGTCGGCTGCGGCTGCGGGGTCCAGGCAGGATTAACCCTGGCGATCACGGGACGCCTTGGCTCCAGCCCTACAACGTCCTCAGGATCTGACACCTCCCAAGGGGCGACGTTGCCGTAAGGCGGCAGCCAACGCCACTGAGGCTCCTCCCGGGCGACTTCTGCCGCTGCCTCCCCTTCTCCCTTGCCCTCTCCCGCTACCATCTCCTCGTCACCTTGGCGCTGCGTCGCCAAGGTTTCGTCCTCCTCCCCTTCAGCGTCCTCATCTCCTCCCGTTGCCGCTCCCTCTGCCTTCTCCTCCCCCATCTCGATGTCGACGGGAGCCTCTTCCCGTTCCTCTTGAGGCGCCGTGTCGCCAACCGCTTCCCGCTCTCCCTCCTCCTGCTCCTCGCCAAGGGACCTCGCCGCCAAATGAATAGGCGACAGGAGGCCACTTGGGCCTGCCTCAGAATCGCGAGGAGGCAGGCGACTCGCCGCCAACGCCTTCTCCAGGTCGGCCATCTCGGTATCGCGAGGCGTTGGCGAGGGGGAAGGCGACGACGAGACCACACGAGGGCGCTTTGCTTTGCCCTTCCCTTTGCTTGGGGAAGGGGCTTGACGTTTTTCTGGGACCGAAGTCCCTTGGCGCTCGCCGGCGCCTCGATTGCCGACTGATTCCGTCCCATCTCCTTGGCGCGTCGGCAACGCCAAGGAGGCACGTCCAATGGCCGCCATCCCTCCTGTGGCAACCTTCCTCTTCTGGCCCTCCACAAACTCCCTGGCCCTCCTCACCAACACAGCGCGCGAGAACGTCTTCTCGACCAAAGCATCTGGCGCGCCGCCACGCTCGCGACTTTTCGCCCCGTCGATAGTACAGGCGCGCTTGAGGGCGCCACAACGATAACACGGCTGGGCCCCAGTCGGGAACCAACAGCCTTCTGGGTCGTTGTCCGCCCAGCATTTGTCGCACTAGCGCTAAAAGTCAGCAAGAAACTAAAGGAACCAGAAAAAATCACTTACCGCTCCCCGCGCCTCCTTGAACGCTTGCCGGGTCGCCAGGGAAACGGTCTTCTTTCCCTTCATCTCCTCCATAACGACCCCGGCCTCTTGCCCCTCATCAAGGACTGCCTCCTCACGACGCGGCAACAACAATCCTTTGAGCTCCTTGTCGTCAAAGGAGCTTTGTGTTGGCGCCTACAAAGACTTAGTAATTTCCGTACAAAAAGAAAAGACCACTTACCGCGTATTGAGGAGCCGCCTTGCGACTCTGCGAAGGTCGTTAGCGACCGTCGGCAACGGCAAGCGAAAATCAGCACTTACCTTACGCTTGGAAGCACCTGCCGGCTTCCTCGGCGAGCCCGACTTGCTAGCCGGCAGCACTGGGCTCGACGTGCTGCCGGCGCGACCTACCTTGCCGGATTCTTCAGTCTCCTGCCTCTTGGCGGCAGGCGCCTTTCCTTCCGCAATCTCCTCCATCTCCGCCGCCAAGGCTGCTGCTCTTTCCCGCTCCTCTAGCCCCCTCATAATCTCACGGGAGTCGCGGGAAACCTCCTCTTGCCGTGTCGCGATCTCCTCCTCCACCTGCATGCGCGCCAGGGGCGCCAACACCTCTTGCTTGCTATGAGGCGACAGGTCAGACCACAGCTAAGTTAGAGATAAAAATCAGAGTTACTTACTCAGGCGCGGGAGCGCTTACCGTCATCGGCAAGGCACCCGACAAGATATCCTCCAACTCGTCCTCGATGGTAGGGACGGCAGGAGGCGCCTAGGGACCCAATCAGTTGGCGACACGGCAAGGACTTGAAAGCACTTACAAAACGAGAAAATGGAGCTAACCACTCCGCGCCACGGTTATCCACATAGCGCGCCCGGCACCACTCCCGCACCTCAATCTCGCGATCCCACCCAACGCCAAGGACCCGCACCTCATACCAACGCTCCAGTAATCGCATAACGGCAACAACCAAGTTTGTAGGCGCCTCCGCGCCCACACCCTCGATGCGCTTGATGAACTTATTGGCCTTTTCAATGTAAGCGGAGGCGGCGTCTTGAGCCTCGCGAGACGGTACTGGAGGCGGAGTTGGAATTCGGAAAGACATATTTTTTAATAGAGCGCCAGGTAAAGATGTGGAGGAGAGACGAAGTCCAAACTCATGCGCCAGGACTATAAACCAAATCTCAAGAACGCACGGACCACCTGTCACAAAAGCGGTAACGGTAGCCTTATTTGGTGACTGAGGACAGTCAATTTTTCAGTTGGGGGGAGATGATAGGACCCTATACAGGTTAGGCGCATCAACGGCAGGCTCGGCACCGGCTCCGGAAACCTTGCCGCACTCGTTCCGAACTTAGCGCACGCGTTCTACCCATTTTAAGCCATTCCCGACGGCCGCGCACGGCAAGAAGCAGATCCAATCAATGATAGCGCCGACGGCAGCAGGAATGACAACTGACAGATGGCATCAGTCACTGATGACAGCGCTTAGCGAGAAGTTTGATGATCTATCAAAAACTGACGGACAGCTTGGCGTTTGACCTTGGCGTCTGACACCGCTTACCGTCTCGATTTGGCGCCAAACGTCGCTTAGGTGCTCTGACAGACAGAAGGGTGATGGATTGATGGTTTAGCACCGCGATCTGCCGCCTGGTGGCGCCAAGGGTCCTCCAAGGACGGTAGGGATCGGAAACCGTTGGAGCTACCCCTATGAAATTTTCCAGTTTACCGCACTTTGGCGATGGTTGGTCACTGGCGACGGCGAACTCTTTGTAGTATAAAAGTACTTACCGACTTGTACAATGGACCAGCAGACGAATAGACCAGAGTTTCCCCCACTTACTTCAGTCTCACTTACACTCAAGAGCTCATTTACGCTACAGTCGGCAACGTCGAACTCATCGGTAGTTACAGACGCTCGCCAACACTCGACACACTCGCGCCTTGCAACTACGGCAGGCATTATCGACGCTTAGACTTCGCTAAGCTTACCGTGCTCTTGCCGCTTACCTTTGCCGTGTTCGCTTACCGCTCTTTCCTAGGCGCTTTACCTTAGCGCTTTACACTTGCCGACCCCGTTACCGACTTTTACCCTTTTTCACAGACGCGTTCTCTGGGACCTGCCCGGGACTCCTCAAATCACTTATAGCGCGCCCAACGCACACTCTTGGTACAGTAACACTCCAGTTACATTTGTTACTGACCAAAACTTTGGGCGTCATCACCGCGTACGGAACACAGTTTTCCACTCATGTCCCGGGGTGATGCGGACATTGTTGTAGCCAGAGCGGAGGTCAATTTTTGTGTAAACCTTGGTGCTGCGGAGTTGATTGACCAGATCGCCAATGAGCGGGAGCAGATAGCAGTTCTTCTTGGTGATCTTATTGAGTCTCTGGTAGTCAATGCAGAGTCAGAGAGAACCATCCTTCTTTTTGGCGAACAAAACCAGGGCTCCAGCGGCGGAGGCGAAGGGTCAGATGAATTCCTTCCCGAGCATTTCATCGAGGTAGTCTTTGAGGGCCCAGAGTTCGACTTCCAACATGTTGTATACTTTGCCGAAAGGGGGGGCAGCTCCTTCCTTGAGGTTGATTGTATGGTCATAGGGGTGGTGAGGGGGAATCTCCTTAGCATCTTCTTCGGAGAATACATCAGCGAACTTGTGATACTCCGGGGAAACTACTTCTCGGAGGATCTGTTCCTCAGTTTTCTTTTCTGGGGGGATAGCGTCCCCTCGTAGATGCTCTTCCGGGAGGGATGGCGAGGTGTGTAGTTGAAACGTGGGGGTTCCGTCCTTCATGAGGCGGGCAAAGGGGGCGGCTCCAATGATCCTAATGTGGAGTGCATTTGGGTCGATTGGGGTCACGGATTCACAGGCCAGAGCAGTTTTGACACGTGTCTGAGACTGGCCCAGGTAGTTTGGCCCTTTGTACCTGTTTCGAGGAATGTTTGGGGGTCAATTGGGGGCCTTGCAGGTTTGGATGGGCGTTGGTGGTGTATGGGTGGGGGGCGCAGCTGCCGCCCCAGGGGTGTCGGGCATCGGGTCGCTCCCTAGAGCCCAGAGGTTCACAACAGTTGAGGGGTGGTCTTCAGGTCCCAGGAAGGTCATGGTGAGCGTTCTCCAGTCGATGTCGGGGTTCGTGTCACATAGCCAGGGTAGTCTCAGCACCATCGGGATCGATTTGTGAAGTCGCGTGACCAGGAAGTTGGAGGTGAACTCGTAGTCATTGTCCAGGGTCACGCATCCTGAGTGAGACCTCTGGATGGGGCCAGAGGAGGAGGGGGTGCCGTCGAGGCGTTGCAGGCAGAGGGGTTGGTCGAGGGAGTCGTGGGGAAGGTCGAGGGTGTCACTAATAAAAACTCCAGTAGCTCCACTGTCGATGAGGGCCGATATCAGTCCTGGGGTGCCGTCCAACCTGGCATTGATGATAAAGGATCGAGACAAGTGGGACTGGAGTCGGGGGAGCAGTGGGGGCCCGTCCAGGAGGTCCTTCGGAGTTGGGTCCAGAGGGGGAGGATATCGAAGGAGAGTTGCTGGTCGTCAGGCATCGGTTCTTGGGTCAGGCGAAAGGTGAGATGTCGCCAGTTGATGCAGGGGTTGGTGTCTCAGAGCCACAGAAGCCCTAAGACCAGGGATGTGGAGGGGTGGAGTTTAGTTACCAACATCTGGAGGGTGTGAGTCTGTCCGTTGGCGAAAGTAATGGGCATACACACAAAGTGAGTGACGTCTCCTGCCATAGAGGCATCTCCGTCGAAGAGGCAGAGTCACACCGGGACTGGGAGTCACTGAGTGGGTTCTGGGGCGAGGGTAGACCATGCCTTGTCGATGAAGTTGTCTGTGGCACCACTGTCGATGAGGGTATTGAGGGGGGTTCCAGAGGGGGTGAGGTGGGTTTTGAGGAGGAGGGAGTGCAAGGAGTGGGAGGGTAGGTAAGCCGTGAGGGTGTCCTGTGCAAGTGTCATGGAACAAAGATGGGAAACTGGGGCGGAGAAGACATTGAGGTCGATTCCATGATTTAGAGCATCTTCCAGATCTAAATTGCTGGGTCGTTTTCTGAATACTTGTAGGTGGCATCCTCCCCTTCGAAGGTCCAGATGGCACATCCCATAACCTGTTGTTGGGGGCACTCAGAGATGAAATGGTCTTTCTCACCACAGAGTATGCAAACGCCTTCCCTTCTTCGTTGTTCCTGCACATCCTTCAGAACCTCGATCCAGGGTCGTCCCTTTTTCTGGAGCTGGTTGGCCCGGAGGGCCTCTTCGTCCTGTTTGTTGGCAAAGTTGGCATCTTTGGGATCTTTCAGAGGTTTCTCAGGGCTTGGCACGTCACCCAGGTCGTTGGCGGCTACGGCGGCGTTGAGTTGGGCCTGGGGGTGGGCGCCGCTGCCGGGGTTAGTATTGGGTGGGCCACGACTCACCGGGGGTCGGCTGCCAAGGAACGCGGGGGGACTGGGGTTTTGAATTTGGTGGTTGGGGGTTTTGCCGGAGGGCCATGGGGTTCCTCCCCTAGGGTTCCAGGAAGCTCGGGAGTTCAAATACTTACTGCGGTCTTCCTAGTAGCGTTGGTCGATCTGCATGACGAGGGCCTTGTATCCGTTGTAGGAGGGTTGTTTCGGGGCGAGTCGGAGGACGTCCTTGATACGTTGCGGCAGTGCACAGCAGAGGGCGTACCAGAGGGCGCTGTAATTCCAACCTGTCTTGTAAGCTTCCTTCTCAAAACGTACAATGAAGGTGGTGAAGCGTTCTTCAGAGCGCATCCAGAGGTTGAAGAAATTGTCCTCAGCCTTGGCTACGGTATTGTAGATCCCAAACTTCCTGGAGAACTCGTTGATGAAGGCTTGCCAGCGAGAGAGTGCTGGGTTGTTGGGGTCAAACTGGATGAGGGCCGTGTAGTGGTTGAAGGTGATCCCCTGGAGGTATGAGGCGGCAAAGGCCACCTGGGAGCTGTCAACCTGAAATGTGAGTGGCTTTGCCTGAAACGTGTTAAGACATTGGGTGAGGAATGTATGCCATTTTTGGGGGTCCCGGCCCGTGAATGCATTGGGCTTTTGAATGTCCAGACGTCCTTCACAGGTGAGGGCGTTGCGAGCATCATCCACCCCAGTGGCATTGCAGGGAGGGGGGCCGGCATTGTAATAGTAGTAATAGTGGTTACCCCCCCCTCCCTGTGGAGGAAAGGCACCGAGGGTGGGATCCCACCTGCCTGGAGGGCCTCCTCTGGGGGTCCACGCCTGGGAGGCCCGTTGTCCCAAAGGGGCTCATTCCTGCCGGAGGGAGGCCTGGGTCTCCACGCAGGGGGTGGCAGAGGTGGGGGGCCTGGGGGTCATCCTTGGGGTTCGGTTGGGGGTGGTGGAGACGGTCAGGGAGGGTTCGGAGGTGTCAGGTCAACCTGAGGAGAGCCAGGTGTTGGATCAGGTGCTGGGTTGCGCAGGGGACGTTCAACCTGGGAGGGTCGCGCTTGCATCGGAGGCTGTGGGGGGTTCCGCAGGTTGAAGTGGGGTGGGGGTCGCGGCGGAAGTTGGGCTCCGGAGGGGCCAGGGCAGTCGCGGGCGCGGGGTGTTGTTTGTTGTTGCTGCGAGCAAGCTCATCGATGTAGCACAGCATGTCATCCATGCTAGGAGTGTCCGCCCAGGGTCTACTGGAGGTTGCTGGGGGTGGGGGTCAGGCGTTGTCCGTTCATGGGAGCAGTTCCAGGGGTCTCTGAGGCTGTCCCCAGGTCTCAAAGATGCTAGGGACAGAGTTAGCCCTACGGTGAGTCGACAAGCCTACTGTGCAGGCAGCAGGCTAATCAAATAGCCCTCCCATCAGGTTGAGGGACCGTAGTATGGCCAAGGCATTTTGTTGCTCTTCACGTTGTCATTGCTCCGGAGTGGGGACTGCAGGGGCTGCTGGGGCCAGTTCCAGGAGTTCCTGTCAGATGTGAATCAAGTGACCTGGGTCTGCGGGGTTGTTGAGGGGTCGAGGGGAGGGGGACAAGTGGACTTTGTCAAGCAGTTGTTGCAGCTCTTCGCGGAGGATCGTGTTGCATATATACTTTACCATAGTCTGCTCTAGGAGTTCTCCTCACATGAGGCGATCCCCGAATTTGACCAAGCAATAGGCCCAGTCCTCTGGAGTGCCTGCGAAGTTGTCATGTCCAAATTCTGTGAGTAGCGCCCTTGCCTGCTGTGCAAAGTCCTCCAGCGAGATCCTGAGTGAGTGTAGTACTTCATCCCGTTGCTGTTCGTACTTCTTGAGGCATCATCATCCCATTGGCAAGGGAGGGGTCCAAGCAGGCAAGGCGGCGGTCAGGTAGTGTCGAGGGGGATAGTCGTAGTTGAGAGGTTCTCAGGGTTGGGGGACAGGGCGCAGGTAACCGTAATAGGGGCTGGGTGCAAAGGGGCCCTCGCTGGGGGGTACCGGGCAAGGTCCACTGAGAACTGGTGGGGTCTCCGGCAGGCCCCCAGGGATGCTCCAGTACAAGGGGACCTCCATGGGTTGTGCCATGGCTAGGTTGAGCGGAGGAGCCCAGCTGGCTGAGGGCCCCAGATCATAGAGGGATGGGTCAAGGGCCCAGTAGCGGTGGAGATATTGGGGTTCGTACGGGAGAGGTGGGTAGGCAGGGCGGGGGATCTGTGCGGAGTAGTGATTGGGGACCGGGCGCCCATACGGGTCGGTCTGGTAGCCCACGGAGTAGTAGGTATGAGTATATGTAGTCATCAAGAACGGTGTAAGGAGGGAGTCTTGATATTATGTCAGGTTCTGCTGAGTCAGGGGCTTTCCAGAAAAGCAACGCCCTTACGAGGCAGACTTGATCTATGGATACTCAAGTGTCTGGAACTCCAGGGCTAGGACTCCGGGGTTCAAGACAGGGACAAGGGGTGGTCCCAGGGAAGGGAACTTGATCTGGGGGTTTTGGATTTTAGGTGGTTGGGGGTTGGGTGGGGGTTGAGTTGTAAACCGGGGTTCTAAAACGAGACCAGGTTAACAAATTATAAGTTGTGAAGTGCATACCAAACTTAGAGCACATGGTTGTTCAAGCGTGCCAGTCAGCACGTACCAATCAAGCAGAGGGCACGCAACAATTCAAGTTAATATCAAGACTAGCGAGTACAACGGGGAACTACGCTATAAGTACTACGGGACCAGGTCTCAGGGTTCTGGGGTGTCTGGGATAAGTCCTGGGAGGCATTGAGTAGCGGACAGGGACTGTATACCTGGATCGCACGTGTGGGGCGTGCGATCAATTGGCATGGAGAGAGTTGTGATGCGTGATGCGTGATTGCCAGAAGCGAGCAGCGTGATCTGATCATTGATGGTGGTTGATCCCGGGGTCCATGATGCGGGGTTGCCGGGGATGCTGGTTGATGGTGGTCTTTGATGCATGTGATGGCAGCGTCGGCAGCTGTGGGGACAGGACACATCATGGGGTTGACGAGAGAGGCTTCTGGATGGGCTCCAGGGGTGTGCCAGGGAGGTTCTGGAGGGGACAATGCAATGATAGGAGCAACAGAGATTAGCAAGCACTTCGAACTTGAATTCTCAGAAGGCTGTCTTGAATGCTGGCACAACATGTTTCTCAGACAGCAAGAAAGATCACTAGACATTGCGAACAGGATATTTACACCAACATGCGATGTGGAGAAGAACGAACAACACATTCCCATGGACAGGAAACTAGACCCATACAAGCTCACAGAGAAAATAATGCAGAAAGGGTTCATGATTACCGAAGACAACGTGGTCCAATTTTCAAAGATGAAGGTAAATGAAGGGAACAGGACAACGTAAGTACAACTCAATAGAGCAACAAACAAAACTGAAGGGAACTTAGATACGAACATTACAAGCCGAAAAGATTCTGAGTGGGAGATCTCGTTTCTGTCCAGCTATCGTTCCAGGTTGTTAACCTGGCAGGTGGGAAACTCAAAATGCTTTTCGTATTGAAATACATGACTCTTATCGAGCACCAGTCTAGCTTCATGAAAGTGAGTGACAAAGCAACACAGTAAACACACTGATAAACACCCCACAGAACGTAGTATCCAACGAAGGGACCAAGAACAAACTGAAGAGAAAGCTGAGAGACATTTCAGACAAGGGCCAGAACAGAATGGACGTAGACACATCGGACAACGGCAACCAATGATTACATTGATCAAAAAGCCTGTAATTGCTTGCTTTGTCACATTGTCAATAACAGTCTCGTTGATCTTTGCCAATCGCATATAGGTTCGACTACGACTCACAGACACTTGCTCAGATCTGACTATATCGTTGTCCTGCTTCCTTCCCTAATGAGTCCACTGGACCTGTATTTTGTTTCTTCCTCATCCACCGATCCTTCTCCTTTTAGTCGCTTTTATAGTATTACCGCATCATCACATTACCAAATAAACTGTATTTGCCTGCAACTGCAACATCACAAACAAACAACTGCGAGGGCTTACATAAACAGCAGCTGGAGCAATGGCTTACATAAACCATAGCTGGATCAACAGCTTACAGAGCAGCACCTTACATAATATCAGCTTACATAACCAATGGACAGGAATTTATTTATATTTTCTTTTGACGCGACCCCAACTTGTACATATTTATTCATTTTCGTACTTCCTCACTTTTGGTGTTCACCAGCTCGTTAGTTCAATAATGTTTCATTCCTGCTGACAAGTCGATAGCTACCTATCTAGCGTAGGTAGATTATGTTATCGTAATATAACGATTCATCTATCGATGATGTAAACGACTGCTGGAGCAAAGAAATAATGAAGCATTCACACATCCGACAGAAAACATAACAAATTACATACATAATAAAAAATACATAAACAGGAAACAAACTAAAACAAAACAAAATAAAGGATAACAAAACAAACAAATAAAAATAAAAAAACATATTCGTATATATATAAGCAATTATAATCCCTTGACTTGGTGAAATAAACACACAATAACGCGCTCAACACAAGAAAACTATATATAAAGAAAAGCAATTATAATCCCTTGACTTGGTGAAATAAACACACAATAACGCGCTCAACACAAGAAAACTATATATAAAGAAAACACAAGGATTTTTCAACATGAGGATGAACATAATAGCCAGTAGAGATAGCCAAAAGGGAGCAAATATCGAGGACATGGTAGTAATAGCCAGTAAAGATAGCCAAAAGGGAGCAAATATCGAGGACATGGTAGTAATAGCCGGTAGTAATAGCCGGTAAAGATAGCCGAAAGGGAGCAAATATTGAGGACATAGCCGGTAGAGGAAGAGAATGGCAATTGCCGATATCACGTGAGGGGCACAAATTTCGAGGACAAAATGCATGCCAAAGCAGGTAGTAAAACCTCAGTCTACTAAAGTAGACCTCGGAATTAGAGGGCTAGGTGGGCCATGCAGGTGCTTTACGCCGAACAAGTTACATCATGCATTAATATGGCTTATAACAATCTACGTCATTGTCAGGCTAAATCTCAGGCATGCCGTGCTACAAAATGGCCCATACCTACTAGTTCACGAAAATGGGCACATTTTGAATACCGGGAATGTAGGATGTGAATGGTTGACTATTAACAGAAGATATGTTCTGTAGTACATTGGCTTCCATGATAATGTCAGCCCAGAGAAAGAAATCATCCACCATCAGTCCTAGTCGTACAGTCGTCCATCGACAATTTCCACGTCTGGACTTGATTTAATTTTGATTCAGAAGGAATACAAATCACAGGGTTCTTCTACTTGCTCCGGTAAACCTTGAACATAATTATAATAGAGGTCTATCTGTCTCGATTTTTTCAATTTCACGATTGATTCCTACAGGGGCAACGACTGCTCTGGTGAAATGCGACAGTGGCTAGTACGTAAGTCAATTGAAATATACACGAAGAACAAGTACAAAACTGATGGCCATGCTTTCCTCTGCTATATTTTACTGCTGGAACGCGAAGTTGGTGGTACGATTTACTCAAGGAAACGATGACACCCACCACAATTCCTAAGAATTTTGTAATCTTTCGAGACAGAGGAATATTTAGTTCCTTGATTTGCTTTAGAGTCTGCCGAATCTTCTCTTCGTTTTCAAGCGCCTTCTCATGCATAGACGGATCTCCTTCAGAACTGCCTCGCATTTTAGTCGACATGGCCTTTTGCATTTTCAAGAGTTCCTGAAGCGTATATCGCAAAGTACGTCCTGCTTCTGTCTCGGCAAGGAGGTCACCGATCTGCACCAATTCTGTCTGTATTTGCACTGCATCAATAGGTTGTTTCGCGAGAATATAGTTGACGATACGCCGTGCCGAGCGCTGTGTACCATCGAAACGATGAATGCGGGACCCCATGTCCACCATGTGTCTCCAATGCTCCCCCTTGAGCTGTGACTCGCGAAGTCTTCCAATACCCTCGCTGGAAAGTTCATCCCATTTAGTCGTAATTAGTATGACGTTCTTGATCGCTTCTGGTCCACATAGCCTTGTGAACATGTCAAGATTCTTCCGCGATGTTCCAAGCATGCGCGGCTGAGTGATTTCATGAAGGTATATTATTCCCGCAAGCCTCATCTTGGCATCGTAACTGAATGGAGAGAGAGAGTCTGTCATCATGGAAAACGACAGTTCCTATCATAAAAGCTTACGATCGAGCCAGCCACACGGCGATGCGACGCAAGATTTCCCGATCGTCGATGTCAGAATCGTCAAATCCGGGAGTGTCAATGATAACTATACGACGATTTGGATAATCGGGATGAATCAGGGTAAAGTGTTGGATGTACGCGGTGTGAGATTGGAGTTCGTGGCCGACAGACGCGACTTCTTGGCCAATCAGAATGTTGATGAACTGGAGGAGCAGTGAGTCAAAGTCGGAAACAACCACAGGCTGGATCCCTAAGGCTTACCGTGCTTTTCCCTGAACCGGAAGGTCCCATAATTCTTTGTCGTTGACCATTAGAGTTTGTTACTGACAATAAATGGAGTATCACAGCTTACGGAACAACCATGTCTGTCTCTCTGGGGTCACTCAGGAACACGTCGTCTGCCTTGATCTCTCTCTTCCACGCAGCGCCTTTCCTACCTTTTGGTTTTCCCAAAGTGCGAAACATTACGAAGCAAGACTAGATGACGTTTGACCCTGTCGATTCACGACGGCCAAGTACGATGGATGACTGGAATTTCTCTCAGAGGTGACGGTCTTGTGGCTTTCGTGAACGATGATCCACGATTTATCTGTGCAGGTTGTGGGTAGAATCACCAAACGCATTGAAGCCACGTGTGGATACATGAGGTTGTACTTTCATTAGTCTTGGTCCTCAGCCATAACCACGCATGTGTTAGCCTGTAAAAGCATTCAGTTTCGTAATCACGCACAAAACACACGCCTTGCAACTCACCAGACAAGGTGAATATTGCATCAAATAATGAGATGCGGCGTCATTCCATGCTATCAGGCATCAAATCAACCTCGTTATGTGATATTAATCGAGCTTTAAAGAATCCCAGAATGAAGAGCTTCAGAACGATCAATTCCGCAACCACTAATGTCAATGTTGTACACTGCCCAAGAACAAACAACTGATAAGTAAAGAACAGTTCAACTGATCATGTCAAGAGATAGGGCGGGCACGTCTAACTGTAGACTATAACTGATCTCTATTTCTTCAGTCCTTTGCCTCCCGCGGGCGCTTTCGGGCTCGCGGGGACACCGGTTGGCTGTTTAGAAGCAGCTCCCCCCAAGTTCTTATTGGTATTTGGAGCCGTAGTCTGAGTTCGAGCAGAGGGCTGACCCTTTCCAGTGCTGGTTTTGGTCTGCAAGAGTTCCAGTTCCAGATACAGGCATCATCGAGTGAAAGAAGCGAGATCTTACACCAGTCTGCGATTTGGGCGAAGTGGTGGTGTTCTTTCCTGCCATAATGTACTAAAACGAAATGTATTTTAGGCTAGCGAAACCCTATCGCAAGGATGTCTCGGCATACCTTTGGTCCGCGTCAAGAGCTGCGAGTGACGATTTGAGTAAGAAAGACGGAGTAAGAGTAACTTGATGAACAGGGCATCGACTTCAGACGCTTTATAATGCCCTCGAAGAGCGAGTCAGATGATGAGAAACGGCGATAGAACAGTCGCGTGAATTGTGCTACTTGCGAACCCATGGCGATACATCCGCAATCCTAGGGAGCTTTTAGATACGTTCGAGGGGCTCACAGACGCTAGGAGAACTGTCAATTCCATCGATCCGTAAGCTATCGCACACCTGAATCAGGCTGGGCCCCTCGAAGAAGACGAGATCTAGGACGGATTAGGCAGCTACCATGATAAAGCTTGTTATATAGAGCCAATGGGAATTGAGCACATTTGGCCAACTTCGAGAAGTGGATGACTAGGACGACGTGCGAGGCCCGAGGTAACTGCGGAAGGCTCATACGAAGGTTTGATTAAAAGCGGTTCGAGAGCAGTGCGTTATCTTGGAGTCACGACTTTGCTGAGCAACAGGATTGTATTTTCTTTGTCGGGTCTGATATATAAATACAATTCTTGGTATCGAGCCAAGGTGAGCGGGTACGGATGGACCCGGACGTCTATATGATCTAGTAATGTGGAATCCTCTATCTTGTGGAATATAATATGTCTATATATCTTCAACAATGTCAGAACGATCGCTTCAATGACGTGTAAATCACCACACACGTTATGTTGTAAGAAGTATCATCAAGGATGAATTCTTCGCCTATGGCGCACAGACGAATGGCGGCGAAGGACTGATGCAGCAGGTGTTCCGCGGAGTACAACATCGTCAGGAAGGGCGACGTCATATGAGGGAATGGCAGACCGCTTGAACGGCCACATCCAACTACGAGACGTCTGCGCTGTCCCAGAAATCTCTTGTGAATGGATATCAGGAGAAGATGCAGAAGCAGATACGCCTTGAGTGCTGATCGACAGCACAACTGCGGTGGCTAGATAATGTGAGGGATTAAAGCGCATTGTGTGATTGAGAGAGCGTATGTCTAATTATGAGGCTAGTTAGAAAAGTCTTGTGATCACAATTAATACTGTAAAAGTAACATACCTCCGAGCGAGTGGACAGGTTTTTTCACTGCAATGGAGGCGCCGGCGTTGCTCCTCAGTTCTGATCAATTGTGTGGGAAGTAACCGACATGTTACCGTACATGACGGCCTTTATATATACAGGACTCAGAAGCACGAGGCCGGAATGCCTCGTTCTGGGGTTCGATTTGGATCAAAAAGAACAAACGAAGTCCGGGAATACATGTTAAGCGCTGCCGCTTAGTCATTCATCGCACAAAGGAGTTGTCTCCAACCACTTCATTTACACATTTACAACTAAATGACCAAACATAGCAAGAATAATACAGCTTCGTCCATCTTCAGCTATGCCGAGTACAAAAAACTAGATTATGGAACCAAACGGGTATGTCTTACTGCGGTGTCACAAAACACGGACACTGACCCCGGCCAGCAACGTTTAGGAAATGAATCGATGCGGCGCTTTGACGCATGTGCATTGTGCTTGAACCGTGCTCGGGAACCTGTTGCATGTGGAGAGGGACACCTTTTCTGCAAAGAGTGTGTATACACTGATCTCTGTGAGTTGTTACTCCGATTGTTGGGTGTTCGACGTTGAACTTGTCAGTGACCCAGAAAAAGGACATACAATCGCAGAAGAAGAAACTACAGGCTCTCACTCAGGAGGCGGAGGAGGAGAAGGTCAGGGCAAAGGAAGCCGCCAGGGAGCGTGTGTTGAGGGATTTCGAGAAGGGTCAGATGGGCCTGTCCGCTTTTCCATCGGTCACAGGGACGAAATCCGGAGAGGCCGCTGATGAACGTGAGTGCATTGTGTCTGTCTCAATTGACTCGAGTATTAATTAAAATCTCACAAGCGAGAGGGACGAAGCGCAAGTTTGCTTTCGACTCTTCGACTGTTGAAAATCTCGCACGAGAAGCTGAAGAGGCTGCTCTTCGTGAAATCGAGCGAGAACAAGCTGAATCATTGAAAAACAAGCTTCCTGACTTTTGGCTGCCCTCACTGACCCCGACATATACCTCAACTGGACCTCCGACCTCTCTAAAAGAGGTTAAATTGCAGACTACTTGTAGGGGAGGCAATCCTCCCCATCCTATCGCGTGAGCACAGGTCTTACGTTCGCCTGGGCATGTGAATGACGCTTCTTTGCTAGTCTCAAGCACCTTATACCAGTCAACTTCACGTATCATGATCCGAATTCTGGTCCCTTGCACTCAGCAGCACCTGCAGAATCAGAAGAGAAGACCAAGAAAGAAGATGCAGAGCCCATGTGCCCGTCGTGTAAGAAACGTCTGTCGAACAGCATTCTTATCTTTGGTGCGCTCCGAAGACCTTCAATGTTCGGACCTTATCTTAATCTGACCATTACGACAGTTATGAAACCATGTGCACATGTGACATGCAAGACTTGCACGGATTCCCTCGTCCGCCCTGCCAAGCAGTGTATTGTCTGCGACAAAGAACTGAAAGACAAAGATATTGTGGAGTTAAAGCGGGAAGGTAGAGTCGTGTGGCCTTTTCGTTCAGCGCCTGTGACTGACTGAATACTTGTCTATAGGAACAGGATTTGCGGGAGGAGGATTGGCGGAAACGTCAAAGGCGGGCACAGCCTTTCAAGGCTGAACCTTGTGTGCTGTTATTCCTTTTCCCAGCTGACTGGGTAGTTTAGTATACCGCGTGTTTCTTTTTCGTCTGGGTCAGCTACTTCCCGATTAATGGAAGGTGTCCTGAGGACGCAGCTGCCGGTATCTAGGTCGGTTCAGGACCGAAAAGTAAGAGGGAGCCGAAGATTGAATGGCCAAATACGGAAATCCAGGCGATAAGGTATGATCTTATCAGATATGAGTGATTGTTGATCACACGTGTCTGAAGCGTGGGTCCCACAATAGCCCACGATCATAGTCGTCCGGCATGGAGGACAGTATCAGCACAAGCGCGTCCACATTGCGCTCATTCACACAGGCGTTCCCGATGAACAACGATCCCAGTCCGTCAGAACCGTCTTCACCGCGCTCGAGCCACCTCCCATCGAGCCAGAGCTCAGATTCTGTCTCTTCTTTGCCGTCTGTCTCATCCTCGTTCTTCTTCAGCTCAGCAGCAGCTAGTCCACCACATACGCAGCCAGAGCTAGACCACATTGCCAAGGACTCTACTCACGGGCTCGTGATTCCATCATTAACGCTTCCTCCGGCATTGCGGAAGCCAACTCCATATGGCCAGACACTGGGCGACTTGAGACTCTTAGTGCTTGGCAAGAAAGATGTTGGGAAGAGTTTCATAAGCCAACTGCTTTTGGAAGAGAACGAGGAAGTCGTGGAAGTCGGCGCCTGGGAGGACTCGGAGGATGGGAGGATTATACGCGCTTCTACTGATTGGTTAGAGCATCGAGATGCTCATGGCCTAGAAACGTTTGAGCCTACTCGCAATGTGGAAATCGTTGATTTGTCGGGTTACGATTCTACCTCCAATGTACGCCTTTAGATATCATATTCCGTGGAGCATTGACGTATTCGAGTTCGACAGCCCGAAGATTTGATTCGCACTCTGAAATCTATTATACACTCACCTTTTTATACTGTATCTAACGTCCTGGATCCCGCCCATCGCCCATCACCTGTCTTGGCAGGCCTTGTATCATCTCCATTCACGCCACTGTATACTGCTCTCATATTTCTATCACCTTGTAAGTCTCAGTTTGTCTGATCGGAGAAGCTGTATTAATATATCTATAGTACCCGGTGTATTGGACCATTTAATCATTGATGCCCTCGGTCAAGAGATACCCATTATTGTACTTCCTCGTCTTTCTGATGCCATTAAGAACACTAGGGTCTCTTCGTTCCGCCCCTCCTCTATCGTAGCTCTACGCGCAGGCCTATTCCACTCACCCGAAACCATCTCAGTTCTTCGAAGCGAAGCCACTGACCGTTTTCTTCGCTGGCGCGAGGTCGAGAGGAGCATTGATGACATCCACATGTCGCAGCGGAACGACACCTCATACCACCGAGACCCAGATGGAGTGCCCTGGTCTAAAGCCAAGTGGGAAGCCGAGTGGCTTCCGAGCCTGTCGCAGGACGTTGCCAAGCGCCTGCGAGAGGGGACGGTCACGGAGCGGGGCATACGACGCCGATCGAAGCGCGATCATGTACGATTCGACGACTCTCCACACTTTTGTATGAACAACACACGTTACGACCCTTTGTACTTTCCTTCGCTCGTCATTTTTTCGGTTTCCCTACTTGGGCCGCTACGAACACGTATCCGGCGCACTCTAGCACGAATCACCGAGATCGCAAGCGATACGCACATACATGTTGCGGTCCTTAGTGGATTTTGTGTCGGGGTGGGAGTAGGGCTGTTTTTAAATTCTAGGAGTGTATAAATAGCGCGGAATTTGGGGACCATTCGACACGACAATTCTACTGTATTATAGCAACACTTGGCAGGTTTCAAAGACAGATCACACGTTTTGATTACAATGCATGTCTCCCTCGAGGCAATGACAGTCTTAGACTATCACTTCTGTGATGGTGAGTGACAAAATGTACTTAGAAGGCCCACATGCCCGCTGCGTGCCAGAGGCATTTCAATAGCATGGCAATCGTGAAGCTTTACCCTCATTTCAGTGTTTTCCTTCCTTTATAAATCTTTTCTACATTGAGCGACATCCATAGTACGGACTTGCAATGAGAAAACCAGGTAAAAGAACTAGTCAATGGGAGAAAGAGCAAAAGGCGGACGATATCTTTGTCGATAATTCTCAAGAAGGCGATCTCGTCATTCCGTGCGCATACGTCGCTATTATAAACACCTGAATAAATACTCAAGTTGAATAGAATAATGGGTCCGTCAGGAGCTGGAAAAAGCACAGTATGTCCTGACTATTTCGTTTAGAACACGACTGACAACTCGTTCATATAGTTCATCAATACACTCCTTGGAGAAGAGAAAGCATCCGTCGGCCACGATCTTAAATCACACACCGCTCAAATTCACCACTACTTCTTTCCTGATGCTCATCGACGTATCGTCTTGGTTGATACCCCAGGCTTTGACGACACGAACACCGACGACCGCGAGATTCTCAGACGTATCGCTGTCTGGCTGGCCCGATCGTAAGTAAATTCCAAATTGTAAAGCACATCTCGTGCGTTCTGCAGTCCACAATCCACCAGAACTCACATACACCATTACTATAGTTACAATGCCGAGATGAAACTCGCGGGGGTTATTTACCTGCACGAAATCACACAAACGCGCATGCTCGGGACGGCACGCAAAAACCTCGACTTGTTCTACAAACTATGCGGACAGGACGCCGCGCGGAACATCGTCCTCACCACTACCAAGTGGGACGAAGTCGCAGGCGAGGTCGGCGTACGTCGGGAGACCCAGCTGCGCGAAGAACACTGGAAGGATATCATAGCGCGCGGGTCAAGCATGGCGCGCTTCGAGCGCACGCGAGTCTCGGCACTGGCGATCATCAAAGGTATACTCGCGAGGGAAGCGATCAATGCCGTGCAAATCCAGTCGGAGCTGGTGGACATTGACAAACTCCTCGCGGAGACTGCGGCGGGACAGACGCTGAGGTACTCCCTGAAGGACCTGCTGGAGGTGCAGAAGAAGATGGCGGCGCAGTTGAAAGTCCGGGGAGAAGAAGAAGTCCGCGATCAGATTATCGAAAATGATAATAGGATACGCGCGCTTCTTGCTCAGATCAAGGCGTTGGATATTCCACTTCCTAGAAAATTTATGCGGTGGTTAGGATTCGTGAAGACGTAGTAGTCATGGATCACGATTATTCAGTTGTGGCGTTGTAACCAACGATGAGAAATCGAAAATATGGGGAGCTAAGTGACCATGATTATAGTTTTTTGGGTCGTTAGGATAGAAACCCGATTTTTCAATGTGGAAAGGGTGTGCTAGTACATGTACAAGCGTCTGTGTTATCTTCGAATGTGATCCATTTTTCAAGTTATTTATCGGTCACATGACATACACAAGCCCTTGCAAACTTAACGCAGGCTTTTTTTACCACTGAATTTGTTTGGGATTTCACTTCGTTTTACCAGAGCTCCAACCGTTTCAGGCTTATGGCATTGACCCACGATTTCTACCAAGTTCCTACAGCCTCATGGCCCCCTAGGTGTTTGCCGCATGTGTTAGGGCGCCCTGGCATGCGGATTATGGTATACACCTGTTTCTCGTCGGTTCGATAGTAGAAATTTGATCTCATCTCTTCAATGCAAAAAGTACAAGTACACGTGGTCGATTCAGATCGTAAATGCTTGCATTCGTATTACTGACGCGTTCAAAAAGCCGTGCTGGGTATCTCCAAGTCAAAGCCCTACGTTAACAATGATTATTTGAGAGGCAATTACGAAAGATGCCACCCACAGAGGGCAATTCTAGTCCCATGGGTTCCATTTTCACAGTCATCTATACTTTTACAGGATTAACGCAAACATTCCTCTCGGTTTACAGTTTGCAGACTCTGACAATCAACCACTCAACCTTTGGCAGATGTTGCTGGTTTTTCAAGGCCCATCGATCAAAAGCAAAAAAGCGAGCTCCTTTCTCGTCTACGTGAGCCTATCAAATGCGCATCTCTTGGAACCAGACACTCAGGCTCCTCAAGGCTCCTCATAGAATAACGCCATGCTTACTATGGACGTAAAAGAAGGTCGAAATGAACCAAGTTTATGTTATCCTGTTGGCGCAAGGGTCTATGAAATAGATCGACATGACACAGTCCTAATCACGATGCAAAGTCCGTACTCGTCACAGTTAACAAGTTAACAAATGATTCAGGAGTATCTCCCGATACATTTTTTCACCTCTATAAAATGTTAGGAGAAGCTTAATGGATCGTGTTAATCATACTCACAAACTTTGATTTCAGAAAATATATGAACTTTTGTGAAAGCGGAACTTTTGCATTGAGCTGACGAAGGGTGTCGCGAATGCGTCTGTCATTCTCTACGAGTTGATTCCACAGGATATCTGTCGAGCCGCGGCGCTTCATCTCCAGTGCCATATTGTTTTGGGACACGAGTAACTCTTGGAGTGTAGTAATCAAGCCTTGACTGTCTCCTTTCTTGGTGAGTGACTCCCTTATGCGCTCCACATCATCCTTAATTTTCTCAGTATCGAACGTGAACGCGTCTGCAAGGCTGAGGTTAACGAGCTTCCAAGCAGCTTCGTGGGATAGGTCATCTAGCCGACACATTCGCGAGCCTCTGCGGATCAATTGTCCCCAATGACCCGGGCCCTGAAGTTGGGCTTCCCTGTCCAGATCCGAGTCCTTAGGAGGAGTGGTCCATTTCGTCGTCACAAGTAGGACGTTCTTCGTCGCCGTGCTGCCGCACAAGCTTTCAAACCTATCGAGGTTCTTCCGGGCCAGCGACAAATCCCGTGCCCGGCTGATTTCGTACAGAAAAATAACACCCGCGAGCTTCATCCCATCGCCGTACCTATAATGATAGTCAAATCATCTTCAATTTTTAAAGGAAATATAGGAACCTACGATTTTTTGAGCCATGCAGCAATGCGCTCTAAAATTTCATCATCCGGGGCATTTATGCTATCAAGACCGGGCGTGTCGAGAAGAACAATACGTTGTGTGGGAGCTGTCGGATGTGTGACAACGATATGTTGAATTGTCTGCGTACAGGGATCAACGCCATGGCCTACGGGAAGCTCCGCCGCACGATTTGAGAGTGTATTAATGAGCTGAAAAGTTGATTAGCGCCGAAACTAAATTGGTTGCCAAAACCGAACCGTGCTTGTCCCGCTTCCAGTGATACCCATGATGCTATCGAATCATTAGAGCGTTGGGAAAATGGAAGAAAGATGGCCCACGGAATAACAATATCGTAAGGATATGGGTCGGGCATGGCTCTGTCTTCATCCCAAACCTTCTGAGTGTCCTTACTGGCTTTGCGCGGCTTCGTGTTCGAAGGCATGATGAAACTTGGGAGTGATGCAAGTCCAGCATATGTTTATATCGATAACACATTGATTCAATTTGAACCGACACGTTGCCAAAAAACAACTGGCAGTGTGACGAGTCTCTTACAGAGCCAACAAGCATCAGATTTGGAAGCCCTCCTGATCGATGATATCAAGCGGTGTTTCTGTGGTACACAACACAACCTCAATGTCACACCAGCAGGCCTGGCGCGCACTTGTGGAGACGTAGTAAGGATTCTGAGGGCAGAATGACACGCTCAGTCCTGGAAATCATTTCATTGTCATATGCGTGGCAGGTAATTCGGAAAAAGACAGCATGACACGAAGACGCGATAGGTACATACCCCTTCAAGCCCCGCAACGATAGATCTAGATAACGCGAGGAAAAGACGTTTCAATTAGAATCACGTTGGATCCACGATGCAGAAGCCAGCAGGCGCAGAATCGTCAGTGTATAATTTAATTACTCATCGAAAGTTTGCAAGATGAAAGACCGATGAAGATCAAGTTTTATTCGAACTTTTTTCCAAAGTTTGTCGACTGGCCAAAGCCGATCTCGACTCGAAACCGTGTCACCGCACTTTTCTCGTTGCGATGATCATCCCAGTCCTTGTGACCACGTCTGCGTTTTAATAAAGCACGAGTTACATGAGGCACCTGGTTCCTGGAGCTTCTCTCCCATGACGCAGCCCAAAATGATTTTGCTCGACTATCTCCTGTTCACACCTCCGTCAAAAACCTCATGTTCGCTAGCCAGAGCTCGTTGATTCATCAGGATACACTTGAGTCGATGTGCAAATAGGTTTTTCTTGTCGAAGTGTTTACCCTCATCCTTCTATTTATCGCTAGTCGAAGGATCAGTATACGTTTTACAGACACTGGCGGTAAACATATTATTTTTTATTGTCCTCTCTTTTTCTGGTTCTGACGGAATGAGTTGATCGATTGTTTTACAGCATAAGTCACAAAAACCAAACCAGGGGTATCCGCCCCCTGGATATTAGTTTTACATCTTTCAAATTGTCATCGCTTGTAATAATATTCATAGCAGTCAACAAGACCTTGGAAAGAGTCTTGCAGCAATCCTCAGCAAATGCCAGCCAGTGCGATTTTCAATTGTTGAAAGCATCTGTCTCCCTTGTGCCCTTAACGATAGGAAATTGTGAATGATAACCTGGCATGCCACTGAATCTTATATCCACGAATTTAACCATGTGGTGTTGTCGTAAGTTCCTCAGTGATTTATGTGATGTTTAAGTCTCATCGTTGAGTATCATTCCGTTGTCCAGCGAAAAGTGTGAATTGAGTGTCGAGCATCTTTATACCTGGAGTTATAGGACTGACGACTGATAAAAGTAGGTTGAATCACAGTGGGTTTCACCATAAAGGCATTTCTTTTGGTTAGCACTCGATCTTCCTATCTTTTGTCCACAAAGTCACCGCCAGCGGACTCACACTGTAGTGCTCGATGATCAGAGATTGCTCATCATGAATAAAGAAAGATATCATGTTATGCTGTCTTTTACCTCTCGACTTACAGCCACTGTAGTAACTGCTTGGGAGTAAGCCTAATCATTATCCTTACAGATTCAGGGGTTGATTGTACCACACCCGCCCAAGGTTACGTAGATATGTGCTCTGCTTTCCAGAATCAGAGACTTCCAATATCGGATCGATTCATGGAGCCTCGGATTATACATGTGGTATACACCTGGATGTCAGGGATACGAACTTGAAATACCTCGTGTAGATGGGCTGGAGCCCCTAGCTTGATGAGGACCAATCACAGATTACAGGTGGATTATAACCCTCAGGATTCTCCTCGACCAGGACTTGAGCACATAGCTTCAATTGTTCGACCCGCACACTGGATCTTGCTGTCGTCTTGACAAACCTTCACAATTGAAAGTTTTCCACCTCGTTCCCGAAGGATCGTAGATCGTTATGGGCCAGAATCGCAACTGGGAGAAGGAGATTAAGACTGGTGATCACTTCATTGAGGATGGTAGAGAAGGTGATATTGTTATCCCGTAAGTACTCTTTCTGCCGAGATAGCATATTCTCAACTGTATATCCTTTTCAGTATAATGGGTCCTACTGGAGCTGGAAAAAGCACAGTATGCACCAATAACTTACAGCCAAACAATGAAAAAAGCTCATCATCCATGATAGTTCATCAACACTCTTCTAGGGGGTAACTATGCGCGCGTTGGTAATGATCTTCAATCTGAGACGCAATACATATATCATCATCAACTGGCTCCAAACCGTCGAGTTTTCGTTATTGATACTCCCGGATTCGATGACACTAGCACGAAAGATCGAGAAATTCTGAGGCGCATCGCTGTTTGGATGGCGAAGTCGTGCGTGACACCTACATTACCTGTGCGGTTGCATCTAACACTCAATAGATATTCAGACAAGATGAAGGTTGGCGGTATCATATACCTACAAGAGATTACCCAAGCTCGCGTCACGGGTACGGTACGAAGAAACTTTGATATGTTTGAGAAGCTGTGTGGTCCGAACGCTGCTACGCACATAATCCTCGCAACGACAAAATGGAGCGACGTCAAGCCAGAAGTCGGGGCGCAGCGCGAAATACAGCTCCGTGACCAGTTCTGGAATGAAATGTTGCGAGATGGCTCCAAGATGCGCCAATTTCGTGGCACGCAAGATTCAGCCAAAGAAATAGTGAAGGAAATCCTCCTCCGCAGGGCTTTGGACGCAGCCCAAATCCAGGAAGAATTGGTCGAAGTCGATAAGCTGCTTTCCGAAACTGAGGCTGGCCGAACTTTGCGCTATACACTCAAGGAGGCGCTTGAGGAGCAGAGAAAAATGGCTGCACGGCTTCGTGCGGAAAGTAGCAACGGTGTTTGCGACCAGATAATTGAGAACGACAACAAAATGCGTGCAATCCTTGGGCAGATCAATGCTTTAGATATTCCGCTTCGACGGAGGATCTTGCGTGTGCTTGGATTGTTGAAGGCGTAGGCCATGGCACGACAAACGTAATGGGACTAGCGATGGTCTGAGACTACTGCACCTCTTTTGTGATATTTAGCGATCCCGTTTTCCATAGGTAGCTTACAGACTTTAAGCAAGTATTTTTGTCCGTAGAGAAATCTAAACAAAGTTCACGGGAGAGGAACAAAAGAATAACTGAGCTGAGATTATTGTTGAACATTCAAAATCAAAATCAACCCCTCAATCACAACTGTGAACGAGCTATTTCATTCTCCGAAATCGACTCGTGTTCGCCTGTTGTGCTCGATCCTGTACTGTCAACACGCTATGGCACATGATGCATGATGTATCAACAAGAGATTTCTTGCGTCTGCTTACTGCATGTTTTCGAGCAAATTCAGGGTGTCTGCGTCAATATCACGAGAATCCTGAACTTGTAGTGTGGTCTTGCCTGTAAAATCCCACTAGATGACTGGCAGGAAGACTGTAGCCACTGAAAGAAATCTGCTAGGGTAAGTAAGGATTACGTCTAAATCGTTGTTCACGTCAGATCAGTGCATCGATGGGCCTAACATGAGGAACTCAAGATTCTCGCTATGAACAAATTGATCTATGAAGCATTGAATTGCACGTTAATATTTTCAACTTGAATGATTTTCACAAGTCGGTTGCTAGCATGAAATTTTAAATAACAAATTCACTAATGATCAACAAAGTGGAATTGCATGGAACACACGAGGCGAGTGTGTTAAGCATGAGGAACACTACAACTGTGGATTTCGGTTGTGTTTTTGGCTTCATTGATGACTTCGGACTGACTTGGTTCGATAGATCGATCTCTCTTGCATCTTCACACCTCAACCTCATGTTCGCCTGGCCAGAGTTTGTTAATACATGCGTGATGCCTCATCTAACGTGTAAAACCCTCCCACTTCTCGCCTCCTTGCTCCTGCAGATCATCTTTTTGACAATCAGCCATGTCCTCAAAGACTGACGATGGACAAGCTCGGTCCCAGTATGTTCCTCTGTATAATTAGAAGGTAGGGTGATATCAAACATATACACTCAGGCTGTTGAGCGACTTCACAAACAAACGGCGTACAAGTGGGTGAGTTTGAGATTATTGTGTCCATGAGCTCCAATTCGAACCTGTCTCATGTTTCAACACTATTTCATATGGTAGAAACCGTCAAGATTTTCGTAGAAGCCAACCTTCCAGCGGTACTCAGTTGCAACCGCGTCAAGTGCCGATCAAACCTGCCCAGCTTAAAGCGCAAGACCCGAAGGAAAGCACGGGCATAAAAGATCACTTCGCGTGCGTTCTTTTCGATCCCATTGTATACTTACGATCTGAGAAATTCCAGTATCCAGCCTACTGTTAATACTCGTCCGATTTCTGCAAAAAAAGTGACTTGTACAGTTGGACATGTCAATGCTACGTGTCTCCCCACTTCGTGTGATCTCAGCCAACCTTCAAAGTGAGTACTGCAGTATAAAGCATTTTCGTCTACGAACAATTGTACCTAGCATTTCTCACGACCCAGCAAAAACGAATGCCATGGCCCGGAAACCCTTTGATGTAGTCTCAGGAGATCCTCACAATTCACTGGCTAATGATGAGAAAACTATCACGAAGCGAAGTATTGCAGGTCCTTCGCAATCAAATTGGAACAATGCTACTCATCAGTTTGTTGTTACATCCCTTTCAACGACTCCATAGCTGAAGAGCATCGCAGCTCGACGGTCTCGACTTCGACAGGTTCGGGAAAGGAGAGCATCAAAATCGGTCGCAATTCAACCCCTGAAAGCGTGAAATCAGGATCATCGTGAGTCTTTCACAGCGGGATCCTCCAGTTTCCAAAAGCTGATCATCACATTTTACTGCTTGACAATATAGCAGAACCGACAGATTTGACTCGACACCTGAAAAAACGACAGAAATTGCAAAAGCGTGAGTATCTTTCTTGTTGTTGAAGTCAAGATACCCATCGTTTGATGAGCTAGCTCGAATCCACCCACTCGGAAAGATGACGCCATCGAGGGGTCTTCTGAGTTTCCGCAAGTCCTTTCGACAGTATCTAATTCCACGATACTTGACCCCTTATCAAGCACGACAACTTCTGAAAGTGAGAACGAAAGCAAATTGAAAAGCCAATCCTCGTACGTCGGTTCACCACCAAGTGTGGATGTCTCTCACTTTTTAGCCAGCAGTCGAGGCACCTTCGCTCCGACTGCTGGTGATGGCCATTCAAAGCAATCCAATACTGTACTTTCTCAAAAGTAGGCGCTAATCCGGTCCACACTCACATTCAATCACATTCCTGTCAGGTCGGTCGATACAGATAAATCGGATGAAGCATCTATTTCGCGGAAAAAGGGACCAGTTCGGATCCCCGGGTCTTCGATGTTCAATAAACTCTTCAAGGGAAGTAGAAACTCCTTCAACGTGATGTCCAAGACAAAAATCAACGATAACGATATCGTCATTGCGTACGTTAACTTCCGGAGTGATGTCACTGTAATTGACAGATAATCTAGTGTCATGGGGAGAGTGGGAAAAGAAGGAAAACACTCCGTAAGATTCCTTGGCGCTCATACGTGGACATATTATAATGACCCCTCGAAACATCAATAGTTCATCGATGATGTCTTTGGTGACAGCTATGACCGACATGACACTAGTTCCCCTCACACCCACTTCGTGGCCGCATCCGATCCTGATCGAAATCATCATGGCCGCAACGTTTTCCTGGTTTATACTACTGGCGGGAAAGAACAAAAATTGAATGAAGCTATACGGCAGGTTCTTGGGTGGCTTTATGATACGTATGCAACCTTTTTGATACATAAATTTGATGCTACAATTAGTTGATTGCAGATGTGGCGAGAAAAGAAAGTTCTCTGGCTTGGTATACCTTGAAGATGCATCAACTGGGCCACCCACGAAGTTATCACGTCACGCTCTAGATCTTCTCGATCAATGTGTAGAGCGCTCTAACATTGTTATCGCGACGACAGGATGGGACGACGACGCTAACATGGAGCCTTTAGAGAAACGACACAAGGAACTCATTGAACAGTGGAGGGCATTCGTTGACCGTGGCGTGAGTGTCCTTCGGTTGTCGGCCCCGAACAAAACTTCGCGAGATGTCTTTCACACTTCCTGGGACATCGTAAAACTTCTTTCAGCGAAGCATGACGGGAAAACAACAACTGATAAGCGCGCCGTGTGGAAGGGCAGGGAGCAAAAAGTTGAAGACAAGTTTCTAGCTGATCCCAGGGAAACTGATTTCGTCATCCCGTGAGCTGTCCCCATTCCGAGATCATGACATGAGTTGAAGTGTCCGAACAGAGTCATGGGACCTACAGGAGCAGGAAAAAGCACGGTATGAGCATGAAGTTTATCAGCTGTGTAATGCTCAATGTTCGATGCGAATAGTTCATCAACTACCTCGCCGGCCAGGACGTCACGATAGTTGGCCACAACCTGAAATCGGAGACGCAACAGCTACAACATGTTATATTACCCCACCCTACAGACCGCACTCGGCGAATCATCCTTGTAGACACACCAGGCTTTGATGACACCTATGTAGCTGATTCTGAGATACTGCGGCGCATCTCTGTTTGGTTAGCTCGGTCGTAAGTCTGGTACTTATCCTCAAGGATATATGATACTAACGATGATTGATAGCTACTCTGCTAATATGACTCTAGCAGGCGTCATCTACCTGCATGAGATTAGTCAAACTCGAATGCTTGGGACTGCACGCAAGAATCTGGACATGTTCAATAAATTGATCGGTCATGATGCCACTAAGAACGTCGTCCTAGCCACTACAAAGTGGGGTGATATACCTGAAGCCGTCGGGATCCGTCGTGAGGAACAGCTTAAAGACCGCCATTGGAAGGGTATGATTGATCTCGGAGCAACATTGCTTAGCTTTAGGGATTCTCGCGAATCTGGATGGGCAATCATTCAACATATTCTCAACTCAGCTGCTGCTTTGTTCCCAAATGCTGGATATGTCGACTCTGTCGCAATACAGAATGAACTTGTGGAAGTCAGAAAAATGCTTCCTGAGACAGAAGCCGGAAAAACCTTACTTTATACACTCGAGGAACTTCTGGAGATGCAGCGTCAGTCTGCCGCACAACTCCGCAGGGATGAAAGTAGCGATGAAGTCAAGGCGATGATGCAAGACAATGACCAGAAGATACGCGCGACACTCAGACAGATAAATGATCTCAGCGGTAACCGTTTGCGCGCTTGGCTGAAGAGACTTTTCTAAATCGCAAGTACTCCACGACCTTCGCATTGCATCCATATACCTAACGATCTGCCGAATCCAGTCCCTCTGGCGAGACAACATCCACGCCTGACATCCGAATAAGGAGTCATTTCACGTCCTGAATAACTAGTAATTCATCATTTCTCGCCTTATATATTGCGTTCGACTTGACATTCTTTATTCTCTCATCATGACGGAGCACGCGTTGTAGGTATAAATATGAGGAGCCGATGTAGACCTAATGCAATATAAGCAGACTCAATCGCATCTGAGTGTTCAAAACGCATCAATGATGAAATCCTTCGAAAGTATTTCAACTCAACACCAGTGACCGATGTTTTGGATATTTTTTTTCAGGCTGTTAATGTCATCGAAGTTCTCGGGCAGACAGGAGTGGGGTAAGTACAGTGAGAGAACGAGCTCTTCCTATTAAGTGGACTCGATCTCTGGTAGCCATACTCATAAGGAAATGTAATCTGCAGACGGAGTCTGATGTAGAATATCACCTGGAGTAGCGTTACAGCTCCCTCTGCGAGCCCTAGTATGCACACCCCCCTTACCACTGGTACCCACTACCGGTCGACTCTTCATTCACTCAGGGCTTACTAGGGGCAAGCTGCCTAAACGATGTTGGGAAGCATCGGGCCCGCTCAATCTACGCGTACGCAGGGGGGCGTGGAATCCAGTGGCTCTTGTACAAGTGAGTTACTGTAGGTAGTACCGTGCAACATAACGCCAGGCGTTCCGTGCACGCAATTAATGGATTTTTTAAAAAGATTCATCTTCGCATCCATAGATTTCCAAGGAACGTGAGTCAATGATAGCTCATGATCTTGTCAAATGATGCTTAGAGGCCAAAGAGAAGGACTAAAAAGCCTAAGTGAGAGTCTAACTCGCAATGGGCAATATAGGGTATATTCGCAGAAGGAGAAACTTCGCTGGCGCTTCAAGGCTTGTCTTCGTCCCTAGCAGTTCCCCCAGCTCCAGGCTCTAGTCTACATCGCGTTGTATGGTTTCTGGTCCTCGTATCTTTGACACTTTGATTACGTATCCTCGAGAGTGATAATTTAAGAGTATTCCGATAATTTTGCATCCGGATCTGATTGCCATTGTCACGGCCCGTTCACAATGCAGTCAAGTTTTCATGGTCAGACCCTTTCTTCTTCCCAGGTCATCAGTCCTCTCTGTCAGCAAAGACCACAATGGTTTCTGAGCAAATCGTCCTCCATGAGTTCGATCCCAAGAACATGCCTTTTAGGCGCCTCGGTCCTAGCGGCCTGCGCGTGCCTCTCTTTTCCCTCGGAGCATGTAAGGTGTAGCGCTGATCTAAGATGGGTATACTGATGAATGAATCATTTGGAAGGGTTGACGTTGGGTGATGCTCTTCATGGAGAACCTGTCAAGGTGACCTACCTCATTGTTGTCTTCTTGAGAGCTAAATTGACACGATTCGCCAGGAAATCATCAAGACTGCATTTGATGCTGGAATCAACATGATCGACACAGCGGAGTCGTACGCTGCTGGACGATCAGAAATTGAGATGTGAGTTGCGCATCACGGAGTGCATTCATCTTGTTGCGCTTTCTCAATCGAGGTTTACTAGAGGCCGTGTGATCAAGGAACTTGGTTTTCGTCGCACAGATCTCATCATAACAACCAAATTATTCTGGGGTGTTCGCTCCGGCCCTAATGATAGCGGCCTGTCGCGTAAACAGTGAGCACTATAGCACTGGATATATCCACTGACATTTATTCGATATCTAGTATCATCGAAGGCACGAAAGAAAGCCTTCAAAGACTCGAATTGGACTATGTGGATGTCATCTTCGCACATCGTCCCGACAACACCGTTCCCATGGAGGAAATTGTGAGGGCATTCAACTACGTCATAGACAAAGGCTGGGTCAGTATCTCCCTTAACCACATGTTCTTTGCCTTACCAGTGCTACTAGGCATTTTACTGGGCCACGTCTGAATGGAGTGCCTTGGAAATTGAAGAGGCATATCGTAAGTAGTGGCAGAATCTTTCCACAACCACAATGTTACAACCATGTCATCTGGTAGATGTCGCTCAGAAGCTGAACTTGACTCCTCCCATTGCTGAGCAATGCCAACATAAGTTCGTCTTCTCTATTCTATGATGTTAACTTGTCTCATCCTACATTGACAGTATGTTTCGCCGTGAGCGTCCCGAGAAGGAATACGAGTAAGATAGATCTCCACTGGTTGCGATGGAGCTATGCTCACACACCATTTTAGTCCTCTTTACAGAAAGTATGGCCTTGGAACAACGACTTTCTCTTCTCTTGCTTCTGGATTACTCACGGGAAAGGTAGATCGCACCCGCATCCTGTTGGGGGAGACGCTTTCCCACTAATGAGATTGTGCGTAGTACAACGACGGCATCCCTGAGGATTCGCGCTATTCCACAGTGGAGATGTTCCGTAAGAGAGCGTCTTTGCTTCATCAGGAAGAAGGTAAGGAGCAGATCCGCAAGGTCCGGGAGCTCACCAAGCTCGCTGCCGAGGGTAAGTTCACAGTCTTGCTTGCTCTGCTGCCCCGTCCTTTGGTATATACTTAGCCATCCTTAGAACTCCAAACTACTCCCGCAGCTTTAGCTCTTGCATGGGTCGCTAAGAACCCCAATACTTCCACAGTCATTATCGGCGCATCGTCTGTGAAACAGCTGAAGGAGAACCTCGAAGCCCTGGCAGTCCTCCCACGGCTTACTCCTGAAATCATGGAAAAAATCGAAGTTATTTTAAATAACAAACCTTCACCAGCAGTATGTGTCCTCCTAACAAATCTCTCTCAAAGTGCTTACACAGTTTTCTTGAGTTGAATTACGGACGACCTCCCCTTGATACGTTTGGCCGCTGTTCTTTGGTTTAGAACCAGTCAATAGCCGTAGTTTCCGAACGTGATCGGTAACTGAAGTGTGCATTTCGGTCCAAGTACAAATGATTAAAGCAATATACAATTCTTTTGTCCCACATTAGATGGAAATGATCCGCGTACCGAACTCTGCGATAGAATGAGGAAATTTAGAACCTGGGCAGGCCATGAACATCAATGATGTTGATATTTGGAGCCGGTGTGATAACGCAATGACGTTGGACGGGTCAAAGGGGGCATTAACGATTATCTTGGATGATAATACAATTATTATACCTGAAAGAAGTATACTGATAACTCACAAGGTCTACTGTAATCTCCGGGAATGCTTCATCAAGAACTATAGCGAAATAAATGTTGATCAGTAAAGAAGGCGAGGACAATGATGTGAAAAGGCCGACTCTTAGCATTGGCCTCCAACTCAGAGGGGATCCCAGTCTCTTCTTCGTTAAAATAGATCATCTTCACGCATGACGTCTCTTCGTTTTTGCTCACATATAGAATCATATGGAACATATGGTTAATCTATCACAATCCACCTCGTTGGTAAACCCACTCAAAAGCTTATTCAAAATACGTACCTCGTCGCTTTTCACTAGGATACAAACGGGTTGGCGTTTCAACTTTGTCATCAAGTCAATGAGTTTGGTATTCCATGTCTTAGTTAGCTTGAAAGAGTGAAGGCACGGATACTGATCGTATGTCCAGTACACCCATCGCAAAAGGTGGATTTTGTTTTGCGTTGCGGTAAATATGACAACAATTCCAAGAAAATAGGCTGAAAAGTAGCTAGGAGCTCGTCAATTTATGAAGTTTTACGGAAATTAAAGACATCTTACCCAGCGGTGGAAGTATTAATAGCGATGTTACCAGCAAAAACAGCGATAGATACAAGAATGGCCGCAAAAATCACTATCAGAGGTGTGTGGGAGGACCTAGGTAAGCGCCTGCGGTTGAACTTCAGCAAGAGGAGTGTGAACGGAAACAGTGTCATGACTGTTAGCCATACGAGGGAAAACCTATTTGTGATCACAATAAGGGAAGGAGTCACGACAGACATGATCGAACACTGGCTTCGTACATTTGTGATATTACATTCAAAGTGGCTCCAGCACTGGCATATAGGATGAGGCCAAACACCATGAAGGATAAAACGGAGATATATAATGACTCAGTTCTTGGCATCATGCGGAGGAAAAATTTCGGGAGCACCCTGTGGAGTGCCAACTGTTCTAAAAGTTCGCATGCGCTCAGTATCCCTAGGTGACAAGATAAATAACTGTGTCTAGGACCCAGATAATCAAGGAAATGTCGTACCAGTCAAAACACCGCCACATAGGACGATGAAGGCATCAAATACGATCCAAATTCTAAGCCACTTGCCCGCCGTCTTGAACGCATCGTAAGGCCACTAACGTGCGGTGTAAGTGAGAAAGACACTCGTACTGTCTGAGCTAGTATGCTGAGTATATTAGATTCTTGAAGAATAGTCTTGAGAGGAACCACAGCCAGGACGAGAAACATAATCGCACTGTTCAGGACGATAGCTGGGATATGTAAATTTCTCAGGACAAGTGGAAGGTAACCCTTTCTGATTCGTCCGATATAAGACGGAGTACCTGTAAAAGACGCGTACGTCGAAGACATCGTAGGGCCACCGCCATTTCACTCACATTCAAAACCAGTGAGCCCCAACATGCCTAAGCACACACCATTGAAAATGTCATGCGCAACAGAGCTGGAAGAAGCTCTCCCAATACTCCAGTTGTCGCGTAGCTGTTGTAAACCAGAATTTCCCAAGTGTACACAAGATGAGAGAATAAGAGCCAACATTGTTCCCATCTATGGAGAGTTTTGACAAAATTGGGCCATTGTGAAGGGACAGGACTGACGTGAAATAATAATACAACCAGAGCTATTCTGGCACTTTCCTTTATGCCCGATAGGCTGACAATAGTCAAAACAACTAAAACCAAAATAGCGAGGACGTGTTCCGAAAGAGGCAGTTTTCCCTCCCCGGCAAGGTATGATGCAGCGGTGGCGGCGGATACTACTGATGTAGAAGCAAAGTCTAGTAACAAAAGGGCAGCTCCAACTAGAGCAAAGGACTTTGAAGAGACGTTGAGACTTTGTCGTGTGAATTAGTTATTGAGGACAAAATCTGAGACCATCATCATGACTGACATGTAGGTGTAAGGAGCACCGGACAACGGAAGGGCAGACCCAAGTTCTTCCATAATGGGACGCCATAGACATAATACAAGGGTAGCAATGAAGAGAGATATGGGAGAACTGTTCGGAATTTGTATGAAAGGGAAAGACTGATAGGAGGTATGACATACTATACAGAGGAAACTGCGACGACGGCAGGAAGAGCATAAAAAACACTTCCCAAAACCGCGTTTCCTGCCAGAGCACTGGCAGTAAACTGGCCAAGAACATGTTGACGACGTATTTCGCGGAGGCGATTATCTCCTGCATTCCGGTCCTCTTCGGTGAGAGAAATACGCGTCAAGGAACCCCATCCTGCAAATTCGAAGTCATTTGGTAGGTGCAGAAATCGTGAAGGTAAGGTGGTCGATTTGCGCCCTCCGCCATCCCTGGGACGTGGCCTTTGTCTCCGGAGTATGATGTCAAACTGAGAGTCTGTGAAAGATGGAGGGTTGGGAGATAGTGATTGACTGTGTGCTATACTCGAGAATGTGTCACCACAGAGTCGGAAATATCATAGAGTAATTGCTTACGTGCCCTATGCGAGCTAGATGGTGGCTCTATAGCTATCCATCGCGGATCTTGCTCTCTACTCCATTCACGCGTGATTTCGTATTCTTGTTTATGTTTCGCGCCGTCGTTGCTGACTGACCCTGTTTCTCGGGTTTTGGCTTCCTCTGGACGCGACATCAACTGAGAACCGGCGTTAACTGTGGCGTATCAAGAGAGAATCTTCCTAAGGAACCGGTCCGAAAATTAAAGTATTGGTTCACGTGTTCCTTTGTTTCATTGTCATTTGGAAAGTCGAAGTCCATTTTGCAAAGTCTGAACCACGCGGATGCCCACGGACCAGAAGTTCCACGTGATATTGGAACCACCCACCTATGACCATAATAGGGGCTTTACAGCCGTTTTCATAACGATAGACCCCTTCGACTTGTTTAGTTGTTCAACGTTCAGCTTCTGCCGGGCTTGCCGGGATACGACCATTCAGGGTATTACAGCCGTTTTCATAACCAAAACGATAGACCCCTTCGACTTTGGCTCCTTGTTCAGCTTCTGCCGGGTTTGCCGGGATACGACCATACATGGTTATACTGTATGGACCCGGCAGAAGCTGAACAACTAAACAAGGAGCCGAAGTCGAAGGGGTCTAACGTTATGAAAACGGCTGTAAAGAGATGGATGCGTCGAAAGGAACAATGATTTTGCTGTCAGTTATGGTTATGACTATATAGTAACTAGTACGCGTCAAGAAACATTATTCAGAATGAAGTGATGCATGCGCCAAAATCAGTGATAGGCAAAGGAGTCTGGACATTATTTGGGACTGAACGGTCGAAGGTAGCATAGACAAAGATATTGATAGCATGGACTATAAAAAGCTATTCGCAAATCAATGATGGATGTACCCATATAAAGATGTTAATGATGAAGTAATCTTCTGTGCCTAGAGCTTCCTTAGCAGTAGGGCGATGTTTCCAGCAGAGATAACAATTGCAATGCCAAAGAAGATAACTGGGTGGAAGGAACTCGTGAGATGAACACGGTCGAAGTTCAGTAGGAGTAGTGTTGCTACTATCACCTCGACAAAGGGAAACCACTCCAAAAGGATTTGAAGAGATATAAAGATCGCGATAACACAAGACGGGCACACATCGGAGAAACAACACTTTCAACAGCTAACGCATTGTATGCCGCAAAAACCAACGACGGAGTGAATCGAGGTGCAGGGGCATCGTGAAGCAAATTTTGTGAAGGAAGATCTTAAGGATTTCGTGAAGCGCACGTTGGTTCAAAAGTCCGCACATACCGAGAAAATGTGATTACAGAGAGATGAGAGAAGGTGGGGTCATATCCAACAGTCAAAACCAACGATCCGTGCATACAGGGTATTTGTACGCCACGTGAGGATTAATGTCACTTTTTTGAATGCCCTGCGACTGAAGGTCTTTGTCTCTAGGTGAATATGTTGAGAATAGTAGCGCCTTGACAGACCGTTTCGAGTGGAAAGGCAAGACCAAGAACCATGATACTGCCGTTGGGAATGATAGCGGGAAATTTGAAGATGTCTAAGCATGCGGATATATTGGCCTTGACCTTTCTTGACGATTCCTGTATACAACGGACCCATCGACGATACCAGAATAAAAAGATATTGTGTATACACATCAAAAACAGTGCGGCCCGCGAGCCTGGAAAAGATGAACACTGCGCAGTAAAGAAAACTATAGCACCAGCAGGAACAGTATTGAACAAGCTTCTGAAAACAGCGTTTCCCGCGCGGTGAATTGCCCAGGAATCGTGGTCTGCACCAAATTCCTGCTAAGTAAGTGAGCATGTGTCTGATCCAGAACGTTCGCAAGGAGCAGCGCAGTTTTAATGACAATCGCCAGTCTATTAATTATAATACGCAGGGTCTTGTTGTACCACCAGTGGCGTGGCCACTACGATGTTCGTGTCACGTGGAATTGAATCGTGTCCTACCACCACAACTTCTGTTTCGCGTTTCCACCCACGATGGCCTACGTTCAGGTCGAGGCTGACGACGTGAGTTTCTCCTTTGCTGACCCGACCCTGTCGTTAACTATCTTTCTAGAGGCTTGAGGAAGGCCCTGAGGGCTTGCAATTCAAATGCAAGGTGTTCTCAATATGACTTTGTGCAACCGCTTATCATATTTATCTCAGCTTTCCTCGGTGCAGATGGAGGTGCTGGAGATGGCAACTCGCGGTCGCAAGGGAGGTCCCCGGGTCTAGGCAACGCAGACAGAGGTACGGTTTGTCACGTTTACACCATGTGAACAGCATTAGGCTGACTATCAAGCAGGGTACCTTCAGGAACAGCGCAAAGCCACGGGAGGCTTTTGGACTGTCGAGTACTACCAACAATATTTTGATGTGGACACACAGACAGTATGTCTCCGGGCATCTAGTAATGGATACTGTGATGTTTACTCAAACCAGGTATTGAAAAGGTGTTATGCCACCCTCATCCCAACATCCACAAATTACCTCTCTACACACCTTAATCCTGCAGATCTTTACGGTCCTTTTTGGACTCTAACAACTCTTATTTTTACCCTCTTCTTGTCGTCGAGTCTCGCAGCTTCAATATCGGCATACCTTTCCGCTCCTGGGACGGAATACGACTATGATTTTACTCTACTCTCCGTTGCAGTAACGATTGTGTACACCTACGGGATCGGCCTTCCCGTGCTGCTTTGGCTTGGCTTACGATATCTGGGTGTCGGGGAATGGAGCATCGTCGAGGCGGTTGCGGTGTGGGGTTATTCCCAATTTGTCTGGATACCTGTTTCTGTGCGTTTCTTATGGTCTCTGCCCTTCCAGTCCCTCTTAAATTATCCGCAGATACTTTGTGTAATTCCTGTCCCCATCATGCGATGGGTGCTAGTATTCCTTGCGTTCGCCTCTTCGGGCTACTTCCTCATCATGAACGTCTACCCAGTCCTTGCTTCTGTGAGTGTTTTGCTCTTCCCTTTATCATACAGTGTGTGTCTTAACAACAATCTGAACACTAGGCTGAAGCAAAGGCAACTCGCCTCATCATTATCGTTATTGCAGTTCTCCATGCAGCATTGGCACTAACGTTCAAAGTCCTCTTTTTCAGTTACTATGTCGTCGAGAAGATAGGCGCTGATATCCCCATCCCTGGCGGTGATGCTCCGGCAGCTAACGCAACCGCCGTACTAGCCCAAAGGGCGCTTTTTATGTTATGATCAGGCTACTGTAAATGTATCAATTGGCGAAGTAATTTTTGTGAAACAGGACGATTGGTCTTTACATATCTATCATGTTGGCCAATGCTCTTACCAAAACCGTCCTCTTGTATGAAACGTAATTCGTGTTGAACCGATGGCGCAGGCGTCAACTAATGTTTAAAATTGGTCCGTACTTACTGGGGCAATATCGAAGAAACTTATGTTAGGCATCAATGAACAAGTTTCGCTCTACATTATATCGAAACTTTCTCAGTTGAACAAAATCTCATTCGTTGTCAGAACCCAACCCAAAGCGCCCGCAACCTCGGTACCAGCCTGCCACGACCTAAGTGGGCTCAATGGGCAGAAACTCGTCAAGCGACACAATCAATATGAACTCTGATGTCTCGTTCGAGACATTTGTTTGCCTTATATATAGAGTGGCCTTATAGTCAATGCAAAGGCTAAGAGTTAACATAGAGAGGCCTAAACCTCCGTCATTAATTCGGTGGCCATGACTCGCAAGTTCTTAGATATTCCATACTAATCTTTAAACATGAGGATACTTTAATCTCCTCAGATGGAATGAAAGACAATCTACACCAATGAATGATTGCCAAATATTCAGTGTTTACACTTGCAGCGAATGGGAGCTGGATATCCAATACTGCAGTCGATGCTCCCAACCGCAAACATTAAGTAATCAAGCGCCACCATCGATTTCCGGCCAACCATATTCACCGATGTGCTGCCTTGCAGCGATAGATTGGGATTGAAGAGTGCCCCAAGATGGTTCGTCGGTCCATAGCTACCATAGAGAGACCAGTGAGTAAATCTAGAGGATTTGTAGATTTCTGATTTTACCTCATAGTTCGATGCCCCGGTGCCTGGCTTGATCAACTTGTGATCCAGGCAATAGGCTAGGTTGAAGATAGGGAAATTAATCAAGACCCACCTCCCAGTACATCCACGGTACTCCTGTCTATAGTTAGATAGGTAAGTTACTGGTGTAGCACGAAGTGTCAGGAAGACATGCAGATATCAAAGTATCCGTGACCATCTGTATCTGACTCTGTTTGGTGCTTCCCAAAGCACCGAACTCTTCATATAGAAAGCGCTTCCCCGAGCTAAGAGATATACCTTTAACTGCGTCAATGTTGGTAGCTACGTAATTTGGGTCGAGATTGTAATCATGGATTGCCACGATCTGCAGATCAGGGCAGCTACAGGAAAATCCGTTTTGACTAGAAGTGATCTTAAATTTAACGAGACTTCTACCTGAAGAACTGAGATTGCGTCGACGTTGGTAAATCAGTTCCTCCCCCTGTGGAGATTTGGATCCCAGTGTTCCCAAGAACAGAGCGAATGACATTCGCTCGACCACACCTATATTGAAACAATATGGAAGACCCAGAAAACGAATTGAACACGTATAATACCACCAGTCAGGAGCAATCTGATCCATGTGGCCCATGGCTGTCGTTCATGAGAATCAGACGTTAGGTAATGATAATATCCCCTAGGCGTACCTTCATTCTGAATCTCAAAAGAGAAAATAGCGTCTGATGTAGATTATGGAGTAGCGGGCTATACTCCAGTTCATGGAATGACATGCCTGACAATTTGTTCCAGGGAACACCGAATGATGGGGACTGAAAGTTCAGGATGTGTTTCAAACGATTGTCGAACTGAAAGATAGGTCAACTTTCTGTTCGAAAATCAGAACCGAAAGAAATACATCAGCAATCGCGTTCGCATTAGTATAGAAGGTGGACGAATCCGGAACACCGTTCACGCATCCGGTGACCGGAAGGTCATATTTCGCTACATATGCATCTGTGTCCCAGCATCCCAGGGCATACCTAAAGCGTTCCTACCAACATTGTTCTGCAAATGGTAGGTACTCACCGGTCATGCATAGCTATGATCAACTTTATATCTGTGCATTGAATCTGAAGTCAAAGGCGTCAAATACGACAGTCTCATCAAAGAAGGTACCACGAGAATGAGCTTCGGAGGCCAGAACGTCAATTTGCGTGAGGATTGTGTCATCATAAGACCCAACTATATGGAAAGCTTGAGGTAAATACATCTTTTTGAACAAGGAACTGACCGGCAATAGTCTCGAGGTCGTTAACGGCTTGTGCGCTAGAACCTTTCGCACCAGCTTCCACGCGTGTGATAAAGAGACGCAACACTACATCACATCTTCACGTCAATGGCTAAACTTTCAATAAAGCTATATCGGACATTTCATATCGGCACTCTGCATTGCATCGAGAACATCAGCGCGGTCAGCCACCTGATTTTGTCAGAAATCACTCGGTATACTTGTTTGTAGGAAGTACCGAAAGGGTATGCAGGAAATAAGAATTAGCTCCCGCAAAATCGTTGGCTGTGACGAGGCATGCAAACAAGATAATGACCGCAGTAACTGTCAGAAGATGTCTCATGGTGATGGAGACTAGCAGAGAGAGGCGCGGTCCCTTTATCTCAAACGATTGATCAAAACTTATGGGTACACGAAGTTCATTACGAATATAGACTCACATGTTCGGAAGCATTTTTGATCAGTAAGTCCAGAGGATGTCGGAACAAACATTAATTTTCTCAGTCAGCTGTTCAATAGACATATGGGTACAAGCAGTCATACTTTCGCGTATATCACAAGGTAGGCATGAAGTCAATCTCATCGTATGTTTAGCAGTGAAAAGTGTCTGTATTATGAAGCATGAAGGTTTCCAATAAGGAGTGTTAGTGTTGTTCCCACGACTTTGACCAATGGCACGTTCCCTCACCTTCTAACGATCATGTCGTTCCTTGTCGGGCCAATATCAGGCGCGCTAGTAGCTGGAGGGGCAAGTGTAATTTACCGTGTGTAGCTTGTGAAATTGACGTTCAATGTCTAGGTGTACTATGGCTTTTCAAATATGATATCCACCCGGTTCGTCGCGTCATTACTTGTCCAGTTGTAGACATTCGCTCAATGATGCCACAGGACGGAACAACACCGCAGAGAGTGAGTTCATTATGCTTCTGAATAGGTGAGTTTTTCTGAGACGGTTGGCAGCTTGCACGCTCTCAGCATTCGTCTCCTGGAAACGCCCAGCCTCGTTCAAGCACCACCACCGGCTGCTGCCCGCATCACGCATCACCCGTTCCAATCCTTGCTCAAAGCCAAATGGAATAAGGATGTCGAATACCTCTTTACTGGTGCTGCTAATTGGGACCGGCGAGTGCTGGAGTGGGGGAAGAGATTACTTTATGGACAGGATGGCCGAGACGCACCATCGGATGAGCAAAAACAGACCTGAATCGAATTGTTGTTATCATCACTTGACGCTATAATGTATGACGACTTGAAAGCTTGGCCAGACTTTTGCGACAACTTTTCTCGAGTTACGTCTGAGATCGAGTTGATCTGTGTCAGAGTGGAAGTTCATTTTGCATTGCTCAAACTTGGAGCCGACATCAAGTTCGACGCCGAACCATATCGTCTTCGTCAACATCAACTTCCCTGTGTCTCCCTGCGCTTCAGTGCCTTAGCGGGACTTGTACCTCCAGCATAGGACTTACATTGGAGTGTTGATTGAGAAGGAGTTCTGATGAGTCCAATAATCGCACGTTGTTTGAGTGACACTTTGTCAGACTATCCAAAACAAATCACAGTTATTAGCTATAGCTATAGCACATGTCATTGGCGTCCACTAATCCTCAGACTTTTGCAAGGTTGATAATTAAGGATAAAACAAAGGTGGCACACGTAAACGTTGTTGGGAGGAGAAAAACAATTCTGCATTAAGGGGGAATCGAACCCCCGGCGGGTCGAGCTGATCTATCTGTATGCAATATGGCAACGACCCAGGTTACCACTACCCCATTAATGCTTGAAGTCTTACTATTATCGATGTATCGATTCCGTGAGGTGAAACTGTTGTAATGACCATACCTAGCTATCTTGTACGCTTTGCAATTTTCCTGGAGGGAGTCGACTTAAAGTCTCGGACGATTTCATAATTTGGAGATCCAGGTTATATTCAACGTTCAGAGAGCGAACTTGGATAGGTTTACAAATGCTACCACAAGTAAGGTATCTGATCAAAAATTCTGCGTCAACATTTTTCAATCCATTTTATCGTCGTGCTTGTTAGAGCCTTTGCCTTTATATTGTTATAAATATCGGATTGCCTAAAGCTCATTCACTAACGACCAGTCCGCGTAAACTCAGCGTGAAAAAACAGGTTGGAAATCATCACTTGCGAAAAACACAGGACTAAAGCACAAATGGACAACCGAGGACCCACAGCGCAAGACGGCCTCGACATTGGAAGCCAACCATGGAATGACTTTGAGAAGAGATGTTATTAAAAAGCGGCCGCTTGCGTTGCGGGCTCTCTGCAAGTGACCACAGAATTCACCCCGGACCTCGACGAAATACCAAAGCGTTATTTCTTGATAGAATTTCACGCTTATCACACAGTGACCTGAGAACAATCATCAGTATTAATCTACCGCACAATCAGTGAATATGTAAGGCATATTGAAATATAAGTTACTCACCCTAAGTCAAATATAAGATAAGCGCCTGAGGGTGTTATCTATGGTGGGTCCTATTATATAAGTGTAGACATGGACAATTGGCCATTGTTCACAGTTAAGCGCCTGAGGGTGTTATCTATGGTGGGTCCTATTATATAAGTGTAGACATGGACAATTGGCCATTGTTCACAGTATAAAGGGGAGACAATGCGTGGCCAGCATAATGAAATGGTGGCCCTGGACAATGAGTGTATCTAGTGATGTCGTTAAAAGTCCAACTGGTGAAGTGTTGTGCAGCGATGACGCATGCCTGCCCCATAGACGATTACCCTCAATGAGTTGAGTTCATTAGGACTTGATATTAAGCACAAGCTATTCAAGGGAGGGAGGAAGGAGCTGCGCCAGGCGCAGAGGCATGTCTATATCATTTGCGAGGTGCCTTGAGGTATAGGGCCTGAACCAGTGATTACTACTCGTTCGGTAATCGATGACGCTTATAATGCCAGCCTAAGCATGGGTGCTCAGAATGACAACAGAAACGGACGCTAAGGGTCTATTGTCCAACTGAATGAACGGAAAGTAATAACTTCGTCCTAAACAGCAGCTTAACCACACGTAAGTCGAAAGCGAGATCAGTGTGTGGCATGATGAGAGAGACCAATTGAGGCGAAAGGGACGCGTGGACAAAGAGTACACGTCAAAAAAAGGCGTCCAGATGGTTGACTGATGGACTCGGGCCGTATTCCGGTTTGCGTCATCCACTGCCGTTTCCTGAAGCAGTATCAGGAAGGACATGGAGGCCCAATGTCTTCTTTCTCGACTCTTTCTCTCACCAGGAACGTCTTAACTATGGTCTTAGGACCTTGCTATTTTCAGTTTCCCACAGCATGTCATAGCCTTATCCCCTCAAGAGGAAATCGACGTCCTCGCTTCGGCCAGAGGTCTAGGGAAAGACGGTAATTTTTGGTAATTCTCATACAATTTCAGGAGATCCGTCATCCATGGTGTGTGCTTATGCGGCCGTTCATATTGGACCACAAGGTCCTTGATTACACATATACGACGGTGGATATAAAAGCCAAGCTGCCCTTTAGGGGTACCTCTCGAACTTGCGAATAGCGACAATGAAATCTGGTGCTGCCATCTTGGTCCTTACTTCACTCGCTGCCAGTGCCTTGGGTGTTTTTATTCCACTTACCGATGATTGCATCAAAGGAGTCACATTTGAAGGGACTCCCAAAGGTAAAGTCGTCTCGCCAGTCTTCCGTCCTGATGGGACTGTTAAGTAGGCGCACGAATTGATAGGTGTCATGAAGACAATTAATGGAGTGGATACTTACGTCGCCAAAGCCAACCCTCCTGCTAATGCAAAACGTGCACTTGTATTTTTGACGGGTAAGTCAAAACCCTGTATACTCATCTTAATACCTGACAGGAATATGAAAGATATCTTTGGTCTACCTTTGGTTAACAGCAAGGTCCGTGAGGACATACTCTTATCACAATCTTTTTTGAAAATTTTGACCCCAGTTAATGGCAGACGACTTCGCCTCGAATGGCTTTGATACTTTCGCTCCCGATTATCTGAATGGAGACCCTGTTCCTGCCGATGATCCAACAGTGAGCTCTTCAATGACTGTTGTTGTTCTACGGACTTTATTTATTCGTTTACATAGTTCAATATCACGGCATGGGCCGTCAACCATGGTGAGGCACAGACAATGCCTACGCTTCTGGCTGCCATCGAAGGACTCCAGAAGGAGGGATTCACGGAGTTCGTGGCCACAGGATACTGTTTCGGAGGTAACTTCCTTATAATCCGAATCAATTGGATTCAGTGGCTGAAAATGCTCTTCAAAGGTCTGTATACTACTCGTCTCTCGCAGCAAAACAGAATCAAAGTCGGAACCATGGCCCATCCATCAATGCTTACTGTTCCAGACGACTTTTTCATTTTGCGAAACGATTCTAATGTCCCGATCCAGTTTAACACGTACTTGAATAAGTTCCCTCTTATGATCATTGATCATTGATTACTTGGATAGGGCTGAGCTAGACACAGCATTTACCCCAGCCTTGCAAGCTGTGGCTGATGACATCCTTGGATTCGGGAGATATCCTCCAGGCTACAATCGTACGTTCTTCGCTGGTGTAGGGCACGGATTTGCTGTACGCGCCAATTTGGTAAGTTAGCTCTTTCATACCCCGTGTGTCACGAGAAATAATGACATGTATAGTCGGATCCTGTGGCTAAGGCAGCTAAAGCGGGAGCATTCTTTGATGCCGTTAAGTGGTTGAGAGCACATGCCTCCAACTAAAAACCTGAAGACGAGGCTTTGTACATCATAATCTGATCACCACTCGTGGAATTGAGTGAACAAGTACGCATCAATAGTTTTTCAGAACATGAAATATGCAAGGTGTATACGGCGAACGGAAAAATATCCGTACACAAGTATACGGGAAGAAACGGCATCCTTGGATTTTGAAAGGTTAGAGCAAGTCGTGGGTGGAGACAAATATAAAAAACTGCATCATTTTGGGAAAGCGCAAGAAACAAGATACAGGACAAAAGAAAACTGGAATTCGTGCATCTTGAAGATGAAGCCATTCACAGAATTGTGCGATTTTATTTGAAACGGATTTTGTGCTTCAAAATGGCGGTGGACAAAGGAGGACTGTTTTGGTGGACCTGGAACAAAAACCGCCTTGTGTAACTGCTTGATTTAAACCCTACTCATGCCACAAGCTTCGACCCAGCCGTCCTTGCGTGCTCGTTCGAAGTAGAGGACACGGAACGATAAATCTGAGAGCACCAGCCTGAATCAATGAATAGACCAATGAAAAACTCCCGCGCATAGTTTCCAGCGCGAAGGATAATCAGCACATCGTCCTTGCGCTGTCCCACTTTACACAATTTTATGTATTTGGAGACTGTTAATTCAATTTTTGCACTTCTTGAAGGTTATACATTGCCTGAGCTCGTTTAATCACTGTCCAGTTCAGGGTTTCGATTTGTCTCCAGGTCATATTTCGAAAATAACTGTTAAATTTACCTAAGGCCGAACCCTTACGATAGTGGGTGTGTACTGTGCTCAGCTTGTCCCGTGAATAATACAGAAGACGTGATGGGTAGCTCAGAAATTGAACAAACTGCATCGCGCCAATCTGAATGTGCCTCTGAGTTGATTGACACACGTGATCCTCGGGACTCTCATGGTTTCACTTCATAACTCAGATCTTATATACTCGACACCAGCACACAAGGACAGATGGGTAGGAGCATGTTCAGGCCCCTTAGGCACAATCCCCTTTACAACCGCTCGTTGGATAAGTCTGACCCAGCTCTTTGGTCTCCACAAGACATCGAAGCCCTCATTATCCCTGGACCTGCTTCTTATCGTTGTCCAAGAGGACGTGTTCCAGTTTTCCCCTACCATCAACCACTCAAGAACTATATGCATCACCTGGAGACAATGATTTGTCAGAAGTACAGTGACGACGAGATAATCACGGAGTTATTCGACATAATCGACTATACCATGTCTATGATTAGCCGTGACAGGCAGATTCCTGTCATAAATTGCGGCGCTGACAAGATCGTAGTTAATGGAATATACTTCCATATTCCATACACTCTAGGCTGCTCAGTCACTGACAATCAGTTACCTATATTTCATCTTACTCGCAGCCTCTTGCGCTACGAAGAACGTCACGAGCCGATTCCGGATTTGGAGAATATCCCACAGGATGAAGTTTCCACGGATGCGTTTGATGTTGCTGCTCTGATAGCACAAGTTGATAACCAGAAGAGGTTTTCTGATGGACCAGATGGAGTCTATAAAGTATATCGAGGTCTTCTTCAATTTTGAGCACGATACTCATCCTGATTGCTTTTTTAGGCCCACGTCATGTATCCCACTGCCACCTACCGGAAATTGGTGCTATTGACTGGTTGGGTTCCGTCCGCTACGGTTACCGCTCTCAAGGAAGGTTGCGAGACGCTGGAGCCTATTGAACTTTGTCGCGAAGTTATCAACATCCCTACCAATCCTGACTGCGACTGGAACGAGATTGATCTCTTCCGGGTCCTTGTAGGTCTTATTGAAGAAGCTGCTATGTCTTCGGCCGTATAGTTGCAGAGGTGTTACGATCACTTTTCTTGTTGAAGAAGTCTCTGTTGCGTATACTGTTTTACAAGTGATCATGGTGTTCATGCATCATGTCTGAGTGGCCTTAGTAATCCTGCATTCATTCTATATTCTACCCGACACTGGTCAATTTTTGTCCTCATAGATCCCTGTATCAGACTATTTTAGGTTCAAATATACGAATCCTCCACAATAAGTTGAAATACTAGTCTTTTTTCATTTATTAGAAAGAATATATCTGGAAGAATGGCAGGAATACACGGGGAAGGAAAACCTAGTACAATTCGCCTTCGCTAATATCACACTTCATTGTCATGGTACGAACATCGTTTATATACTCGCTACACATAATCGGGTACTCAGTCGTTTATGATACAGACTGGCACATAGTTATCAACTGTACCGGCTAGATAAGACACTAATTATGTCTGTATATCACTAGGTACCGAAGGTTCGGATTCTAATAGATGTAATTGGTGTCCCAGGCCTCGATAATCCTTTGGCCGCTTTCCTCAACCACACCTTGACACATCCTCCTTCTCCACCCTCTCACCCTCATCCATATTCATCCGCTGCATCCCATTAACACCCACACGAACGCCCATACCTACGCCGAGCCCATGATCCCAAGTCGTGCACCGATACCATGTTATATGCGTGCTGGAGCTTTCCCCGCTTCTCTGACGATGGATGATGAGGTGCGGGAGGGATATTGCGGTGGCTGTGGCTGTGCAGGGCCAGGAGTTGACATTGTTGGAGGCTTGGGAAGGGGTGAATACGACGACATGGATCGCGATGATGCTGGAGGCAGGAGAGTGTTTAGCAAACTTAAAGTTGGTCTCGCTTCGAGCGTCGTTCTGCTCTACGACACTCCCGGTCCTGATGTCAAAATGATGCAGGACATCGGTGGTGAGAGACCTTTCTGCTCTGAGCAGATGATGAGGCGCTGGGGCTGGAAATATGGGTGAGATGTGTCGTAAGCTGTAGAACCGTGTTAGCCCAGTTGTTGATAAGAGACCAAACGGAATGTCATTTTTGCTGTCGCATTTAGTTTTCTTTCCCTTAAATATCGTCTTTCCACTTCCCTTTACTTGCGTAATGAGCCAGATCAAGCATAAACATGCCAAATGGTGTAGGTTTGACCTAGGAACACGTGGGATCACGCTGAAGGATGGTAAGCTCGACTAGGCACAGTAATAGCAATGATTAAGGGTCTCTATCAACATCCATACGTACAAGTAGGGAAGGAGTGTACAACTCCATGGTCTTTGTCTTTGAGTCGCAAAAATGGTGTTTGACCTCGCGCAGGTATTGTTGGCGCACTTACAAATGGCAACCCAGGCGCCAAGTACGTGGAAGAAGACACGGAAATATCAGAAGATTTTTGTGCCTTCGAAAAACCTGAAGGATAATGAAGACGAAGTAACTATGGCACCAGAACACATGGAAACGCGACCATTGACAGAGTCTGTCCAGTTGGACCCTGTGTCTGCAAGAGCAATCTGCGTGACACGCCCACTCTATAAGGCAAAGCAAACATCTTAGAAAAGACACAAGAGTTCATACTGAATGTATCACTTGACGAGCTTCCTGCACATCAGTTCGCTCAGGTCGTGGCAGGCTGGTACCGAGGTGGTTTATCAGATGATTTATGACAGTTGACCTGTGGGCGCTTTGGGTTGTTTTTTGACAATGAATGAGATTTTGTTCAACCTAGAAAGCTTCGATACATGTGGAACAAAACTTAGTCATGGATGCCAAACATAAATTCCTCGGAATTGCCTCAGTAAGTACTTGCTTGTATAGGCCGTTGCTAGCACGGCGTGACCGAGATCTACCTGCCGAATTTGATCAAAACGTCGACGAGACCGAGGCCTACAGC